>QJPP01000400.1:0-749195 GCA_003996215.1 Jaltomata sinuosa
ATGCTGCTCAGGCTCTATCTCCACCCTAGCAGCTCTAGCAGGTGCCACTGATCGAGGGGGTCCTCGACCCTTAGCTGGAGTGGGAGGCTCATCTTCGCGTGATGCCGATGATCTCGTACGAACCATCTGCGGAAGAATGAAGTAGAACAAATTAGGTTTCCAGAAACTTCAAGGGTACAACGCATGACACAGAAGCAATGAAAGAGTCCAATTCCTAAAATGTCACTGTAGCCTCCCAAAGATTGAGTACGGACGTCTCCGCCCCGATCCGCAGGACTCTACTAGACATTGGCTCCTATAACAATGACACCGGTGAACCTTAAGCTCTGATACCAAGTTGTCACGACCCAATTTCTCGGTCATGATGGCACCTACAACACCCGGTAGGTGAACCAATCCCCGTAGCCCAGAACAGTTAGTAATGGGCTACTATCTAGAAAATAAGGGAACAAGACAAATAAAATAGATAACAGGGATATAAATATATACATATGCGAAAACTAAACCAAACCCCAAGACCTGGTATCACAGTATAGAGCCAAACTACATACATGGAGTGCAAATAATCCAAAACTATATATACAGATGTCACTGAATGGTAATAGAGTACATGAAGCAAAAGATAAACTAAAGTTAAGCTCCGATTGTCAAGAGCTCACCCTCAGTCTGAAGTAGTCCCCAACAGATCTCCAAGCACGAATCACAACGATCTATCGGCGATGGCCCACGCTAGGATCTGCACCCAAAGATGCAGGGGGTAGGGGTGAGCACCAAATGCGAAGCATAAGGTACCCAGTAGGTATCATAGGCCGACTGGGCACATATAAGATAAAAGCGCAGTAATAGACAGAATAGAAGCAAGTAGTCACAGAATCAACGAAAGGTACACAGGAACTAGCCCAGAGGGAAATCAACAGAACCACATATGAGGCTAGTAAGCAGAATATACACACCATAGGCACAGGTGAAAGTAAGAAATAACGCACCTGGGGTCCTTGCAACAACAGTGTATAAAATAAGTTTACAAAATGGATGGTATACCGGGAATAACAGTCTAGCAGTAACCAATCTCATACTTATCCATAATAGGGAATAATTCTACAAGTAAATAGAAAGAGTCTACCTACAGTCCCTCGGCCGCCCATACAACCGAGGAACACAAATAAGTGAAAATAAACCCTCCGGCATCCCATACTACCGGAGCGTACAATCAGCAAACAACAAAAGAGGGTGGAACCTCAAACCATGAATGATATGATGCATGAAGATCTCAAGTGCCATGGTATCTCTGTATGTACCTCCTCCGGCGCCGATTCGGCCTAGCAGGTAGGTTCCATGGAAGGACACTGCCCGTATACCTCTACTCCACTATATACCCCTCCTCCAGAACACACAGCCTGTAGCCCCTGGCCCGGATGGTAAGGTCCATGGAGGTCCCAGACCCTATACTAAAACTCAGTATCAGTTTATGTCGCCCGGAAGCAAGTCCGGTATCAGGATGGAGACCCAGTCTCGAATATGCAATGCCCAGACCCTGTCCAGGACTAAAGTAGTAGGAAAATGTCTCAAAAATCCCTCCAAGGGTGCCCGGGCGTAACCGGGTCTAAACAGTAAAAAGTCATCTCAGGTGCTCAGTCCGACCGAGACTAAAAATCATCTCAAGCAGCAAGAAAACTCAACTAGCACTCCGGCCCTGCCGAGTCTAGCGTAGTAGTAAAACTGGTGTTTTAAAACATAATTTTACTCTCTTTTACCCAAGAATACTCACAAGTCAATCAACCATTTCCAAATCATTTCCATAAAAAATGGGCCCCCCGGGCCATGCAAGGTTTAGAAAACAGTGCCAGTAGGCCCGAAGCCAAACCACAGTAAAACATGGATAAAACCTCTTTATATGCATGGAAATGGTATGATCACACACAATAGCTGCCCCGCAGCTCACAATCAACCTATCGACCCTGCACAAGCCCACAGCTACTCAGCAAGCATAACCAGCCTAGAAGGATAATTCTATGCCCGGGACTCGCGGACATTCCCAAAATCCCACCTTCTATGTTCCAGAGTCAACAAGGCCTCATAGGAACACAAGGGTGAATAAAATATAACGGCAAATACTACAAGCAACGGAGGAACAAAAGTAGGCGGACTTGAATAAAGCGGTCGAGGTCTGTGGTACCAACCTAATAAACCAACCCATGGATGCCCATTAATACAATTTTATTTTATATATACGGAGTCTAGGGAAAATAAACCGTAATCTACCTATCGTCCGACGACAAGCTGCTAGAAAAATGATGTCCAAGCTCGAACCACTCCAAGAAAATCCAAAACTAAATCGGAATCGGAATCGGATTTGGGATGGAACAACTTGACGTAGATAATTGATTTTCTTTCGATGACCGAATATTGCATCAAAGTAATTTTCCCTCAGAAATATTCGTTAGCACATATGATGAACACAATATGATGAATGAAACTTTATGTTGAAGGAAGTGATATGTATGTTGACAACAATTACATTTGCAAATTGTTAAATACAACATAAGTGCATGTTGCCAACTCAATTAATGCCACCATTCACTTTGGTGATTGCTGGCCACTCCTTCCACCTACACGTGTAGTGGAGGTGGCAAGGCCAAAAAGAAGTTCTTATCCCGTTATTTATTTATTCGGGTATTGCATAAATTCGTGGTATAATAAATATAATTTTTGAATATACCATAATTAACAGAAAATCATTTCAAATAAAACCTACTATATTATAATAATAATTTTCAACATAACTTAATTTACTATCTCCGTTAAAATATTTTTCAAAGGTAATAATAATATAATATAACTTCCTACCATCTTTGACTTTTAAATAAAATATTTTCAAATACGCACGATTTCGATACTCAAGAATTCTCTCGGGATCCTCCCTTATTTTTTATAACTGTTTCGGAACTGAAATGGCGTCTTAAAACGTGAAGTTGAGGCTTAAATCGCGTTTAACCCGGCCCGGTTCGCGACCCGGTTCGCAACCCGTTTTCTGCCAGACAGTCCGCGGTAAAACAGTCATAACTTTTTACTTCGAGATCAGTTGGGCGTGAGGTTTTGTGCGTTGGAAACTAGACTCGTAGACCTTCCATTTAGTATTTCAGGGGACTTCTAACTCTCTATATATTGAGAGAAAAGCCCTGAGACATTTGACCCAAAGTTCAGAAAATTTATTAAAGATCTTACGATATCTTTTGTCGATTTGCTTGACTTCAAACTTATACGTGGAAATGACCGGAAGGGTCATTACAACTACAGATTCAATTTATAGTTTTTAAACAACTTATCAATACTTTCAGCATGCTTAGTTATCTCATAGTCTATGTATCTCACAGTTTATAACTCAGAAACATTTTATACTCTTCAGTAAAAGAGCCCATATTTTACAGTGTTTACTTATGTATTCTCAAATATCCATACTTAGTCCAGCTTTAAGTTATGTTTCTAGTATATACATGTTTTCTCATATTTTTAAAGTTAGTGCATTATCTCATATGCTCAGTACATTAAAAGTAATGATCTCATATTTTTTTGTGTTGCATCCTTTCGATGATGAATGTTTTAGTGTTAGCTCCCAGGATCATGGTCAGATAGATCACAACTTCCAGTCAACAAGGAACGAGTTCTCCTTTTCAGAGAACTGCAGTCTGTTAGTAGTTATAGCGGTTATTTCAGTTGTATCATTTTTCAAATGAGTTGTATATAAGTTTATAAAATATTAGTTTATTACAGTGCTCTTAAAGAGCTCATCATATGTTTAAGTTTTCACATAATATTTTTCAATTTATTATTTCTATTTAGTTGCTCATGAATTATACCAGTAAGAAGGGTTATCTTGGGATCACTTGTGATCTCAGGTCCTATGTTACGTCTAGGCTGTAGGCTTGGGGTGTGACAAACTTGGTATCAGAGCACAAATTTTAAGTGTCTTAGGGTGTCTGTGAAGCCGTGTCTAGTAGGGTCTTGCTTATGGGTGTGTTGTGTACCACACTTATAATCAGGAGGCTATAGGGAATTTAGGAAATGTTTCCCTTCGTTTATACTCCAGATCGTGTAGTAAAGTTGTTCTGTCAGAATCTTATGCATATTTGTGCATTAATACAATTTGTACAATCATGTCTTATCTTTGAGGTTGTAGGAACAGTAAAGTTCAGATTCCTGTCAGTGAGATGCTCTCATATAAAGCCATCAGAAAGTTAATAGACTGCACAAGGGCTTTAGAGGATCCGCCAGTGCGTAAGTCTACTGATTTAAAAGCATGTATCCTTTTTCACTTGTGTAGTTGAGCCTATAGTAGAATGTGCTCTCAGACCCCCTCCCAAATGCTTTACTATGAATGGTGCCTTAGCCCAAGGGTATGGTTGTATAAGTGTTTGGATAGTGAAATCACTGAAAAAATTAGTGTTAATTGAGATGTTATAGGCCATAAGTAGCAAAATGACTCCAGAAATAGATATACGAATTCAGAAGTATGGTTGCTATAAAATGAGGATGGTGATGCTAGTTTTATAGAATTGACCAGTAGTCTTGATATTATGTATGTAAAGAATTGAGTTGATTAATTTGCAATGAATATGGTGTTGTAGGTAAGATATATATATGACCTCTAGATGAATTGGTAAATTGTGACTAAGTCATGAGATAAAGAAGAGGGCCTTAAGCAATAAAAAGGTAGATGTGTACCCAGAGTAGTATGTTGTTGCATGATGTTCAGTAGATTATAGATAGATGATGTTGAGTACCTTAGCATGGTTTTAATTCAGTTTATATGGGTGGATGTGAACTTAGAGAGGCGATGTTAGTAGATAGATAAGTGAAGGTTAGATTGCTAAAGTGTTAGAAAAAGTGGTTAGGTGTGCCAGTAAGAGTATGAGTCCTCTATTGATAGCCTTAAGGGTAAAGAGAAAGCTAAGAGATGCCTCAAAAGAAGACTTGACAAGGGTTTAGCCTCTTCAGTTATAGCCTATCAGGGAGAGTTTGGAATCCAGGAGTACAGTGATACCCCAACCTTATAAGATTTAGTTGATTATGCCCTAGTTCATGAGAGAGATCCGCAGACTTAGAGGGGTGACATTCAAGCTAAGGGGGAGATGATTGAATGAAGAACCAAGTTGAGTCTTGTGGCTCAACTAGTATAGAATTCTAGAAAAGTCTATGATGGGCTATCGGTCGATTCTTATTCCAGCGGATTTCATAGCACTTCATTCAAGGTGACACTATACTCAGATGTATTTGTGTCATACTCACGGATAAGTTCATGCACTCCATGCAGATTCATGTCCATACTCAGCACCTAAAACAAATAGAAATTGCTCTACATAGAGATTCCAGTCTTACTCTATGATTCTATGAATCCCAGCTTTATGCCATGAGACCCGTTATATATGTAAACTTATGTCTTTCAGTATGCGCAGTTCTATGTACTCAGTTCAGTCCTCGAGATATGCCTTAATGGCTAGTTAAATCATGTTATGTCATGTATATGCTCTGACCAGATTTCTTGAACACTTCGTGCTTATGATTTCCTTACTCTAACCATGCTTCATATGTCTAGAATGTGAGACACTCAGGCCTTTGCACTTGCTTCTAAGACCTCACCTTGAGTTACTAGATAACGCTAAGTATAAGTCTAGAATGATCAGTATCCCTTCATTCGTGATGCTAATTCTCCCACTCTATTCCTTCAGTGATCTTAGATTATGTCATCATAGTTGTTCGTAAAGAAAGCTAAGTAATATACTAGATGGGAAGTACTAGTTTTTCCTCTTTTGATGTCCCTTTGTAGAATTTCTTGCAGTTACAGTTTCTAGATATGCTAGGGAAGAGGAGACGATTCTCAGGTGGTGTCAGCTACAAAGAATTTATAAGATAATTATAGTAATAGGCTTAAATGTCGTGATGAAATACATGTGGGCTTTTTCTTTATGGGACTAGTGACTCATTGATAAGACTTCAAGGTTAGTTGATTTTTGTGATAAAAAATAATATCATTCTTTAAAGATAACTACAGATGCAAGAGATTTAGTCGAGATAGGCTTGAACATGGTGAAAGAAGGTAGTTAGTCCCAGACCTCAGCATCTATATTTGCATTGATGAGAATTTTAGTTTCAAATGGTAAGCGTGGTATTCAGAGAAGTTGGTGTAGTTATAAAGGGTGTTCCTATGCTTAAAAGTTGTAAACTATATTGTTATGGTGGGAATAGCCTTGTTCTTACTCCATGCCCAAGGTGCTCATACCTTATGTCCAATAGCTTCATATAGCAAGATAGTAGACTCCTTACATAAGACCTGTTCAGACCTGCCGGTAATTATTTCTAAGGCCATAACGTCCTACGCTCAGTTCAGTCTATTCTACTGAGTTTAGTTTAGAAGAGAATAGTTTTCTCGTCCAGTTACTCCTCTCAGTTTTATGTTCCTTTCATTTAATTGTGATTTCTAAGATTTCGTTCATTCTCTATGAATTTCAGCTGAGTCCCTACTCTTAATCCAAACTAGTTATCATATTGGATACTCCCTTTCATGTTCTATTACTGTTATTTTGCTTTTAATATGCATACATACCTCATGAACCCAACTCAGTTCATATTTAAGTAAAAAATAAGTTACCATGTTAGTACTTTGACTTTTAGAACTCAATTGGTGGGGTTTCAACTCTTTCCCCACAACCTCAGCCTGGTTAGTCTTCATTCGAGGACGGATGATCCCAAAGGGGAGATATTGTAACACCCCAAAAATTCTAAGCTAAGACTCCAACCGTTTCAATGAGTGTAATGATCATTTCCCTAGTGTGGTGAGTACTTTGGATATGAATCATATTCATAAGAAACTCTTAGAAGAACGTTAAGTTGATAGCACCCAACCAAAGAAGTTTTCATAAAAGAATAAACAACTGTCATGTCCAAATGATCACACCTCCTAGAATTTGAATAGTTAGGTGGTCTAGTACCCACCAAATTAAAGGTTTTTGAGTCTTGTTTTCAATGCCACTGACCACGCATTAATCTGCATCCAGAGTAAAAAGTAATAGCAATTTACTATAGCACTATCAGTGACCACAGACGGGATGATGAACCGTGGTTCTGAACCATGGTCCATACTGTGACTCATAAAAATAGACCTGCAACTTAGAATTTTCAACTTCAAAATGACGATTTGGTCAATGACCTGTAGGCCAAAATCACGATCCATAGTATGACCCGTGGCTTGTCAATTTTTAGCCTTTTTTTCTAGATTTCTACGAGTGATTTCAGGGGTCATCGTTTCAAATGATGGTCCATACTGTAACTCGTGGAATCACCTTCAAAGAACGCCAGACCTCAAGGACAGAACCATGACTCAGTTGATGGTCCATCATTCAGAACCACAGCCCATCAACCAATCTTTGGTTTGATATTTCGAGAATTTCAGCAGTTTTTAATTTAATATCCCATGGGTATTTCAGACCGTTCCTTCTCCTTTTAGCACCGACTTTAAATACTTTAAGGATTATTTTATTAAGTAAAATACGTCCAAACTATCAGTTTTCCTCATTCTTTCTCTCAGGTCCATTTCAAAGAAGAAAATAGTGTTTTTCTCCAAAGTTCAGACCTAAGGTTCTTCTCAAAAGCTTCAAACCTCAGTTTCAGTTCAAGAATCTTCTACAACCAGGTACGTGGGTATTCAGTAAGGGTGTAGTTCGCCCTTATACCCAAAACCTCAGTCTTCTATTTCAAATTGCATGTTGTTAGAAACTAGAGTTCTTACCCAATCATGCTAAATTCTACAAAATTCGGTCCTTGTGATTTCTACATGATTTATAACCTATTTTAGATAATTGTACCATGTTTTCAATGACTTGCATGTACTTTCACAAGAACTTTAAGAAATCAAGAATTTAGCCTAAATTGTAGCACTTTCATGAGAATTGCTTTTCTTCAGAATTTAACCTAGAGTACTAGCATTCAGTTTTAAGCATGAAATTAGCCAGTTTTAAGTCTGCAGGTTTTATTTAAAATTTCTCCTGATTTAGCTGGCTTCAGCTTACCTTATGTATGTTTTACAAGAATATATTTTTAAATATGGACTTTCAGATATGCCATCTATGATTACAGATTTAGTAACTTTCATGATTAGTATGACATCTTGATATGTCCACATGCTTTATGAATGGTTTTCAGTCATACAGTCTTTCAGAAATCATCCATGTTATTTAGTTGCTCATGAATTATGCCAGTAAAAAAGGTTATCTTGGGATCACTTGTGGTATCAGATCCCATGTTATGTCTATGGTGTAGCCTCGGGCATGACATTATATGTGTTGTAGAATCGATTGTGCCTGTGCAGGGTTGATAGGAATATTTGTGAGCTATTTTGGGCTAATCTTTTATTTACGAGCATGTCATTCAGGCAAAGAATTTTTCTGCATGTTTTACTACTTTTTTTGGCTTCAGGCCTACTATAATTGGTTTTCTAAACTTTGCATTGCCCGAGGGGCCCGTCTTCAGTACAAATGTTTATAAAAAGGGAATTTCGAAATGATTTATAAAACCTCTTGGAGTAGAGAGGATATTACGATGGTTATACCACTAGTTTTCACACTAATACTAGACTCGACAAGGCCGGGCAATAGATATGTTTTACTATGTATTTAGGCCCAAATATGCTCCGGACATCCTTTATAAAGGTTATTGAGACTTAATTACTAATTTAAACCCGACTATGCTCCAGGCACCATTTAATGGGATTTTGAGATTAATACTACCGATTTACACTCAGTTCGATTCTGCGCACAAACTACGAGGTTCTGATTATTGAGCTATATATTGAGATTTATGGTTTTAGAATGTTGTCTACGAGTAGACCTCTATGGACCCTTCCATTCATGTACCAAGATCTACAAGCCGAGGGTGCCAGAGGAGGGGTATATGGTGGAGTTGATGTATACGGGAGCGACCTTTCATGGATCCTTCCTCTATTGGGCCCTTTAGGTACTGTAGGTGGGTAACTTACGTCACTACTATCACATCATCATGCATATTATATCCCTATTCCACCCTTGTTTGTTGGTTGCTTAGTGTACGCTCCGGTAGTATGGGTTGCAAAAGGGTTTGTTTTCACTTGATTGCTTTCCTCGATTGTATGGATGGCCGTTGGGACTATAGGTAGTTTATATTACTCCTTTAATATTTTAGAGCTTGTTGCGGCCTTGGATTATAGATGGATTTGTGGTTTCTACCCTGTTGAGGCCCTGGTTATTTGAACTGTGATTATTGAGGGGCTAGTGGGTCTTACATTATTGAGGCACTGTTTATGTGACCTTCTAAGTGGTTGTGGACTATTGGATTCTTTCCTTTATCGTGGTTTTGAGTAGTGGCGTTCGGTTATTTATGGCTTAGTTATTCCATCCTAGGGTTTCACTCTTGAGGTTGATTTCAGTCTGTGCTTATCTTGAAATTGAGTTTTAGCATGATTCCGTGAGTATACTGCTTCTAGCTTGAGTATGTTTAACTGTTTTCCTTCTTTCCCTTTTTACTTGAGGTTAGCAATATACCTCTATCTTTCTAACTCTCTCCTTATATATATGGTTATTGTAAGGATTTCAGGTGCGTTCTTCTTTCTTTCACCTGTGTTTCTGTGTTACATATATATCTTTTGTGGCTAGCATAGCTTGTCTGTGATTCTTTGTTGACTTCTCTCTATGCTAGTTTCCATGTGCTTTCTCTATTGCTTCAGTGAATGCTTCTTTCCAATATGCTATATTACTTTTTGTATATCTTATATGCGCTCAGTCGGCTGATGATGCCTACTGGGTACCCGTTGCTTAGCAATTGGTGCTCATACTACACTTCTGCATCTTTCTAGTGCAGATATTAGTGTGAGCTTTCACTGTTTATCGCGTTGAGACTCGTGTAATTTGGATATTCGAGACTAGGGTGAGCGCCTGATGACCGGGGCTTGATCGCATCTCATCTTTTGTATTGTTAATATTTATTTATTAAGAGACAATTGTACGTATTATTTTGTTACTTCTATCACTTGTATTCTATTTAGTAGCTCATGAACTATCAATACCAAGTCTTGGGGTTGGTGTAGTCTTCTTTATTTATATATATTCAGGTTGTTACTTCTGTATTGTCTTTCTCTATTATATATACTTCCACTTATTTTAGCTTATTGTGCATATTGGTTAGGTAATAGGCCATAACTAACTGTTTCGAGCTACGGAAATTGGTTTGCCTACTGAGGGGTTATAAGTGCCATCATGACCTGAAAAATTGGGTCGTGACAAGTCTGCACCCAGAAAAAAAAGTGCAGGAGTAGCATCAGTATAAAAACTATATACTGATAGATATCATTGACCGACTTAACATAGTATCAAATATATGCTATGAACAAATAAAATGTGTAGCAAGTACAACATTATTTATCGGTTTGTGGATTAGAAAATTGTTTTTGACTTAGAAAAATTATTTTTGACTTAGAAAAATTATTTCAAAAAAATTTAACAAGAAGCAAAAGTCGCCACTTAATTTATTTATAAGAAAAATCCTTTATGCAATTTCTAAAATTTAAAACAAATAATAACATCACAAATTTAGAGATTTGGGTAAGAGGTTCTTATTAATATCCCAAGAAGGTTATTAAGGAAATTAAAATATCTATTAACTAGTGGTTGTCTCTTTTTTTAAAACTAACTTTTATGTCTATAAATCTTTAAGAAAATGAGCTTGTTTTTAATTGAAGGACAATTAACTTCAAAAAATGAGTGATACAAAAAGAGCTTTGAATTATCCATGGCAACAACTAAAATAAACAAAAAAATTAAGGAAAAAACTAAAACAAGAGAAGGTACTCTTTTAGGGAATTTCAACTAAGTTAAAAATATTTGTTAGTGTCTAATTAATACAAATAACAAGATAAAAAATAATGTAAATGTGGGTTTGTGCCCAAACTTTCTGCAAAATGGACTAACAGGCCCACATGAACTCCTATCCTAGATGCAACTTGTCCTAAGATAAATGTTGGGATTTTAGCCCATTTGTTGCTTCCATTTTAATATTTTTTTAACCTTTAAAAGGCTGTTGTTGCTGCTGTGATTTGGGCTTTGACCCAATTTTTCTATCACATTCTTCAAGCTTCATGTTGGCTTCAAGATTCTGCATATCTGTTGCTTGAGATCATAAATCAGTTCATTTTAAACTCAAAAGGGGATTGACTCAAATAAGCATTGTTAGGTTTCAAGACAACGAGGAGATGCAAGGCGATATGTGGAGTTCAAATGTACTCAATGGCAGTTCATACACGGAAAAAAAAAAGAAAATTAATAGCAGGTATAGAAAAATAATTGCTGATCACAAATCTTGAAAGAATAAGGAAAATACTAACTCAAACATGACCTGCAACCTTAGTGAAAACTCATTTTTATATTTATTAAGTTAAATTAGACCACTAATTGGCTACCTAACTGAGTAGTTTGGTATTCTCCGCTCACTTCTAAGGAGTTTGGTATTCCTTTTCGGACTATGTTCTAGTTTGATGCTAAGGGAAATTTCCACGTGGTGCTACGTCCTTTTTGGCATATTTCACACCTGCGGTTTTGGTTCTGAGAATTTCATCCCCTCGGATTCTCTCGGTAATATCTTAAACAATATTGTTACTGGTAACATAATTCCACTTTGTGAGATAGTTTCTTTCTGATACCTCCTCCTTCGACTATGTCCCAATATATTATTAAGAAAAGGCTCCACATTGTATGTTGTCCTCATTGGTGTAATTGGTAAACGCTCAAATTGTTCTCCCGAAGTTGGAGGTCGTACCCACAGAGAACAATGTAGTCGTGATCGAGCTAATAAAGAATGCAAGCAACTTATTCAAGTTCAATTAACAAAAAGGGGAAAAGATATCTAAAATGGGGGTTTTAGCTTAAAAGTAAAGATAAAAGAAAATCAAATTAAAGATAGATTGATTAATAGCTTTCACCTTACTTTCGCCAAGCAAGGATAACAAGGGAACATTGGGAATGGGAATTCAATTCACAAGACTTGCACCCGATCAAAACATGGGTAGTCTTGGCTAAAGGTGCACCTAACTGTCTTTCGACCAATCAAGCAACAATTATCGTGGGTTCTCTCGAACTACCATGAGTAAGCAAATTTTGGATAAACGCACAAATCGTGCTCCCCAAGTTGGAGGTCACGGTGATCGTCAGAGCAAAACACATTTATATTCCCGACAGATGTCGGGGTCATACCCGCAGAGAATAATATAGTCACAATCGAGCTGATAAAGAATGCAAGCAACTTATTGAAGTTTAATTAACAAAAAGTGAAAAAGATATCTAAAAGAGGGGTTTTATCGTAAAAGTAAAGATAAAAGAAAATCAAATAAAAGATAGATTGATCAATGGCTTTCACCTTGCTTTTTCCAAGCAAGGATAAGAAGGGAGAATTGGGAATGGGAATTCAATTTACAAAACTTGCCCCTGATCAACACATGGGTAGTCTTGGCTAAAGGTGCACATAACTGTCTTTCGACCAATCAAGAAGCAATCCTCATGGGTTATCTCGAACCACCATGAGTAAGCAATAACCAACAATTTACTTGGGTGAGTTGGGTTATCTCTAACCCCAACTCTTTGATGGGAATTTCCGGAAACCAAACTATCTCTAGACTTGGTCAAGAGTGAAAACCTCAAATCCCCACTATTGTATCTTACTGATGATGTGCCGCCATTTTACGGCACTTTCGACTCCTTTAAACTAAGAACAATCGTACGTTTTCAAGCAACCGTTGTCGTTTTTGATGTTTTTATGTTGTATTTTCAGGAAATGGAGACAAACATGGAAACGAAAGGAAATACGCAAAAAACAACATTCTGCCTAAGAGTGACGGCCTGAGTGACGGCCCGTCACACATATGACGGTCCGTCACAGTGACCGTCACACCAAGGCAGCACCACTGCCTAGTGGTGACGGCCCAAGCGACGGTCCGTCAAGCCAGTGATGGTCCGTCAGCCTGACCGTCACACCTGGGCAGTCCGCTACGCGGAATCCGGACGATTTTGGGATTTGTTTCCTAGACTCCTATAAATACCCTATGTTAGGTTTATTTTCATAATGCAAGTTTATTTGTCAAGCTTTTTAATATAGTTTTCCCAATAGTTTTAGGAGAGAATTGGAGAGCAAGAAACACGTTTTTCTTGTCTTGGAAACGCGTTCTTGATTTGTTCTTGAGTTGTTCTTGAGTTCTTGGTTTCTTGTTCTTGGAATACTTGAAGATTGTTTTCGTTATATTGTAAGGATCTTTTCTCTCTATTATGATTATGACTTTCTTCTCTTCTTCTTCAAACATGATTAACTAAAACTCTCACAACTAGGGTTGTGGGAGCCATGGCAAAGTAGCAATATAGATTCCGGGTAGCGTCGGGTTCAATATATATGTTGTCACGTTGTTAATCATTCATTATTTCACGTTTTCTAGTGGTTGCAAACATTAGAACATGCCTAGGTTTAATTTGCTTGAGTAAAGAGATTAAAACCGGGAAACTTGATTAACGACGAGGATTCGAGACTACTAACTCTCGTCTTATGATTAATGTTGTAACTAGATTAATCTACTTGATGTTTAGGATTGAAATCTAAAAGCACACATTTTCAAGTTCGAGAGAATTGATAAGTAAATTTGTCTATTTGGTTGAGAAACGTTTAGACGATACCATTAATTCAATCGCATCGTGACACGCATATAGAAAGAACCCGTTAAGCCTAGAATCGACTTTGTTACTAACGCCATGGTAAACACTTCCCTAGTTCTCTCTCTCCTATTGATTATCATTCATACGTTAAGTGTTTGTTTTGTTTACAAATATTGATCACAAAACCCCCCCTATTTACCGAAAACTATTGACGACTAGTCACATACTTCACTAAAGGCTTAATCTTCACCATATTCTCTGTGGGATTCGACCCCAACCTTTGTTGGGTTCTATATTTGACTACGACCGCTTATGCTTCGTTAATTTGAGGTGTAGTTTGGGCGTTATCAAAAAGTGGCGTCGTTGCCGGGGAATACGGTTGTTAATTAAGTCTGGTGTGTTTATTTGACTCTTAGTCATACTTTCCTGCTTTTACGTTTTTTGTTGTTTTTGTTTTTGCTAGGGTACAGAGTTGTGCATGCCAAGTACCCGGCGCTCGGGTGAATCAACATTACCTTACGACCCCGAGCTTGCTAGAACGTTAAGGTGGAATATGGCCGCACCACAAGAGGCAGCAAGGATCTCTGCAGAACTGCAGGCCCAACAAAATTTGAATGCTGGAGGTCTGCAGCATGATCTTGAGTTGCATGATGAGGATAATGATTTAGATGGAGCTGGCGCTACGGGCGCCATTGTTGTTCCACCGCTACCGCCCGGAGCCAAGTTCAACATCACTAGCACGATGATCCAGCTGTTGAACTTGAGAGAAGTGTTCCGAGGTGCCGCTGGGGATGATCCAAACCAGCATCTGATGAATTTCGTGGGCATCTGCAAGTCGTTTAAACTGCCGGGCGTGAGTCAGACAGCGATCTGGCTCAGTTTGTTTCCGTTGTCTCTGTCTGATGAGGCAGCGTTGTGGTTGACAGAGTTGACCCCCGACTCTATCGCAACTTGGGGAGAGTTGAGAGAAGCTTTCCTAGAAAGGTTCTTTCCTCCCTCTCGGATGATACAGTTGAGGGACGAGATTAGCAACTTTAGGCAGCAACCGCACGAAGCACTGCACGAGACTTGGTTGCGATTCAAAAAGAAGATAACACAATGCCCGAACCATCAGTTGACCGATAACTTTTTGATGCAGACGTTCTACCGGGCACTGAATTCGGCTACCAAGCCGACGTTAGACAACGCAGCAGGTGGTGCATTCATGGGTCTCACCTTTGTTGAGGCCACAACTACTTTGGACAGGCTCACCAAGACCAACAGGGCCTGGCACACACGAGATTCAGAGGTTGCAGCTAGTACCTATACCGTTGGTATGTCAGCTGAGCAGCGCAGAAGAGATGAGGAGCGCGACCAAGACATGGCGCATCTGAAAACGCAGTTGGACCTACTGACCAAGCACTTGTTCTCAGGAGGTATGGAGAAGGTACAAGCTGTGGGTTCCCAAGGTATAGAGACTGAGGAGGCGAATTACTTGGGGGCTTTCCAGGCCAATGGCCAGGGAAACCAAGGTCGGAACTACCAGAGAGACAACCACTATGAGAAAGATGGTTATAGAGATCGCGATCAAGGAAACTGGAGGAATAACAATGATAGAGGTGGGTTGTATATACCACATGGTAGTCGAGACAAAGCTAGCAATGAGGCAGGGACGTCCAAGCTAGAGAACATGATGGCGAAGATGCTGTTGAAGGTGGAATTGACTGACTCTTGGGTAAAGGAGATAAGGACTGAGTTATCGGCCATGAGTCAAGTAGTAGAGGCGCATTCCACCGCGATCAAGCAATTAGAGCAGCAAGTGGGATAGATCTCGGCATCTCTAAACCCAAGGAGGACGGGTACCTTGCCGAGCGACACCGTTCATAATCCGAGGAAGGATGCGAGTTGTATGGCAATCTCGACAAGAAGTGATAAAATGTTACCGGAATCATATCTGGTAATCCAGACTCAAGGTGATGTTGTGGATGATGAAGAGGCGGTAGAGGAGGACACTCCAAAGCCCGCGGAGAAAAGCAAGGAAGCTGAAAAGCCTCCAACTATGATGCCTCGTCCACCACCTCCTTTCCCACAGCGTTTGAAGAAGAAAGCTGACGATGGTAAGTTCCTGAACTTCATGACCATGCTGAAGCAGATTTCAATAAACATACCATTGGTGGAAGCGCTAGAACAAATGCCCGGTTATGCCAAGTTCATGAAGGACTTGATTACAAAGAAGAGGTCAGTAAGTTTTGAACCGGAAGACAACCTCCACCACTGCAGCGCTATTTCTTCAAGGTCGTTAGTCGAAAAGAAGGAAGATCCAGGTGCTTTCACTGTTCCCTGTACTATCGGGAAGCTCAACTTCGGAAGAGCATTATGTGATCTTGGTGCTAGCATCAACTTGATGCCACTAGCGGTCTACAAACAATTGGGTTTGGGAGCTCCTAAACCAACATCCATGAGAGTAATGATGGCTGACCGCTCAGTAAAGCGACCTGTGGGAATATTGTCTGATGTGCTAGTAAAGATTGGTAAGCTTATATTCCCGGCCGACTTTGTGATCTTGGATTGCGAAGTAGATTTTGAAGTTCCCATAATCTTGGGACGACCATTGTTAGCCACAGCAAGAGCACTGGTCGACATGGAAAGAAATGAACTGACCTTCCGATTGAACAATGAAGTGGTCAAGTTCGATGTGTCCAAATTGATAAAGCAACCAAGTGACATGAGGGTGGTCGCGGTCATCAAGGCTATTGAGGAAGTCCCTGCGGATGTGTATCTTAAGGTGAAGGGTTGTGTTGAAACTCGAGCTGTTATGAGAGTAAGGTCGCGATCGCAAGAGGAGAAGCAGGTAAAGGAAAGCGGTGAAAGATCAAGAAAATGAAAACACCGCAAGAGAATCTGCAAAGAAAGAGCAAAAAAGTTGTCGCGACTAGCGATGGAGCCCAAAGAGGAAACTGCAATGCCACACTCCATCGAGTTCTCTTGTTTTGGAGACCCTGGCTGTCTCCAACATCGTTCCGAATTCTGAGTCATATCGACTTCACAGGTATTCCTTTATTCTCACAGTTTTTAGTTTTCATATGTATGCATTGGGGACAATGCATGAGTCTAAGTTGAGGGTGTGGGGAAACCTGTGAGACACCACCGAGGGTTTTTGTTGCCGTGTTTCTTTTCCCTCCGGTGTGCTATCTAGTAGAACCGGCATGTTTAGGGTTATTTTTTAATTTTTTTTAGTTTCTATAGCAAGCATGGCGTTTTTCTTGTTTAAAAATGAGGCCCCTTTAAAAAATTTCTGGTTTTGTACTTATGTTGAAACGATTGACTGTCTGGATCCTTGTATGTCATTGTGTGATTATAATTAGAATGAGTATGCTTGAGCCGAGCGGTTGTTTGATAGTTGGTAGCGATATAGTTTCTTTGTGCCAAGAGCGTGTGAGATGACTGTTATAAATTCTTACTCTGTGCATGCATCTAGAACTTGCCCGGTCTATTTTGTTAAGTTCGAAGTTTGATTGCTTAGGAAAGGATCACAGGCCCTTTTTGTGTGCAGTCCACTTAACCTAAAAAGACCGTCAAAATATAAATAATCCCTTTTTGATCCCTGTTTGAGCCATAATTAACCTTGTTCTTTCAATAACCTGTCACCATTCCTGTTTAACTTTGAATACCTATTTTGGCCCTGGTCCTTCCTTGGACATCGTGCACCTCAACTCAGGCAATCAGCCTAAGTTGAGGTTGGCTACTATAGAGGTAAACCCTGTTTTGGCCCTGGTCCTTCCATGGACATTGTGCACCTCAACGCAGGCAATCAACCCAAGTTGAGGGTGGCTACTACAGAGGTGAATGATGAGAAAAAGAGGATGGAGAAGATTGGTTGTGAAGAGAATGAAAATTCGGGTGTGTGCCTAAGAAAAGAAAAATAAAAAGAAGTAAAAAAAAAGGATCGAAAAAGTAACAAAAAGAATTCTCAAAATAAAGAGGCCGCACCTGTAGCTAGAGAGAAGGAAATAAAAAGGCGAATAAGGATGGACAAAGTAAAGTATGTGGTAAGAAGACGTCGGTAGTTCCAAGGAGGGCTTAGTCACTAACCCCTAAATGTATCCTACCTGCACCCGAAGCCTCATTACAAGCCTAAACAAGTCCTGTCGTGATCCTGAGCGGCTTTCTGAAGAACTGAAAGAGAATAGTAAGGGCAAGCCTATGGTATCGCATGTGCATTGTTTGAAATCATTTGTGAGTGTGAGCGCTTACCTAGTCCCAAATCTTGTGTGTGGGATTTCTTTGAGGTGAGGGCACCAAGGTTTCTGTATTGCCTATTGATTGTTAGGATAGCTGCGCATGTGTATGCATAATATTCTATCATATCGGACTGACATGTTTGGATCCTTGCAAGTTAGTGTTTCATACATTGTGTGCTACGAGGGAGCTTGATTTAATGAACTAATGAATGACCATGAGTTGCTAAAGACACGAGGTTGTTTGCTTAGTTGAGTCGTCGTATTATTGTTTTGTGTCATGTTGCTTGAGGACAAGCGAACGTCTTAAGTTGAGGGTGTTGATGTGCCGCCATTTTACGGCACTTTCGACTCCTTTAAACTAAGAACAATCATACGTTTTCAAGCAACCGTTGTCGTTTTTGATGTTTTTATGTTGTATTTTCAGGAAATGGAGACAAACGTGGAAACGGAAGGAAATACGCGAAAAAGAGCGTTCTGGATAAGAGTGACGGCCTGAGTGACGGCCCATCACACATGTGACGATCCGTCACAGTGACCGTCACACCAAGGCAGCACCACTGCCTAGTGGTGACGGCCCAGGCGACGGTCCGTCAAGCCAGTGATGGTCCGTCAGCCTGGCCGTCACACCTGGGCAGTCCGCTACGCGGAATCCGGACGATTTTGGGATTTGTTTCCTAGACTCCTATAAATACCCTATGTTAGGTTTATTTTCATAATGCAAGTTTATTTGTCAAGCTTTTTAATATAGTTTTCCCAATAGTTTTAGGAGAGAATTGGAGAGCAAGAAACACGTTTTCCTTGTCTTGGAAACGCGTTCTTGATTTGTTCTTGAGTTGTTCTTGAGTTCTTGGTTTCTTGTTCTTGGAATACTTGAAGATTGTTTTCATTATATTGTAAGGATATTTTCTCTCTATTATGATTATGACTTTCTTCTCTTCTTCTTCAAACATGATTAACTAAAACTCTCACAACTAGGGTTGTGGGAGCCATGGCAAAAGTAGCAATATAGATTCCGGGTAGCGTCGGGTTCAATATATATGTTGTCACGTTGTTAATCATTCATTATGTCACGTTTTCTAGTGGTTGCAAACATTAGAACTTGCCTAGGTTTAATTTGCTTGAGTAAAGAGATTAAAATCGGAAAACTTGATTAACGACGAGGATTCGAGACTACTAACTCTCGTCTTATTATTAATGCTGTAACTAGATTAATCTACTTGATGTTTAGGATTGAATCTAAAAGCACACCTTTTCAAGTTCGAGAGAATTGAAAAGTAAATTTGTCTATTTGGTTGAGAAACGTTTAGACGATACCATTAATTCAATCGCATCGTGACACGCATATAGAAAGAACCCCGTTAAGCCTAGAATCGACTTTGTTACTAACGCCATGGTAAACACTTCCCTAGTTCTCTCTCTCCTATTGATTATCATTCATACGTTAAGTGTTTGTTTTGTTTACAAATATTGATCACAAACCCCCTCCCTATTTACCGGAAACTATTGACGACTAGTCACATACTTCACTAAAGGCTTAATCTTCACCATATTCTCTGTGGGATTCGACCCCAACCTTTGTTGGGTTCTATATTTGACTACGACCGCTTACGCTTCGTTAATTTGAGGTGTAGTTTGGGCGTTATCAACCGAATTTAGGGAAATTCTCTCACAAGCAAAAACCCAAATTAGAAATCTAAGTCAATGTTTGCAACCATTGACTATAATTTCAAGCATGGAGGATTCAATAGACCCAAATAATCAAACAAGAGCAAAATCTATATATGAATTCAATACCCAACAAGTATTATCTCTAATACAAAACCCAAATCTCAAGTCAACAATACACCAATAAATTAGTAATTAAGAACAAGAGTTTGAAGAATAAAAACTAAGGATTTTACAATAAAGAGCATCCAAATCTTCACTCTTATGGTATTGGTTGATGAACTTGCTCTCCAAGCTTGCCAAAAGTTGTGAGAATAGCCAAAGATAATTTTCCAATCGGCTGGGGAGGCTTTTATGTGGATTGGGGTTTCCAAAATATGTGAAATTCAAAGACTGCCCAGCTGACTCCGCTTTCCTTCTTTGCCTACGCAGAAGGTCTGCCGCGTACGTGAAGCATTTCTGTCTGGTTGACCTTCGCGTATGCGGTAAATGCATTGCGTTCGTAGACCTTTGCTTCAGTTGACCTTCGCGTACGCGTATGGGACACTGTGTTCGCATAGGCATGTGTTTCTTCCAGTCACTTGCTTCTCTGAATAGCTCCCTTTTGACTTGTTTTCATACTAATTCTTCCCGAACACTTCCAAAACACAAAGACCTCCAAATTAGAAGTAATTCCTGTCAATTGCACTATTTTTCCCCTTTTAACTAACAAAAGCATAAGTTTAAAGGCAAAATAAGTAGGTAGAATGCAAACTTATCAAACCCCCAAACTTGAACTATTGATTTTCCTCAAGCAACTCAAAGATTATAACTCAAGATGCATACAACACAAGTGCAAATGACAATACCACAAGCCAAGGAAAACCCATTTCAAACACCAAGCATGACTTTGGTTGGTACTAACGATTAGTCTATCGCATGATACTAACTCAAAACATTCCATTCAATTCAAAACACAATTCAATTATGCCATGGCAAAAATAAGAACAAGAAAGTGACAACAATCAATCCTCAAGATGTGACTCAAACCACTAGCTTACCAAAACATTCTCATTTGATTCATTTTTCGGAGTTTATCAATGTCACCAACTATTGTATTTCGCATGCCCTCACAAGAACGAAATCCCCAAAAACACATTATGTACAAAAAAAAACAATCACAAGGGACAAATACAAACACTCACACTCACAAGGAAGTTCAAGTGCACACACGTCGAACCATAGGCTTGCCCTTCATGTAAATCGTCACTAATGTAGGGTAGCCAAGATCGGAATCACAAAGGACTTGCGGGTTACGATGTTAACTACAACTAAGATGAGGAGCTCATTTGGTTCAAGTGACTACACCTCCCTAATGCTCTTTGATCTCATTTCGAACACTTCTCACATTTTCAATTTCAACTTCACCTTATTTCTCCCACACACAATCCAAGATTCTCCTTTTTAACTCATAATCATTCAACTCCTTATATCACCTTCACTTGGTAGCACCTATTTTTTCTTTTCATTTTGCTCATTGGATTGAACTTTTGGAGAAATTTTCAATTCTTATTTAAGGTGTTACCTTGCACAATGAAGCGCATTTCCTTTCTTCTCCTCATTTGGACACATGCACCCCCAAACTTAGGCATTTGCCGATGTTGTCTTTCACTCCCCCACAAACTTAGTCTTTTACCCATATTTCAATTTCAAGAAATTAGGGAGGACGTGTGCTAAGATAGAGGCTCCAAAAAGGTCAAAGTGTTAACAAGGTGCCAAAGAACAGGCACAAGCTCATAGAGGCTCAATAGGGTTGATGTCATGGGAAGTCATTTGGGTGAAGTGGCTATCAAAAAGGGCCTAAGGTCATTTTCCAAGCTTGGTCACACCAAGAATTTTGCCTTGAATCACATTCGGGGCAAGTTCTAGATGAAACGCATGTCCGAGAATTATTCAACAAAACCTCACCACATTTGACATGCGAATTATTCAAGAAGGATCAATATTAACTTCCTAAACGAGAACAAAGAGGAGACATTCTCTATTATCACCACTAATGAGCTAAGAGTCACAAAAAGATAAAAGGTGTTGTCACAATCACCATTCTTCGCCATGCATTTTTCACAAATTTTTTGGAAGGGTATGCCTATTTCATTTACCATGCAATACTACTTCATTAGTATCAAACAAGTCAATTTGCAACCAAAACCTCAAAAGATGACGATTTGCCCTTAAGAATGACGTCACTCAGTCTATCATTGGGCCAATTCATCTATCTAAATTGGTATGGCGACACAAGTTGGATCAACACAAATATCACATTTTTTGGGTATATGCGATTCGCATAAGTCAAAGTGCATGTTGCACGTGTAACGCACAGACCAGTCAGTGGGCATGTGCGAAGCTCATGTGGTTCGCACATCAACATGTGTGGTACAAATATCCCCCTTCTTAGATAAGTTCCATCTAGACTAACGGGTACTCAGACTTCCCATGGCCCACAACAACTAGAATTTCAACAACCTAATAACAAAAGAAGCTAAAAAGTAAAGAAAACTAAAAGGATAAACCATCAACTTCTTCCACACAACATCAAAACTCGACGAGGGTACAAATCCACAAAGTACACCCGACAAGGGCATAATAATATATAAACAAACAAAACAAGCCCGACAAGGGCACAATAGTATCCAAAATGATAAAAAAAGTCCGACGAGGGCACAATAATATCCATAAGTAAAGCAAGCTAAGCTAGAATGATAGAGTGCGTATCACCATGCCACCCTCAACTAAGATAGGGCAATGCCCTTACAGCATAAAAGTAAGAATAAGTTTGAGGGGGCTTCCTGAGGTGTATCAATCATAACTGGAGGAAGAGGGAAATTCAAGTCGCTCCTCATCCTCATCATCATCATACTCCGGTGTACCCGATCCACAAAAAGACTTTAATCTATCCATTATCATGTTCAAGAACTTGATCTTCTTTTTCTCATGCTCGCTAAACTTCTTTTATCGCTTTTCAACCTTTCCCTGCCTGTGGCTCATTTACTCCAATAAGGTATTTATTGCACTCAAGCGCCCATTAATTAATTTCTGCTCATTTTCAACCTTGGAAGGAGATTTGGGGGACTCAGAACCTGCTAGTGTGTCGGCTCAATATGAGCCAGTAGATAAGCTAGCCAACAACTGCTGAACATATGCATCCACTCCCTGAATCTGACTAGAGAGGTGACATATGAGATAGGGCCTGGACTGTAGAGCTCCCACATACTGAGATGATCCATATGCAACAGTGAAAGGGCTAGTGGGTTCAGTCGAAGACTCTGGAAATTGTTCGAAGGATGGAGAAGCTACATCAATCTTTCACTTTTTATGCCTTACTTCTGGGGCCCTCTTCAATTGCGCCCATCATAGGAGCGAGAAGGGGAATACCTTTTTCTCCTAGGGCCAATTCTACACCTTCGTCCAAGGTGGGGTCCTCCACAATAAACACAATAGTCGAGAATATAAATTGGGATGCAACTATTAACATTTCTAGCATTCAAATAATCCATGATGCCATCAACAAAGTAAAACTAAACAAAAGAAAAATAACTATTCACAAAATTTAACTAGAGTAAGTAAGCTCAAATTCTAAACTAACTCAATACGCCAAATTGTTCCCCGGCAATGGTGCCATTTTTGATAAAGGCTCAGATCTGCTTCCCAAGTTGGAGGTCACAACTATTGTCAGAGCAAAACACATTTATATTTCCAATGGATGTTGGGGTCGTACCCACAGAGAACAATGTAGTACCGATCGAGCTAATAAAGAATGCAAGTAACTTATTGAAGTTCAATTAACAAGAAGGGGAAAAGATATCTAAAAGGGGGATTTTAGCCTAAAAGTAAAGATAAATGAAAATCAAATAAAAGATAGATTGATCAATGGCTTTCACCTTGCTTTCGCCAAACAAGGATTACAA
This sequence comes from Jaltomata sinuosa, assembly GCA_003996215.1. Taxonomy (NCBI): domain Eukaryota; kingdom Viridiplantae; phylum Streptophyta; class Magnoliopsida; order Solanales; family Solanaceae; genus Jaltomata; species Jaltomata sinuosa. The sequence goes on from QJPP01000400.1 coordinate 23,542, forward strand.
GGGAGAATTGGGAATGGTGCACTTAACTCTCTTTCGACCAATCAAGCAGCAAACCTCATGGGTTCTCTCGAACCACCATGAGTAAGCAATAACCAATAATTTACTTAGGTAAGTTGGGTTATCTCTAACCCCAAATCTTAGATGGGAGTTTTCGGCAACAAACTATCTCTAGCCTTGGTCTAGAGTGAAAATCCCAAAATCCTCACTATTGAATCTTCCTGAATTTAGGGAAATTCTCTCTCAAGCAAAAACCCAAATTAGAAAGCTAAGTCAATGTTTGCAACCATTGACTATAATTTCAAGCATGAAGGATTCAATTGACCCAAATAATCAAACAAGAGAAAAATCTATATATGAATTCAATACCAAACAAGTATTATCTCTAATACAAAACCCAAATCTCAAGTCAAAAATACACCGATAAAATAGCAATTAAGAACAAGAGTTTGAAGAATGGAAACTAAGGATTTTACAATAAAGAGCATCAAAATCTTCACACCTATGGTGTTGGTTGATGAACTTGCTCTCCTTGCTTGATAAAAGTTGTGAGAATAGCCAAAGATGATTTTCCAATCGGCTGGGGAGGCTTTTATGTGGATTGGGGTTTCCAAAATATGCGAAATTCATAGACTGCCCAGATTCCTCTGCATTCCTTATTAGCCTATGCAAAAGGTCTGCTGCGTATACAAAGTGTCATTGTTTGGTTGACCTTGTGTACACGGTCAATGCATCGCATTCGTGGAGCTTTTCTTCAGTTGACCTTCACGTACGCATGTGGGACACTGCGTTCGTGTAGGCATGTGCTACTACTAGTCACTTGCTTCTCCGAATAGCTCCCTTTTGACTTATTTTCATTCAAATTCTTCCCGAACACTTCCAAAATACAGAGACCTGTAATGTAACACCCCGGAAACTGATCCAGCTTTTATACTCAGAACATGCCAAAAAATTTGAACTACCAGGGATCACGGGTGAAGTCCACAAGCCGTGGGTGGTTTCATGATTCGTGGAAGGGACTCGTGATTCTAGTCCTGCTGACCATCCTAAGGTCTGAGAACCATGAGTCAGGTTCACGGTTCGTTAAAGTTTCCACGTGTCATGGAACTAACCCGTGGAACTCAGACAGAGAGTGGCCAAGTCCCCTGATTCCTACGACTTAGTCCTACGACTCGTGGAAGCTTCCATGAGTCTTCCTGTTGAATCATAGGGAACCTTCAACAACTTGAAATATTGGGCAGTTTCCATCAGAAGGAACCATGAGTTATGGTTAGGTGTACAAGTCGTAGACTACACCCGTGAAACCTGAAGCTGGATTTTAAATCAACTTTTTCCTAATTAAGTCCTAGGGTTATTTTAGTCATTACCCACTATTTTAATCTTTAATTATGTCATTTTGACTATTTCAAGAAGGGTTTTCACCCTCATTAGCCTAAGTTCCTTCTCATTACTTCACTCCCCTCCCAAAAAGGAAAATTCTTCTCCAAGTTCAAGCCTCCTAAGTGTTTCCAATTCAAGTGGGTTATCTTCAATCAAGGTATATGAGTATCCAACAATGGGTTCCTTTCACCATTGTTCCCAAAACCCCCAATTCTTATTTTGAATTATGAACTTGTGAAATTAGGGTTTTGATCTAAATTGGGGAAAAACTTATGAAATCAGTTTCTAAGCATCAATTCATGGTTTCTCATGGTTTATTTATGATTTGATTAAGATTCTTTATTTGGTTTAAAAAACGCATGCATTAAAGTTGATTTCTCGTATGATTCCATTGAATTGCATGTTTTCAAGTGAAAGTTTACATGATTAGATAACATGTCATTATCTATTTATGAAATTGCATGCCTAATTCTTTAAGCATTTAATTATGGCTATGCTAAGCTTCAAGAACCTATGATATGAGAATTGCATGATACTCGATGTGTTTTCATGCTTTTCAACAAGATTTGGTATGAGATTGTTCCACAATGAATTTATGAGCTATATGTACATATTTTGGGAGTAGTATTTAGCACCGAGTGATGAGGGTACAATAATCCAAGTCCAAAACTAAGTTACCAGCATAGGTTATGAAATAAAGTGCCCTATGGGCTTATGAGAGTGGATCCACATCTTGATAAATGGTGTCCTGTGTCTTAGCGGGAATTAGGGCAGCTTTGCCAACTAAGGTTATATAGTTGGGTATGGTGACTCATTCCTTGGCACGGTTCAAGTAAACTTTGCTAACTAGGGTTATATAGTTAGATTCCATGTAGCTCACATGGTCTATTGTCAGTTATAAGAAACTTCCGTATGAATGATTTCAAGTTTTCTAAGTTTTCAGATATCTTATTTTGAAGTATTGACTACGAACTCATGCTTATTACTCAAACTATGATATTTACTTATGACTTCTTCGATTATACATGAATTCAGTTTTCGATTATGTTTTAAGCAAGATATCATATTATTTAAGCATATCTCGCATACTCAGTACATTCTATAGTACTAACGCATATCTTGTGATGCATCCTTTGATAATGCAGATTCAGGAGTCCTTTCCCAGGCACGTGGCTAGAGCTTCCAGGCCACTCTATTTGTCAGCTGTTGGTTAGTCCTCTTAGGTCAAGGACTAGTTATGTTCTTAGCGTGTGTCAGATTTTATTTCCGTACCTTGAGTTAGCTAGGTTCTTGTCCTAGAAACTCTTTATGTTATGAGTAAAGGATTTTAAGACATACACAGTATTTGAGTCTTCTTATAGATCTTGTGTTCCTATTTGACTTGATTTTCCATTTATGCTATTCTGACTTTACCTATTATGATTCCACTTATCTTTGTTATACTTGAGAATGCTATGACCAAGGCTTATCTTAGGGCACTAGTGGTCCCAAATCCCATGTTACGTGTAGAGTGTAACCTCAGGGCTTGACAAACTTGATATCAGAGCCTCAGGTTCAAGAGTACTAGGATGTCTGAAAGCTGCATCGAGTAGAGTCTTTTTCATATGTGTGAAGCGTGCCACACATATAAGAGGGAAGCTCTGAGGTATCTTAGAAAACTTCACTTCTTTCATGATTACGTCGTGCGATAGAGCTTAACTCTTATGTTTCTCTAATCATCATCTTGTACATTTCAGATTATGCCTCCTCGAGCCACTCAGAATGCTATTCCTCTCATTCCAGTCCGTGATGTCACGAATGAGGAGTTCAAAAATGTCATCCATTTGCTAGCCCAGACCTTGTCCACTTAGGCTAATCAGCCAGCTTCTTCCCCCATTCATCCTCAAGGTGGGATAGCGGCCCAAGTTCGTGACTTTATCCATATGAACCCGCCCAAATTTTGGGGTTCAAAAGTGAGTGAGGACCCTCTTATCTTTATTGATGAAGTGAAGAAGATCTTTGAAGTTATGCAAGTAGTTGGGGTTGATTTGGTTGAGATTGCATCCTATCAACTCAAGGATGTAGCTCATATTTGGTTCACACAATGAAAGGAGACTAGGGTGAGGGATGCGGTCCCCACAACTTGGGAGTGTTTTGAGAGGGCCTTTCTTGATAGGTTCTTCCCCCGAGAGTTGAGGAAAGCGAAGGTGGAGGAATTTGTGAACTTTAGACAGGGGTCGATTTCGGTTCAAGAGTATAGTTTGAAATTAACACAGGTTTCTAGATATGCTTCCTCCATGGTAGCGGACCCGCATGATCAAATGAGCAAGTTTATATATGGGGTTTCTGATATGGTGAAGAAAGAGTGTAGGTATGCCTTGTTGTCGAGTGATATGAACATTTCCCAACTTATGACTCATGACCAACAAATTGAGGGTGACAAGGTTAGGGAGATGGGAAGGGAGAATAAGAGGGATATATCCGAGGGATCAAGTTTTGGTCATCACAGGTCCGGAGGTGGACATTGCTCCTCATTTTGGAAGAAGTCATCAGGCCCCATTCATTCTTCTGCTAGTGCTCCTACCCATGCCCATAGGCCTCATCATGATCAGGGTGGTAGAGGATCTGGTTCCTATTCTCAGTCTCAAGGTAGTGTTACTAAGGGATCTTCCTACCCAGCTTGTGGTAAGTGTGGGAAGAGTCATCCTGGTGAGTATTTTGCCAGTTCAGGTGGTTGCTTCGGATGTGGTCAGGCTGTACATTGTATCAGAGATTGCCCTTCAGCTAAGAAGGGGCAGGGAAGTAGTAGGTCTCAGTCTATTCCAGTAGCCCTAGGAGGTTGACCAGCCCAGTAGGGCACAACTTCTAGTTCTGGTGGTCAGTGCCAGAACCATCTTTACGCTATGTCCTCTCGTCAGGATCAGGAGGGTTTCCCAAATGTTTTTACTGGTATGTTGAAAGTCTTCTCTTTCGATGTGTATGCTTTGTTGGACATCAGTGCTTCCTTATCTTTTGTGACCCTTTATATAGCATGCAAATTCAAAGTATGTCCTGAACTACTTTTAGAACCCTTTTGTGTTTCTACTCTAGTTGTTGAGTCAGTCTTAGCCAAAAGGATCTACCGAAATTGCCCTATCTCAGTCCTTCATAGATTCACTTCAACGAATCTAGTAGAGTTGGAGATGAATGATTTTGATGTCATTCTTGGAATGGATTAGTTGTATGCATGTTATGCTTCTGTTGATTGTCGTACTCGGGTTGTCCGTTTCAAGTTTACAAATGAATCCATTTTAGAATGGCAAGGTAGTCCCCCTTCTCGAAAGGTCATTTCATATCTTATCTTAAAGCTAGGAAGATAGTTTCAAAGGGGTATGTTTATCACATAGTGCGGGTCATGGACACGGAGTCCAAAACCCCATCCCTTTAGTGTATTCCTGTTGTGAATGAGTTTCCAGAAGTGTTTCCCGAGGATTTTTCTGGAGTCCCTCCTAAGCGGGAGATAGACTTTGGGATAGATCTTCTCCCAGATACAAATCCTATCTCTATTCCTCCCTATAGAATGGATCCCATGGAACTTAAGCAATTAAAAGATCAGTTGAAGGATCTTCTTGATAAAGGTTTCATCAGGCCTAGCATCTCTCCATGGGGTTCCCCAGTTTTATTTGTTCGAAAGAGGAATGGTTCGCTTAGAATGTGTTGCGGCCCAAGTCATTTGTGGCTTGTCGGGACCGGTAGTTCGGTGCTCGGGCCATTTGTTTGGTCTTTATGGCCGTTCTTCATTTTCGAGCTTCAACTTTGGAAATTGTTGAATTCCATCAACATTCTTGGTAATATCAAAGAATTAAACCAAGGTTCTTGGTCAAAGAAATCCCTTACTCGAAAGTTCGAGTTAAAGAAATGCCTCATGTAACACCTCGCCCGTTTGGAAGGTTTAAAGTAACTCGTGCCTTTGGAGTAAGACTAATAGTGTCTAATATACTAACAAGGATGTGTTATGAGGTATTGTAATGGCAAAATGGTCGTATGATAAGTTTTGAAGTCAAGCAAGTTGCGAAACAAAAGTCGGAAAAAGTTATTGTAAATTCCTTTAAGGAATTCTCTTCAAATTTGGGTTAAATGTATTAGAGTGTTTATCGCTATCTATAAAAATTTAGTGATCCCCTAATATACCAAATCTAAGGTCTACAAGTCTAGTTTCCAACGCACTTAACCTTTCATCCATACGACTTCAGAATAGAGAGATATTCACATTTTCGTAAGACTGCGCAAGAAGACACGTCAAGGTGGGGCCCACATCCTAAGTCAGTTATAAACCTTAGAAATCAGATATAAACCTTAGAAATAATCCTTGGACCTTGATCCTTTCAATTCGGAAGTTTTACGGAAGTTGCTCTAAGTCGCGAGGTCATCGTCGTGGTATATTTTTCTCGTCGTTTTGGATCCGTTTGTTGCTACTACAAGGACGCAGTTCATGGGACTGATATTTTTATGGTATTATCATTTGATTATGGAAAGTTAAGGGTTCTAAATCCTCGACTCATTCTTAATTTGAGCTTTAGAATCAATTCCGAGGAGAACTTATTGTTATCGGCATGATTGTTGTGTTTTCTTGCCGTATATTCTTACAGTTCATGGTGGGTACTTATAACAGCATGTTTAGCTTGGTATTTCAAAGCTTTTTGTCGAGGAAACCTTCCTCCTATGACCCTCCTTCGTAATTTCATGTTCTAGTATTGTTTTATGGATTTCTAAGCCACGAGGTGGTATTTTGGATCTGTGGCTCCGGGCAGCCCCTTTGTCATATTAAATTGGGTTGTTATTATTGTATGTTGATGGTGTTACAATTTTGGAGGTACTAGGGATTTCTGTGACTCGTATTGGAGTCACGAACGCTTGTTATTGGATTGAATGACATGAAGTACGCCTTGAAATAGTGCCTCGGGAGCTCGTCGCTCCTTGGAGATGTGGTTAACGTATTGTTGTTGGATTTAGCTGCCATTTGTTATTGTTATTGGCCTCATTTTTATTTTTTGGAGTTGGCTGGTCGCGAGTGTGACATTAACACCTTATCAATTGGCTATGGCTCGTTGTTGCAGCCTTGTCGATTCTAGCAATTATTCCATTACCTTGGTTGGTCAGGCTTCATAGAGATGCCTTTGGGGCTTCAGTTGAAAGTATTTGTTTTGTGTGATTCCGAGTTTCCTGGAGTAGTTCGAGCCTGGACGACGCCATTCCCACAGCTAGTCATCGTATGACAGGTAGGTTATGGTTTTCCCCTATCTAGACTCTGCGTATATAGGCTATAATAGCATTAATTAGCATCCTTGGATGGGTTGTTATAGGTTGGTACCCCAGACCTTGTCCGCCTTTCGTCCGTCTATTTCATACGTTGTTTGTAGTATTCACGTAGTAATGTATATTACCTTTGTGGTCCTGTGTGGCCTTGTATTGACTCTGGAACATAGATGGTGGGCTATTTGGGAATGTCCGTGATTCCCGGACATAGAAATTATCCTTTTAGGCTGGTTATGTCTGTTGAGTATTTATTGGGCCTGTGCAGGGCTGATAGGAATTGTTGTGAGCCGTTGGGCTACTTTTATATTTGTGTGCGATCATATCATCCATGAAAAATGTTTTCCCCTGCATGTTTTACTACTGTTTTTGCTGTGAGCCACTACCGACAGTTTTTCTAAATTTGCATGGCCCTGCGGGCCCGTCTTTGGTACTGTTTTTGATAAAAAAGGGGATTTTGGATGTTTTTGCACTAATTTTATTACTGGTACTAGTCTTTGCGGGGCAGAGCACCAGACTTGATTTTATTACTGATACTAGTCTCTGCGGCGCAGAGCACCAGACTTGATTTTATTACTGATACTAGTCTCTGCGGGGCGAAGCACTAGACTTGATTTACTACATTTTTAGACCCGGTTATGCCCCGGGCACCCTTGGAGGGATTTTTAGGCATTTTATACTACTTTAGTCCTGGACGGGGTTTGGGCATGCATACTTGAGACTGGGTCTCTATCTTGATCCCGGACTTACTTCCGTATGACATATCTTGATACTGAGTTTTAGTATGGGGTTGGGGACCTCCATGGATCTTGCCGCTCCGGGACTGGGGCTTCGCGCTGCGTGCGCCGGAGGGAAGGGTATACGGTGGAGTAGAGGTATACATGCTGAGTCCTTCATGGAACCTGCCTGCTGGGCTCGATTCGCACCGAAAGAGGTACATACAAAGGTTCTATTTCATATCATATCATATCATGCATTGGATTCCACCCTTGTTTGCTGTGTGTTCAGTGTACACTCCGGTAGTATGGGATGCCGGAGGGTTTGCTTTCACTTGATTATGTTCCTCGGTTATATGGGCGGCCGTTGGGACTGTAGGTAGACTATATTTACTCCTGTTTTTACTTAGAGCTTGTCTTGGAACCCGGTTCTTGAAATATTAGTGATGGCTAGCCTGTTGAGGCTTTGGTTGTGGGATTTTTTATTATTGATAGGGCTTTGGAATCCTATCTTATTGAGGCACTTTTGTATGGCCTTCTGAGAAGAATGGGAGACTCTGGTTCTATTCTTGTGGGAAGCTGAGTGGTATCTCTCAGTTATTGTGGCCTAGTTATTTCATCTTAGGGTTATACTTGTGAGGTGATTCCCTGGTTATGATATCATATGATTGGATTGGTGTTATGATTTTCTTATACTGGTTAATTCCATTTTGAGTATGTTAGACTTCTCTCCGTCTTTTCCTTCCACTTGAGGTTACCGGTATATCGCTATTTTCTCAACTCTCTCTCTACTTACTTATATTGTTGTGTAAGGACTCCAGGTGCGTTCTCCTTTCCTTCACCTGTGATTCTGTGTTATTGTATCTCTGTGCTACAATGTGTTACTTGAAGCTCTTTGTTATGGATGATCTGTGCTAGTTCCTTGTGCCTTGCTTATTCCCTCAGTGACTGCTTTCTTGCTATCTGTTACTTACTGCTTTTATATCTTATACGTGCTCAGTCGGCCTATGATACCTACTGAGTACCCGTGGTTTTGGTGCTCATACTACACTTCTGCACTTTTTTGTGCGGATATTAGCTGAGCTTTCGCCGTTGATCACGTTGGAGACTCGTGCAGCTTTTGGATCTTTGAGACTAGGGTGAGCGCTTGACGGTCGGGGCTTGTCTATATCTCATCTGTTGTACTGTTGCTCCTTGTACTTTCGGAGGCAATTTATGTTGTATTTTGTTACTACTAGCACTTGTATCCTATTCAAAGCTTCTGTACTGTTGATACCAAGTCTTGGGGTTGGTGTAGTTTCCTTTATGTATTTATATTCGAGTTTTGCTTTCGCTTATTTCTGCTTGCTGGTGTGTTTTGGTTAGGTAGTAGCCCATTACTAACCGTTCTGAGCTACGGGAATTGGTTTGCCTACTGGGGATTGTAGGTGCCATCATGACTTGAGAAATCGGGTCGTGATAGCTTGGTATCAGAGCTCTAGGTTCACCGGTGTCATGGTACAAAAGCAAGTGCCTAAGTAGAGTCTCGTGGATTGGTACGATGACGTCCATATCCTATCTGCGGGAGGCTACAGGGCATTGTTAGGAAATATTTCATCTTGTTGGCTCCTCATCATGCGTTCCTGGCTCTATTGACTTTTAAACTTTGGTTGTTCATTCATTCTCGAATTCCTCAGATGAATGCGATAGCGGTTGGTGCCGAGGCTTCTGTGCCTATTGATTCAGTGCTTCCACTAGCGCCAGGAGTCCAGAGTGAGGGTTTAATGCACTAGATAGGGGGTGTGGGGTCAGCCTAACCTCCGACTGGATTTATAGCGACCTCAGCGCTTCAGGACATTGTGGCTAGGACTCTGAGTCCTCCGGTGAGTGTTTCAGTACCTGGTTCTGTGAGTGTTGCTTCAGTTATAGTTGAGCTTCTAGTTCTTCAGTAGGGTTGTCTGTCGGTATTGTAGTATGAGGCGAGATTTTTCCGTCGGATTTCATCTGGTATAGGCTGTTTTTGGTGTGGTGAGCATGGGCACTTTTCTAGGAATTTCCCCAGAATTGTGTATCCCAGACAGCCTGGTTGTTATCATTGTGGAGAGATTGGTTACCTTTATAGATATTGTCCCCGGTGAGGGCCGGTTAGGACTTTAGTTTTTGACTACTCAGTCCAGAGTTATATCCCATCAGCTTGATACTCCTCTTGGTGGGCCAGAGGTAGAGGTTCCTGATATCGTTGCTCCAGGTTAGGCTTTTGCTACCTTCGACTTGTAATAGTCTTGCTCGCGTTGCGATTCTATCCCTTCTATTGTTTATTTTCTTATATACCTACCTGCTATTTGTTTAAGTGGTTTGGCTACCCAAATTGTAGTACCGGTATGTTATTTTATTTGTAGTTTATTCTTTAGTAGTGGATGGGGGTAAGTTAGCCTTGAGAGGTGTTTTCCCGGAGTTGTAGCTCATGGGTAGTTCTTGTTATTCTGTTTCTAGTCGGGTTACCCCTGTTTCATTGTGATTCTAGACTTTTGGTTGGGTTTCCCTTATTGAGCGGTCATAGATGGTTGTTGCCTAGGCCGTTATCTAGCGTGGCTAGAGATCTGTGTGATGGTCTGGTGTATTACCGGTTGTTGGGCCGGAGTTAAGATTTTGCCTCAGTTGGGAGATATTGGTTATGCTAGTGTGCATAGATTGGTTTGGTCTCCCGAGTGTCTAGAGTCGACCCTCTTTATTGATTAGTTTAGGAGGTTGGTATGCATGTGGGTTGTTCCCATATTCTCCTCCACTTCCTGGTCTGTTGGGTGTTTTGTTGTATCCCTAGCTCTAGTTGGAATGAATCTTGATCGTAGTTCTTTTGATGAGCTCTGTATGTTTGCATCATGATTGGGTCTTGACTTTAAGCACTTCCGACTAAGTGTTGATCGTAACCTCGTGGTTAGGTTGTATTTGTAAGCATTTCGGGTGAGTTGGGCATCCGGCCCATTCTTCTCCTGCCTGATTGAATTTGACGTGTAGCTATGAGTAGTAAGGTAATGGCTTCAGGTTCTTATTCAAGAAAGGATTTGTAAGGTTTAGTATGTGCTAAGGAAGCATTTTAGTTTTGTTGAAAAAGAAGGAAGATGACTCTTTGTTTGTGTTTAAGTGTCCTTGTAGTTGCCTGAGGTGGCGATGAAGGTTTGCTTTGGGATTGTGTGTTGATGATTCGATCCAGCCGTCTACACATTGCCGTGGGTTTTCCATCGATGGGTTTTTGTTTCAGTAGCAGCTGTGGTGTTGGCAACTTGTATTTTTCAGGCCTAGTTGGCTTGGGTTCTTAAGGGTTCATTGGCAGCATAAAGGTTCAACCAAGGCTTTGGTTGGCAGTTCTGAAAGTCTGTGTTCAGAATCATAACTTGGCAGGTTACATCGGATGGTTTGTGGCAGTTTCTATTTGGTTGCAGCATCCTAGTGCTGGTAGGCAATGGGTGCGGGCAACTTAGCTTCTTTTACTTCAGTTGTGGATCTGACTATTGGCCTTGGACACCTAGTCCTTGGCTAACCTCTGCAAGAGGCGAGATATTCTTGATTTCAGCAGTGTTGTAGTTAGTACGAGGTTCTTCTACCATGGTTGGACAGACTCAGCGGCGTAAGTTTGAGCTTTAGCAGTGGTGTATGCTTTATGTGGTCAGCTTGTGCGGGTTAAGACTAGCGAGGCTATTTTGAGCTCTGATGATACGTAGAGACAGATAATAGCCATTCGTTTGCCCAGGATTTGAAAGATTGTTTAATTGATTCCTCTGGAGTTATTGTTTATATTGGGTTCTAGTGTTGGTTAGGCTCGGCCAGTATGGACGAGAATGTCACGCCCCAAACCATGGGAGGCATGACCGACACTCGGAGCCCCAAAAGGCCGAGGGTGCCAAAATAGAGTGTATCTCTGTTGAACCTGCTGGGGGTCTGAGACCGACAAGGTCTCTAAGAATAGCAATTTGAAACACTAAAAGCTCAATAGTAGTTAAGTAACTCAAGGCCGACAAGGCTATTATCATAGTAGATAGCTAATAACAAGGCCGACAAGGCCATACCCAACACTAATATACATATACACGTCTACAAGCCTCTAGGAGTAAGTAAAATATCTCATATCCAGGACAGGGCCCTGGACTACCCATAAGCTGTACATATATATAACCTGGTCAAAATATAAGCTAGACCTCTGACTCGTCAGCTCCAGGAAGAATGGAGCTTACCAAAATGGTTGAACTCCGCAACTCCTACTGAAGAGATCTGTCTGGGTATCTGTCTGGACCTGCAGGCATGTATGCAGCGCCCCCAGGCAATGGGGACGTCAGTACGACAATAATGTACTGGCATGTAAGGTAGAAACATAAAAGCAAGTCGCAAGTAGTAAATCCGAACAAGATAAAATATGAAACTTGTAAACTGTAATTGGTAAGACTCATTAAGCTCTTTCTCCTTTATTCTTTTTAGAACACAATACATGCATTAACACACGCTGCAACTCACTCTTTATAACCCACACTGAACCACAATAGCGCCTCGGCGCACCCTATATTTAATAGCCTCAATATGGCAGTAGCGCCTCGGCGCACACTATGTATATAATGGCCTCAATATGGCAGTAGCACCTCGGTGCACACTATGTGTATAATGGCCTCAATATGGCAGTAGCACCTCGGTGCACACTATGTATATAATAGCCTCAATATGTAGTAGCACCTCGGTGCACACTAACACGCAAACCACGCATAATAAGTGTATTACTAGATTGACCTTCAAAGCTATTCTTGTTATTTATGAAGGTTCATTTAGATAACGTCTTTAGCCTTGGCTTACTAGGTGTTGGAATCAACATACCAAACACATATAAATGGGGATTGACTTTCTAACTTTCCTTGTATACTTTCTAAAGCTTGATTAGAGATCACAATACAAAGAAGAAACTCGACAAAAGGATAACTTACGTTTCGTGCAAAAAGAATCGGATTTTTATAAGAAGGCGACTTGAATCACCATAATGTATAAATTAGTTCCTTAAGACTTGTTGAGTTACCAAATCAGCTATCTTACAACAAAATACTCAAATTCCTTCTTTCGGAGATTTAGAGTTCTATTTCTAGATTCATGCCGATAAGGAATAAAGAAGCCTTAACATACCTCGTTCTTTCCGAAGATTGCGCTTACCACAACTTGGACTTTCCTTTATTAAATTAATCTACAACACAAGGGTATAATGAAGCTAATATTAGCTCTTAAACCTGCTGCAACATTCCCAAAACAGTAGCTAAACATTTCCCGGGCAGATTTACGTATTTTGCATTAATTAAAGGTGTATCGTCACACCTTTCTCCCCTTATCCAATACACATCACACACACACCAACCTACTGCCTCCAATAATACAAAACACATCAAACATCCCCTACACAACCCACCATGCCGAAATACAATAGCAACACATTGAACCCACGGCTTCCGATCGCCGTCCCGTGAGTTCTTAACAACAATTCAACAACAATTGTCCATCCGAACTTCAATCCAAAAATATGATTATGGGCAGAGTACTTACCACACTTGAAGGTGTGTTTTTATCCTCTTTTTATTGATGCTTTAAAAGCTTAAGTACCCCCTACACATACACCAACAAGAGAAGAAGAAATCTCTTAATTGTTACACAATTTCCATGTGTTAAATCATAAGAAAAGGGCTGCCATAGTTCATGTCTTTCTTACCATAGGATATCCTAGCTATATGTAGTAGATTAATACCAAGATAACAAGTTGTTTAACTCACCTTAAGCTTCAATTAATCTTGGTCTTCTTAGAACCCTAAAGGGAAAGAAGGGCTGCCAAAAAGGAAATGAGATAAGAGAGAATTTTCCAGCTTTTTGTGATGAACATTGATCAGCAAAAGCCTATATAAAGGGACCTTTTTGGCCGACTTTTTTGAGTATATTTGGGCCAAAATGGGTCAAGAAACTTGGGCCAAAATTACCCTTTGCTTGGGCCTCAAAAGGGTTAAGTTTTGGGGCTGATTTAGGGCTTCTCTTGGGTCAAAAATGTGGTCAATATTGGTGGCTAACTTTTGTAGTTGTTTGGGCCAGATTTGGTTGTGCTTTGATGGGTCAACTTTAAGCTTCATTTGGGCTACCATTAGGTCTAATAATCCATGGTGTTGCTGCCCGTAATCGGCCCTCGGAACTTAGTTCGTTAGCGTAGGTAGGTGATGCACCTACTTGTCACCTAAGAGCTTAGATAAGTCGAGCAAGTACCTCACTCGTTTTATCTCATTTTCAAAACCCTCCTCCTTATAATTTAACTTAACACTTATATACATTTGACCATTTCAAATTCTAGGCCAAAGTACCCCTTCACAATCTCGAGCTCAAATACCTTCGTCGATATTTACTTAGTCACATAAGTTTTGAAAGGTACGGGGTGTTATATCCTTCCCCCCTTAGAATCATTCGTCCTCGAATGAGGGTAATGCATATAGAGCTCTAGTCCCTTAGGTTTTTTTTTTTGAAATTTCGGCAGAGTTTCCTTTATAATTGGGACTATCCAAAACCCTGAAACTCAGCAAAAGTCCAGCACGATGCCTCACAGGGCGATACAACTATATACAATTAAATGTAATAATTTTCACATGTTCAAACCTGATCATATTTGCATAGTAGGAAGAGTATGAAGAATATAAGAATATGACTTACCTATGTACTATCTTCAAGTCATAAATAACTGGGGATGTTTTTTCCTCATTTCTTCCTCGGCTTCCCACGTCATTTCTTCAATATTATTATTTCTCCACAACACCTTTACTGAGGCTACTTCTTTGGTTCTGAGCTTCCTAACTTGACAATCTAGGATAGAAATTGGTACTTCCTTATAGGATAAGTCTTCAGAAAGTTGAACATCTTTAATAGGCATAATACGTGAAGGACTCCTATGCACCTTCGTAGCATCGATACATGAAATACAGGATGGACTGTCTCCAATTCTGTGGGTAAATCTAGCTCATATGCCACTTTTCCTACCCTCCGAATGATCCTGTATGGTCCAATATATCTTGGACTAAGCTTTCCTTTTTTACCAAATCGCATAACGCCTTTCATAGGCAAAACCTTTAGGAAAACCCAATCACTAATATTAAATTCCAAATCCCGACGTCGCACATCTGCATATGATTTCTGCCTACTCTGGGCTGTTAGTAATCTTTCTCGGATTAGCTTCACCTTCTCCATTGCCTGATTAACTAGGTCTGGCCCTAATCATCCTGCTTCTCCAATTTCAAACCATCCAATTGGTGATCTACACTTTCGCCCGTATAAAGCCTCATAAGGAGCCATTTGAATGCTTGCATGGAAGCTATTATTATAAGCAAACTCAATTAGTGGCAAATGGTCATCCCAACTCCCTTTAAAATCTAGTACACAAGCTCGTAGCATATCTTCGAGTGTTTGAATAGTGCGTTCAGCTTGTCCATCTGTCTGTGGATGAAAAGCTGTACTGAGACTTATTTGAGTACCTAAGCCTCTCTGGAAAGACCTCCAGAAATTTGCTGTAAACTGAGCACCCCTATCTGAAATGATGGAAATTGGGACACCATGAAGTCGAACTATTTCACTAATATACAACTTGGCATAATCTTCAGCAGTATAAGTTGTCCTGACTGGCAAAAAGTGAGCTGATTTTGTAAGTCTATCTACAATCACCCATATGGAATCATACTTCCGATAAGTACGGGGTAAGCCTGTAATAAAGTCCATGTTGATCACCTCCCATTTCCAGGTAGGTATCACTATACTTTGAGTTAGACCTCCGGGTCTCTGGTGTTCAATTTTTACCTGTTGACAATTCGGGCATTGGGCTACAAACTCTGCAATATTTCTCTTCATATTATTCCACCAATAAATCTGTCGAAGATCATGATACATCTTCGTCGCTCCTGGATGGATTGAATAGCGGGAATAGTGAACTTCTGCCAAAATTTTCTCCCGAAGCTCCCCGACGTTAGGTACACATAGACGACCTTGATATCTCAGAACCCCATCTTCCTTAAGCTCTATTAGTGGTTGCTTTTGTTGTGGAATTTCCTCCCTCAATCTTACTAATTCTGGATCATCATATTGTCTTTCCTTTACCTCTGTCACAAGTGAGGATTCCGCTGTGCTTTGAATAACAACTCCCCCATTACCTTGGTCTAGTAGTCGAACCTGCAAATTAGCTAACTGATGTAGTTCTCTTGTCATCTCAATCTTTCTATTTTCCACGTGGCTCAAGCTTCCCATGGATTTGCGGCTAAGTGCATCGGCCACTACATTGGCCTTCCCTGGATGGTACAAAATATCTACGTCATAATCCTTTAGTAACTCTAGCCACCTTCTTTGCCTTAGGTTTAAATCCTTCTGTTTGAATAAATACTGTAGACTTTTGTGGTCCGAAAACACGTCTACATGGACTCCAAACAAGTAATGGCGCCAAATTTTCAAGGCAAATATAACTGCTGCCAATTCAAGATCGTGAGTAGGGTAATTTTGTTCGTGCTTTCTTAGTTGTCTCGAGGCATAGGCAATAACTTTACCATGTTGCATTAAAACGCAACCCAACCCAATCCTTGAAGCATCACAATAAACAACATAACCTTCTGTGCCCTCTGGCAGAGTTAAGACAGGTGCTGAAGTAAGCCTGTCCTTCAACTCCTGAAAACTCTGCTCACATGCATCAGACCACTGGAACTTGGCAGCTTTATGAGTCAACTTTGTCAATGGTGCAGATATAGAAGAAAACCCTTCTACAAACCTTCGATAATAACCTGCTAAGCCCAAAAAACTATGGATCTCTGTAGCATTCAAGGGCCTCGGCCAATTCTTTACTGCTTCAATCTTTTGGCCGTCAACTCTAATACCTTCGTCTGTAATTATATGGCCAAGAAAAGCCACTGAAGTCAACCAAAACTCACATTTGGAGAACTTCGCATATAATTTATGATTCTGAAGTGTTTGCAATACTGCACGTAAATGATCAGCATGTTCGGCTTTGGACCGCGAGTAAATCAGGATATCGTCAATAAATACGATCACGAATACATCTAGGAATGGCTTGAATACCCGATTCATTAGGTCCATAAAAGCTGCTGGGGCATTAGTAAGCCCAAAAGACATTACTAGAAATTCAAAGTGGCCATACCTTGTCCTAAAGGCTGTTTTTGGAACATCTACCCCTTTAACACGTAACTGGTGATACCCCGACCGCAAGTCAATCTTTGAAAAACATTTGGCGCCTTGCAACTGATCAAAAAGGTCATCAATCCTTGGAAGCGGATACTTATTCTTGATTGTAACTTTGTTCAGTTGTCGGTAATCGATACACATTCTCAAGGACCCATCCTTCTTACGAACAAACAAAACTGGTGCGCCCCATGGCGATGTACTAGGCCTAATGAAGCCTTTTTCGAGTAGATCCTTTAATTGTTCCTTTAACTCTCTTAATTCTGCAGGAGCCATCCTGTAAGGGGAATTGATATTGGCTGAGTATCTGGGAGTAGATCAATGGCAAACTCAATTTCCCTTTCTGGAGGGATTCCTGGAAGCTCATCCGGGAATACATCTAGAAATTGACTCACCACGGGAACTGATTGAGGAGTCACTGGTCCATCCTCTGTGCTTTGTACTTGAACTAAATGATAAATATAGCCTTTAGAAATCATTTTCTGGGCTTTAAGGTAGGAAATAAACCTACCCCTTGGCGTGGCAGCATTACCTTTCCATTCCAGGATTGTTTCTTTCGAAAAATGGAATTTGACAACCTTATTTCTACAATCGATATTAGCATAACATGCAGCTAACCAGTCCATGCCCATAATGACATCGAAGTCAATCATATCTAATTCTATTAGATCAGCTGAAGTGAGATGGTCATAAATCCACACTGCACAATCTCGATAAACTCGTCTAGCTATAATAGATTCACCAACTGGCGTGGATACAACAAATGGTCTAGGCAATAACTCAGGGCCTACCCCCAACTTACTAGCAACGAGCGGGGTAACATATGAAAGAGTAGAGCCAGGATCTATAAGTGCATAAACAACATGAGTAAAAATATTCAATGTACCTGTAACAACATCAGGTGACGATTCCAAGTCCTGGCGACCGGCTAGAGCATAAGTGCGATTCTGACCACTGCCTGAACTGGATGCTCCTCCTCCTCCTCTACCTCTACCACGACCTGGTGTAGCCTGTTGTCCTATCCTTGGGGGACGAATAGTAGATGAAGAAGCTGCCATCGACCCTGTAGGCTGGGATATCTCACTCCTACCTCTACTCGGACAGTCTCGCATAAAGTGACCAGTATGCCCACATGAATAACAAGTATCTGAACCCAGGCGACATATCCCAGGATGCTTCCTACCGCACTGAACACATGGTGGCAAAGGTGGCCTCATCTGACCTGAATGCCCCTGGCGATAGGAACTGGATGCACCTGAACTGTGGCCTGGTCCAGTCTGAGAAAAACGATCATACCTCTGCCTTTGCAACTGATATGGAGCACCACTAGTAGGGTAGGGTGATCTCCTATTAAAATGTGGCCTAACATTACCTCGAGGCTCTACATAGGACCCAGTAGATCTAGCCCTCTTATTCTGATCCCTTTCTCGGCTTTGGTTATCTCCAATTTGTACTTCAAGATCCTCTGCAGTCTGAGCAATAGCCTGTATCTTAGAAATATTCATATCCTCTTGTGTGGCTGCTATTGTTAATCCCTTAATCAATTCATCCTTAAGACCACGCACATATCGATGAACTCTAGCTCGCATCGTACTCACAATATCGGGGGCATACCTGGCTAATGAATTAAATCTGAGGCTATACTGTCGAACATTCATATTGCCCTGCCTAAGGGCTAGAAATTGATCAAGTCTGGCCTCTCGAACCTCCTGTGGAAGATAGTGAGCTAGGAAGGCCTCTGAAAATTCCTCCCACTCAGCTGGGGGTGCATTTGATCCCCTAGACCGATCCCAAGCCTCGAACCATAAAATGGCCACATCTCGTAACCTGAAAGATGCAAACTCCACTGCCTCCACTACTGTTGCATGCATGACTCGAAGTACTCGATATGTCTGATCAATAAACTCCTGAGGATCCTCACGTGGGTCAGAGCCTGTAAATATAGGAGGACTTAGGCTGATAAACTCTCGAGCCCTAGAACTTTCTGAGCCACCTGACCTAGCACTCGTTGATGCCCCAATTTGTTGTTGTTGTGTGGCTACCATCTGGGTCAATAATCGAACAGCACTCCTGATGTCCTGGTCCTCTGCTTCAGGTGGAGGAGCTACATGTGCTGGTTCATCTCTAGCTATATCAGATGCCACTGGAGCAGGTGGGGTCAGGGGTACTGGATCCCCTCTAGTCTCATCAGGTACTTGATAAACTGGGATCTCTGGTGTCGGTGGTTCACTTTGAGCCTCAAATCTATCCAATCGGATAGGCGGGGAACGACTAGTACCTTCCCCCGTATCCGTGCCAACCCGTCGGCTACTCATTTGTCTAGTCACAGGCATTTCTGTAGACAAGGAAGAGAAAAACATGAATTAGACTTCAAACATCTTATGACCTCGCTCTATTGCACGATCTAGCAAATGAAAGAAGGATAACATTTCCTAAATGTCCCGTAGCCTCATGATTATAGGTATGGTGCACAACACACCCATAAACAAGACTCTACTAGACACGGCTTGTAGACTCCCTGGGATTCGACGTGCTCTGATACCAAGTTTGTCACGCCCCAAACCATGGGAGACATGACCGACACCCGGAGCCCCAAAAGGCCGAGGGTGCCAAAATAGAGTGTATCTCTGTTGAACCTGCTGGGGGTCTGAGACCGACAAGGTCTCTAAGAATTACAATTTGAAACACTAAAGCTCAATAGTAGTTAAGCAACTCAAGGCCGACAAGGCTATTATCATAGTAGATAACTAATAACAAGGCCGACAAGGCCATACCCAACACTGATGTACATATACACGTCTACAAGCCTCTAGGAGTAAGTAAAATATCTCATATCCAGGACAGGGCCCTGGACTACCCATAAGCTGTACATATACATAACCTGGTCCAAATATAAGCTAGACCTCTGACTCGTCAGCTCCAGGAAGAATGGAGCTTACCAAAATGGCTGAACTCCGCAACTCCTACTGAAGAGGTCTATCTGGGTTTCTGTCTGGACCTGCAGGCATGAATGCAGCAGCGCCCCCAGGCAATGGGGCGTCAGTACGACAATAATGTACTGGCATGTAAGGTAGAAGTATAAAATCAAGTCGCAAGTAGTAAATCTGAACAAGATAAAATATGAAACTTGTAAACCGTAATTGGTAAGACTCGTTAAGCTCTTTCTCCTTTATTCTTTTTTTAGAACACAACACATGCATTAACTCACGCTGCAACTCACTATTTATAACCCACACTGAACCACAACAGCGCCTCGGCGCACCCTGTATTTAGTAGCCTCAATATGGCAGTAGCGCCTCGGCGCACACTATGTATATAATGGCCTCAATATGGCAGTAGCACCTCGGTGCACACTATGTGTATAATGGCCTCAATATGGCAGTAGCACCTCGGTTCACACTATGTATATAATAGCCTCAATATGGCAGTAGCACCTCGGTGCACACTAACATGCAAACCACACATAATAAGTGTATTACTAGATTGACCTTCAAAGCTATTCTTGTTATTTATGAAGGTTCATTTAGATAACTTCTTTAGCCTTGGCTTACTAGGTGTTGGAATCAACATACCAAACACATATAAATTGGGATTTGACTTTCTAACTTTCCTTGTATACTTTCTAAAGCTTGATTAGAGATCACAATACAAAGAAGAAACTTGACAAAAGGATAACTTACATTTCGTGCAAAAGAATCAGATTTTTATAAGAAGGCGACTTGAATCACCATAATGTATAAATTAGTTCCTTAAGACTTGTTGAGTTACCAAATCAGCTCTCTTACAACAAAATACTCAAATTCCTTCTTTCGGAGATTTAGAGTTCTATTTCTAGATTCATCCCGATAAGGAATAAAGAAGCCTTAACATACCTCGTTCCTTCCGAAGATTGCGCTTACCACAACTTGGACTTTCCCTTATTAAGTTAATCTACAACACAAGGGTATAATGAAGCTAATATTAGCTCTTAAACCTGCTGCAACATTCCCAAAACAGTAGCTAAATATTTCCCGGGCAGATTTACGTATTTTGCATTAATTAAAGGTGTATAGTCACACCTTTCTCCCCAATCCAATACACATCACACACACACCAACCTACTGCCTCCAATAATACAAAACACATCAAACATCCCCTACACAACTCACCATGCCGAAATACAATAGCAACACATTGAACCCACGGCTTCCGATCGCCGTCCCGTGAGTTCTTAACAACAATTCAACAACAATTGTCATCCGAACTTCAATCCAAAAATATTATTATGGGCAGAGTACTTACCACACTTGAAGGTGTGTTTTTATCCTCTTTTTATTGATGCTTTAAAAGCTTAAGTACCCCCTACACATACACCAACAAGAGAAGAAGAAATCTCTTAATTGTTACACAATTTCCATGTGTTAAATCATAAGAAAGGGGCTGCCATAGTTCATGTCTTTCTTACCATAGGATATCCCAGCTATATGTAGTAGATTAATACCAAGATAACAAGTTGTTTAACTCACCTTAAGCTTCAATTAATCTTGGTCTTCTTAGAACCCTAAAGGGAAAGAAGGGCTGCCAAAAAGGAAATGAGATAAGAGAGAATTTTCCAGCTTTTTGTTATCAACATTGATCAGCAAATGGCCTATATAAAGGGACCTTTTTGGCCGACTTTTTTTGAGTATATTTGGGCCAAAATGGGTCAAGAAACTTGGGCCAAAATTATCCTTTGCTTGGGCCTCAAAAGGGTTAAGTTTGTGGCTGATTTTGGGCTTCTCTTGGGTCAAAATGTGGTCAATATTGGTGGCTACTTTTTGTAGTTGTTTGGGCCAGATTTGGTGGTGCTTTGATGGGCCAACTTTAAGCTTCATTTGGGCTACCATTAGGTCTAATCATCCATGGTGTTGCTGCCCGTAATCGGCCCTCGGAACTTAGTTCGTTAGCGTAGGTAGGTGATGCACCTACTTGTCACCTAAGAGCTTAGATAAGTCGAGCAAGTACCTCAATTGTTTTATCTCATTTTCAAAACCCTCCTCCTTATAATTTAACTTAACACTTATATACATTTGACCATTTCAAATTCTAGGCCAAAGTACCCCTTCACAATCTCGAGCTCAAATACCTTCGTCGATATTTACTTAGTCACATAGGTTTTGAAAGGTACGATATACATCGAATTAACGAAGCGTAAGCGGTCGTAGTCAAATATAGAACCCAACTAGGTTGGGGTCGAATCCCACAGAGAATATGGTGAAGATTAAGCCTTTAGTGAAGTATGTGACTAGTCGTCAATAGTTTCCGGTAAATTGGGGGGTTTTGTGTAATAAATGCGCAAACAAAACAAACAGTTAACGTATGAGAAATAATCAGTAGGAGAATGAACTAGGGAAGTGTTTACCATGGCGTTGGTAACAATGTCGATCCTAGGCTTAATCGAGTTCTTTTTATATGCGTGTCACGATGTGATTGAAGCAATGGTATCGTCTAAACGTCTCTCGACCAAATAAATAAATTTCCTTTTCTATTCTCTCGACCTCGAAAAGATGTGCTTTTTAGATTTCAATCCTAAACATCAAGTAGATTAATCTAGTTACAGCATTAATCATTAGACGAGAGTTAGTAGTCTCGAATCCTTGTTGTTAATCAAGTTTCCCGGTTTTAATATCTTTACTCAAGCAAACTTAAACCTAGGAATGTTCTAATGTTTGCAACCACTAGAAAACATTAAATAATAAATGATTAACAACGTGACAATACATATATTGAACCCAACGCTACCCGGAATCTATATCGCTACGTTTGCCATGGCTCCCACAACCCTAGTTGTGGGAGGTTTAGTTACTCATGCTAGTAGAAGAATAAAAGAAAGTCATATGCATAATAAAGAAAAGAAATCCTTACAATGTATTGAGAACAATCTTTAATTATTCCAAGAACAAGAAACCAAAGATCCCAAGAACGAATCAAGAACAAGATTTTGGAGAAGGAAACCGGGTGTAGCGCGTTTTCTCTCGCAAAACTCGCTCAAAAACTCTCCTAAAATTATTGGAAAAACTTGGTTCAAAGCATCATTATGAAATAAACCTAACATAGGGTATTTATAGGAGTCTAGGAAACCAATCCCAAAAACGCTCGGATTCCGCGTTGCGGACTGCCTAAGTGTGACGGACAGGGTGACGGACCATCACAGGGTTGACGGACCGTCGCCTAGACCGTCACCCTTAGGCAGTGGTGCTGCCTTGGCTGCTGCCTTGGTGTGACGGTTTGGGTGACGGACCGTCACACCCTTGACGGACCGTCACCTGAACCGTCACTCTTATCCAGAATGTTCTTTTTCGCGTATTTCCGTCCGTTTCCGTGTTTGTTTCCATTTCCTACAAATACAACATAAAAACATCAAAACAACAACGGTTGCTTGAAAACGTACGATTGTTCTTAGTAAAAAGGAGTCGAAAGTGCCGTAAATTAGCGGCACATCAGTTACAATATCTCCCCTTTGGTATCATTCATCCTCGAATGAAGACTAAGCAAGGTAAACTGAAGAGAAAACAACCCCAACTAGCAACAAAACATCAAAATTATAGAATAAACATGAAAATTGAACTTTCCAACATAAAACATTGTTAAATCAACTTTGAAAACATGAATGCATGCTAGGATCATGAGAGTAACTGGTGGAACAGGATCGGAGGAACATACTAAGGATGAAACTATTACCTCAAGTTGGAATGGAATCGGAAGGACAAAGATGAGGATATTAGGCCTTCATGGCCTCTTTCGCTTCCCAAGTAGCTCCTTCAACAAGCTGATTTCTCCAAAGAACCTTTATCGAAGCAACTTCTTTGTTTCTCAACCTCCGAATCTGACGATCAAGGATCTCTACGGGAAACTCCTCATAGGTGATACTATCCTTCACACCCACATCCTCCAAAGGGACAATCAAGCTCGGATCACCAACACACTTCTTCAACAAGGAAACATGAAAAACAAGATGAACCGCTTCTAACTATGATGGAAAATCCAACTCATAAGCAACCTTACCAACCTTCCTCAGTATCCGATAAGGACCTACAAAACTGGGACTAAGCTTCCCCTTCTTGCCAAATCTCATCACACCCTTCATGGGTGACATCGTTAAGAAAACCCAATCATCAACTTCAAATTCCAACTCCCATTTCTTCACATCTGCATAACATTTCTTTCAACTCTGAGCGGTCTTCAACCTATCCCTAATAAGATAAACCTTCTTCATAATCTCATAAACCATATCTGGACCAATCAAGGTTGCCTCACCTACCTCAAACCAACCAATTAGATTTCTGCATCTCCGACCATAAAGTGCCTCATTCAGAGCCATCTGGATGCTAGAATGAAAGTTGTTGTTGTAGACAAACTCGATAAGAGGTAAGTGATCATCCTAATTACCTTTGAAATCAATAACACGTGCTCTCAACATATCCTCCAAAGTCTGAATAGTGCACTCTACCTGGCCGTCTGTATGACGGTAAAAAGTTGTGCTAAACTGCACCTGGGTACCAAGACCTTTCTGAAACGATCTCCAAAACTGAGATGTAAACTGAGGACCTCTATCAGAAATGATAGACAAGGGAACACCATGCAATCAAACTATCTCCCGGATGTAGAGTCGGGCATAATCATCTGCTGAACCGGTAGTCTTAATAGCCAAGAAGTGGGATGACTTGGTGATCCGATCGACAATCACCCAAATAGAATCATGTTGCCTTTGAGTATGAGTCAAGCCAGTAATAAAGTCCATATTTATTTATTCCCATTTCCAAGTGGGAAGGTCAATATCTTGAATGTACTTGTTGACAGTTGGGACACTTAACCATAATCTCGGTTATGTCCCTCTTCATACTATTCCACCAAAAGACTTCCTATAGATCACGGTACATCTTAGTAGCTCCCGGATGAATAGAATATCTAGAGCTGTGATCCTCAGTCAGAATCTGTTGTCTCAACCCATCTACATCTGGCACACATAAGCGACCCTGATAATGAAGCATACCCTCTCCCCCTTGGGAGAAAACCTCCACCCGCTGCTGATGAACTGCACCCTTAAGTTGAAGTAAAATTGGATCATTGTCTTGCTTTGCCTTAACCTCAGCTACCAAAGATGATTCAGCACCATTTTGTACAATCACACCACCTTCTATCGAGTCCATAAGGCGAACTCCCAATCGAGCTAGCCTATGAACCTCCTTAACCAATTCCTTCTTCCCATCTTCAACAGAAGTCACACTTCCCATGGACAGTCTACTCAAAGCATCTGCCATGACATTGGCCTTACCCGGATGTTAAATCACACTCATATCATAATCCTTAAGGATATCAAGCCATCTCCTTTGTCGCAAATTCAATTCCTTTTGAATGAACACATACTGAAGATTTTTATGATCGGTGAATACATCCACATGCACCCCATACAAATAATGTCTCCAAATCTTCAAAGCAAAGACCACGGTTACCAACTCAAGATCATGAGTAGGATAGTTCTTCTAATGAGTCTTAAGCTGTCTCGAAGCATAAGCAATCACCCTACCATGCTGCATCAAAACACAACCCAAACCAATCCTAGAAGCATCACAATACATAACAAAATCA
Organism: Jaltomata sinuosa; assembly: GCA_003996215.1. NCBI lineage: Eukaryota > Viridiplantae > Streptophyta > Magnoliopsida > Solanales > Solanaceae > Jaltomata > Jaltomata sinuosa. The sequence goes on from QJPP01000400.1 coordinate 48,717, forward strand.
TCTAGGCCCTCGGGTAGAGCTAACACTGATTTGTGGTCAATCTAATCTTCAATTCCTGAAAGTTCTTCTCACACAAGTCAAACCACTGAAATTTTACCTTCTTCTGAGTAAATCGGGTCAAAGGGGCAAAAATGGAAGAAAATCCTTCCACAAACCTCCTATAGTAACCAACCAAACCTAAAAAGCTCCTAATATCAGATGGAGAAGTGGTTCTAGGCTAGTTCTTTACTGCCTCTATCTTTTGAGAATCAACTCGGATACCATCACTAGTAACAATATTACCCAGAAAGGCAACTGACTGCATCCAGAACTCACACTTGCTAAACTTAGAAAATAACTGTCTATCCTTTAGAGTTTGCAACACAACCCTCAAGTGGTGTGCATGCTCCTCCTCACTCTGAGAGTAGATGAAGATATCATCAATGAACACAATCACAAACGATTCCAAATATTGCTTGAACAGGTGGTTCATTAAATCCATAAAAGCTGCAGGATTATTTGTTACACCAAAAGACATAACAAAAAACTCATAATGACTACACCGAGTCCTGAAGGCTATCTTCGGGATATCACACTCTCTAACACGAAGCTGATGATAACCGGATCTAAGGTAGATCTTGGAGAAGAAATTAGCACCCTGAAGCTGATCGAACAAGTCATCAACCCAAAGTGTTAAAAATCTTCCCTTGACAGCTCGTTGTTGTCATAACCCATTTTGTTCATCGCAAACGCGGGGGGGTGACCGCATTCACATAGGGAAATTTCCAGCTACACCAAGTTTGTTCTTCGCGTTCACTGGGCTTAGCCACATTTGTGAAGGGCATTTGGCCAGCCTCCTATTTTGTTCTGCGCGAAGGCGATGCCTTGGCCGCATTCGCGAAGGCCAAGGCAGTCAGCTTAAGTTGGCTTTTTCTTGTTTTCTTCTTCACTTCTTCAAACACAACAAGTTCGAACCTCCATAGCCAAACACACAAAATACTCCATATTCCTTCATAATTTTTTCCTACTGGTTGGAGGGCATTGTTGTGACGATCCTTGCTCGATTATCGACTTCTAAGACGGGTAAGTCCTCTCTTAATTTTCCGTTTTCTCTATTAAATTTCTCTTAATTCCTTAAATGGGTGGGCAGTTTTGCAGCCCCATTTCATATCCATTTCCTCTCAAATTTTGAGCATGTGCTCCCAAGATGGTAAGGAACATATGTGTGTTTTTCATTTCTAGTTTTGAGTTACGGGGCCCACAAGCCTGTTTGTGACCCGAATTTCAACCCGGTTATGTTTTTGGAATTATGGATATCATTAGTCTCATTTTAACATATGGATTAATGTGTTGGTAGTACTTTCATGATTTGGAGCTTCCCAACGCAGTTCGAGCCTGTACAACACCGTTCGCACAGCTAGTCATCGGATGGCAGGTAGTTTATGGCGCTCCCTACTTAGACTCTGTGTATATATGCTATAACTGCATTAATTAGCATCCTTGGGTGGGTAGTTATAGGTTGGTACACTAGAACTTGTCCGCCTTTCTGTCCATTTATTTCATATATTATTTGTAGTATTTATGTAGTATTGTATATTACCCTTGTGGTCCTGTGTGGCCTTGTATTGACTCTGGAACATATATGGTCGGTTATTTGGGAATGTATGCGAGTCCCAGATATAGAGATATCCTTTTAGGTTGGTTATGATTGTTGTAGAGCTATTGATCCTATCCCGGACATAGTCTCTCCTTCTTTCCTGACTTTCAAGGATGAAAGGCTTTTTAATAGTGGATGATGTAATGACCCTTCTGATTATTTACGCATTTTCGCCTTTCTTGTACCATTAGATCTTGCATGTAGTAACACAAGACACTTATAGCTTGCTGGGACTGGTAGTTCGGTGCCCGACCCATTTGTTTGGTCTTTTTTGTCATTCCTTGTATTAGAGGTTTAAGCTTTTGAAATTGTTGACTTCAGTCAATATTCTTGGGGAACGTGCTCAGAATCAAATTCCGACAATTTTGTTAGCTCCGGAGCATGGACTTTGGTCTAGAAGGAACTTTGGTTGGGATCTGGAAGCTTCTCAACTTGGAATTCTCTCTCATTCTTTATTTTCAGGACAGTTGGGCTTGTTTGGTTGACTATGGTCAACATTTGGAGAAAACAATCTCGGATGAAAATTCTGCCAGCGCCGTTAGCTCTGGAATGTCGAGTTTAGGCTAGAGGGACCATTGGTTCAGGTTCTGAGGCTTCCAGACTTGATTTCGTCCATTGGGTTATATTTTTGGAAATAGTTGGCTAAAGGTTGATTTTGGGCATGGGTCCCACTTTCATTGAATTGATCTCCGATGGGATTTTTGTAAATTCCATTGTATCCGACATGCCATTTGTAATCGAATAGCTCAGGTCGTTTGTATTCGCGGGACCCCGAATGCGTTCCCGGGGACCCAAAGTGTTAAAAATCTGCCCTTGACAGATGGTTGATGTCATAGACCATTTTGTTCATCGCGAACGCGGGGGGGTGGGGGGTGGGGGGTGACTGCATTCTCATAGGGTAATTTCTAGCTTCCCCAAGTTTGTTCTTTGCATTCGCGGGCCTTGGCCACGTTCGCGAACGGCATTTGGACAGACTCCCATTTTGTTCTTCGCGAAGGCGACGCCTTGGCCGCATTTGCGAAGGCCAAGGCAGTCAGCTTAAGTTGGCTTTTCCTTGTTTTCTTCTTCACTTCTTCAAACACAACAAGTCTGAACCTCAACATCCAAACACCCAAAATACTCCATATTCCTCCATAATTGTTCCCTACTGGTTGGAGGGCATTGTTGTGATGATCCTTGCTCGATTATCGACTTCTAAGACGGGTAAGTCCTCTCTTAATTTCCCATTTTCTCCATTAAATTTCTCTTAATTCCTTAAATGGGTGGGCTATTTTGGAGCCCCATTTCATGTTTTTTTCCTCTCAAATTTTGAGCATGTGCTCCCGGGATGGTAAGGAGCACGTGTGTTTTTTTCGTTTCTCATTTTGGGTTACGAGGCCCACGAGCTCATTTGTGACCTATATTTTGACCTAGTTATGTTTATGGAATTATGGGTATTGTTAGTCTCATTTTAACATATGGATTATTGTGTTGATAGTACTTTCATGATTTGGAGCTTCCCAGAGCAGTTTGAGCCTAGACAACGTCGTTCCCGCAGCTAGTCATCGGATGGCATGTAGGTTATGGCTTTCCCTACCTAGACTCTATATATATAGACTATAACTGCATTAATTAGCATCCTTGGGTGGGTTTTTTTAGGTTGGTACCCCAGACCTTGTCTGCCTTTCTGTCCGTTTATTTCGTACGTTAATTGTACTGTTCGTGTAGTATTGTATATTACCCCTGTGGTCCTGTGTGGCCTTGTATTGACTATGGAACATAGATGGTGTGTTATTTGGGAATGTTCGTGAGTCCCGGACATAGAGATATCCTTTTAGGCTGGTTATGATTATTGTAGAGCTGTTGATCTTGTGCAAGGCCGATAGGAAATATTTGTGAGCCATTTTGGGCTACTCTATTATTTGTGAGCATATCATACATGAAAAGGTTTTCCCTGCATGTTTTACTATTGGTTTGGCTTCGGGCCTACTATAATTGATTTTTCTAAACTTTGCAAATCCTCGAGGTCCCGTTTACGGTACATGACTTTGAAAGGGCTTTTAAACTGACTTTTACGAAACCTCTCAGAGTAGAGGGGATATTACGATGATTTGATTACAGATCTTCATTCTGATACTAGGCTCAGCTGGACCATAGTGCTAGACATTGTTTTATATGGATTTAGACCTGGATACGAGCTGGGCACCCTATTTTAGGGATTTTGATACTTTTGACTTTTTTTTTACACCTGGATACGCTCTGGGCACCCTCGATGAGGGTTATTGAGACAAGACTACTTATTTAGACCCAGATATGCTCCGGTCACCCTTGATGGGGGTTATTGAGAATAGTAATACTAATTTAGCCTATGATCGAATCTAAGCACGTACTATGAGATCTCAATTGTTGAGATATGTAATACTAATTTAGCCTATGATAGAATCTAAGCACGTACTATGAGATCTCAATTGTTGAGATATTTGAGTTTTATATTTGTATATGGTCTACGAGTAGACCTCTATGGACCCTACCATTCTGAAATAAGTGCTACGGGCCAACGGTGACCATATGGAGAGGATGTACAACATAGAAGAGGTACTCGGGAAATGTCCTTCCATGGATCCAACCTTTATTGGACCTTTAGGGCAGCGGAGGGGGTAACATACGATACTGCGGTCACACTTACAGATTCATCATATCACATCATCATTCATATTTCACTCGGATTCCACCCTTGTTTGTTTTGTGTTCAGTGTATGCTCGGGTTGTATGGGGGGCCAGAGGGTTTATTTTCACTTGATTATGTTCCTCAGTTGTATGTGCGGCCATTGGGACTGTAGGTAGATTATATTACTCTCTGTCATTTTATAGAGATTGTTATAGTCCTTGGTTCTTGGTGGATTGGTAAGTTTTAGCTTGTTGAGGCTCTGAGTTTGGGCTTGAGTATTGAGGGGCTAGTGAGTCCTATATCTTTGAGGCTTCATCGTGTGTCCTCCCGAGCGGTTGTGATTTATCAGACGTTATTCCTTATCTTGATTTTGAGTAGAACTCTTGGTTCTGGTGGTTTATTCATTCCATTTTAGGTTGTAAATTGTGAGATTAATCGCGGTTCCTGCTTATCTTGAGGGTTGGTGTTTTTAGTATGTTTTCGTTACTTTTATGGCTTCTAGTTGATTATGTTGGGTTGCTTTCCTTCTTTCCCTTCTTATTTGAGGTTACCAGTATACTGCCATGTTCCTGATTCTCTTTCTCTTTACTTATACTATTGTTGCAAGGATCCCAAGTGAGTCCCTCTTCCTTACACCTGTGTTTCTGTGTTATGTATATCTTCTATGCTAGCATTGTATGCTTATAACTCTTGGTTGTCTATTCTCTGTGCTAGTTCCTTGTGCTTTCTCTATTGCTTCGGTGACTGCTTTCTTGCTATATGTTATTTACTATTTTTATATCTTATATGCGCGTAGTCGACTGATGATGCATACTGGGTACCTGTTGCTTAGCAATTGGTGCTCATACTACACTTATGCATCTTTTTGGTGCAAATATTAGTTGAGCTTTCGCCGTTGATCGCGTTGGAGACTCATGCATACTTTGGGATATTCGAGACTAGGGTGAGCGCCTGACGATCATTGCTTGACCATATTCATCTTTTGTACTGATACTCTTTGTATATTCGGAGACAGTTATACTTATCTTTTGTTACTTCTAACACTTGTACTCTATTAGAAGCTTTTACATTATTGATACCAAGTCTTGGGGTTGGTGTAGTTTCATTTTGTATATGTATTTGGGTTATTGGTTTCGCTTTGTCTATCTTTATATTTTGCTTCCCCTTATTTCTATTTATCGTGCGTATAGGTTAGATAGTATCCCATTACTAATCATTCCAGGCTACGTGAATTGGTTCGGCTACTGGGGGTTATAGGTGCCATCATGACCTAAGAAATTGGGTCGTGACAGCTTAGTGGTGTAGTTCATTCTAGATCGTATGGCCCTTCTCATTGTTCTCGGCTATTTGTTTAGGAATTGTTTGATACTGGATTGAATTTCGAGTAGCCCCTTGGTTCATAATACTAAGGAAGGCTCTTGAAAGAAGATTGAAGGTGTAAGGAGTTTTCCCCATAGCTCATTTACATCCTTAAAACTCGATATGATTAAGGAACATTGAAGGAACTTTTTTCTTGAATTATTCACTTTTTTTTGAGGAATTTAAGGATAGATAAGCTCATCCCTATAGCTTAATTCTAACTTTCAAATGTTAATTAGTCTTGTTTTACTCGCCACGAAGGACAAGCCTGAGCTAAGCAATAGATTTACTCTCGACTCTAAATTTTAGGAAAACTTAATGGATATCCATTATGGGGCTGATTTAAAATGGTTAAAAGTCATTGCTTTGTTAGTATTCTAAAGATGGAGTTTTAAGAGTAAAGGCATGTCAAAGATGATTGATTATGTCATGGTCTTCAGAATCTAAGTCTTCTCTTTTTGAGTCTTTAAATTTGGTCTTTTTGTGGGTCGCATGTGCCTTTGTCGTGAGACTAAGAACAAGTTTTGTATCTTGGTTAAGGGTCGATGTGGCAGCCCACTTTGGGTCTTGCGTTTGAGGTGATGTGTAATTTTGGCTGTGAAAGTGTGAATTTCTTTTGCTTATGGTTGTTATCTTGTGTTCTTTCTATTTTTATGAGGTTTTCATTCCTTATTTGGGTCGATAAAATTCTCAAGATTGATAATGCTTAATTCTATGACGTCCCTTGAATAAGGTATGGACTCTTTTTCCTTGAAGCATGCTTGATAACTTTGCCTCTGTGATCTCTTTCCTCTTTCACAAACTTTTGGGTGCATGTTAAATCTCATATCCTATTTCCTTAGCTACTGGAAAATTTGAATAAGGGTACCTCTATGATTATTAGGATAGAATTCTTGAAGTGATATATTTCTTGATACACGACATAACGTGAGATAATAAAACAAGAGTTCTCATGATTTTGAATTTCGCAATTAGGGTGTGATTTTACTATTAAAGTGCTTATCATTGTTTTATTTTTTCTCTTTTCATGTTAATTCTGGTGAAGGCATTAATAAATAGGATAGTTTCTTTCTTGGTTAATAAGTTGTCAAGTTTCTTTCCTTCTCTCTTTAGCATAATCTACATGTCCATGTTTGCTTCAAATGGCTTGTTATAGTTTTGCTTTTGTTTTAATTGTAGTTGCCTTTTACTCTTATTAATTCTTTCTCTTTTGTTTTCTATGCATATGTGTTCTTCGAGAGTCCAAGTGGACTCTCCATTATTTATCCTATTTTCCTTGGGCTAGCAAGGCCCAACATCTTTGAGTCACCCTCAATCCGGTCAAGCATTTGGAAGCAAATATACAGGATCTGGGAGAGAAGATACAATTAATATACAATTGATGCACAAGATATCCAAAGTGGAGAGGGTGCCAAAGCCCAAAGGTCTTTCAGTAGTGGCAATGGCCTGTAAGGCAGAATTTGAGAAGAATTTGGAACCAAGCCCAAGTTCATTTGTTTACTCTAGTATTATTTGCTTTTAATTATTTTGTGACACTAACAATTTTATTTTAATTTAGTCAAAATCCCCAAAGGAAGAATTTTTCTTCTTTAAACATTTTCCTTAAATTATACTTACTTGTCTATAATTAATTTATTCATATAAAATATTTTTTTGAATCCAAGAATAGAAGTCAAGCATGCTTTTTCTTAAATAAATTCTCTATGTTTCCCAAATTGTTATCAAGAATCTCAAACTTCATTTATTTTTAGTCAAATTATATTTCTCATATTTTCCAAAACAAACAAGTTTTTCTTAAAAATCAGTCAAAAGAGTTAATTTTCAACAAAATGGATAATCACAAGTTAGTGGATATCCCAAGTGCCTTAAAAACGTTCTTGGGATAATATGAACCTCTTACCCTTAATCTCTTATTTTCTAAAATCTTTTTACAATTTTAAGGCTTTAGAAATTATAAAAAGGTTTTCTAAATTTCCTTTATAAAATTAAGTGGCGACTCTTGCTTTACTTGAAATCATTTTTGAAATTATTTAATTATTTTGAAATGATTTTAAAAGTCAAAAACCATTTTCCTTGTCCAAAAAACTTGAAAATGGATTGAATGATGACTTTCTTATGGAAAATCATCATTTTTCTATTCAATTATGTGTGTGAATGAATACTTAAGTTGAACTTGTGTTGGTTGGTCATTTTGGGGAAGTTTGAGTACCCACAGGTTGATATTCTTGTCAAATATTCATTGAAGTCAAAAAATTGATCCCATGATTAGGGTGTGCTCAATATTTGGGACGGTGTGGGCCACACAACTTGTTGTGCGGCTGGACAACCTCAGAACAAGCAAGGCAAAAGGGTCCCTTTCACTGCCTAGGATTACGTGACACTTGTGTGGTCACACATCTTATTGTGCATGGCGCACATAAACCACACACTCCCCTAAACTCTCTACCTCACTGCCTCTGTGCTTATCTGCCGCACAAGCTATAGTGCGCCAACACACGAGCATGTGCGACTCACATAAGCTTCACTATAGCACTTAGTTCTTCCCTTTCAATTGCATTCCTTTTCCCTCTTTTTCTGCTTTTGTTTACTTGCTTCTTTTGTCTATATATGCAAGAACACAAAAATATTTTGTTTTTTTTTGTTTTATTTTGGTTTCTCGCCTCTTTTTCAGGAATGACTTCCAACCATTCAAAATTAGTCTATGGAGATCATAAGGATAAATCTAAGGAAGAGAAAAAAGACTTGGAAGCACCTCATGCCCCAATTAGTAATGAGGAAGCAACACATTTTTGTGTTGAAGGAATGAAAATGCTTTACCTTGAAGGTCTTGAGTAGAGGGAATACACAATTGAAAAGCTTTTCAACTTGGATGGTTTAAGAGAGAACTTTCCTGATATTTAGACTAGTTTGCTAAGCAGGATTGGGGCAATTTCACTATTCCTCTTAGATCATTCTTTTTGAAGGTCGTTCAGGAATTCTATGTATTGTACTAGCCTAGGTAAGATTAGAAGAAGTATAAAGTGTCTATTGATAAATTTCCTTGTTTATGAAGTGTATTAGTGCGAGGGGTCGAAGTTGATAGCACTCCTATAGCTATAAACAATATCTATTGCAGTGACCATATTCTTTTGGGTACTGCATTTGATCAAAAGATAGCTGACATGGCGAACAAATACTCTTGGGTGGCATCTATTATAGCTAGGGGTGATCCTATTTGGGCTACTATCGGTGATCCGACATGGATGCAAGATTTGAAGATCCAACCCAAGTTGTGGCTTGATTTTCTTTCCTCTCGCCTTACCCCTTCAATTGAGACAGGATTTCTTCTGGCGTGTATCATAGGTGGTGTCCACATCAATTTTATGGAAATTGTTGCTACACAGTTCAAGAAGCAGGCTAGACAGATGTAGACTTCTATGCCATTTCCTTGCCCTATCACTATGTTGTGTGCTCATGGTACTGTTCCCTTTTACTGACATACTGATAAGAAAGTAATGGATTATGGTGAAATTGATATTGATCGCAAGCGGGATGAAGAGGCACCAAAGGTTAAGAAGCCTAAAATTTCTGTGGGGCAGAGTATTTCAAATGCTGATATAGCCAGACTTGTTGATGGGGTGGATTCTAATACTACTCCTTCCACTTCTACCACTCTGGTGGAGTCTGACACTCCCACTCCCATGGTGTCAGGACATTATCCTTCAGGCTCTGTTCCTACTAGGCTACCCGAGCACTCCCGGACTTTTTGTAGCAACTAACTTCAGAAGCTAGCTAATATGACCCAAAAAACAATGCACATTTGGGTTGGCTAGCTCGTGACTTCCCAAAGTACATTCACGCCATTATATACAAGGCTATGAAGAATGTCCTCACCCATATATTGAAGTTGTGTGCCTGACTTGATACCCTTGAGGGTTAAGTGACCTAGATGAAGGAAGATGCAAAGCAGTTTAAGCCTAATTTTAGCTTCTTTGATATTGCTATGGCCACACCGTAGGGAGAAACTGAGGTGATATTACCTATTGATAAGCTGCTTTGAGGTGATACGAGGCTTGGCTATAAGGATATGGTTGGAAGAGTTCTGATGGTGCTGATGTGATATAATCACTTACAGAGTCACATCATATTCAGAGGGCCATACATTTGTTTAGAGATGATCAAGCTGCTAAGAGAGTTAGAGCTAGCTGGAGCTGACAAGTTCTTTGTGATCTAGCCATACCTGCTTCTATTTAAATTCCTGGTGTTGGAGCCCAGTCTTAGGAGGCTCACACCACTCTTGTTTCCACTGGACCACAGGCCACACATGATGTGCATTTAGACGCTTAGAGAATTTAGGGAGTCCCTACCTCTTTCTCTTTCCTACGATGTGTGCATTAGGGACAATTCCATCTTTTTAGTTATGGTGGGGTAGTTATTTCATGTGGCCTATATATTCATGATTTTTTATTTTGATTGTCCTTGTCGAGATTGTTATGTGATAAGTTGGTAATCTACTAACTTATTGAGCCTTTATTCACGAATTATTGTCATATTTTGCTGAGAATTAAAGGTACTTATTTCCTTATTGATGAAAATGCAGGTGCTCTTGGTCAAAATAAGAAAATAAAGGAATTGAACCCAAAGATCTCAAAAAGATTTGAAGTGTGAAGGTGATCAAAAAAGAGGAAGAATCTGATGAGAGGTGCGACTGCCATGCGAGCCCGCACAATGCGGCATGCAGTTTTCACCCTCCTTCGCACCTCAGCACCACAGCAACATGCATTACTAGTTGAGGAAAGGGGTACATATGACGCGCATAATTGTTGGTGTGATCGCACATCATGTCGCACGTTGCATCACACTACCCCTGAAGGGTATTTTTGTCCAAAACCAAGTGAAGTATTGTGAAGCTTCTAAAACCCATTTTGGGGTGTGTACCAGAGATAGAATTTTAGTTTTAGTTTTTCCAAGGAAGATATTGAGAGTACACTCTTATCTCTTCATCTTCTCCAATTAGAATCACTTTTTTTAAAAGGATTTGAGCTTATATTTGGAGTTTGGCTTGGATATGAATGGAATTATGAGTTACCCATTTGATATATCTTCTTATTTCCTTAGTATGAGCAGCTAAATTCCTTGTCTAGGAGTTTGTGCATGATGGGTATTTGAATTTGGGTGTGGGTATTGATGAATTAGTATGGTTTTATAGAATTCTTCATGATTTAATCATAAAATTGATGGTTGCAACCATTGATTGAATTTACTTAATTGTGTTTTTGCTTGAAAGATAAGTTCATAATTCGGATAGGAATTCAATAGTGGGAATTTGGGATTTCCACCTTAGATTAAGGCTAGAAATAGCTTAATCAAAGAAAATACCCATCTAAGAATCTAAGCTAGAAATAGTGTGATTCCCCCAAGCTTTGAATTGGTTGTTTTAAGGCAAAGCTATAGTGCTTGAGTAAAGACTATAGTATATATATTTGGAGGGTTGAAAGACTACCAAGTATAATTCAAACCAATGCTACCCGTACCTTTTATCAAGAGTTTGCGTAATTAATCAAGTCCCCTAACCCATTGTAAAATCCCATTGGAAGCATAACCCTAGTATTCCATCTCATTGATATACAAACCTTGTTTACTTTACTCTCTTGTGTTGAAATTGATACGTTAATTTCCATTTCTATTTCCCTAATTTTTACTTTTAGTTGTTGGAACATCTACTCGGATTAGTGATTATTACTCGATAATTTCTTAGCGAATCATCACTCCATTTCCCATGGATTCAACCCCGACATCCATTAGGTATATTTATTTATTTTTCTTGACAATCGATACTACCTTCTTTAGAAGAGTGCATTTGAGCATTATCAAAAATAGCGCCATTATCGAAAAATGGTTTTTGATTTTCCAATTGATTGTTGTTTAAGTTCACTTTGTTGATTGTTTGTTCGTGTTTACCTTTTTATACCCATGAGTGAAGTAGGTGACCAAGAAAGCATAGACAGATGTAACGACCAGGTCCGTCGATATGGGTAGTCCAATCGTGGTAACTTTTAGAGTTAGAAAACTCTGGGTTGGGGAGTTTGAAATTATGGGCTAGCCTAGCCTCGGCTGGATTTGGAGCGAGGTGGAGTCTAGGGAAATTCGGGTAAATATTGGGTTAGATGTCTTGGTTTTAGCTAGTTTTTCGCATAGCCAAGACATAAAGGAGTCTGGGGGACTTTTCGGAATCGAATTTGGATAAGTAGAACTCTCAGAATCGCGTTTGATGGGGAGGGGTTGTTTTGGGTCATCGGGGGAAGCAAGTGTGTTGTAAAATGACCAAATTTTGGAGATTTCCATACATTCTGTCTGTGACGAGCGCAATGGCTCCGCCATAGCGACCTCTTCTATAGCGGTGGAAAATACCACTATAGCGGTGGTCAAGGCGGTCAACACCGCTTAAGACCGCTATAGAGGAAGTCATCCGCTATAGTAGGACCGCTATAGTGGAGCAGGGACTGCTATAGTGGGACGACAGGTTTTTAAATGTAGAAACTTCACCAAAACAGTTCAGTTTACTACAATTCATTTGGTAGAAGAACTAGGGAGATTTCAGGCATTTTTCCTCCGTTCTTCATCATTTTTCTTTCCTAAGGTAAGGTTTCTACTCCCCGAACTTTGCACTACTATTCCTATGTGGTAGAATTGCTAGGATGGAACTTGGGGAAAGGTTGGAATAACCTAGAAATGGTGGAATCCGGGGAAGAAAGGGGATTCTAAACATGAAAGTTCTTGGGTATTGTTAAAAGTGAAATATAATGATCATATGTTGTTAAATTCTCTATTTTTATCCGTGAAAATGATAGAACTAGGGAAATTAACAGTGGGAAAGCCCGGGAAAAGAGTGGAATGATCATGGGCGGCCTAGGGTTCTGGGATTTAGTGTAATTTGGGTAATGTGCAGGCCTTGTTTATTAATTTCATGTACGTGTATGTTATTTTAGACCAAGAATGAGAAAGGAATCCAGAACACGGGAAAGCTCGGGTGGAGTAGAGCTTGGATTATTTTGAGGTACGTGATGGCTTACGATTCCTGTGAATGTGGTATATGTTTGTACTCTTATCTAAATTCTTATATGAATTACATTGCTTAGAGAAATTGTGTAAAATGTCCAAGGGTCCTGTTTTACAGTCTGTGAATTGAACGGTGTTTTGCTTGTTGGCTTACAAGTCGTTTGTTCATCTATTGACTGTGGATTATCGACATTCAGTTGGCTCAGGTACCACGCCTGGTACGAGAATACTAACGGTTGGCTTGGTACCACGCCTGGTACTGGATACTAATGGTTGGCTCAGGTACCACGCCTGGTACGGTTTTATTTTACTGCATCTTTACATTATTATTGTTGTATTGCATTGACTGTTATTAGTTCTGTGAGTGGACTGGGCTATTTTACTGAAATGTGATACTTGTTTTGGTGGTCCTTGAGTCACCGGGAGATTTTGTTATAATTGTTGAGTGAGTCTTGGATTAGGCCGGGTTGTTCATTGACACTTAGGTGTTGTTTAGAGGAGATCCCAGGGTGGGCCCGGACTAGACAGAAAGGTATAGTTATTGGTATATGATTATGGTTTAGAGTTATCAGAGATGGATTCCATGCGGGAACAAGGTAGGTAGAGACTTGTATTCTAGGGTCTGTTGACTTGTTGCATGTCTTTCATACTAATTACTTGATTTGTTGTACTGCTTATACACTATTTATTTGGAAACTAGTTGCTGATCCTACCAGTACACGGTGGTTGTGTACTAATACTGCACTTTCTTATTTTTGTTTTGAGTACATGAAATATTCTTGAGGTTGATGCATGACCTCACCTGTAGGCCGGACTGTTCCAAGTTATCAAGGGTGAGCCATTCGACCAAGCCGCCTTGATGCTTATCTTTTAAGTTATAGCCTAATTGTTTTGGTCTTAGACTATCTCTTTTATTGTTTAAGTTTTGGGGTTGCATTCCCATACTCTAGATGTTGGTAGAATTATTTGGTACTACGACTTTCAGTTTCTAGGGGGATTTTCCGCAGGATAATTTTAATGATATAGTTATTTGCTGATTTGAATTGTTAGTTTACTTTTTGCTATTGGTTTTAGGCTGTTAGTCTAGGCTAAGGGTTGAACTCTATTCGTTTGCTCATCTGGGGGTTGGGTGGGTGTCACTCACGATGGTCTGGGTTGTGATAAAGATGGTATCAGATCCCTAGGTTCGTTGATCTCGTCGTACCAAACAGGTCTAGTAGAGTCTTGTGGAATGGTGCAGAGATGTCCGTACTTTTCTTCGAGAGGCTATGGGGCTTTAGGAAAAAACTATTTCTTCCGTCTTTCCTTCGTGCTATAACTTGATTCCAATTGGTATCTAACCTCATTCACTCTTCTGTCCGCAGATTGTTACTATAAAGAACAATGGAGCGAGGCAAGCGGTCCCCACAGCAGTCTCGGCAGCTCGTGGAAGAGGTAGGGGAAGGGGCAGGGGATGAGGTAGAGCCGCACCCGCCAGGGGTAGAGCTCAAGCGGCTGGTGGACAGCATGAACCAACCCCTCCCCTACCTCAGGAACATGTTTGTTGAAGATTTGGAAGTTGTTGTGGAGGACGAAGCAGTGTATGCGGAGGCGGCACCGGTTGGGGATGCATGCCTTCCTACTCTAACACCGGAAGCCTTTCAGTAGGCTTGGAATATTCTGAGTGGGTTGGTCGGTACTGGAGCCATACCCATGGCTTTTGCAAATCAGTCCTTGGATTCTCAGCCAGCAGCAACTACAGCGCCTAGGATAGATGCAGCTTCAGGCACAAATGATTTCTTCCTGCCAATGCTAGGCCCAGTGATGATAGGGAATGAGCATGAGATGCTGACCATGTCTCTCAAGCTCAAACCTCCTACTTTTTAGGGTACCTACAAAGAGGATGCCTATGAGTTCATCTTGGATTGTTATGAGAGGTTGCACAAATTGGGTATTGTATGTCAGCATGCGGTTGAGTTTGTCACATTTCAGCTACAGGGTAATGTTAAGCAGTGGTGGAGGTCTCATGTGGAGTGCCGATCTTCTGTTCTACCTCCACTGACTTAGAGAAGTACGTACCCCATACTTTGAGAGACCAGAAGAACGGTGAGTTCTTTAACTTAGAGCAGGGTGGCATGTCAGTCTTTGCTTTAGAGGCTAAGTTCAACGCTTTGTCTCATTTTGCCACACAGATGTTGGGTTCTGAGGAGGAACGGGTCCGGTTGTTTGTGAAAGGGTTGAATACAGAGCTACAGGTATTGTCAGTGCATATGACTTCTTCAAGGAAGGACTTTAATGATGTGGTGGATTATGTGAAGAAACTTGAGGGAGTCAACCAGGTGGGGCAGGCTAAGGATTTAGCCAAGAAGCCCCGGAATGAGGGTATTTTTGGTGTTTCATACTTCAGGGGTCAGAATTAGCAGGCTTACTCGGCCCATCCTATTCAGTCAGCTCTGCTTGCTACTACCGGTGGTCGTCAGGGAGCTCAGTCTTTATCTCCTAGAGGCCAGGGAGCGTCTTACACATCAGCTAGCAGGCCTGCACTTGACCGTGGTTGCTTCCATTGTGGTGATCTGGTCTACTTTAAGAGGGAGTGCCCATATAGGCAGACAGGTAAGCAGGGTCCGTAGTAGTCTAGAGTAGTGGTCCCAGCAGGCAGAGGCAGTAATGCTAGAGGTCATCCACAGGGTGGGTGAGGTAACTTTCAGGGAGGCCAGAGAGATAGGGGGAATGGAGGCGCAGGCAGGGGTGTAGCGCAGGCAGGGGTGCAGCGCAGCCAGCCTGGGAAGTTGCCCGAATTGATGATCGGGCTCATTGCTATGCTTTTTCAGGGAGGACCGAGGCAAAAGCCTTAGATGCAGTGATCACAGGTACCATTCTTGTCTGCGATAAAATGGCTTCTGTATTATTTGACCCGGGTTCTACATATTTTTATGTGTCTGTGAGTTTTGCGTTGGGTGTGGACTTAATTTGTGATATCCTTGATTTTCCTATCCATGTTTCTACCCCGATTGGAGAGTCTGTGATTGTGACTCATATCTATCGTGATTGTTCTGTTGTATTTGTGGGGTTGCATACTTGGGTAGACTTGGTAATTCTGGATATGGCTGATTTTGATATTATCTTGGGTATGACTTGGTTATCCCCTTATCATGTGGTGTTGAACTGTAGCACCAATACTGTGGCTCTAGAGATTCCGGGTAAGGATATACTAGAGTGGGAAGGTGTGTACAGGCCTAAGCGAGTTAAGATAATATCGTTTGTTCAGGCTAGGAAGCTAGTGGGGAGGGGGTGTCTAGCCTTCTTGGCTCATCTCTGGGATGATAGTGTAGAGTCCCCATCTATTGAGTTAGTTCCCGTGTTTTCTGAGTTTCTAGAGGTGTTTCCAGCGGATTTGCCCGGTATGCCTCTGGACAGGGATATAGATTTCTGTATTGATTTGTAGCCAGACACTCATCCTATTTCCATTCCTCCATATCGTATGGCTCCGGCAGAGTTGAGGAAACTTAAGACTCAGCTACAAGAACTCCTAGATAAGGGATTTATCCATCCCAGTGCTTTGCCTTGGGGTGCTCCGATTTTATTTTTTTTAAAAAAGGATGGTAGTATGTGAATGTGCATAGATTTTAGGCGTTGAACAAGGTGACCATTCAAAATAAGTACCCTCTACCCCGTATAGATGATTTGTTTGACCAGCTTCAGGGTGCATCGGTGTTTTCAAAAATAGACTTGAGGTCGGGGTACCATCAGTTAAAGATTAGGCCTGAGGACATTCAAAAAACTGCTTTTTGGACTCGGTATGGGCATTACGAGTTCCTAGTAATGTCGTTTGGTTTGACCAATACACCAACAACATTCATGAGTTTAATGAATGGGATATTTAAATTGTATTTGGATTCCTTCATGATTGTATTTATCGATGATATTTTGATCTACTCCAAGAGTAGGGAGGAGCATGCTAATCATCTTCGTATTGTGTTGGATATCTTGAGACATCAAAAGCTTTATGCAAAATTCACTAAGTGTGAGTTTTGGTTGACTTCCATTGCGTTCTTGGGGCATGTAGTGTCAGAAAAGGGGGTGATGGTGGATCCCTAAAAAATTGAGGCAGTTAAGAGTTGGGTTTGACCTAGCTCGGTGACAGAGGTGAGAAGTTTTGTTGGGCTCGTGGGGTACTACCAAAGATTTGTTAAGAATTTTGCATCTATTGCTACTCACCTAACCAAGCTGACACAGAAAGATGTACCATTTGTGTGGTCCAAAAAGTGCGAGAAGAGCTTCCAAAAGCTCAAGACACTTTATACCACGGCTCTTATATTGTCCTTACCGATTGAAGGTAAAGACTTTATTGTTTATTGTGATGCTTCACATTCTAGTTTGGGTGCTGTGTTGATGCAGGATAGGAATGTGATAGCCTATTCATCCAAGCAGTTGAAGGTTCATGAGAGGAACTACCCGACACACGACCTAGAGTTGGTAGCGGTGGTTTTTGCACTAAAGATTTGGAGACACTACCTTTATGGTGTCAAGTGCAAGGTATTCACAGATCTTCGCAGTCTACAGCATGTATTCACGCAAAAGGATTTGAATTTGAGGAAGAGAAGGTGGATGGAGCTATTGAAGGACTATGATGTGACCATTCAGTACCATTCGGGTAAGGCTAATGTGGTGGGAGACGCATTGAGCTGGAAAACAGTTAGCATGGGTAGCTTGGCTTGTTTGGGGGTGTCCAAATGATCACTAGCAAAGGAAATTCGGGCTTTGGAGGCCAAGTTCATGCACTTGGGTGTTTTAGATCAAGGTGGGTTGTTGGCCAGCATTGAGGTCAAAGCCACCTTCATAGAGGAAATAAAGTCCAAACAGTTTCAGGATCTGAAAATGAGTAAGCTACGAGGTAAAGTGATATCCGGGGAGTCCAGAGACATCACGTTAGACTCCGCTGGAGTGTTACATTTCAGGGAAAGGATTTGTGTTCCACAGGTTGATGATATAATTCAGAAAATCTTGGAAGAAGCTTATGGTTCGCGGTACTCAATTCATCCGGGTGTGACTAAAATGTACAGAAACTTGAGGCAGCGTCACTTGTGGCCCGGGATGAAAAGGGAGATAGTTGATTTTGTGTCCAATTGTCAGAACTTCCAGCAGGTAAAGTATGAACATCAGAGACCAGCAGGACTACTTCAGAGAATGCCAATTCCAGAGTGGAAGTGGGAAAGGATAGCCATGGACTTCGTGGTGGGTCTTCCTAAGACATTGGGGAAGTATGACTCGATTTGGGTCATTCTTGACAGGTTGACCAAGTCTGCTCATTTCATTCTGGTCAGGGTGGATTATAATTCACAGCAATTTGCCAAGATCTACGTGAAAGAGATTATGAGATTACATAGGGTACCACTGTCCAAGATTCCAAAGAGGGGTACGCAGTTTACCTCTAAGTTTTGGGGAAAGTTACATGAAGAGTTGGGTATACAACTCACCTTTAGCACAGCCTTCCATCCTCAGACTGATGGCCAGTCGGAGAGGATGATCCAGGTATTGGAGGACATGCTGAGAGTGTGTGTGATGGACTTCGGGGGACTTTGGGATGAGTATCTACCGTTGTGCGAATTCTCGTACAACAATATCTACCACTCTAATATTGACATGGCACCATTCAAGGCATTGTATGGGAGGAATTGCAGATCACCGGTTGGGTGGTTTGAGGAAGGCGATGTAAAGCCCCTGGGCGTGGACTTAGTAAAGGAAGTACAGGAAAAGGTAAGGGGCATTTAGACCAAATTGCTGGCTTTCTAAAGCAGGCAGAAGGAGTATGTAGATCTCAAGGTCCGGGACATGGAGTTTGAGGTTGGTGAACAGGTATTACTGAAGGTGTCACCAATGAAGGGAGTTATACGGTTTGGTAAGAAGGGCAAGCTTAGCCCTTGGATCATTGGTCTGTTTGAGGTTCTTGAGATTGTGGGGACAGTGGCTTACAAGTTAGCACTGCCGCTAAGTTTGTTGGGCATCCATCCGGTATTCTATGTATCCATGTTTAAGCGATACCATGGGGATGGGGATTATATCATCAAGTGGGATGAGGTACTTTTTGTTAAGGATCTTCGTTATAAAAAGGAACCAGTCTTGATTCATGCTCGGGGATTCTAAACATGAAAGTTCTTGGGTATTGTTAAAAGTGAAATATAATAATTATATGTTGTTAAATGCTTTATTTTTATCCATGAAAATGATAGAACTAGGGAAATTAACGGTGGGAAAGCCTGGGAAAAGGGTGGAATGGTCATGGGTGGCCTGGGGTTCTGGGATTTGGTGTAATCCGAGTAATCTGTAGGCTTTGTTTGTTAATTTCATGTACTTGTATGTTATTTTAGAGCAAGAATGAGAAAGGAATCCGGAATATGGGATAGCTCGGGTGGAGTAGACCTTGGATCATTTCGAGGTAGGTGATGGCTTACGATTCTTGTGAATGTGATATATGTTTGTACTCTTATCTAAGTGTTTGTATGAATTACATTTCTTAGAGGAATTGTGTAGAATGTCTAAGGGTCCTGTTTTACAATCTGTTAATTGAATGGTGTGTTGCTTGTTGGTTTACAAGTTGTTTATTCATCTATTGACTGTGGATTATTGATATTTGGTTGGGTACCACGCCTTTTACGGGAATACTAACAGTTGGCTCGGGTACCACGCCTGGTATGGGATACTAATGGTTGGCTTAGGTACCACGCCTAGTACAAGTTTATTTTACTGCATCTTTGCATTGTTATTGTTGTATTGCATTGACTGTTATTGGTTCCATGAGTGGACTGGGCTGTTTTACTGAAATGTGATACTTATTTTGGTCGTCCTTGAGTGACCGGGAAATTTTGTTATAATTGCTGAGTAGGTCTTGGATTAGGCCGGGTTGTTCCTTGACACTTAGGTGTTGTTTAGAGGGGATCCCATGGTGGGTCTGGGCTAGATGGAAAGGTATAGTTATTGGTATATGATTGTGGTTTAGAGTTATCAGAAATGGATTTCATGCGGGAACAAGCTAGGTAGAGACTTGTAGTCTAGGGTCTGTTGACTTGTTTTATGTCTTCCATACTAATTACTTGATTTGTTGTACTGCTTATACACTGTTTATTTGGAAACTGGCTGATGATCCTACCAGTATACAATGGTTTTGTACTGATACTGCACTTTCTTGTTTTTGTTGTGAGTACAGGAAATCTTCCGGAGGTTTACGCATGACCTCACCTGTAGGCCGGACTGTTCCAAGATATCAAGGGTGAGCCGTTCGACCAAGCTGCCTTGATGCTTATCTTTTATGTTATAGCCCAATTATTTTGGGCTTAGACTATCTCTTTTATTGTTTAAGTTTTGGGGTTGCATTCCCGTACTCTAGATGTTGGTACAATTGTTTGGTACTGCGACTTTTAATTTCTAGGGGTATTTTCCGCAGGATAATTTTAATGATATAGTTCTTTGCTGATTTGAATTGCTAGTTTACTTTTTGCTACTGGTTTTAGGGTTGAACTCTATTAGTTCACTCATTCGTGGGTTGGGTGGGTGCCACTCACGATGGTCTGGGTTGTGACAGATATATGGATACGGATAATGAGCCCATAGTTCATGGTGGCATAGGTGCAATCCGCCTACCCTCCATTGCTCAAAATGTCGTATTTCATGTGACGAGCACCATGCTCCACTTGATCTAGATGAAGGGACTTTTTAAAGGGCTGGCTCGTGAAGACGCCAACCGACATATTTAGAACTTTATTGAAATATGTCAGCCCTTCAACATCAATAACATTTCACAAGAGTCAATCCGACTTTATTTGTTCCCTTTCTCCCTTACGAGGGAAGCAACGGCTTGGCTTGAAGAGCTCCCGGAGGGCTCAATTACTTCATGGAATGGATTGGTTGAGGTATTTTTGGTGTGATTCTTCCCTCTCTCTCGGATGATGTAATTGTGGGATAATATCACAAATTTTGGCCAACTCCCGGATGAGCCATTGCATGAAGCATGGCTAAGGTTCAAGAAAAAGCTTTTATTGTATTTGTATCATGGTTTGCCTGATAATGTCCTAATTCAAAGCTTCTATCGAGCCTTGGACTCGATGAATAAATATGTGGCAAATAACCTAATGGGCAAAACATTTATGGACCAATAGTATGCTCTCGCTTTGGCTCTTGTAGAGCGAATGACAAAGACAAATCGTGCATGGCACACTAGAGAGGCTGATGTTTCCTCAGGGGTGACTTCGTCCATTATGAAGAGTAAAATAAGGAGAAAAAAAGAAGAGAGAGATGAAATAATGGCCAAGGTGTTGATGAAAATTGATCTATTGGCCAAACATATGATGGGGTCTAGAAATAAAAGTATGAATGTTGTGGGGACTTACGTTTCTAGAACTCATGATGAAGGTGTGTATTCCCTTATGGATAAGGAGGCATGTTATCTTAAAGAGAGTTCTCTACTTGGATATCAAGGTACCAACCAAGGTCCTTGGCATCTAAGAGACGATAACAAAGGTTGGAATAGGGACAAGGGAAATCAGTGGAGAGATCGAGAGTCAGGAAGAGACCGTGAAGGTCCATGCCGTGATCATGAAAAAGACGGTGATCATTATAATCACTGTAGTACAAACCCTTATGTGCCTCCACCAAAGGCCGATGTGTCTCCCTACCAACCAATGGTAAGCAACGCCAGACTTGCACAAACCCCGTTTTGCTTGATCGATTCACAAACAAATGTGTAAAAGAACTCAGAATAGCTTGTCAAAAGTCATTTGTCCTAATTAATTGTGATATTAATTATGAAATTCGTGTGTTCTGATGCCTTGTATGTTAAGGCTATACTTTCTTCTTTTGTGTATGCATTGTCTAGAACTTAACCCGAATGTGATTCAAGGAAAAATCCTAGATGTAACCAAGCTTGGAAGATGACCTTAGGCCCTTTTTGAATAGTCACTTCACCCAAATCGACTTCCCTTGTACATTGATAATAGTAATCCCCTTTGAGATTGTGACCTTTCTTTGGCACCTTTTTTGAAACCTTGACCCTTTTTGAAACCTTGATTTTTTCACCCATCCTCCTTAATGGCTCGAAAGGGAAATGTAGGCTAAAAGTCTAAGCTTGGGAGGGAATTGAAATGATAATATAGGTAAAAGCCTAAGCTTGGGGGTGTATATATTAATGTAGAGAAGAAAAGGGATGCATTTCAACACAAGGTATCACCATATGCCTAAATGGAAAATTGCTTCAAATTGTCCAATGAAATAAACAAAATGAAAAGAAAAGAACGAATTGGTGCTACCAAGTGAAGGTGATAAAAGGATGGTGAATGATCAAATTGAAGGGAAACTTTGGGTCATGAGAGGAAGAAATAAGGTGAAGTTATTGTCCAAATATGTGAACGGTGTTTTGAATAATGACAAAGAGTGTTAGGGAGGTTTAGTCACTTGAGCCAAATTCAACCCTCACCTTAACCCTAGCCAACATCATAAGTAGAAAGTCTTTAGTGATTCAAAGCTTGGTAACTCTACATTAGTGGTGAATTACATAAAGGGAAAGCCTGTGGTCCAATGCGTGTGCACTCGAACTTCTTTGGCAGAGTGAGAGTCTCTTTGGTTCTCTTATAGTCCATTTTTATTGTGAATTGCATGATTGTGAGTGGGATTCTCTCTTGTGGTGAGTGGCATCACACACTTGAATTGAATGATGAAGTCTCTATTTCAATTGAGAGGAATGAATGAGACAAGTTGTATGGCGAATCTCAAGGAAAACCTTGAAGGTCCATGCCAATGACTTGAGAAGCTTAAATATCTTGTTTTGAATCACAAATACCCTTGCTTTTGAATGAGAAATGAAGTCCTTTTTACAAGCGTTTTAAAATGAGCACTTGCCTTGAGAATGTGGTGGTACCAATTGCGATGAGCATTGTAGTTGAGTCTTTTGTTAGAGTTTAGATTAATCTTGTGTGCACCCTATGTGTTTTAGAACCTAATTCATTCCTTACTTTGTGAGTATCTTGCTTGAGGACAAGCAATAGTTCAAGTTTAGGGTTTGATAAGTTGGTAATCTACTAAATTATTGAGCCTTTATTCATGAATTATTGTCATGTTTTGATGAGAATTAGAGGTACTTATTGCCTTTATTGATGAAAATGCATGTACTCTTGGTTAAAATAACAAAATGAAGGAATTGAACCCAAAGAGCTCAAAAAGAGTTGAAGTGTGAAGGTGATCGAAAAAGAGGAAGAATCTGATGAGAGGTGCGAACTCCATGTGAGCCGCACAATGTGGCATGCAGTCCACACCCTCCTTCAGACCTCACCACGACAGCAACAAGAATCACTGGTTAAGTAAAGGGGTGACATATGATGCACAGAACCATTGGTGCGATTGCACATCATGTCACACGTTGCGTCATACCACCCACAAAGGGTATTTTTGTCCAAAGAAAAGTGACACATTGGGAAGCTTCTAAAACCCATTTTGGGGTGTGTACCAGAGATAGAATTTTAGTATTAGTTTTCCCAAGGCAGATATTGAGAAAACACTCTTATCTCTTCATCTTATCCAATTAGAATCACCATTTTTGTAAGGATTTGAGCTTGGATTTGGAGCTTGACTTGAATATGAATAGAATTATGAGTTACCCATTTGGTATATCTTCTTATTTCCTTAGTATGAGCAGCTAAATTGCTTGTCTAGGGGTATTTGAATTTGGGTGTGGGTATTGATTAATTGTACTTATTATTGATGAATTACTATGGGTCTATTGAATTTTTCATGATTTAATCATAAAATTGATGGTTGCAAACATTGATTGAATTTACTTAATTGTGTTCTTGCTTGAAAGAGAAGTTCATAATTCGGATAGAATTTTAATAGTGGAAATTGGGATTTTCTCCTTAGATTGAGGCTAGAAATAGCTTAATCGAAAGAAATACCCATCTAAGAATTTAAGCTAGAAATAGTGTGATTCCCCCAAGCTTTGAATTGGTTGGTTTAAGGCAAAGCTATAGTGCTTGAGAAAAGACTATAGTATATAGATTTGGAGGGTTGAAAGACTACCAAGTATAATTCAAACCAATGCTACTCGTACCTTTTATCAAGAGTTTGCATAATTAATCAAGTCCCCTAACCTATTGTAAGATCCCATTGGAAGTATACCCCTAGTCTTCCATCTCATTTATATACAAATCTTGTTTACTTTACTCTCTTGTGTTGAAATTGAGAGGTTAATTTCCATTTCCATTTCCCCTAATTTTTACTTTTAGTTGTTTGAACATCTACTCAGCTTAGTGACTATTACTCGATGATTTCTTAGTGAATCATCACTCCATTCCCTATGGATTCGATCGCAACATCCATTGGCTATATTTATTTATTTTGCTTGACGATCGCCACTACCTCCTTTGGGAGAGTGCTTTTGAGCATCATCATTATGTTATGCTTTTATTACTTGATTGCCCTTGCCGATCTTGGTTTGTATATTTTTGAATGATGACTTGGTTGCCCTTGTCGAGGCGGATGGTACGATTGTGAATATTATGCCCTTGTTGGGCTTGATCTTTATTTTTTAGTTGTGATGCCTTTGTCGGGCTTGTTATTATTGAGTCATATGCTTGAGTCCTTGTTGGGTTGTTTAGCATATCGATTGTTCTATTACCCATGAAAATCACAAATCGTGCTTAGTGCCTTCATCGGGCTTATTTTTGATTATTCATGAAGTGCTTAGACTCAGATTATCCTTTTGTAATTAGAGAGTCAATAAATTTTGAGGGTTTTCTTTATACCACGATTCTTTTCCAAGGAGCATATTTTTATTCTCCTTATTTTTGTTGTCAAATCGGGTGGCATTTATCAATGATAGATTAAAAAGGGGATCTTCTTAAGGGAAAATGCCTTATTTTAAGATAGTTTATTGAGTCTGAGTCGCACTTGATTTGAGAGATACCATAAAAAAGATTTGGCAAATAAAATAAGTTTTGAGAAAAAAAAAAAAGAAAGTAACTTTCAAGCATTCTTGTAAGTCATGATATTTAAATTCATCACTTGGCTTTTTCTTCAAAAAAGAATTGCTTGCAATTTGGAATAGCTTGTCAAGTTCATTTACTTTGATTGGGCCTGAGACTAACTCTTAACCTCGAGTGCTTGTAGTGGCTTATATGGCAAGGTGTTTGTGAGTTTGTTTGCATGCATGGTAGTCTAGAAGTTACTCTGAATGTTATTCAAGGCAAAATTCTAGATGTCACTTGGCTTGAAAAATGATCTTAGGCATTCTTTGGACTGTCACAATGCCTAAATTCCTTCCTTTACATTAATTCTTAGTAAACCCCATTTGTGTCACGAACCAATTTCTCAGGTCATGATGGCACCTACAACCCCCCGGTAGGCAAACCAATCCCCGTAGCCCAGAACAGTTAGTAATGGGCTACTACCTAATCAATACACAAAATAAGCAGAAATAAGCGGAAGCAGAAAGTAAAGATAGGACAAGCGGAAACAATAACTCAAATTATATACATAAAGAAACTACACCAACCCCAAGACTTGGTATCGACAGTACAAAAGCTTCTAATAGAGTACAAGTGCTAGAAGTAACAAAAGATAAGTACAACTGTCCCTGAATATACAAGACTAATAGTACAAAAGATGAGATATAGTCAGGCCTCGATCGTCAGGCGCTCACCCTAGTGTCGAATATCCCCAAAAGCTGCACGAGTCTCTAAGGCGACCAATGGTGAAAGCTCAACTAATAACTGCACCAAAAAAATGCAGAAGTGTAGTATGAGCACCAAGACAATGGGTACTCAGTAGGCATCATTGGTCGATCGAGCGCAGAGAGATAATATATAAGTTATACATTATAGGAAAGTAAGCAAAAATACAGAGATCTACCTAAATCTAGTTATAAAACAAAAAAGGGGAAAATCAAACTAACAAGAAGGAACAAATAACAAAATCAATACAGGAAACCAACAATCCAAGTGCACTCAAACCAATGCAATGCGATGGGATATGATGTGATGTATGAGTGCATGATAATATAATCCCGGAAATACCTCATCGGACTATGCATATAAATATGAATAGTATAAGCCCATAAATACCGCATCGGACTATGCGTATAAGAATAGGCACATAAGAGTGCATAATAGTATTAGCCCAGAAATATCTCATCGGACTATGTATATAAAAATAGGCACATAAGAGTGCATAATAGTATTAGCCCGGAAATACCTCATCGGACTATGTATATAAAAATAGGCACATAAGAGTGCATAATAGTATTAGCCCAGAAATACCTCATCGGACTATATATATAAAAGTAGGTATAGTGGAGAAAAGATCCAGGAATACCCCTCGAACCTGCATGAAAGTAGTGTTATCCCTTTCTGTTCCAAAATCAGTGTTAAAAACCCAGTAAAACTCCTTTAAAATTTGAAATCCATGAATATCACAAAATCCTAAGGTTTCAAATCAAAAGCCTCGAAAACCTTTTCTTTCTATGTCGCAGGTGTATAAATGCAATATGAATATGCAATGTACCGAAATCACAGAATATATCACACCACAAGGAAATTCAGGACAAAGCACCCTCCAACCAAGGAAAACTGACCTGGGGCTCCGTCCAAATCCAAGTTATGGCCTCGGGCCCATAATTTACACACAACCAGTAAAAGCCAGAAATAATAAAAAGGATAACCATGAAAACAACTACAGGAATCTACTCTACCCCTAAAACCTCCTAAAAGCATACTAAGGATTCTACGCTAGCCACCGTGATACTACAAGATCTTAGACTAAAGATGACAGTAATATTCCAAATCTAATATCTGAAATGGCCAATTTAATACAAGTCACGAGATTTAAGCCTAATTCTACCTATAATCCAACCTAATGCTCCAATAACATATAGATATATATAATCTAACTAACACAGTCTAGGAAGTAAATCGTAACCTACCGAAAAAGCCGAGCATGTGCGCACAATCCAATCTACAAGACCGGAGCCTATCTCTCCGGAGAAGTATCCGCAAGCTTCCCCACTATCAAAACAAGAATCTATACGTCAAAACAAGACTAACGATACCCATAATAACATAAACATAACTTAGTCAAAAATTTGGGTCACAAACGGGCCTGTGGACCCCATAACCTGAAATGAGAAACAAAAATACACACATGTTCCTTACCTTCCCGGGAGCACTTTCTCAAAATATGAGCAGAAGAAGACCAAAATGGGGCTCCAAACAGCCCGCTCAAGCCAAGAATTAAACGAGGAATTTCAAGAATTAAGTCCGGAAATGGGGCATGGAAGCTTACCAAAATGCAAAAAAAATTGCCAAGGAGGTAAATTGGGTGAGTCCATTATCATGCAATCACAAACGGGGAAGATTTCGATGAGAAACCCAAGCTTTGAACATGAACAACAATGGAGGATTTATTGAAATTAAGAGAATAAAAGGTCGGGGAAGAAGACTTACCAATTGACCAGGAACCACGGATTATTGAAGAACAACGATTTCCCGAAGCTAGGAAATGATTTGGAGCAGTTTAGGGAGTGTTTTTTGTGATTTATAATAGAGAGAAAGAAGAAAAACTGGCTCAAAATCGCTGAAGCTCAGCTTAAATAGCTGCTGAAAATTACTCTTCGCGAACGCTTCCATGGCGTCGCCTTCGCGAAGAGCAAAAGGTTTGGCTGGCCAAATGCCCTTCGCAAACGCGGCTAAGGCCCCCGAATGCGAAGAACAAAGTTGGGGCAGCAAGAAAATGGCCTTCGCAAATGCGTCCACCCCTCCGCGAACGTGAAGAGCAAAAAGTGCTATGACAACAACTAGTTGTTCAAGGGCAGATTTTCACGCTTTGCGTCCCAGGGAACGCATCCGGGGTCCCTCGAACACAAACGACCAGAACTATTTGACTAAAAACAGCGTTCCGGATCCAATAGAATTGACGAAAATCACATCGGAGGTTGATTTAATGAAAAGTGGGTCACACTCCCAAAATCAACCTTTAGCTAACTATTTCCAAAACGGAACCCAATTGCCAAAATCAAGTCTGGAAGCCTCGAGACCCGATCCAATAGTCCCTCTAGCCTAAAATCAACATTTCGGAGATAACAGCGCAGATAGAATTTCCATCCGAGGCCATATTCTCTTAATATTGACAAAAATCAACCAAATAAGCCCACTGGCTTGAAAACACAGAATGAGAGAGAATTCTGAGCTGAAAAGCTCCTGGAATAAGACCAAAGGTACCTCTAGACCAAAGTCCACTCTTCGGAGCTAATGGAGCTGTTGGAATTCAATTCCGAGCATGTTCACCCAGAATGTTGACTGAAGTCAACGATTTCCAAAAGCCTAAAGCTCTAAAATAAGGAACGGCCAAAAAGACCAAACAAATGAACCGGGCACTACCGGTATCAGCAAGCCAAAAATGACTTGGGGTCGCTACAGACAAGCTCTAACGGTACAAGAAGGGCAAAAATACATAAATGACCGAAAGGGTCATTACATCATCCACTACTAAAAAGACTTTCTTCCCCGAAAGTCAGGAAAGAAGGATAGACTAAAGATTATAAGAACAACGGATACAAAGCCCGCACTACTCTCTTGGACACCCTGGGTAGCCTCTTCGACTGGACGACACCTAACAGAAAGAACCAAAGAAAGCAACCAAGCCTAAACTTATTACTAGCCAAGCTAGATTCCAAGCTTAAACTCCAAAACTCCAAAGATCTGTCAACCCAAATATAACCTCAAGATTCTCAACCAGGAAGCATCGACTTAACACTGAAACCAGAGAAGCAAGGTGATCAATACACAGAACTCAAACCTTCAAAAACACAACCAAATTTACTAGAAGATCCATCAACCCCAAACTCCAACTCATGAACACGTAGCATATCACCGAAGATTGGAGTTACCTGGCTTGACTAGCCACTAACCAACAAACGAGCACTTTCTCTAACATCAAACTCAATAGCAGAACCTCACTAACAACCCATCTGAATCCGATTGGAAATTCGCACACCAAAGTTAGGAAAGGCACATATGAATACCCTATGTTGACGGGGGGAATTCCAACCTATAGAATGAACTCAACTGCAGCACCATTCTCAGTCTGAGTCAACTGGAAGCAAATAAACTAGGGCAACCTACCCAACAGACCAAAACCCAAAACCAAGCCTTTGCAAGGAGTGTGGCAATCCTACCACGATGCTCGAAATCACCAATTAAGCTCCAAAATTTGAGAATACCGTTGTAACTCTGAATACTCGAACACCATTCTTATTTGAAGTCATCTTACCAAGATCACCTCGGGAAGAAGTCCACCATGCCATGAATATCAAGTCAAAACACCCCAAGGGCAAAGGAAAAGGTGTCTGGGATTCAAAGTTGCCATCTAGCTTAGAAATTTGCATATAACTTCAACTCATCCCTTTGGCTCGAATCAACCGCTCTACTGGATCCGCACACAGACCACCATCTCTGAAGCATATAACACACTGAACTTCTAGTCCATAATGGCCGAGTCTAACAAACACAGGAATGCCACATAAAAGATAACCTTGGAAGAATCAACTAAATAAGCTTCCCAACTCTCGGCAAATGAATGGTGACCACCAGTCTCTAAGTATCAACAGAACTCAAAATAGCCTCGCTAGCCTCAACCCTCACAACCTGATCACATAGAGCATACATCACTGCTGAATCTCAAACTCACACTGGTGAGTCTGTCTAACCAAGGTAGAAGGAACCTCGTACTATCTAGAACACCACTGAAAACTAGAATGTCCAGCCTAACTCAAAGGTTAGACAAGGACTAGGTGTCCAAGGCCAACTGTCACTACACAACTGAAATAAGAAGCTAAGTTGTCTGAACTTATTACCTTCCTACCCACGATTCTAAAACTCAA
Organism: Jaltomata sinuosa; assembly: GCA_003996215.1. Lineage (NCBI taxonomy): Eukaryota > Viridiplantae > Streptophyta > Magnoliopsida > Solanales > Solanaceae > Jaltomata > Jaltomata sinuosa. The sequence continues at coordinate 78,291 of QJPP01000400.1, forward strand.
CCTCATTTGCCGATCAATGCCTCTGTCAAAACCCATAAGTAGACTCATCCACCATCGAAGAACACTAATAGAACTGGAGCCGACTAGGCTATGAATGCACAATTTTCCAAAACCACAGCTGTTACTAAAATCTCAAACCAATCAAAGTAAAACCCACTACAATCTGTAGATGGTCAAAACAAGTCACCAACCCATAACCCAAAGCAATCTCTCAGTCATCACCTCGGTAGCTACCAAAACACATATGACCGAACAAGGAGTCAGATCCCTTCTATTTCACTAAATTGAACTTTTCCTTATCATGCGATGAACTTTCACAAACTCTTCCCAATAAAACCTGGAGCCATTCCCTTAGATCCCACCTCTATATTTGTTAGAACTCAATAAGGTAGGAAAAGAAGGGGCCAAATGCCCAACCTAATCGAAAAACTATGAATACAACTCAACCCCGATGTTGCAGTCAACACTCAGCCAAAATTCTAAAGTCCAACACTCGACCATGGTGTCATAATCAAAACTCAACCAGAGTACCATGGTTGAAACTTATTCCAACTGGGACTGGGGAAACAACCCAACTAGACAAGAAACTGAAGAAGACTAAGGGAACAATCTACCTACCTACCAACCTCGTAAACCAACCAAACAAAGAGGGTCAACTCTAATCACCCAGGAAAAGAAACCAATCAATGCTCACTAGCATAACCAACACCTCTCAACTTAAGGCAAAAGCTCAAACTCCGGAACCGCCATGGGTAACACCAAACCAACACAAGGATTTCTAAAAAAATGCTAGATACAGCCTAGGTAACAACAATCTAAGACCTCTAGGAAAGGGAGACTCCAACCCAGTCGAGAACCAAGATGAGCTGGGAACAAGACCCACCAGAAAAGACTAACAAGAGCTACCCACAGCTACAACCCCAGGTAAACACCTATAAAGGATAACTCTCCCCCATCCACTACTAAGGAATAATGTACCACAAAAATACACGCATAAACACCACAACTCAAGTAGTCAAATAACTAAACAAGCAACATGTAGACATAAAAGAAAATCTATGAAAGAAGGGATAAAATCACACGAGAACAGTACTATCACTATCCAAAGGCAACAAAAAGCTTATCTGGAGCAACGATATCAGAAACCTCTACCTCTGGCCCAACAAGAGGGGCATCGAACTGATGGGATCTGACTATGGACTAAGAAGTCAAAGCTGAAGGTTAGATCGTCCCTTGCCGGGGATAATTTTGAACATAGTGACCAACCACTCCACAACTGGAGCAACCCAAGAAAACCTTGCTCTGGCGCACGGTGCCTGACAACTCTGGACGGATATCTGAACCACCTAGCTGAAATCTATCTCTCACCATCTGGGACCACCCCTACTACCCTATGCACCGCCTCTAGTCAGTGGTGCTTGAGCCCTAGGGGCCTGAACCATGTGATCATGTCGCTTAGGGTGTACTGAAGGGCACTTCCTTGCAAAGTGGCCTATCTCTCCACACTCAAAACAACCCTGACCGGCCATACTCCACTGTACAGACCTGGACAGATCTGAACGACTACCATGAACTATGGGACCTGAATAAGTACCTCGTGAAGCTGGAACACGGAAGGGGTGGAACTTTTTGAATCTCGAACAAGTCCTAGCAAGGTGTCCCCGCTCACCAAAAGTACAAAAACCCTACCAAAAGCACCTCGATAAGAGAATTTGGCCAAACCTGACTGGACACTATGACCTACACGCTCTGAATGCAAACCCCCAAAACTGCCCTGACAGCGACGCCTCTTACCGCTACCTCCATATGTCTCGTGACACAACCCCTCAATAGCCCAAGCATGATCGACCACTTGAAGGAAGATAGTCCCAACTATAACCAAGTGTTCGGTCGCCATACGGAGTGGTGAAATCAACCCTTCAACAAAGCTCTGAACTCTTTCAAAATCTGTAGGCACAGTCCTAGCAGTACTCCTAACCATCTTGTGAAATCTTGCCTTATAGTCCAATACCGACATACAACCCTGCTGAAGAACTGGAAGCTTAAGCCTAGCTGAAGCACCGCTTAAAGAACCAGGTACTGAAACACCCACCGGAGGACTTAAAGTCCTGGCCACAGTGTCCTGAAGAACTGGGGTAGCCATGAATCTAATATGAGGGGGGGCTAGACCCATACCCCATATTTGATGCAGTACACACTCACTCTGAAGTCCAGGCACTGATGGAAGCATTGAAGCAACAAGCACAGAAGCCTCGACACCACCCGCTATCAAACTAGTCATAGGCATCTGAGAAGAAATGAAACAACCAAAGTTTAAAAGTCAATAGAGCCAGGAACACACGATAAAGAGCCAAGAAGATGAAACTTTTACTAACAATGCCCTATAGCCCCCGCAGATAGGATACGGACATCATCGTACCGATCTGCGAGACTCTACATAATCACTTGCTTTTGTACCATGACACCGGTGAACCTAGAGCTCTAATACCAACTGTCATGACCCTATTTCTCAGGTCATGATGGAACCTACAACCCCCGGTAGGCGAACCAATCCCCGTAGTCAGGAATGGTTATTAATGGGCTACTACCTAACCAATATGCATAATAAGCAAAAATAAGCGAAAGCAAAAAGTAAAGATAGGAAAAGCAGAAGAAATAACTCAAAATATATACATAAAGAAACTACACCAACCCCAAGACTTGGTATCGACAGTACAAAAGCTTCTAATAGAGTACAAGTGCTAGAAGTAACAAAAGATAAGTACAACTGTCTCCGAATATACAAGAGTAACAGTACAAAAGATGAGATATAGTTAGGCCCCGATCGTCGGCACTCACGCTAGTCTCGAATATCCCCAAAATCTGCACGAGTCTCTAACGCGACCAATGGTGAAAGCTCAACTAATAACTGTACCAAAAAGATGCAGAAGTGTAGTATAAGCACCAAGACAACGGGTACTCAGTAGGCATCATTGCCCGACCGATCCCAGAGAGATAAACTATAAGTAATACATTACAGGAAAGTAAGCAAAAATACAGGGATCCACCTAAATCTACTTATAAAACCAAAAAGGGAACAAATCAAACTAACAAGAAGGAACAAATAACAGAATCAATCCAGGAAACCAACAATACAAGTACACTCAAACCAATGCAATGCGATGCGATATGATGTGATGTATGAGTGCATGATAATATAAGCCCAAAAATACCTCATCGGACTATGCATATAAATATGAATAGTATAAGCCCAGAAATACCTCATCGGACTATGCGTATAAGAATAGGCACATAAGAGTGCATAATAGTATTAGCCCAGAAATATCTCATTGGACTATATATATAAAAACAGGCACATAAGAGTGCATAATAGTATTAGCCTGGAAATACCTCATCGGACTATGTATATAAAAATAGGCACATAAGAGTGCATAATAGTATTAGCCCGGAAATACCTCATTGGACTATGTATATAAAAATAGGTATAGTGGAGAAAAGATCCAGGAATACCCGTCGGACCCGCATGAAAGTAGTGTTATCCCTTTTTGTTCCAAAACCAGTGTTAAAAACCCAGTAAAACTCCATTAAAGTTTGAAATCCATGAATATCACAAAATCCTCAAGTTTTAAACCAAAAGCCTCGAAAACCTTTCCGTTCAGTGCCACAGGTGTATAAATGCAATATGAATATGCAATGTCTCAAAATCACAGAATATATCACACCATAAGGAAATTCAGGGCAAAGCACACTCCAACCAAGGAAAACTGACCTGGGACTCCATCCAAATCCAAGTTATGGCCTCGGGCCCATAATTTACACACAACCAGTAAAATCCAGAAATAATAAAAAGGATAACGATGAAAACAACTACAGGCATCTACTCTACCCCTAAAACCTCCTAAAAGCATACTAAGGATTCTACGCTAGCCACCGTGATACTACAAGCTCTTAGACTAAGGATGACAGTAATATTCCAAATCTAATATCTGAAATGGCCAATTTAATACAAGTCAGGAGATTTAAGTGTAATTCTACCTATAATCCAACCAAACGTTCCAATAACATATAGATATATATAATCTAACTAACTCAGTCTAGGAAGTAAACCATAACCTATCGGAAAAGCCGAGCATGCGCGCACAATCCAATCTGCAAGACCGGAGCCTATCTCCCCCGAGAAGTATCCACAAGCTGCCCCACTATAAAAACAAGAATCTATACGTCAAAACAAGACTAACGATACCCATAATGTCATAAACATAACCGAGTCAAAATTTGGGTCACAAATGGGCCTGTGGGCCTCGCAACTCGAAATCGAAAATGGAAACACACACGTGTTCCTTACCTTACCGGGAGTACTTTCTCAAAATATGAGAAGAATCGGACCCAAAATGGGTCTCCAAACAGCCCGCTCAAGCCAAGAATTAAACGAGGAATTTCAAGAATTAAGTCCGGAAATGGGGCAAGGAAGCTTACCAAAATGCGAGATTTTTTGCCAAAGGGGCTAAATTGGGTGATTCCACAATCATGCAATCACAAACGGGGCAGATTTCTACAAGAAACCCAAGCTTTGAACATGAACAACAATGGAGGATTTATTGAAATTAAGAGAAGAAAAGGTCGGGCAAGAAGACATACCAATTGACGAGGAACCACGGATTATTGAAGAACAAAGATTTCTCGAAGCTAGGAAATAATTTGGAGCAATTTAGAGAGTATTTTTTTTGATTTATAATAGAGAGAAATAAGAACAAATGGCTTGAAATTGCTGAAGCTCAGCTTAAATAGCTGCTGAAAATTACTCTTCGCGAACGTGGCCAAGGCGTCGCCTTCGCAAAGAGCAAAAGGTGTGGCTGGCCAAATGCCCTTCCCAAACGCGGCTAAGGCCCACGAATGTGAAGAACAAAGTTGGGGCAGCTAGAAAATAGCCTTTGCGAACACGTCCACCCCTCCGCGAACGCGAAGAGCAAAAAGTGTTATGACAGCAACCAGCTGTTCAAGGGCAGATTTTCACACTTTGGGTCCCCGGGAATGCATTCGGGGTCCCACAAACAAAACAACCAGAACTATTTGTCTAGAAATGGTATTCCAGATCCAATAGAATCAACAAAAATCGCATCGGAGGTCGATTTAATGAAAAGTGGGCCCCACTCCCAAATTTAACCTTTAGCCAACTATTTCCAAAATGGAACCCAATAGCCAAAATCAAGTCTGGAAGCCTCGGGGCCCAAACCAATAGTCCCTCTAGCCTAAACTCAACATTTAGGAGCTAATGGCACTGACAGAATTTCCATCCGAGGCCATCTTCTCCAAATGTTGACCAAAGTCAACCAAACAAGCCCAACTGGCTTGAAAACACAGAATGAGAGTGAATTCCGAGTTGAAAAGCTCCCAGATCATGAACAAAGGTCCCTCTAGACCAAAGTCCACGCTCCGGAGCTAACAGAACTGTCGAAATTTAATTTCGAGCATGTTCACCCAGAATGTTGACTGAAGTCAACGATTTCCAAAAGCCTAAAGCTCTAAAACAAGGAACGGCCAAAAAGACCAAACAAACAGCCCGGGCACTGAACTACCAATTCCAGCAAGCCATAAATGACTTAAGGCCGCTATAGGCAAGCTCTAACGGTACAAGAAGTACAATTTGAGCCTTTGACCTTTTTTCTTGACAACCATGTTATAGATTATACTCTTTCTTGATACCACTATCTTTTGGTACCCAGCCTCCTTAAATACTTCAGAAGTAAGAATGTAGGCTAAAAGCCTACGTTTAGGGGGAAAAAGTAGTTTGAATGATTGATGTAGGCTAAAAGCTCAAGTTTGGGGGTGTTATGTAATAAAAGTCTTAATATAGTCTAAGATCCTAAGCTTGGGGGGAATCTCTTGAAAACATGTGCAATTGATAAAGTTGTCTGAAAAGGTTTAAAGGAGAAAGAAAAAGAAATGATAATAACCTTCCTTATCAGTTTGAAAATCAATTAAGCATAGATAGTGGGGGGAATTAATAACTTGAAAACAAAAGAAAGACTTGGGATGTTTAGAGAGGAGAATAAGGTTGGAAAAATGAGAAATAATTTGGTGCTTAATTTTCAAATGGTAGCGTTTAGGGAGGTTTTGAGTCACTTGATCCTAAATCTTTTCCTTCCCTTTACCCTAGCCTGCATGAATTCCCATAAGTCCTAGGTGATTTTGAGCCTTGTGAATCTACATTAGTGGCAAAATACATGAAGGGTAAGCCTATGGTTCTACTTGTATGCATTTGAATATCTTTGTGAGGAAGAGAGTCAATTCTTTCTATCATATCATCCCAATTTTTGTGAACTGCATTACTTGAGTAGCGGATTCCCTCTTTTCTTGTGAGAGGCACTTCAACCATGAGAAGAGTAGTGTAATACTCTTTATTAAAGGGAATGAGTGTGACAAGTTATATGGTGAATTTGAGGCAAGTTGTGGAAGTCTAGCATCGAGACTTGAGATGTTGAATGGTTGTGCTTTAATTGTAAATTTCATCCAGTTGTTATGAAAAGGAAATCTTTGAAAAGAATGTGGGTTGATCTTTTGCCTTGTGCTCATCGTTGGTACCAATCAAAATCAGTGCAATTGTTTGAGCCATTGTGGTCTTAGTGAAGTTGTTTGAAGCCGTGCCAATTCCTTGCTTGAGGAGAATGTCTTTAGTTGCTTGAGGACAAGCAATAGTTTAAGTTTGGGAATTGATAAGTTGGTAAGTCACCAGCTTATTGAGCTCTTAAGCACAAATTATTGTCGCGCCCCATTTTTTCGCGAAAAGTAGAATTCGACGTGACAACTCTTTTTAGGATAAAAGATCTTGAAGAGTCGCCACCTAATGAATTAAGGTGCGTTAGGGCACCATACTACACTAACTATGATTAAATTAATTTTAAAGTCTACGTCACCAGAAATCGGATAAGGGTTCAAGTTACCTCGAAAGGAAGGTGTTAAGCACCTTTCGAGGTCCACAAATGTGGGTCCCTATCGAATTTATTATTTATGTGGGAGATTACATAATAAACAAAGGGTCCAAATATATTGTTAAAAATGACTACATGATTAAGAGAGTAAAAAAATATTTTTAAAACAAGTAAATAAAATAAACCAATTTAATTACTAATAAATCTAGGCGGAAAAAGATTACGCATGTAAATTATAATTGAAATAAATAAATAACTAAAAAGAATCAGATAAGCGAGAAGACAGAATTGACACAATGATGTAACGAAGATGTCCTAATTACTAAGTGACTTAATTAATACTACCCAAACCATATGATAACATAGAAATTAAATAAAACTATAAAGCCTATACGTTGGGGAGTAATTGCTCAACCTCGTGTGAAGTCTTAAAAGACCTCTTAGTCAAAGTTAAATCACTATCGAGCCATAAGTGTATGATGTAGATCACTCCCTACGTAGGAGGTAAACAAGTTGGGGAGGAGGGGTTTTTTAGCCTAAAGGATCACCCCATGCAATATAAATTAATACTTTACAATCAATTATAGATTACTCATATTAATCAGCGAGCACAGACTATCATCTCTGACTACCCACCTAGGTTGGTTATTAAGGTTGTTATTAAACCAAAAAGCGCACTAAAGAAATAAAAAATCTAACGTGACTTAATATGCCTACCCGGCCTGACTTAATATCCAAGAGGCGTTGGACTTACTAACTTGGATATTAGTCTAGACAAATAAATCTTAAGTTATTAATTAGACCGAGATTAGCGTTAAACAAAATATGAAAGACTTTAAACAAATAGCACATAAGTGGTCTCAAATAGGCCTCTTATTTAATTAAAAGATAGGTGATTACCACAGTTCAAACAATTGACACTTTTATATAATTAAACCTATAGGCAGGATTCCTAATAGATGCATTCAATAGTTGACATTTTGATTAGACTTAGGAACATGATTTCTAATAATAAAGATATGCAGGAAATTTATTATTCCAACATGTTGAAAACAAATTTAATCCTATAAACAGAATAATTGGTTATTTTAATATGTTGAAACTGATTTTAACATGCTGAAACGAGATTTAATTTATAAGTATGGTTCTTATTTTAAAAAAGTTAAAACAAATTTAAACCTATAGGCATGGTTTCTAATTTAAAACAATGAAACTGATTTAAGTCCTATAGGTATGGTTTCTAATTATTTAATGTTGAAACATATTATGGCCTATGAGCATGATAACTAGTTAATTTTATATGCTAAAAGTTGATTTGATCCTACTCGCAGGATATCTATGTCGAATTGAGTAGTGCAAAAAATTATTAAAGAACTATAGGCATAATATCTACTGTTTCAAAAAATTGATTAACCTATAGCTGTTAATTTTAGAATCCTAATAGCACGGTAACTAACTGATTTAAATTGATTAATACGCAAAAATTATAACTAACTATAGGCGGTATCGGACATGCAGCGAAAGTAAAAATTATAGACATATTTCTGATGTGAAGGATTGCTATGAACATGCTGAAAAGTTGTGAATTAAACTTATTGACAAGGTATCTGAGTATTAAGTTAGCAAATCAGACGTGCTGGAGCTTAGTTAATACATAAAGGCATGCTTCCTATGTGAATTTTATCAAGCAAACGTTTTCGAATAATTAAAAGCAGATAGCACATAATTTGCCCCTCCCCCATAGCACCCCCCTAAAGTATTTCATTTATTATCAAAGTTTAATACAATATTATTACAGGCCAAATGAATAGAGAGAAAATAAATTATGACTAATAAAATAGACTAAACATCCGTCAATGGGTCCCATCCTAGGAAATTCTTCACTGTCCCAACACGTCTGTTAGCAAAGAACATGTCACATATGCTAAACGAACATACAAAATCTTGGGGGGGATCCAATAACAGTCTCTAATATTGGTCCCCGACATGACAAAGTTTTATAAGGACCTCAAAGGTCCTAGGCATTGCCCATGTCAAGGGGTATCAGATGTATCAAAGGCCCGTATTCAACATATAAAGGCATCCAGATGACCAAAAATAGGTGTGATTGTTAATTTGAATAAATGTATACCAAACAACAGGAGAATTCAAGAAAGAAACAGAATTCAACAACTAGGGACGATATTTAAACTTGACTCCTAGGAATATGCTTTCTACTAGTTCATATATTTAAACACATATACTTAAAGTATTCTAAAAAACAATAGACAAAACAAAGAGGCATTTAAATCATGCATACGAATTTAATTATTTCGATCAAAAACTAACCAGTGAACAATAAGCAATACAAAAGATTCAACAAATAACACTTAGCAATCCGCAGGCTTGTTCACAGAGAGAAGATTTTAAAAGTAAGAGTAATAATGTGTAAAAGTCTAAGAAATAATGATGGACAAGGGCTGTTTTTATAGGGGCGAGAATTGCAAGTAATTTAGCAGAAAGAATACTTTGGAAAATTAATTAAAGAAATTCTTATTATAGGGTCTAAAAATCACATCAAAGTTATCATGATTAAGCGAGTAATAGAATCCATTTTCAACAAGTTAGGAAAATAAATCAATTGCATAGTTATGGAAGAGAAAAAATGCTCAGAAAATCAATTAAGCAAACTCTTTTCCTTAATTAGCATAGAGAAATAATTAATAGTAAGAAAGGTTTTAATTTTCCATATGGAAATAGCGGTCTAGTGTAATGACCCTCCAGGTCATTTTCCATTTTCCATGCTTTTTTTGGCATTTTGAGCTTTTCCTCAGCGGCTACAGGTTATTTATGACTTGTCAAGACCGAAGGTTCGGTGCCCGGGCCATTCGTTAGGTCGTTATGACCATTTCCCTGTTTTAGTCCTTAAAGTTGGAAAATCTTTGACTTTGGTCAACTTTCTTGGTAAACGCACTCAGAATTGGATTCTGACAGTTTCGTTGGCTCCGAAACTGGTTTGTGTGTTTTTGGCTCCGAAAATCTTTGGATCTGAGTGCTTTTGGTTTGGTTTTGGGCTGCTTTGTGTGTTTTCAAGTCAGTTTGGCTGGTAGAGTTGACTTTGGTCAACATTTGAAGAAAATAGCCTCGGATGGAAATTTTGTCAGCGTTGTTAGCTCCAAAATGTTGACTTTGGGCTAGGAGGACCTTTGGTTCGAGTCCCAAGGCTTTCGGACTTGTTTTTGGGTTTTGAGTTTTGAGTTGGTTTTGGGCGTGGGGCCTACTTTCCATTAAAACGATCTTTGTTGGGAGTTTTGTTGATTCCATTGAGTTCGAAATGCCATTTCTGGTAGGGTAGCATGGTTGGTTTGTGTTCACGGGGTTTCGGATGAATCTCGAGGGTCCATCGGATGATTTTTGGACTTGGGGAAATTGTTGGTTGTTGCATTAAGTTGCAGACCCTTTTGCTTTTCGCGATCGTGAGGATCCCATCGCATTTGTGATGGTCTGGTTTCTTGACCATCGCGTTCATGAAGGGTGTCCTTCACGTTCGCGATAAAGCCGGCTGGGACCCAGCTTGGCTTCCTCTTTGCGAACGCGGCCTGGACCATCGCGATCACGATGGTCGTGCCAGCTGTTCCTCGTGAATGCGAGGGTCCTGTCATGATCGCGATAAAGGACCCCTAGCAGTTATATAAAGTTTCAACTTTATTTTCTCTTTCAAAATTCCGAGAAACACCATTGTCAAAGCTTCAAAGCTCTTAATTCCAGCTTCCTTGCTCAGTGTCCTTAATCCAGTAAGTTCCCTCATCATCCCTCTCCTCGTTCTGTGTTTATTCTCGTAATTCTCCCGCTAAAACTCCATTATTGTTAATTTTGAAAGTGAGGTGATCCTTGTAGAAATCTGACCTTGTGGAGAACGCATGTTCTTGAATTCGTGCAATTCATCTCCGTGACGTGTTTCTCTTATCAAGGTTGGTTTCTGCCTTTAAATTCTGAGCTTTTCCATTTTAATTCCATGAATTAGTAGCATTTCGGGACTGTTTTGGGCCCCAAATCGAGCTCCATTCACGTCTAAACTTGGGGCATGGGTTCCTTAACCCACCGCGAGCATAGTTGTGATTTTGGTTTCCTGTTTTGTTATGTGGGCCCCGAGGGTCATTTTTCCGACCTGATTTTACGTATTACAATATGGGTGTCATTCTTCTCATCTTGACACCTAGTTTATGTTTTTGATAGCATGGCATCTTTCTGAGGTTGTTCAGAAGGGGAAGGCATAAGAGTGATGGTTCGTGTTTACAGTTCGGCCCCGAGGTAGGTTACGGTTTACCTTCTAGACTGAGTTAGTTAGATAATATATATTTGTATGTTACTGGAACGCTAGGTTGGATTTTAGATAGTCTTTAGGCTTGAATTCTGTTTATCATGTTAATTGGCCATTTCGGGTTTTTAGCCTAGAACTGTATGTTATCCTTAGCCTAGGAGCTTGCTTCTTCTGTGTGACTAGTATAGAATCCTTAGCATGTTTTTAGGAGGCTTTAGGTAGAATAGAATTTTTCCGTTGTTTTCGCTTTTATTTCCATTTTACCGCTTTACCGCTTTATTCTATCATTGTGTGTAACTGTGGGCCTGAGGCCATGGATAGGATTTGGACGGAGTTCAAGATTAGTTCTCTTGGTTTGGAGGTTATTCTTGCCCTGTTTGATTTGATGTCGTGGTTTTTCCTCTGTTTGGGAACTTTCATACTCATATCACATGACATATCATTGGTACGACATGGACGTGTTTTTCAAAGGTTTTGGTTTGAAATGAGGCTTTACTACGTTTGTGGAGATTTTTGGACTTAAATAAAAATTACTTTGAGTATTACTATGTGATGTTGGAAAGAAAAGGAGAAACTACTATTTTATGCATATATTTATAGTCTGATTCGGTATTTTGGACCCCCAATGCGTTATTTCAGGTGTTTTACTCTCATATATACATATTTATAGTCCGATGCAGTATTTCGGACCTCCAATGCATTATTTTGGGTATTTTACTATTTCACATATATATATGCATAGTCCGATGCGATATTTTGGCGCCCGATGCGGTATTCCAGTTTATATTATATTGCATTCACACATGCATCATCGTGCACCGCATTGCATTTGCTTTTGCATGTGGTTTGACTCTGGTTGGCTTGATGTTGTTTTCCCTTCCTTTTCTTTTATTGGTTTATTGGCATGTCTCCGGCTTTATAACTAGATTTAGGTGGATCCCTGCATAGTTAGCTGCTTTCCAATCATCTATTTATATATATTATCTTTCTGCGCTTGGTCGGCCTATGATGCCTACTAAGTGCCCATTGTCTTGGTACTCATACTACACTCTACATCTCTTTTTACAATGCAGCACCTAGTTTGAGCCACCCTCGCTGATATCCTGTCATTCGAGACTCGTTGTTGTTCGGATCGCAGTGATCTCCCGGCTCTTTTGGAGACTTTACATGCTCTCCATCTTGTACATTCTGTCTATATTTTGTATTTTGGATAGACAACATCTGTTGTATAGCTACTCTTTACTTTAGTCGCTCTTGTATTAGTGACACTAGGTCCGAGTGGGTTCTCGTGTTGTTTTGTCTTTTTGGTCACTTTAGGGCCTTCTTATGTATATTTTGTATGATGGTATGTATATATGCTATTGGCCCTGTCTTTTTGTTTATGTTTTCCACTTTTCTTTAGTTTAATTATTACTTATTATCTTCCGCGTGTTTGGGTTGGGCTTTTCTACTGAGGGCTTTTGTAAATGCTATTATGGCCTGGTTTTGGGTCGCGACAGAGTTGTATCAGAGCTCTAATTTCATCGGTCTCATCAGTACAAGAGCAAAGTGTCTAGTAGAGTCTCGTGGATCGGTACGATGACATCCATATCCAATCTACGAGAGGCTATAGGACATTCCCTAGGAAAGACTTTGTTTTGTTTGATTCCTTATCGTGCCTACTTGGTTTAGTCAACTTTTAAGTATCGTTGTTTCACTCTTTCTCAGATGGTGCAGATGAGATCTACAGCGGGTGAGGATAAGGCCTCTGTGCCTGCAGTTAGAGCCCCAGCTAGGGGATGGGGTAGAGGTTGACCCAGAGGTCGAGGTAGGGCATGGGGTGTGGCACCAGCCCAAGAACGGGCTAGAGTACCATCACCAGAGCCTGAGGTTAGAGTGGATGAGGTTCAGTATGAGCCGGAGCATGTGGGGCCAACCCAACATCCGGTAGGTTTTGTGGCTACTCCAGTATGTTGGGGTTTCTTGAGGGTATGACTCCACCAGTAGCTTTGCCGAGCACTCTGATTGGTTATCAAGTTTGAGGTAAGGCTCAGACTTCAGCTCAGGCGGCAACACAGGGTTCAAAAGTGCAGCCTGCTGTTGTGGCTCCCAGATTTGAGGTACTACCAGTCCCTTCAGTTACTCCCCTTCTTCTAACCGTGCCAAATATGTCTTCTGAGGAGCAGAAGATGCTTGGTAGGTTCTTGATATTGGATCCTGTGAGGTTTTCAGGTGCTTCTAGGGAGGATGTGCATAAGTTTCTGACTAGCTGCCAGGAGAGGTTACATAATTTAGGTTTAGTTGAGTCCTCGTGGAGCCGATTATACTGCATTTCACCTAGATGGTCCAGTGAAATAGTGGTGGAGGTCATATGTTTCTTGTAAACCAGCCGGGTTACCTCCACTTACTTGGGATCAGTTCTCCGCATCTTTTCTAGAGAAGTATGTGCCGCATAGCATGAGGGAGCATATGATGGATCAGTTCGCTGGGTTGGACCAGGGATCCATGATGGTGTCTGAATATGAGGTTTGGTTCCATCAGTTTTCCAGACATGCCACTATGATTCTGCCCACTAATCACGAGAGAGTATGCCAATTTATTCAAGGTTTGACCTTCCATCTCCGCTTTGCCACAGAGGGTATGGTAGCATCGGGTCAGTCTTTTCTGGAGGTAGTTGATCATGCCCGTACTATTTAGGGTTTACTTCACGAGGCCCAAGGGTGCAGCGATAAGAGGCCCCGCCACCAGGGTAGTTTCAGTGATTCACATGGGTTGTGGTAGGGGCTACTATGGTAGAAGTTAGCACCAACAGCATTTCCAGCTGAGTCGTCCTGTTCGGGCAGCATTACAGAATACTAAGGGTCAGAGTAGCCAGAGTATCATTCCTTCTCCACGAGGTGGTCATTCAGGGTCTACAGGCTGTGGTGGTCGTTCTGATTCAGCTGGGTTTTCACAGTAGAGTACATGGGGTCAGGGTTGTTATGCGTGTGGTGAGATGTGACACTTTTCTAGAGAGTGCCCGATGGAACATCACTATAGATAACAAGATTAGTTGGTTCAGACCCCCAAGGCTCTAGCACCTCCAGCTAAAGGCGGTTCATAGGGTAGTAGGGGTGGTCCCCTGGGTACTAGAGATGGTCCTCGGTCCGGTAGGTCAGGTGGTCATGGCGGTCGAGGCCATATGTATACAGTTCTAAGCCGAACAGAGGTTGAGGCTTCTGATGTTATGATCACAGGTACGATCTCTGTTTGTCATCAGTCTACTTCTACTTTGTTTGATCTGGTGTCTACATTCTCGTATGTATCTATTTATTATGCTACTCGTCTGGGGTCTGCTTGTGAGTCCTTGCCTATGACTTTGTGTGTATCTATCCAAGTAGGTGATTCTTTAGTAGTGGATCAGGTGTATCAGGCTTGTGTGGTGACTATCTTGGGGTATGACACGTGGGTAGACTTGGTTGTCCTTGATATGGTCGATTTTGATATGATCTTGGGCATGGATTGGTTGTCTCCTTATCATGCGGTCTTGGATTGTTTTGCCAAGACCATTACTCTTTAGATACCTGGTATCCCTCCTATCATATGGAAGGGAGCCGATAGCCACATGCCTAGGGGACTTATATCCTTTTTGAGCGCCCAACGACTGGTTGGGAAGGGGTTCTTAGCTTATCTTGCCTACGTCTGTGATACTAGTTCCACCACACCTCCTCTTGAGTCTGTTCCTGTGGTTTGCGAGTATTCAGATGTATTTCCTTCTGATCTTCCAGTTCTTCCTCCTGATAGTGACATTGATTTATGTATCGATGTCGAGCCGGGCACCAAGCCCATTTCTATTCCGCTTTATCGGATGGCACCTGCTGTGTTGAGGGAACTTAAGGATCAGTTCAAGGATCTGTTGAGTAGAGGGTTCATTAGGCCTAGTGTGTCTCCGTGGGGTGCTCTGGTTCTGTTTGTGAAGAAGAAGGATGGGTCTATGCGTATGTGTATCGACTACAGGCAGTTGAATAAGGTAACAGTTAAGAACAGATATTTGATGCCGCGTATTGATGACTTGGTTGACCAGCTACAGAGTGCAGCAGTTTTCTCTAAGATAGATTTGAGGTCCGGTTATCACCAGTTGAGGATTAGGGCTGAGGACATCCCAAAGACTGCATTTAGGACTCGATACGGCCATTATGAGTTCCTAGTCATGTCTTTTGGGTTGACTAATGCCCCAGCAACATTTATGGAGTTGATGAATTGTGCATTCAGTGCTTACCTGATTCATTTGTGATTGTGTTCATCGACGACATTCTTATTTATTCGAGGAGTAGGGAGGAGCATGAGCAACATCTTAGAGTTGTACTTCAGGCTTTGCGAGATCACCAGTTGTATGCCAAATTCACTAAGTGTGAGTTTTGGCTTGAATTTGTGGCATTCTTGGGGCATGTGGTGTCTAAATATGGGATTATGGTAGATCCAATGAAGATTGCAACAATTCGTGATGGGCTCGGCCTATTTCTCCTACCGAGGTTCGCAGTTTCTTCGGGTTAGCGGGTTATTACAGATGGTTTGTAGAGGGATTTTCTTTGATACCGGCTTCATTGACTAGATTGACTCAGAAGAATGTCCCTTCCAGTGGTCAGATGAGTGTGAGGCGAGCTTTCTGAAGCTCAAGGCCTTGTTGACTTCAGCTTCGATTCATACTCTTTCGGTCGAGGTTCAAGGCTTCACCATATATTATGATATTTCAGGTATTGGTTTCGGTTGTGTGTTGATGCAGCAGGGTTGGTTTATCGCATATTCTTCTAGACAGTTGAAGGTTCATGAGAGGAACTACCCCACACATGACTTGGAGTTAACAGCGATAGTCTTTGCATTGAGGATGTGGATGCATTATCTTTATGGCGTGCATTGTGAGATCTCTACTGACCATCGTAGTCTTCAGTACATCTTCAGCCAGAAGAATCTAAATTTGAGGCAGGGTAGGTGGTTGGAGTTACTAAAGGACTATGGCATCTCTATTCTCTATCATCTAGGAAAGGCAAATGTGGTAGCGGATGCCTTGAGCCGAAAAGAAGAGAGTATGAGTATCTTGGCTTTCTTAGCTATGGAGGAGAGACCTTTGGCTTAGGATATCCTGTCCTTGGCTAATAGGTTGGTTTGACTTGACATTTCAGAGCCGGGATGTATTCTTTCTTGTGTTGAGGATAGGTCTTCCTTGTTGGAGCATATCCGGGCACAATGGTTTGATGATGCAACATTGAGGATCATTCATGACAAGGTGTTGAGTGGTGAGGCTAATAAGGCGACTTTAGATTCATAGGGTGTTCTGAGGATCGAGGGTCGTATCTGCATTCCTAGAGTTGGTGACTTGGTCAGATTGATACTGGAGGAGGCTCATTGTTCTAGATATTCCATTCATCATGGGGCAGCTAAGATGTATCGTGACTTGAGGTAGCATTACTGGTGGTGTGGGATGAAGAGGGATATTTTGGATTTCGTATCCAGGTGCTTGAACTGTCAGTAGGTGAAGTTCGAGCACCAGAGGCCAGGTGGTTTATCACAGCGGCTACATATTTCAAAGTGGAAATGGGAGCGTATATCCATGGATTTTATGGTCAGATTGCCACGTACTTTGTAGATATTTGATGCTATTTGGGGTATCGTGGATAAGTTCACGAAGTTGCCCACTTTTTGCCAGTTCAGACTTCCTACAGTTTTGAGAGATTGGCCCAGATCTATATTCAAGAGATTGTCTGTTTGCATGGGGTGCCAGTTTCTATCATTTCTGAACGTGGTACTCAGTTTATTTTGCACTTTTGGTAGTCTATTCAGAGAGAGTTGGGCGCTAGAGTTGAGCTTAGCACTGCTTTCCATCCGCAGACAGATGGTCAGTCAGAGTGCACTATTCAGGTTCTGGAGGATATGTTGTGAGCCTGCGCTATTGATTTCGGGGGTCAGTGGGACTAGTGTTTAGCCTTGGCAGAGTTTGCATATAGTAATAGTTACCATTCCAGCATTCAGATGGCTCCGTTCGAGGCATAGTATGGTAGGCGGTGCAGATCTCCAGTGGGTTGGTTTGATGCATTCGAGGTTAGGCCATGGGGTACTGATTTGCTTTGTGATTCTATAGATAGAGTTCGGGTTATTCAGGAGAGACTTCATACTTCCCAGAGTAGGCAGAAGAGTTATGTTGACCAGAGTGTTCGAGACCTTGAGTTTATGGTTGGTGACAGTGTGTTCCTTCGGGTATCGCTTATGAAGGGCGTGATGCAGTTTGGGAGGAAGGGTAAGCTCAGTCCGAGGTTCATTGGTCCATTTGAGATCCTTCATCATATTGGATGGGTTGCTTATGAGTTAGCCTTGCCTCCTATTCTTTCTAGTGTTCATCCGGTGTTTCATGTTTCTATGTTACGGCGGTACATTCTGGATGAGTCTCATGTGCGTCAATTAGAGTCGGTTCAGTTGGATGAGTCCTTAGACTTTGAGGAGGAGCCTGTTGCTATTTTGGACAGGCAAGTTAGGAAATTGAGGTCCAAGGAGATTTCATCAGTTAAAGTTCAATGGCGGCATCGTCCTATCGAGGAGGCTACTTAGGAGATCGAGACCGACATGCAGACCCGTTATCCTCGTCTTTTCGAGTCTTCAGGTACTATCCTTTTTCTAACTTTCATGGACAAAAGTTCTTTTAGTAGTGGATGTTGTAATAACCTTCTAGGTCATTTTTCATTTCCCATACATTTTTTGGTATTTTGAGCTTTCCCTCAGCAGCTACAAGTCATTTATGACTTATCGGGACCGACGGTTTGGTGCCCGGGCCATTCGTTAAGTCGTTATGACCATTTCCCTATTTTAGCCCTTAAAGTTGGAAAATCTTTCACTTCGGTCAACTTTCTTGGTAAACACGCTCAGAATCGGATTCCGATAGTTTCATTGGCTCTGAAACGGGGATTTTGGTCTAGCGGGACCATTGATTTAGGTATGAGTGCTTTCGGTTTGGTTTTGGGCTGCTTTGTGTGTTTTTAAGTCAGTTTGGCTGGTAGGGTTGACTTTGGTCAACATTCGAAGAAGACACCTCAGATGGAAATTTTGTCAGCGTCGTTAGCTCTGAAATGTCAACTTTGGGCTAGGCGGACCATTGGTTCGGGTCTCGAGGCTTCTGGACTTATTTTTGGGTTTTGAGTTTCGAGTTTATTTTGGGAGCGGGGTCCACTTTTTGTTAAAACGATCTCCGTTTGGAGTTTTATCGATTCCATTGAGTCCGGAATGCCGTTTTTGGAAGAATAGCATGGTTGGTTTGTATTCACGGGACTCCGGATGAATCCCGAGGGTCCCTCGGAAGATTTTTGGACTTGGGGAAATTGGTGGTTGCTTCATTAAGTTGCAGACCCTTTTGCTCTTCGCGATCGCGAGGATCCCATCGCGTTAGCGATGGTCTGGTTTCTTGACCATCGCATTCGCAAAAGGTGTCCTTCGCGTTCACTATGAAGCCGACTGGGGCCCGGATTGGCTTCCTCTTCGCGAACACGGCCTGGACCATTGCTATCACGATAGTTGGGCCAGCTGTTCCTCGCGAACGCGAGGGTCCTATCGCGATCGCGATGAAGGACCCCTGGCCATTATATAAAGTTTCAACTTTGTTTTCTCTTTCAAAATTCCAAGAAACCCCATTGTCAAAGCTCCAAACGTCTTAATTCCAGCTTCCTTGCTCAGTGTCCTTCATCCGGTAAGTTTCATCGTCACCCCTCTCCTACTTCCGTGTTTATTCTCATAATTCTCCCGCTAAAACTCCATTGTTATTAATTTTGAAAATGGGGTGATCCTTCAATATATATGATCTTGTGGAGACTGCATGTTCTTGAATTCGTGCAAGTCATCACCGTGACGTGTTTATCTTATCGTGGTTGCTTTCCGCTTTTAAATTCCAAGCTTTTTCGTTTTAATTCTGTGAGTTACTCGCACTTCGGGGCTGTTTTGGGCCCTGAATCGAGCTCCGTTCGCGCCCAAACTTTGGGCATGGGTTTCTTAACCCACCGCGAGCATAGTTGTGATTTTTTTTTCTGTCTTATTGCATAGGCCCCGAGGGTCATTTTTTTGACCTGATTTTTGGCCCAATTTTCCATATAAAAATATGGGTGTCATTCTTCTCGTCTTGCACCTAGTTTATGTTATTGATAGTGTGGCAGCTTTCTAAGGTTGTTCGAAAGGGGAAGGCATACGAGTGACAGTTCATGTTTGCAGTTCGTCCCCTAGGTAGGTTACGGTTTACCTTTTAGACTGAGTTAGTTAGATAATATATATTTGTATGTTACTGGAATGCTAGGTTGGATTTTAGATAGACTTTAGGCTTGAATCCTATTTATCATGTTAATTGGTCATTTCTAGTTTTTAGCCTAGAAATGTATGTTGTCCATAGCCTAGGAGCTTGCTTCTTCTGTGTGACTAGTATAGAATCCTTAGCATATTTTTAGGAGGCTTTAGAGGTAGAATAGAGTTTTCTCGTGGCTTTCGCTTTTATTTTCCGCTTTACCATTTTATTTTATCATTGTGTGTAACTGTGGGCCCGAGGCCCTGGCTAGGATTTAGACGGAGTTTCAGGTTAGTTCTCTTGGTTTGAAGGGTATTCTTGCGCTGTTTGATTTGATGGCATGGTTTTTCCTCTGTTTGGGAACTTACATACTCATATCGTATGGTATATCATTGGTACGACATGGACGTGTTTTTCAAAGGTTTTTGGTTTGAAATGAGGCTTTACTACGGTTGTGGAGATTTCTGGACTTAGATAAAAATTACTTTGAGTATTACTATGGGATTTTGGAAAGAAAAGGAGAAACTACTATTTTATGCATATATTTATAGTCCGATGCAGTATTCCGGACCCTCGATGCGTTATTCGGGGTATTTTACTCTTATATATACATATTTATAATCCAATGCGCTATTCTGGACCCCCGATGCATTATTCTGGGTATTTTACTATTTCACACACACACACATATATATATATATATATATATATATATATATATATATGCATAGTTCAATGCAGTATTCCTGGCGCCCGATGCGGTATTTCGGATTTTATTATATTGCATTCACACATGCATCATCGTGAACCGCATTGCATTTTCTTTGGCACGTGGATTGACTCTGGTTGGCTTGATGTTGTTTTCCCTTCCTTTTCTTTTATTGATTTATTGGCATGTCCTCCGGCTTTATAACTAGATTTAGGTGGATCCCTGCATAGTTAGCTGCTTTTCTGTAATCTATTTAAATATATTATCTTTTTACGCTCGGTCGGCCTATGATGCCTACTGAGTACCTGTTATCTTGGTACTCATACTACACTCTGCATCTCTTTTTCCGATCTTTCACCTAGTATAAGGCACCCTCGTTGATCTCCTGTCATTCGAGACCCGTTGCTATTCGGATCGCGGTGAGCTCCCGGCACTTTTGGAGACTTTACATGCTTTTCATCTTGTACATTCTGTCTATATTTTGTATTTTAGATAGACAACATTTGTTGTATAACTACTCCTTACTTTAGTCGCTCTTGTACTAGTGACACCAGGTCCGGGTTGGTTTTCGTGTTGTTTTGTCTTTTTCATCACTTTAGGGCCTTTTTATGTATATTTTGTACGATGGTATGTATATCTGCTATTGGCCCTGTCTTTTCGTTTATGTCTTTTGCTTTTATTTAGTTTAATTATTATTTATTATCTTCCGCGTGTTTGAGTTAGGCTTGTCTACTGAAGGGTTATGTAGACGCCATCATGACCTGATTTTGGGTCGTGATATCTAGAAATAAAAAGAGGATAAATATTTTATATGCTAACTTGATCATTAGAGTAAATTCTTACCATAACCAACTAAATACCAGAGCAAGTTAATTTAATTTATCAAAGAAGGGCAAGCAAATTGATTTCAGGTGTCCAGGCTTTTGAAATTAACAGATACTGAATTTATTCAAATCGCCTAAGGCAAAGAAATCAATTTCATATAATTGAGGGATAGTCTTGCTATGAAATGAGAAAATATTGATCTGTCACATGCTAGTAAAGAACACAAACACAATTGAATCATTTTCGAATTCAAGAAAGGAGGGCCAAAAAGATCAAAACTATCATACTAGTACACAAGTATGAAACAATAACCAAAATCAAGTTTAGAATCGCATACACACAGAGCAAACCAAGAGTTAGATTTCCAGCATTACATTGAAAGTAACAGTTCGTAAAAAAAATTGAGGTTTCCCACATGATAGTCTACAAGGAATGATTACCACAAAACTACAGGATTCAAGCATAAATTCACAACCAAACCCTACTAATTTTACACTTAATAATCTGATAACAGCCAGCAAAAGAAGATGAAATTGAATCATGAAAGGGACCAATAATTTTAAATAATGATTCTTTTAAAAGGTGACCTTTATTTTTTGCATTTTTTAAAGTTTAATTTTCTTTATTTTTTTTGTATTTGTTCAAAATTAACATATTTAATTACAAGGCATTCAGAATTAAATCCAAAGGAAAGATAAATAAAATAAAAAGAATAATTAAAAGCAATAGAAAAAAATGAAAGAAGGTAAAAAAAATTACGTATATTTGAGCAAATTTTAAATAAAAGGCAAAGAAAAATATCAAAAATACATTCTTTTAAATTATTTTAAATACAAGAAAAATAAAAATAATATTTTTTATGTGTATTGACTTATTTTAAATACAAGGCAAAGAAAATAAGAAGAAATTTTAAAAAAAAATTAAAATAAAAAAAATATTAACAAAACAAAAAAAATTGAAAAAAACCCATTTATACACGTGGCAGCGCGTGTATATTACCACAACTAATTACATTGGATTATGACTCCACATCAGCACATAAGATGCAAAGAAATACAGAAAAAAAGGTTTAGAGTGGTAATAGGACCCCTGTATAGTTATGGTGTATTGCTGGGATTTCACCTATAGTTTAGGGTGGTACTTATGCATTATCTCTAAGGAAAATGCTTTTAATATAATAATACTAGTAAATAACAGCCCAGGCGAGGTATAGGGAGGTCAAAATTGGGTGTCAACAGCTGCCCCTTCCTTGCTTGGGAATGAAGGATGAATTATCGGGCAAGGAACGTTGACTTAGTAGCCAATTTTATCCGACCGGAAGAATAATTCTTTGAACAGAGAAACAAGAGGGGGTAATGAAAATATTATGGCCGAGACTTCACTTTTCAAGTCGCCTACATATCCCTGATTTTACGAGAATCAGGCCGTGTGTAGTTCTAGATTTAGAAATGAATGAGGTTTCTAAAGAAAATATACAACTGAAATTTCGGACGAAGATGCAGTTGGCACGAGTTGATGAGATTTTAAAATGATTAACTAAGACTAGGACACGAGTAGGGATAGGAAGAGTTGTGTTGGAAGTGAAGATGATGATTAATCTCGTTTCTTGACTTGTTCGGCTCTCAATGCCTGCAATTTCTTATATAACTAGATAAATGATTAGCATTAAATAAGGATAAAATAAAGTATCATCGAAATTAAAACATGATGCAAGTTTCCTTTATGAACATGAAAAGTTGCTTAAGACAGTATAGATGATGTTTTAAGTGATGATATCTTAGGGCCATGATACATAAAATTAATTCTCAGGTCATGAAATGATGTCCGCAGGACATGAAAATAATGCCTTTGGACTATGAAGCCTTCGGAGCATGATAAGGTTAAATTAAATTCTTAGGCCATGAAATGATGTATGCAGGCCATGAGAATGATGACTTTAGACTACGACGCCTTTGGAGCATGATAAGCAGAAATTAAATCCTTAGGCCATGAAATGATGTCTGCAGACCATGAAAATGATGCCTTTAGACTATGATGCCTTCGGGGCATGATAAGCAGAAATTAAATCCTTAGGCTATGATATGATGTTTGCAGGCCAAGAAAATGATGTCTTTAGACTATGACACCTTTGAACGATTAAATGATGATTAAAGAAAGCATATTTGTTTGACTAGCGTAGCATGACATTAGTAGCTTCTGAAGGATTTAATTTGTAGTAGCTTGTTGTGATTCGATGTGATCTCGACTTGAATGCAATTCGCGGGCACAATGCAATTCTTGGGCCCAATGCAATCTCAAGCTCGATGCAATTTTCTGGCTCAATGCGATTCTCGAGCTCAATGCAATTCTCAGGCCAAATGCAATCACGGGCTCAATGCATTCTTGGGCACGATGCAATCTCTGGCACAATACAATTCTCGGGCCAAATACAATCTGGGCTTAATGCAATCTCGAGCACAATGCAATTCTCGGGCCAATGTAATTCTCAAGCCAAATGTAATTCTCGAGGCAAATATAATTCTCGGGCTCAATACAATCTTGGGCCAAATGCATTTCTCGGGCCAAATGCAATTTTTAGGCACAATACAATTCTCGGGCACAATGAAATTCTCGGGCCAAATGTGATGTGCCGCCATTTTACGGCACTTTCGACTCCTTTAACTTAGAACAATCGTACGTTTTCAAGCAACCGTTGTCATTTTTTGATGTTTTTATGTTGTATTTTCAGGAAATAGGGACAAACATGGAAACGGAAGGAAATACGAGCAAAATGACATTCTGCCTAAGAGTGACGGCCTGAGTGACGGTCCATCACATGTGACCGTCAAGTGGAGGCCTTGCACTGTCTAAGGGTGACGGTCCAGGCGACGGTCCGTCAAGCCAGTGACGGTCCATCAGCCTGGCCGTCACACCTGGGCAGTCGGTTATGCGGAATCCGAGCATTTTTGGGATTTGTTTCCTAGACTCCTATAAATACCCTATGTTAGGTTTATTTTATGAACCAAGCTTTTTAATATAGTTCTCCCAATAGTTTTAGGAGAGACTTGGAGATAAAGAAACACGGTTTACACTTCTTGAATTCGTGTTCTTGATTTGTTCTTGGGATCTTGGTTTTTCTTGTTCTTGGAATAATTGAAGATTGGTTTTCATTATATTGTAAGAATCCCTTCTCTTCATTATGAATACAATTCTCTTCTCTTTTCTTTATAGCATGATTAACTAAACCTCCCACAACTAGGGTTGTGGGAGCCATGGCAAAAGTAGCAATATAGATTCCGGGTAGCGCCGTGTTCAATATATGTGCTGTCACGTTATTAATCATACATTATTTA
Source organism: Jaltomata sinuosa (assembly GCA_003996215.1). Lineage (NCBI taxonomy): Eukaryota > Viridiplantae > Streptophyta > Magnoliopsida > Solanales > Solanaceae > Jaltomata > Jaltomata sinuosa. The sequence continues at coordinate 102,655 of QJPP01000400.1, forward strand.
ACATTTTCTAGTGGTTGCAAACATTAGAACATGCCTAGGTTTAATTTGCTTGAGTAAAGAGATTAAAATCGGGAAACTTGATCAACGACGAGGATTCGAGACTACTAACTCTCGTCTTATGATTAATGTTGTAACTAGATTAATCTACTTGATGTTTAGGATTGGAATCTAAAAGCACACCTTTTCAAGTTTGAGAGAATTGAAAAGTAAATTTGTCTATTTGGTTGAGAAACGTTTAGACGATACCATTAATTCAATCGCATCGTGACACGCATATAGAAAGAACCCCGTTAAGCCTAGAATCGACTTTGTTACTAACGCCATGGTAAACACTTCCCTAGTTCTCTCTCTCCTATTGATTATCATTCATACGTTAAGTGTTGTTTTGTTTACAAATATTGATCACAAAACCCCCCTTTATTTACCGGAAACTATTGACCATTAGTCACGTACTTCACTAAAGGCTTAATCTTCACCATATTCTCTGTGGGATTCGACCCCAACCTTTGTTGGGTTCTATATTTGACTACGACCGCTTACGCTTCATTAATTTGAGGTGTAGTTTGGACGTTATCAAAAAGTTGCGCCGTTGCCGGGGAATACGGTGGTTAATTAAGTCTGGTGTGTTTATTTGACTCTTAGTCATACTTTCCTGCTTTTACGCTTTTTTTGTTGTTTTTGTTTTTTGACAGGGTACAGAGTTGTGCATGCCAAGTACCCGGCGCTCGGGTGAATCCACATTACCTTACGACCCCGAGCTTGCTAGAACGTTAAGGCGGAATATGGTCGCACAACAAGAGGAAGCAAGACTCGCTGCAGAACTGCAGGCCCAACAAAATTTGAATGCTGGAGGTCTGCAGCACGATCTTGAGTTGCATGATGAGGATAACGATTTGGATGGAGTTGGTGCTACGGGCGCCATTGTTGTTCCACCGCTACCGCCCGGAGCCAAGTTCAACATCACTAGCACGATGATTCAGCTGTTGAACTTGAGAGGAGTATTCCGTGGAGAAGCTGGTGACTATCCGAACCGTCACTTAATGAACTTCATGGGTATCTGCAAGTCGTTTGAACTGCCGGGCGTGAGTCATACAGCGATCAGGCTCAGGTTGTTTCCGTTGTCTCTGTCTGATGAGGCAGCGTTATGGTTGACAGAACTGACCCCCGACTCTATCGCAACTTGGGGAGAGTTGAAAGGAGCTTTCCTAGAAAGGTTCTTTCCTCTCTCTAGGATGATACAATTGAGGGATGAGATTAGCAATTTCAGGCAGCAACCTCATGAAGCATTGCACGAGACCTGGCTGCAATTCAAGAAGAAGCTAACACAATGCCCGAACCATCATTCTACAGGGCACTTAATTCGGCTACCAAGCCGACGTTGGACAACGCAGCAGGTGGAGCGTTTATGGGTCACACTTTTGCCGATGCCACAGCTATTTTGGACAGGCTCACCAAAACCAACAGAGCCTGGCATACACGAGATTCAGAGGTGGCAGCTAGTACTTACGTAGTTGGTGTGTCAGCAGAGCAGCACAGAAAAGAAGAGGAACGCGACCAAGACATGGCGCATCTGAAAACACAAATGGACCTCTTGACCAAGCACTTGATGTCAGGAAGTATTGAGAAGGTGAAAGCCGTGGGTTCGCAAGGTAGAGCAGCAGGGGTTGAATCTGATGAGGAGGCCAACTATTTGGGGGATTTCCAGGCCAATGGTCAGGGAAACCAGGGTCGGAACTATAAGAGAGACAACCACTATGAGAAAGGCGGCTACAAAGATCGCGACCAAGGAAACTGGAGAAACAGCACCGATAGAGGTGGGTTGTATATACCACCTGGTAATCGGGACAAAGCTGGCAACGAGGCAGAAACGTCCAAACTTGAGAACATGATGGCGAAGATGCTACTGAAGGTGGAATCAACTGACTCTTGAGTAAAGGAGATGAAGACTGAATTATCAGCATTGAGTCAGTTAGTGGGTTCACATTCCACCTCGATCAAGCAACTAGAGCAGCAAGTGGGGCAAATCTCGGCATCTCTGAACCAAAGGAAGACAGGTACCTTGCCGAGTAACACGATTCATCCGAGGAATGACGCAAGTTGTATGGCGATCACCACAAGAAGCGGAAAAATATTACCAGAATCACATCCGGTAATTCAAACTCAAGGTGATGTTGTGGATGATAAAGAGTCGATAGAGGAGGAAACTCAAAAGCCTGCAGATAAAAGCAAGGAAGCTGAAAAGCCTCCAACTATGATGCCTCGGCCACCACTTCCTTTCCCACAACGCCTCAAGAAGAAAGCGGAAGATGGTAAGTTCCTGAACTTCCTGACCATGCTCAAGCAAGTATCAATAAACATCCCATTGGTGGAAGCGCTTGAACAAATGCCCGGATATGCCAAGTTCATGAAGGACTTGATCACCAAGAAGAGGTCAGTAAGCTTTGAACCAGAAGATAACCTTCACCACTGCAGCGCTATTTCTTCAAGATCATTAGTGGAAAAGAAGGAAGACCCAGGTGCGTTTACTGTCCCTGCACTATCGGGAAGCTCAACTTCAGAAGAGCATTGTGTGATCTTGGTGCTAGCATCAACCTGATGCCGCTAGTAGTTTACAAACAATTGGGTTTGGGAGCTCCTAAACCAACGTCCATGAGAGTAATAATGGCTGACCGTTCAGTAAAACGGCCCGTGGGAATATTGTCCGATGTGCTAGTAAAGATCGGTAAGCTTATCTTCCCAGCTGACTTCGTGATCTTGGATTGCGAAGTAGATTTTGAAGTTCCCATAATCTTGGGATGACCTTTGTTAGCCACGGCTAGAGCGTTGGTTGACATGGAAATAAACGAACTGACCTTCAGGCTAAACAATGAAGTGGTCAAGTTCGATGTGTCCAAATTGATGAAGCAACCAAGTGACATGAGGGTGGTCGCGGTCATCAAGGTTATTGAGAAAGTCCCTGTGGATGTGTATCCTGAGGAGAAGGGTTGTCTGGAAACCCGAGCTGTTAGGAAAGTAAGGCCACGATCGCAAGAGGACAAGCAGGTAAAGGAAAGCGGTGAAAATAGATCCAGAAAATGAAAACACCGTAAGAGAATCTGCAAAGAAAGAGCAAAGAAATTATCGCGACTAGCGATGGAGCCCAAAGAGGAAGCTGGAACGCCACACTCCATCGAGTTCTCCTGTTTTGGAGACCCTGGCGGTCTCCAACATCGTTCCAGAATCTGAGTCATATTGACTTCACATGTATTCCTTTATTCTCACAGCTTTTAGTTTTCATATGTATGCATTGGAGACAATGCATGAGTCTAAGTTGAGGGTGTGGGGAAACCTGTGAGTCACCACCGAGGGTTTTTGTTACCGAGTTCTTTTCCCTCCGGTGTGCTATCTAGTAGAACTGGCATGTTTAGGTTGTTATTTTAAATTTTGTTAGTTGTTTTGTAGTGTCTATAGCAAGCATGGCGTTTTTTTTGTTTAAAAACGAGGCCCCTTTAAAAAAATTTTGGTTTTGTACTTATGTTGAAACGATTGACCGTCTGGATCCTTGTATGTCATTATGTGATTATGATTAGAATGAGTATGCTTAAGCCGAGCGGTTGTTTGATAGTTGGTAGCGATATAGTTTCTTGGTGCCAAGAGCATGTGAGATTATTGGTATAAATTCTTACTCTGTGCATGCATCTAGAACTTGCCCGGTCTATTTTGTTAAGTTCGAAATTTGGTTGCTTAGGAAAGGATCACAGGCCCTTTTTGTGTGCAGTCCACTTAACCTAAAAGACCGTCCAAATACAAATAATCCCTTTGATCCCTGTTTGAGCCATAATTGATCCTATTCTTTCAATAACCTATCACCGTTCCTGTTTAACTTTGAATCCCTATTTTGGCCCTGGTCCTTCCTTGGACATCGTGCACCTCAACGCAGGCAATCAACCTAAGTTGAGGGTGGCTACTATAGAGGTAAACCCTGTTTTGGCCCTGGTCCTGCCATGGACATTGTGCACCTCAACACAGGCAATCAGCTTAAGTTGAGGGTGACTACTACAGAGGTGAATGATAAGAAAAAAAGGATGGAGAAGATTGGTTGTGAATAGAATGAAAATCCGGGTGTGTGCCTAAGAAAAGAAGAGAAAAATAAAATGAAAAGGATCGAAAAAGAAATAAAAAGAATTTTCAAAATAAAGAGGCCGCACCTGTAGCTAGAGAGAAGGAAATAAAAAGGTGAATAAGGATGGACAAAGCAAAGTATGTGGTAATAAGACGTCGGTAGTTCCAAGAAGGGCTTAGTCACTAACCCCTAAATGTATCCTACCTGCACCTGAAGCCTCATTACAAGCCTAAACAAGTCCTGTAGTAATCCTGAGCGGCTTTTTGAAGAACTAAAATAGAATAGTAAGGGCAAGCCTATGGTATCGCATGTGCATTGTTTGAAATCGTTTGTGAGTGTGAGCGCTTACCTAGTCCTAAATCTTGTGTGTGGGATTTCTTTCTGGTGAGGGCACCAAGATTTCTGTATTGTCTATTGATTGTTAGGATAGCTGCGCGTGTGTATGTAGAATGTTCTATCATATCGGAATGACTTGTTTGGATCCTTGCAAGTTAGTGTTTCATACATTTGTGTGCTACGAGGGTGCTTGATTTAATGAACTAATGAATGACCATGAGTTGCTAGAGACACGAGTTTGTTTTCCTAGTTGAGTCGTCGTATTATTGTTTTGTGTCATGTTGCTTGAGGACAAGCGAACGTCTTAAGTTGAGGGTGTTGATTTGCCACCATTTTACGGCACTTTCGACTCCTTTAACTTAGAACAATCGTACGTTTTCAAACAACCGTTGTTGTTTTTTGATGTTTTTATGTTGTATTTTCAGGAAATAGGGACAAACATGGAAACGAAAGGAAATACGAGCAAAATGAGATTCTGCCTAAGAGTGACGGCCTGAGTGACGGTCCATCACATATGTGACGGTCCATCACATGTGACCGTCAAGTGGAGGCCTTGCACTGTCTAAGGGTGACGGTCCAGGCGACGGTCCGTCAAGCCAGTGACGGTCCGTCAGCCTAGCCGTCACACCTGGGCAGTCGGTTACGCGGAATCCGAGCATTTTTGGGATTTGTTTCCTAGACTCCTATAAATACCCTATGTTAGGTTTATTTTATGAACCAAGCTTTTTAATATAGTTCTCCCAATAGTTTTAGGAGAGACTTGGAGATCAAGAAACACGTTTTACACTTCTTGAATTCGTGTTCTTGATTTGTTCTTGGGATCTTGATTTTTCTTGTTCTTGGAATAATTGAAGATTGGTTTTCATTATATTGTAAGAATCCCTTCTCTTTATTATGAATACAATTCTCTTCTCTTTTCTTTATAGCATGATTAACTAAACCTCCCACAACTAGGGTTGTGGGAGTCATGGCAAAAGTAGCAATATAGATTCCGGGTAGCGCCGGGTTCAATATATGTGTTGTCACGTTATTAATCATAATTATTTAACATTTTCTAGTGGTTGCAAACATTAGAACATGCCTAGGTTTAATTTGCTTGAGTAAAGAGATTAAAACCGGGAAACTTGATTAACGACGAGGATTCGAGACTACTAACTCTCGTCTTATGATTAATGCTGTAACTAGATTAATCTACTTGATGTTTAGGATTGGAATCTAAAAGCACACATTTTCAAGTTCGAGAGAATTGAAAAGTAAATTTGTCTATTTGGTTGAGAAACGTTTAGACGATACCATTAATTCAATCGCATCGTGACACGCATATAGAAAGAACCCCGTTAAGCCTAGAATCGACTTTGTTATTAATGCCATGGTAAACACTTCCGTAGTTCTCTCTCTCCTATTGATTATCATTCATACGTTAAGTGTTTGTTTTGTTTACAAATATTGATCACAAAACCCCCCTATTTACCGGAAACTATTGACCATTAGTCACGTACTTCACTAAAGGCTTAATCTTCACCATATTCTCTGTGGGATTCGACCCCAACCTTTGTTGGGTTCTATATTTGACTACGACCGCTTACACTTCGTTAATTTGAGGTGTAGTTTGGGCGTTATCAAAATGCATTTCTCTGAATCAATACAATTCTCGGGCCAAATGCAATTCTCTAAATTAATGCAATCTCGGCCAGAATGTGATTCTTGGGCACAATGCAATTCTTCTTTGAAGAGATAGAGTAGCTTAGATTTCTTGACATAATTTGATGATGATAATTGTCTGGATGCTGCTGATATGATTCTCAGACTTGTACCTGCTAATTCTGCATCCAAAGAAAAAATATTAATTTGTAAAAAGGGGGAGGTTGATCTGTGCTTCTGCTCTTGGATGCTTCCTTCCTCCTTGTTCTGCATCTGCGGATTGTCGCACTCTTTTCAGGCACTCGCTCAAGCAAATGAACAGATAAGTTTTGAAATCATGTTTTAAAATAATTTTCTTTGAAACAAAAGTAGAAACAAAATATTATTATAAATAAAAAGCTAAATATTGTTGAATCACAAACTATGACATGTTTTGAGACATCGCAACGTCTTATAAGAGAACATCTTTGCTTCTAGAGTGCAGCTTAAATGAAACTTTTGAGGGTTTTCAAAAATTTCTGCCTAGTGTAAAATTTTAATCCTCAGCTAGTAATTCTTTGTAGAACGAGCGGTTGTCTGTTGTGAATTTTTGAGGTCCCCCCAAAAAAATCTGCCCCATTCTCATGACCCATGGTAATGCTTTTCATATAGAATTTTTGAGATTCTCTCAAAAATTATGCCCCAGTTACAATGCTTGATAAGGAGAAATGGAAAATTTTATTATGATGAGACCAAACTCCACAGGAGAGCCTACGTATCCCTCTAAAATAAAAATCAGGTCAAACGTAATTCTAATTACAAGATAAGAAAGCACAATAGAATTAACTTTTCTTCAGCTCCTAGATGAAGTATCTCTAGACAACGTCTGAATTGATAGGCTTGGGCCACATTTGACCATCCATTTCTGCTAGTATGAGTGCTCCTCCTATCAGAACCTGATGGACCATGTAAAGACCTTGCCAATTTGGCGCAAATTTTCCTTTTGCCTCATCTTGATTTGGGAATATCCATTTCAGAACAAGTTGCCCATGTGTAAAGCACCTTGGTCTAACCTTCTTGTTGAAAGTCTTGGCCATTCTATTCTTATAGTGTTGACCGTGATAAATCGCGTTTATTCTTCTCCCATCAATGAGTGTCAATTGCTCCATTCTACTTTGAACCCATTCGGCATCACTTAATTCTACTTCCTGAAAAATCCTTAGAGACGGTATCTCTACTTCAGCAGGTATCACAGCTTCAGTACCATAAATCAAAAGATAAGGGGTGGCCCCTATAGAAGTCCTCATCATAGTACGATATCCGAACAATGCTAAAGGTAGCTTCTCTTGCCAGTTTCTATAATTGTCAATCATTTTACGCAATATCCTCTTGATGTTCTTGTTTATAGCCTCAATTGCTCCATTCATGTCACGACCCTATTTCTCAAGCCATGATAGCACCTACAACCCCCTAGTAGGCGAACCAATCCCCGTAGCCCAGAATGGTTAGTAATGGGCTACTACCTAACCAGTACGTACAATAAGCAGAAATAAGCAGAAGCAGAATATAAAGATAGGACAATGCGAAAGCAACAACCAGAATATAAATACATAAAGAAACTACACCAACCCCAAGACTTGGTATCGATAGTACAAGAGCTTCTAAATAGAATACAAACTAGAAGTAACGAAATAAGATATACAACTGTCTCCGAAAGTACAAAGAGTACATCGCCAAAAGATGAGATGTGGTCAAGCCCCGAACGTCAGGCAATCACCCTAGTCTCAAAGATCCAAAAGCTGCACGATTTATCACACGATCAACGGCGAAATCTCACACTAGTATCTGCACCAGAAAGAGATGCAGAGAGTAGTATGAGTACCAAGACAATGGGTACTCAGTAGGCATCATAGGCCAACCGAGCACAGAAAGATAATATATAAGTAATACATTACAGGAAAGTAAGAAAAATTATAGGGATCCACCTAAATCTAGTTATAAAACCAAAAAGGGAACAAATCAAACTAACAAGAAGGAACAAATAACAAAATCAAACCAGGAAACCAACAATCCAAGTGCACCAAAACCAATGCAATGCGATGGGATATGATGTTATGTATGAGTGCATGATGATATAAGCCCAGAAATACCTTATCAGACTATGCATATATATATGTGCGTATGGGTGCATAATAGTACAAGCCCAGAAGTACCTCATTGGACTATGCATATATATGAATAGTATAAGCCTAGAAATACCTCATAGGACTATGCATATGAGAATAGGAATGTAAGACTGCATAATAGTATTAGCCCGGAAATACCTCATTGAACTATGCATATAAAAATAGGCACATAAGAGTGCATAATAGTATTAGCCCGAAAATACTTTATCGAACTATGCATATAAAAATAGGTGTAGTAGAGAGAAGATCTAGGAATGCCTCTCGAACCGGCATAAAAGTAGTGTTATCCCTTTCCGTTCCAAAACCAGTGTTAAAAACCCAGTAAAACTCCTTTAAAATCTGAAATCCATGAATATCACAAAATCCTCAAAAGCCTCGAAAACCTTTTCTTTCTGTGCCGCTAGGTATATAAATGCAATATGAATATGCAATGTCCCAAAATCACAGAATATATCACTTCACAAGGCAATTTAGGGAAAGCACCCTCCAACCAAGGAAACTAACTTGGAACTCTGTCCAAATCCAAGCTATGGCCTCCGGCCCACTACTTACACACAACCAGTAAAGCCAGAAATAATGGAAAAATAACCATGAAAACAACTACAGGCATCTACTCTACCTCTAAAACCTCCTAAAAGCATACTAAGGATTCTACGCTAGCCAAAGGATACTACAAGCTCTTAGACTAAGGATAACAGTAATATTTCTAATCTAATATCTGAAATGGCCAATTTAATACAAGTCACAAGATTTAAGCCTAATTCTACCTATAATCCAACCTAACGTTCCAATAACATATAAATATATATATAATCTAACTAAACTCAGTCTAGGAAGTAAACCGTAACCTACCTGTTGTCCAACGATAAGCTGCTAAAATGATGATGCCCAAGCCTGAACAGCTCCGAGTAGCTCCAATTTGCGAAAACACTATCACAACAATAATCTACACATCAAAAGGAGACTAACGATACCCATAATGCTATACACATACTCAAGTCAAAATTCAGGTTATCGGCGGGCTCATGGGCCCTGCAACTAAAACTGGAATTGAAAAACACCCATGTGTTCCCCATATTCCCGAGAGAACATGCTCAAAATTTGAGCGGATTCGTAACAAGGGAAAGGGCTCAAAACATCCCGCTCAATAAGGAATTAAAGATGGAATTTTAAGAAGAAAACTGAAAATTAAGGCAAGAACCACTTACCACGAAGAGATGGAACACACCAAAGAAGTGAATTTATCCCAACCCACGAGCATGAAACCAAGAACGAGCAGCTACATCAAGAATATTCCCCAATCTTTCAATAAAGTCATCCATAGAGTCTACTTATATAGAAGAAGCAAATTAGGAAAGAAGAAGCTTACCAAAACGGCGAGAGAGCAAAGTGATTAGACAACTTGAATAATTCCACAAAGCTTAGAACTATCTTGGAGCAATTTCTAGAGAGTGGAAACTGATTTGGAGTTTGGAAAATTATGAAACAAAGGCTAGAAAAATGAAGAAAGAGAAATTTATAGGCATGGGCGCACGCCAGCGTTATCGCGCTAAAGGAGTGAGATCGCGCTGAAGGGAGGATCACAGACCAGCGCAATCACGCTATCCTAGCGCGATCGCTCTGAATAGCACCCGAAGGCCACCTAAAGCAGAAAAAAAAGCAATAGCCAAAACTTCTACGGAGCATTCCAGGCACAATCAGAACCCGATACTCAAAAACCAATAATGCTACTAGAAACAAATTTCCCAACGGAGATCATTTTATTGAAAAGTAGGCCCCATTCCCAAAACTAACTAGGAACTCAATACCCCAAAACAAGTCCAGAAGTCTCGAGACCCAAACCAAAGGTTCTCCTAGCCCAAAGTCGACATTTCAGAGCTAACAACGCTGATAGAATTTCCTTCTGAGGCCGTCTTCTCCAAATGTTGACCAAAGTTAACCAAGCAAGCTCAACTGGATTGAAAACACAAAATGAGAGAGAATTCCAAGCTGAAAAGCTCTCGGATCCCAACCAAAGGTTCCACTAGACCAAAGTCCACGCTCCGGAGCTAACAAAATTGTCGAAATTTGATTCCGAGCATGTTCACCAAGAATGTTGACCGAAGTTAACGATTTCCAAGGTTTAAAGCTCTAAAATAAGAAATGACCAAAAAGAACAAACAGATAGCCTGGTTACCGGACTACCGATCTCAACAAGCCATAAATGACTTGGGGCTACTATAGGAAAGATCCTACAATACAAGAAAGGCAAAAATTCCTAAATGATCGGAAGGGTCATTACATCATCCACTACTAAAAAGACTTTCATCCCCAAAAGTCAGGAAAGAAGAAAACACTAGAGATTTAAGAACAGTGGGTACGAAGCCCGCACTACTCTCTCAGACAACGCGGGTAGCCTCCTCGATTGGACGACACCCAACAGAACCGAACCACAGAAGACAACCAAGCCTAAACTTCCTACTAGCCAAGCTAGATTCCAAACTTAAACTCCAAACTCTAAGGGTCTGCCAACCCAAACTAAACCTCGACAAACACATCCGGAAAACACCTACCCAATACCGAAACCAGAGAGCCAAGGCGATCCACTCACCAAACTCGAATCCTTAAATATCCCAACCACGTTTACCAGAAAATCCAACAACTAAAACTCTAACTCATGAACTTGCTGATCCATAAAACCTCTTTATTCTGAACTGAATCCTTTTGCACCACAAACAGGAAGTTTCATGTAAGTCTAACACTCAAAGAACCCTTGAAATATCAACTGACACACCAGAGATCCATAGTTCCCGCTTACACTCTCCCACGTATGAAGTCACCTTTTTTACTCAAACTCTTTCTATTCCAAGCTATAGTCTACTAGCATTTGCCATCAAAGATAACAACCCTTAGCATATCCTCAAAGACTGGAGTTACCTGCCCCGATTGACCATCAACCAACGAATGAACACTTTTTCTAACATCAAACTCGTTAACTGAACATAACTGAACCACCCATCTGAACTCGACTGAAGTTTGCACACCAGGGTTAGGAAATGCATGTATGAACACCTTGTGTTGACGAAGAAACTTCCAAACTATAAAACTAACCTAACACCACTGAACCGTGCCAAGTCTGAATCAACTGGAAGCGAATGAACCAGGGAAACCTTGCCCAAAAGACCTAAACCAAGACCAAGCCTCTGCAAGGAGTGTGGTAAGCCTACCACGAAGTATGTAATCATCAGCTAAGCTCCAAACACTAAGAAGTACTGTTGCTACTCCGAATACTCAAACACTATTTGGGTTTGAAATTACCTTACTAATCTCACCTCAGGAAGAAGTCCATCATGCCACGAATATCAAGTCAAAACACCCCGAAGGCAAAGGAAAAAGGTTCCTAGGGTTCAAGGTCGTCATATAGCTATAGAAATTTTTGCATATACCTTCAACTCATCCCTTTGGCTTGAATCAACTGCTCTACCGTATCAGCACACAACCAACCATCCCGAAGCATACCACATACCAAACTTTTAGTCTATACAGGTCGGGTCTAACCAACACCGGAACCCCACATAAAAGGCAATCCCTAAAGAATCCACTGAACAAGCTTTAAACTCTCGGCAAACGAAGGTAACCATCAGTCTCAAAGTACCATTACAGCCCAAAATAGCCTTGCTAGTCTTAACCTGCACATCCTAATAAAGTACAACACACCACCCCCAATTTTCAAACTTAAGAAGCTGAATCTGTCCAACCAAGGTAGAATGGACCTCACACTGACAAGAACACTGCTGAAATATGGAATGTCCAGCCTAATCCAATAGTTAGCCAAGGACTGGATTTCCAAGGCTAGCTACCACTCCAAAATTGAAATAGAGAAGCTAAGTTACCCGTACCCACTGCCTTTCAGCACAAGAATGTTGCAATCAAAGAAAATCTCCCATGAACCATCTGATATAACCTGTTAGTTCACAATTCTGAATCCTAATTCTGATTTACCAACCAATCCTTTATCAAATCCATATGCTGCCAATGTACACCTAAGAACCGAAGCCAATAAGGCTCTGAAGATGAAAGTCATCCAATCCATAGATGTTATTAAAACTTGGGTCTTCTCAAGGAATGTAACCAAGAAGCCACATCACTAAATTCGATTGAAGCAAGTCACCCACACACAAGACAGAGCAACTCTTAGTTGCTACCTCAGTCAATCACTAAAACACTTAAGCACGAACAAGGAGTCATCTCCCTCCTTTTTCAACTAAACAAAACCCTTCCTTAGCATACACCAAACCTTACAAACTCCTTCTCAAATAAACCTGGAGCCATTCCCTTAGCTCCCACTTCTATATTGTCAAAACTCAATAAGGTAGGAGAAGGATGGGCTGGATGCCTCTCACCCAAAATGGTATGAATACAACTCAACCATGAGGTTATGGTCAACACTTAGCAAAAAAGTCAAAGTAGGAACTCAACCACAATGTCGCATTCAAAAACTCAACCAGAGTACTATGATCGAAATTCATTCCAAATAGAACTGGGTAAAAATAATAAGACATCCCAACCGGACTAGAAATTGAAGGAGACTATGGGAACAACTCACTCTATCCACTACTAAAAAATAATCTACCTAGAAAAGACATACATACATACTACAACTCAAGTAGTCAAACAACTAAACAAGTAGTAGGTAGGCATATAAGCATATATATGGAGGAAAGGATAGGATCACAGCGCGAGCAGTACTATCACTAACCGAAGGTAACAAAAGACTTACCTGGAGCAATGATATCAGGAACCTCTACTTCTGTCCAACTAAGAGGGGTATTGAATGTAAGGGATCTAACTCTGGACTGGGTAGTCAAAGCTGAAGGCTCAACTATCCCATGCCTGGGACGATCTTTAAGATAGTGACCAACCACTCCATAACCAAAGCACCCCAAGGAAGCCTTGCCCTGATGCACAATACATGTCGACTCTGGATGGATACCTGAACCACCTGGCTGAAAGCCACCTCTAACCATCCTGGGACCACCCGATGGGAAATGGCTCCGGAAAGTGACATCATGCAAAGCCAATGGGAATTGGTTACGGTGAGTGGTACTGTGACTATTTATGAAATTCAGGTTCTTATTATGCCGATGGAAAATGGTTCCGGCGGGTCTTATTATGCCGATGGGAAATGGTTCTGACGGGTCTTATTATACCGATGGAAAATGATTCTGGCGGGTTTTATTGTGCCAATGGGAAATGGTTCTAGCAGGTATATACCGGCTTACTTTTGGCCAGTGCATTGCATTGCATTACATTTCATCTGCATTACACTTCATACTGAACTGTTCTCGATACGTGCCTTACTTATTGTGTTGTGGTGACTTATATTTTGGTAAAATTATACTTGTGAAAAAAGAAAGTTTTTAAGATACATCTCGTTATCGCTTCTATAAGGAGTTAGTAATCAAAGCTTGCTGAGTACACGTGTTTCCCGTACTCACTCTATACTTGCTGCACCTTTTTGTGTGCAGGAGTTGAGCCAGGTACTAGGAATATTTGACTTGTTGCTAGTGTTCGAGGTTGTTGCGATTAGGATTCAGGGTGAGCTGCTTTCTTTTCAGCAGTATTGGATTCTAGAGACTCTTTAAGTTTTATGTCTTACTTTCTCCCAAACAGTTATTTTTTTATTTTCACAGACTTGTTTCATATTCATAGATGCTCTTGTACTAGTGTCACCAAGTCTTGGGGTAGTTTGGATTTGAACTTGTTATTTCCGCATTTATAAGAATTGGTTGTTACTTTTACATTACTTCCGCGTTATTTATATTGTTAAATGGTTAGCAAAGGAAAGGGGTTCACCTACGGGGATGGTGGGTGCCCTCACAGCCTAATAAAATTTTGGGTCGTGACAATATGGTATCAGAGCATGGTTCATAGGTCCCACTAAGTACAAGGGCAGAGTCCAGTAGAGTCTTGCAGATTGGTGCGGAGACATCTGTTACTTATCTTCGAGAGGCTATAGGACTTTAGGAAACTCCCATTCTTTCATTCACTATCATGCGTATATGACGATTATGGTCTAAACTTCTTCATTCAATTCTCTCACTAATTGTGATAACACGTTCTCAAATTCGCATACCAACAGTATGAGATGATGTTACGTGACATAGTGCAAGATGTTCAGATATTGGTAGCAAGATAATTAAGCATTGCGACTTTGGATAATGCAATTAAGGAAGTTGAGCACAATAAGTATGATTTTTCTGGATGTACGCTTTGGACAAGGATACTTCAACTTCATCTGAATTTATTACGTCAGTTTTATGATACGATTGCATTAATAATAAGTCAACAATTCAGTAATGAGTTGGTATAGTGTTCGTTTGAAGGAAGCCATGAGGTGGGATAAATCTAATATATTACGAGATTATGAAGGGCTAAGTTGAATACCAAACATCAATGACATTTAAAGTGGTGTCTTGACGATAAATATTGACAAATTCAATTTGTGAGGTGCCTTCAGAGATTGAATTAAGTATAAGTGATATTAATTGAAACTAAGACGAAATGAGGATTCTTTAGTTAAGGGATTTTGACAAGGGTGTTTGTATGAGGCTATGTGGGAACATCCATAGAGACACATATATAGTAGGTATGAATCACCCCACAGATCATGGACAATTACAATGGTGGTTGGAAATATTACATCAGTAAATAAATAACTGTGTTGGAGTAGCCATGGTTGTCCTTCGTATTGTTCGGTATGCTTTTGACCAGCTATAATTTTATTTTGACTATGTATATACTTTCTTTTATGCAGCTTCATACTTTGTTCCAGATCTGAATACGTTTTATGACTCTACTTTTGTGTTGTATGTGTTCCTACACCCCTAGATTGTTCTTAGTCGTGGATCAATTATATCGATCTTGTGTAGTTAACTTGACAGTACATAATACGTGGATGGAATTAATTATTCTAGATATAATAGGCCTCGACATCATATTGGATATAAATTGAATTTCTCCCTATCATGCGATGTTAAATTTTTAGGCTAAGATAATTACCTCAGATATGCTTGGTATTTCTAAACTGAAGTAGCAGGACACTCTCAGTCCCTATTCGAGGAAGGTGATTTCATTTTTCGAGTCAATACATAATTGGGAAGGGGTGTCTCACCTATTTGACTTTGTTCGTGACACTAGTGTTGATACCCTCATTTGGAGTCAATGTCAGTGATAAAAGAGTTTCTAAAGGTGTTCTCGATTGATTTTTCAGGCATTTTGCATGATTGTGATATAAATTTTGATATTGACTTGGAGTTAGACACTTAGTCTATTTCTTTCCTTTTATATCAGATAGCTCCAACAGAAGTGAAGGAGAAGTTACCAGATTTTAGGCCTAGTGATATTTCTTGGAATGCTCCAGTCTATTTACTAAGAAGTAGAATGGCACCATGATGATATGTATATATTACAAGTCATTAAACAAACTAACAATTAAGAACAAGTATCATATTTTGTGTATTGATGTTATTTGACCAGATTCAACTAGCCTTGATATTATTTAAGATTGATTTGAAGTCTGGTTACCATCAACTGAGAATTTGAGAAGAGAATATCCCTACGATAGTTTATGGACCCGTTATAATTATTATGAGTTCTTGGTTATGTATTTTGGGCTGATCAACACCCAAAAATATTTATGGAGTTGTAAATAAGGTGTGCAGACTTTATTTGAATTGTTACCATTTTAAAAAAATAAAAAAATTATCATAGAGCTCATGCCAAGGAAGTGTAGAAAGATAAAAGAAATCTACAGGTATATGACTGTTCATTTTGTAATGTAATCAATATGACTGTTATTTTGAATCTAACATTTGTACATTGATGATGTGAGGTATCAGAAAACAGATAGTAAAAGGAACTTTTTTGTTCCTTTCCTTAGCATGCTTGAAATCGTGAGATAGCCTCGTGGAGATATCTCAGTGTCTTTTGATGATTGAGGAATCCCATAAACCAGAATTCAAAATCATCCTCTGTGACTATCTGAATGTACTTGCGTGATGGCTTCTGGATATTCTCACTCTCTTTTGCTTTACGTATCTTGCTCATTGGGATCATAACCTGCATTAGGATGCTTTTAGATTGTGCTTCAGATGACTAAAACATTGGAGGTGATATATAGTTAACACTGAGCAGATGGTTACCTTGTAACAGATTCTAAGCAACTTTCCAGTTGGAGTTGAAATCTTTACTGATTTCTCACTGCAGAATGCCACCTTATCTGTAGATATGAAGAGAAGGCCTGCCATTGGACCTGACGTAGTTGATAAATAGCATTGAGAAACCTTCAGTAGCTTTTCACCTTCTTTAACACTAAACAACTTCTTGAAAATTCTCTCCAACCCTCCTACTTGAAGAATTTTCGCACCAAGGCTCAATTTACTCTTCACAGTTTCTGTCAGCTTTGGGCTTAGCCTCACTGCACGGGCAAACATGAAACACTTGAGACACTGCAACACATAATTTCCATCTCATTCGCAGACATTGGTATGCATTGATTTAATTATGTGATGCACTTAAATATTTACTCCATTTTGAATTTTGTTTTGCTTTTCAATTTTTCTTTGAGGTTTAATACATACCATGCTCACGGATGCCTTGTGCAAGACAATCCATCATTTCTCCAAGTTTGTTCATCTTGCAGATAACTGATTTTCCTGCATATTCAAGTAGATCTAATGTTAATGATTTCATTCTTCAATGTTTTGAACTTATCAAGTTAAAAGGAATACTCACTTTGCTTTATATTAGATGAAGTTACAGAAGGAAGATGGTTTTGGCAAACAGGATGTAACATAAGTCTTTTTGACTGGCTTTGAAATGAGAGTGTCTCTGCATTAATGGGAATTCCAAATACATTATCTGTGAGTAGATTCGTCATTGGGCTAGCTATTTTAATTGGAAGGATTGTTGTACCGTTTATCAGGTCAGTGAGAAAGAAGTCTTTGGTTAGTGATGGTTGAAGGTCATTCCACATATATTATAAATAGCAGGGAGTTATGGAGAGTTGTTGAATCTTGAACATAGTTGTTGCAATGAGTCAGCTATGGGTCATCCAAAAAAGAAGATTTCTTTTGTACCCAAGAAGGAAAAAGGAAAATCTTCCAAGATGTGATGGATAATCTTTGTATTGATTGGAGTTTGAAATGGTCAAAAATCATAGTGCAATCCATGTTGGATGTGTCTTAATTTTTTATTTATTCTTGTTATTTTTCCTTGCTGTTGTGTCTTTTTCGGGGTGCAATGCCTTCCTTTAGCTGACCGCTAGGCTAAAACCTTTGTTGCATTATTTTATTATCCATAGTTGTGTGCTGATGTGGTGCTTTATCTTTGTGAGTTGGCATGCTTACTTTGTGATGTAACCTACGTTTTTTTGTAAGATGAACAAAAGGTAGAGACTGCTGAATTTTAGTGTCACCTTATCAATAACAGTAATTCATACAACTTACAAGTGGGACATTTTGATATTGCCTCACTTCTATTTTGTTGCACATATTTCTGCTTTTCAGTGTCATATATTATATGTTGTACAAAAGTAGTTTTTGGGAGAATTTTCTTAAATATTTCATTGAATTCTCAAGTTCCAATATGGTATGATCACATAGCTCTCTTCATGTCTTGCTTACCATTCTTGAAGGCTTGAGAGGTAGATACAAATTTTGAATCTCTTTTATGTAGAGTTTGACTTAGATTTAAAAAAAAAACAGTATTTTTAAGTTGAAGTTAGAAAAAAAAAAAAGTTTCTGGTATGTCCAGGTAGTCACAGCTAACAATCTTGTGGTACTAAAAAAGTCTGTTTCTGATTTGGACTGAATTGCCTTATTTTTCTGTGGCTTTTTTTTTTCTTATTTAATTAAATAATTTAATGTATCATGTTTAAGGTGACTCCAGCTGGAAACACATTCCATGTAGAATCCTTTTTTTTTTAGAGGGAACAGTTGTCGAGAAAAGAAATTTCCAACCTCGACATACATACCTGCAAACAAGGGTTTTGACTTTTGATGGGTTCAAAATTCAAATGTTATGGCCAACACTTTTGGGAAATTGAAAAGAGTAAATGCATCAGGACCCCCCTAAAGTTGGTCGACATTTGGAAGTAGACACCTAAACTTTACGGGGGTCCTATTACACCACTCAACTAACTATATCGTTCTAAATACCCCATTTTGACCCATTTTCTCACCAGCTTTGTTCTCACATTTGGCAGGCGCGTGACTGAAGGAAATTGCAGCAACAAACCAATTAAAAAATGCCACGTGGCATGGTTAATTTAAATCCTTTCTTTATATAAAGACACTCATCTTCTCAACCTCCCAAAAACTCCATTTCTAGCTTTGGAGAAGCTTCTCCAAAAAAAAAATTCTCTCATCATCAACGAAATCAGATACAAAAGGTAAGAAAGTTCCATATGTGTCCTTTAGTAGCTTTAATTTCTTGTTGTTTTGTTTAAAATATCTGAAATCAAGCGATTAGGTTATAGGGAAACTACTGTTACAATGTCAAATGCAAGCTTGAATCGCATTTGTAATGACGAGAATGATCCAATGTTGCGTATGAGAATGCGTTGCAAACATGGCGACTTACTTCCAATGCAGACTTCATGGTCGGACGATAACCCAGTTAGAAGATTTTGGTCCTGTCCACGCTATCGTGTATGTTCGATACAAATTTCTTCAATTATTTTCTGTTTCAGTTAAATTGATTTGTTTGTGGCCTATTTTAGGAAAAGTCATGCAAGTTCTTTAGATGGAGGGATCCTGAAGAGATTGATATGCGATCCAAAGCAGTTATTCTCAAATTGGCGAATAGAATTAAGGAGTTGGAAGGAGCATTAGCATTTTATGAAAGTAGGGACAATATGATGAAAGATAGTGATGATAAGGTGATCAGGGAGACGAAGAAGACAAAATGTTGCAGTTGGAAGCTAATCTTGCTGATTGCCATCGTGTTTGTTCTTGTTTTAGGCATTACCAAAAAAGTGAAGCATGACCAATGTAATTGCGTGCACCTACAATTGTCATAGTTGTCCTATTTACATCTAGTTTTGTATTTTTGTTTGGTTGTGTAAGGCTTATGGAACCTTATTTGTATCTCTTTGGATTACGTCAGTGGAATATCTATCTTTTGTGTCTATCTTCTGTGCTTTAACCATATTTCATTGGCAACTACAATTCTATTAGATCAAAAGTGATATTGTAGAGTTTGGTACAGTACTGTTAACAGTAGCAAAATCAAAATGAGTTTGGTACCTAATACATCCCCCTAAACTGGCAAAAAATAGCAACAGTTGCACCAAAAAATATCACAGCAATAACACCAAGAAATAGCAAAAGATGCACTACTTCCATGGGACATGGGTCTTTCGAGTTGAACTGCTTTGATTTTCATTGTTAGCAACAGCTGCAGACCTTGTTTGAACTCTTTTTTCACCCCTCATTTTTTCAAGTCTGTTAGTGGAAATGGCTGACTTTCCCTTCCATTTCATTCCATGGCGTGGCTTATAGCCAATATCTCCAGTAACTTCATCAGCCCTCCTTGTTGGTATTGTACCAATGTCAATAACTCTTCTACTTGGCATTCCAGGCTGTTCAAACAAGTCACAAATATTAGACAACTCTAGCAAATGCTAACCAACATAAACTAAATAATTCAACCAAATTGTAATTCTTTACTTACATTAAGAGTGGTAGAACCATCATCACCTTGAAATATTTCAAACCCCACTATCCTTGGCCTTTTAAAAGGTCTTGTTGCTCCACCACTAGGGCCCTCATTCTCTTGTCTTTCTTGATGCACCCCCCTTCCTCTGCCTCTTCCATTGCCTCTTTCACTGCCTCTTCTTTCATTACCTTGATTTTCTTGAGGCATTTCTCCTCCTCTTCCCCTTCCCTTTCCTCTTCCTTTCCCTTGTTGAGGCATACCTTTTGCATATCAGTAATCAAGGTTAGTTCATGTCCTTGTCCAAGATCAAGGTCATTCTGTAGTAGAGTCAAAAACCATCTCCAAGTAAACTGATTCTCAACCTCAACAACTGCCCAAGCAATTGGCAGCATTTGATTATTCCCATCTCTGCAAATAGCCACCAATAACTGACCTTTGCACACTCCTTTGAGAAAACACCCATCCAAACCAATGCACCTTCTAGCACCTCCAAAGAATGATTTCTTTAAAGCATGAAAGCACACATAAAACCCTTCAAAGATTTTCTCTCCAGTTTCTACTGTTTCTCCAACTTTAACAACACAAGTGCTACCTGGATTGACTCTTAAAAGTTCATCTCTGTAATCAAAAATTCTACCATACTCAAGAATGTGATCACCCCTGATCTCTTCTAAAACTCTAGTCCTAGCTCTTCTCACTGTTGTCTTTCCAACATGAATACCCAATTCCTTTCTAATAATCTTCTGGAAGTCCACAATCCTAATGTTTGGCTGCTCAGTTATTCTATCTTTGTATTTAGTGGCCAAATACTTTGAATTGCAAAGATAGTTGAAAGTTGAAGTCAAACATATATGAATAGGATTGTAATTTTTAACCACAAAATCACCAGTTGGGCTATCAAAACTTGCCACCAATAACCATGGACAAGTCTTTTTGCAGCATCTCACTCTAACTCTTTTAGGCTCATTCACATATTTTTCAATTTGAATTTTTTCTTGAATTGCATATCTGGTCACCGCTTTCCTAAACTCTTCTACACTTGCAAACACCAAATCAGTTTCCCAAACAATCTTCTCACAACTTGCATCAAACACAACTCTGTTCTTGGTCTTTTTTCTAACAGTTTCATGCACTACCTGGTCAACTTCTTCACCATCTCCCCAACCTGTTTCTTCCTCAAATTCAAAGCTAGGAGCTTCATCACTTAGATAATAAGGTTCATCACCTCCTAGCTTACCAAGTAAGCTATCCCTATTGTCAATAATTGTCTCATCATACCCTATATCTGGCCCTTTTTCACAATTATGAACCTGTTCATCAGTTGTGCCCCTAGGTCTCCTATTTGACCTATTGAAATACCTTTTGCTTGTCCTGATGTCCCTAAACTCTTGATGTACATCACTATCAAGGCTACTTTCTTCACTAGTATCCTCTTCAGATCCATCTTTTGAATCCTCTTCACTTGAATCTTCACCTATTATAGGCTCATCAGGATGAGTAGAAGGTTGAATAGGAGGGTTGGAAGGTTCAGTAGCAGAAGAAGAAGCCTGGCCAGTAAGATTGGTAGGTTCAGTAGGAGAAGGAGGCTGAGTATGAGGACTAGAAAGAGAGTTGGAAGGATGAATATTAGGGTTAGAAGACACATCCTCATTAAAAGAGGTAAAAGATTCCTCACCTACCCCACTTACACCATCAAAAGACACACTAGTGTCCATCACATGGGGGACATACTCCAATGCCAATTGGTCAACAACTGGCTCATCAACTCCATGAGAAACATAAACATCCAGACTATCCCCATTTTTAAACATAGAGACAATGTCACAAATAACCTTATCACACTTAATTTCAACTAAAAAACCATCCATAGGATTCTTAACAAAGAAAGAACAGTCTGTTGTATATCCTAGTTCCTTTATGTAGTCTCTTAACTCAAAGTAGGACATTCTATCAACATCAATATCTAGATATTCAGTAATTGATCCACCAATATAATCAGCTGGGGGACCAAAATTAATTACACCCCCATGATACCACCTCATAGTTATGAGGATAAAAGCCATAGTAAAGTCCTGAAATAGTAATACCAAACACATTTCAACCACACAAAATCAGACGAAAGTTCAAAGTCAAAACAGTCCAACCCTAACACTATGTTACGCATGAAAATCTAACACTTTAAGGCACAACAAAATAATAACGAGACAACAATCAAGAACATTACTAACATTTTTCCACAGAACTACAAAGATGTCAATCACTACTACACGAACTAAAATAATCTTTTTATATGAAAAATCATGATGTTTTTCTACAGATCACTACTAAGATGCTTTTCCCCAAAAAATCACTACTACATGAAAACAATCACTATAAAGATGCTTTTCCCTAAAAAATAACTACTACATGAAATTTTTTTGGACATTTTTACAAAAACTAAAGAAATCGTGAAGAACCCTAACCTGTAAGTTTTCACTACTTTGTTTACTATGTAATTTCTTAGTTTTCGACACCACGATCTCAGCAATTGACAAAGATAATCAGAAACCCTAACAATCCCTTAGCTTTTTTACTTTTCTGATCTTGATCGTTTAGAGAGAGAAGAGTAAATAGAAATATGTAGAAAGTTTAAAGGTTAAAGAACTCAAGGTTAAAAGAGGCGGGTCGGGTCAGGGTTAAACCCGACTTATTAATGGGTGAGACACACGCGCCAAACGTGAGAACAAAGCTGGTGAGAAAATGGGTCAAAATGGGGTATTTAGAACGATATAGTTAATTGAGTGGTGTAATAGGACCCGCGTAAAGTTTAGGTATCTACTTCCAAATGTCGACCAACTTTAGGGGGGTCCTGATGCATTTACTCAATTGAAAACAAAACTTAGGGAAAAAATTACATAAAAGAAAACAAACAGAAAGTTACATATTTTGTTGAGCAGCCATAAATAATTACATTCGCTAGTTAATTATATAATTTTATGTATATTAATTTGAATATACAAAAAAAAATAAAAAATTGTTGGTTATTATTTTGATGAGCAACTATATAATATAAAAATTCTACCAAAAAGACTTCTCAAAAAAATCTTTCACAAAGAGAATCAGCGATCACACGAGCTTTTAGGTCAATAATAATCTCACTCTCCCCCCTATATATATTCGTTTTTGGACACGTATATATTTTGTGTAAATTATTTAAAAAGTTTTATGAAAGCAAATTTTAATTGTATACATATTTGAACTTATTTGTTTGACTGTTTAGAAATTTAAGTATCTATAATTATTGCTCGTATTTCAAAGTTAGAATATCTTAAAAATATTCATACTATTTTATTTAGTACTTGGTTCAAAATGATTGAAGATTATCTAACTTAACAATGATTCTATGAAATAAACAAATGAATTGAATATTTTTCTTCTTTTTTTTTTAATTTAAATTTTTGTCCCATAAATTACATGTTGAGGTAGATCCAATGGGTCCCTGAAAGAATATCATAGTTCCTGAAAAATAAACAACAATTTTCGTTGTTTTTGTTGGGTATTTGCCTTGATTTTTTAACCATAATTGGTTATTCCTTTTTGTAAAAGGAAAGCACAAATCTTTCTAATTGGCTAGTCCTTTTTCTGGTAGGAAAAGGTTTATGACTCTATAAATACAGGCTCATTCCTTCTAACTTGGTAGCATCCACAATGCAGTCTTAAAGGCTTTGAGAGTTTTGTTTAGGAGGAGAATTTATGAGACACAAGTGTTGTGGTGGCACTTGTGTGAACCTCCTTTTTATTCCGAGTAAATTTTGTGAGTTGTTTTTCTCGATATTTTGTACTATCTTTTATATAGTGGATTGCTCATCTCCTTGTGTGGATATAGGTCGATTGACCGAACCACGTTAAATGTTTGTGTCTCTTGTGGTATATTTCTCGTTTGTCTTCTTACTTGGCGTCTTTCAAGGTTTGTTTCGCTAACTTTCGCATGACACCTGATTATTTGGGTCCTAACAGTTTTAATCCAACTATACGAATTACATTATACTTAATTACTAATTATTATGACCAAAAAACATACTTAGTATACGTCTTCAAGATGACATGATATGATGATAACAGTCTTAGGCGGGAGAGTTAACAGTTACACAAACAAATTCAAATCATGCATAGTTATTGTCCTGATCATCCTTATATTAGCCTGTATAATAACAAGCTTTTACGATATAAATTGTGATTTTTGCATAATTCTTGAACAATCGGAGAAATCCTTCGCAATTGGTACACACAGGTGAACCTTGGGATCAAAAGATGCTCAACCTGAAATTGTTGCCCTCCATAGATCGATTGCTTTAGCAAGATAGATGATTAGATGAATATAAAGTGTTAATAGTTAACAAAGAATTTAGCAACGGGGGAGGGGATGTTGGAAAGTAAAAGGAGATCAAGGGGAGAAAATAAACAGAAAACAGAGAAAGCAGAGCAAAAGAGAAAAAGTTACTGCAGCAGTTTGTATTTTTGATGCATTTACAAACCAACATGAACAGCCTATAAATAAGCTTACAATAAAATTAGAAATGCTAAAATCTAGGTCTACTAACCACTAACTAGTTATTTATCTGCCACAATATCACACTTACTTAAATAAAGGAAATTAACTAACAAACTCCTAAAGACTTGGTCAAATATCTTTTGAAATCACTTTTCAACAGGGAGAAGGTTTGAAATTAAAGAGTGCATCAATATATATTTTGAGATCTAATAAAGGAACAATTATAATGGGAGGGCAAAAGTTGGTTAATTGTATTTTTAGACTCTTTTTTTATGAAAAAGAGCCTAAATTACCTTTCAAGTATTGAAAATGGTACAAATATATCCTTCTTCCACTTTTGTGCTCTAAAATGTTCTTCTCATACACCTTTGGGCCCTATTTTGCCTTTCCCTCAATAGACTCTTTAAGAAAAATGATTAAGATTTTTATTTAGGGATAATTTCAGAGACCTCTCCTCAAATTTGGCCTTATAATACTGACTTCCCTTGAGGTTTCAAATATTACACTCACCTCCCTTATTTTGGATTTTTTTGTAACGAAACTTGTTTTAATGATAAATATTATCAAATATTCCAAAATTACCCTTTGTGGCACTAATTATTGAATACTAAATTTTGGGACAAAAATCTTCAAGTATATGACTTCAGACTTAAAAATATTTTACCTATCATACTCCACTCCGTATTTATTTATTTTCTGGTAAATTACACAACTAGTTGCTACTACACAAACATATTAAACTTTACATGTAATTTTTAGAGTTACATATTACAACTTTAACTGCAAAAAAGTTGTTAATAATTTATTATAAATACATCTTAGCATCAAAGAAATAAATATTGTTTGTTACATACGTTCAAAACATATAGTTTTTATATTTGAAGATGATTTATTCTTCGTTCTTAAGTCCAAAAATTTATCAAACTAAAAAGTTTATTATCTCATGTTAGACTGAAGAAGTAAGTTTTATATAAATATTTGTAGCCCAAGTACAAAGTACATTTTCAAAATATAATTTAATTCTTTTATAGACTGGTTATGGTCTCGTGAATTTAAATTAGAGCTAAAGAAAAGCGAACATAGTATTAAAAATTAAACTTGAACGATATAATACTTAGGTCACCAGTTTAGTAGGAGACTTTAATGATTAATGCCACAAAAGGGTAATTTTAAAATGGACTTGAAAGATTATCATTTAAATAAGTTTGGTTACAATAAATTCAAAATAAGGGAGGTGAATGCAATATTCAAAACCACAAGGGAGGTGAATGCAATATTCAAAACCACAAGGGAGGTGAATGCAATATTCAAAACCACAAGGGAGGTGAATGTTATAAGGCTAAACTTGAAGGGAGGTCTCTGAAATTATCTCTTTTATTTACTATGCGACAGCATTTTATTGGTTAAAATTTTAATTAATCAAAACCTATCAACCACAAATCTAATTCAGATCCCGGATTTAACTCCTCTCCATTTTTCATCTCTCCATTTTCTCCAAGTTCTTATTTAGATGAGAGACACATGTCATAAATTTAAATTAATGGTTGAGATTTAGTAAATTAAAAATAAGCCTTAACCATGATTAGAATAATAGAAATTTAATATATTTGCTCCAAAATATAAGACAATTCCACAATTCTAGCCACTAAATTTATTTTTAATTATATTATTATTTATTTTGTCAAATATTTAAATATCTTATTGTTATATTATATTATTATACAGGAAAAAAGTTAAACTAAATTTTAGTAGTAATTTTTCTAAAGCGGGAGGACTTCTCTTTAAACATTAGAATTCTTTTCCAGCATCCAAAATTAGGCTAACAATAATTTGAGTGAAAAAAAATATTAGCAAAAAAACAAAAGTAAAAATGATGCAGCACAAAATTTACTCAAGGTGAGTAAGATTTTTTTTGATATTTAGGAAAGATATCTTGTACAACTAAAATTGTGAGATTAAACTAATATTTTGAAAGTAAATATATGAAAATAATTAATTATTTTAATTATAGTTAGGGCTTATCTTTAATTTACTAAATCTCAGCCATTAATTTAAATATATGATATATGTCTTTCATCTAAATAAGAACTTGGGGAAAATGGAGAGATGAGAAATAGAGAGGAGCCAAATTCAGGATCCGGATTGGATTTGTCGGTTAATAGATTTTGGTTGATTAAAATTTCAACCAATAAAATGCTGTCACATATTAAATGAAAATCCTAATCATTTTTTCCTAAAAGGTTTGTTAAGGAAAAGAGCAAAATAGGGCTCAGAGGTAGATAAGAAGGTCATTTTAGAGCCCAAAGGTGGATGAGAAGGGCATTTTAGAGCTCAAAGTAGAAGGAGGGTATATTTGTACCATTTTCAATACTTGAAGAATAATTTAGGCCCTTCTCCGCTTTTTTTACTATTGATAATTTAGCTTTTAGGTAAGGATAAAATGAGCGTTCAAATATTTGATGGACAAATTGGTAATTCAACTTTTAATTTTAGGGCTTCTCACTTTTCGAAACATGTGTTGCTCGTGTTTATTGAATCATAAAGTGCATTATTTTTTTTAACTAATATTAATATTATTAAAATAAAAATTTGAGAAAAGAATTATACATGAAAGAATAAAATTCAAATTTAGTGAATGGTCAATATAGATTGTCGTATGGTGCCTAATTTTAGAGGCCATGATGATTTGATACCATCTCAATCTACAAAAATGAATGATGTGTGATAAAATCATGACAAATTTGATGTCTTTTACACGAATTTTTAATATTTTTTAGCTCATTTTTTATGCGTTTTTAATGTTAAAA
This sequence comes from Jaltomata sinuosa, assembly GCA_003996215.1. NCBI lineage: Eukaryota > Viridiplantae > Streptophyta > Magnoliopsida > Solanales > Solanaceae > Jaltomata > Jaltomata sinuosa. Next base: position 129,937 of record QJPP01000400.1, read on the forward strand.
TATTATATAATAGGTATTTGGAGTCAAGTTGGTCAGAATAAGGCAAACAAAGTGGAGTACCATGTTTTGGGCAATGTACAAGTTGTATTTCTGATATACGACTCATACTTGCATCATAAATATGTCCTGGAGCTTGAACTTGAAGATTTAAATTGTTAACCAAAATATGAATCAAGTCACAATAGTAAATCACATTCACGAGCCATAGATCTTGGTGTGAAATTATCGAACTCCATGTTTGAACATGATGGTTATGCCGTTTATACTTGAGAAACTCACATAAAAGAAAAATGAATTATATTAATGATGAAAATGATTCTTATGTTGGAGTTTCTTGTTTCTACCCATGTTCTTTTCATAATATTTATTGGGTTTATGTTTTCCCTTTTTCATGTACTATCCTATGAAGTTTTTTTAATCTTATTACATACAATACAATTTTATAAGTGCTTACTTCCTTTTTGCTCGAAACACTGCATTTCAAATGATACATACTCAGGTACTAGGATGGTTAGGCTATATGTTAGGTTGTACATAGGGGTGTACATGGATCGGGTTGATAGGGGTGTACATGGATCGGGTTGGTTCAGATTTTTTAAATATTAAACCAAATTATTAGTGTCGGGTTTTTAAATTTTTAAACCAAACCAAACGAATAAAAGTCGAATTTTTCAACCTCTTTTTTTTTTTTGGATTTTTTCGATTTCCTCGGTTTTTTCAGGTTTTTTCTGATAAAGTCTTCATACAAATATATAATTAACTTGTGCTTCAAATATTTCTTTAGTCCGAGCAAAATACAACTATCTAAGGTATTTCTTAAAAAAACAACACAATATATTCATTTTATTTGAAATTTATGAAGTGAGTGATGACAATAAAATATTCAATCAAAAAAATAATGTAATCGCATGGAATAAATATTGCATACTAATAAGTCATAATAAAAATAATCATAATTTAAAAGTATTAAGTCATGCTAAAATAAGTCTAATAAGTATTAACTACATGACTAAATATTAAATAGAAAAATAAATTAGTTTATGCATTTATGTAAAATTAAAAAATAAATATCTAACATGATTGTCATTCCTAGTGTTGAATTGAATAATCTTTTGTTAACATTCGAATTGATTTGGGTTTTATTTGAGTTACTAATATCTATAGGTTGTAAAAAGACTTATTGAACCATTTAAAATTCTAAGTTTAAACTTGAAATAATATATTGAAAGATAAAAACTATGAAAAAGTTAAAGAAATATTTATAAATTACATGACAACAAATATTTTTATGTATAAAATATTTTTAAAAATAGTATACATGTAATATCGGGTTGGTTCGATTCGGTTTGACTTTTTTTAGTTAAAACCAAACCAAGCCAATTATAGTCGGGGTTTTTTTCAACACCAAACCAAGCCAATTATAGTCAGGGGTTTTTTCAACACCAAACCAAGTCAAACCAAACCACTAGCCGAATTTTTTTTGTGATTTGATTCGATTTACGGTTCAGTTTTGTACCCCCTAATTGTACACTTTCAGCTACTAGTGAGCCCCACTTGCTCTTAGAGTGTATCTTTTATTTTAGCTTTTTGCTTAGCTTATGGATATGACGGGAGCTTTATCCCGGTAAAATATTTTATTCATGTTATATTAGAAACTTCATAGATAAAAGAGTAGATGTTAATAATGTTAACAATGACAATTTTTCTGGATAATTATGTTTGACGTTTTATGAACTTAATGAAGAGTTCTATTTATGAAAAATATTTTAAAGACTTTACCTTGTGCTAGAACGTATTTTCACCTTTTTGCCCCTATGTCTTAATGAATGTCATATTAACTGGTTCGCTCAGGCAATTAAGATATCGAATGTCGATTTTGCTCAGACAAAATTTGGGGTGTGACAGCTTGATCAATATGAATCAATGTTTGTGTTCGTCGAAGAAGGAAGAAAAGAATTAACAAAAGGTACCCATTGAATAAAAAAAATTACTTTTTTGGATTTTTTTTCATTTTATTTAAAAATTTGTATTTGGTCATGAAAAATTAAAAATCAACTTGAAGTTGCACCTTAAATTTGAAAATAACTTATAACATATTTTTCAACTAATTTTTCTCTTTTGAAGTTATATTTTAAATTTGATAAATATATTCAAGCATGAATATTATTTCAATTATATTTTATGAAAAAATATAACCAAACACAATTTTGTAAATTTATATAAAGTAAGAAAGTATTTAAAATTTATGGCCAAAGCCTACTAAGTGCACGTGAGAACAATATGGTCTGTTAATAGAGGGTGAAAAATTTGACAGAAGAATGTCTCTGATCAACTTTAAAAATTTAAGAATGTTATTAGGCTAAATGATCTGGGATATCCTTGTACTTGTCTCCGTTTGTCACCTAGATCATTTTGCTCACGACTTTACCAGTTGAACACTTGAACTCAATGAAACATAATATTTTAAACCCTTTTGACCATTGACCTAACTTATGTTGCATTAATATTGCTGAGTTGAAAAATGTATGTTTACACGCGTTTAAAAGCAAGTAACAATAATATTTTATACTAAAAAATAATAAAATAAAAAAGAGTCAAAACTCTCTCCTTCTTCAGGCCCTCCGCAATCCCCCCCCCCCTCCCTCTCTTCAGCCCCCCCCACTTCCCCCCCCCCCTCCCTCTCTTCAGCCTCCCCCACTTCTACATGCTCCCTCTCTTTTACTGCAAATCAACCACCACTACCACCCTAACCCCTTCAAAATCTCAATCCCATGAGTACTTTCCAATTTTTTTTTTAGAATTTTTAGTTTTTTAGATTCTAAAAAGTTTGAGATCATTGTTATTGAATGTACCTTATTTAGTATCACAGTATCAAGAATCTCCCATTCAATCAGGGATCCTTTAATCAAGAATCCTTTAATCAGGGATCTCTCTTGTCATTAGGCTAGTAATCAGAAGACAATTAGGACTCCTTTCTCTCTATAAATTCAATGTACATCTGTTGTTCTCATTACTGAAAAATACAAGATAATTTCTTCATCTGCATCTTTCTCTTTATTCAACTTGGTATCAAGAGCCACGTTTTTTTTTCTCTCTTTCTTTGAAGTCCTCAATACTCAGTTTATTGTTTTCCAGCAAAGTCGTTTGATTCATATTGGCTCGGTTTCGTGATCCATATCTGTCACTCTCCTTGTAATCTCTGGATTTGTTTGTTGATCCCCTTCGAGTCCGTTTTTTTTTCAATCGGGATGGATTCACGAGATATCTTGTCAACCAAATTTGACGGGCATAACTTTTCGATCTGGAATTTCTATTTCAAGGCTTTTATTAGAGGCAAGGGCCTCTTTGGTATTCTAGATGGCTCAAAGGCAGTACCTACAGAAGACAAAGAAAAAGAAGTTTGGGAGGCTGACAATGGAAAAATCATCACATGGCTTGTCAATTCCGTCTCTGTTGATATAGCTATGGAACTGAAATCTTTTGAGAAAGCATCAGAAATGTGGAGTCACCTACATACCCTCGGTAACCAATAGAATTTGGCTAGAGAATTTGAATTAGAAAGGCTACTCGCAAAATCGACACAAGGTGAGAAAACTGTTTGTTGCTTCTATTATGGATTACTCAGATTATGGGCAGAGCAAGATCAATTCTTTGTTGCCTCGATTACTGCCGCTGGACTAAAGGACTTCATGACTACTACGAAGAGGACAAGAACTGTCCAATTCCTTATGAAACTCAGGTCTGAGTTTGAGCCTTTATGGGCCAGCATTCTCAATAGGGAAAAACTACCAGCTTTAGATGTGGTGGTTTCAGAAGTTCTTCGAGAAGAAACTCGATTGGGTTCTCAAACTTCTATGGAAAATTCACTATCCATGGACACTGCCACGGCTGCATATAGAAGTTCTACTTCTTCGAGCAACTCCAGCAAGCCAGTTCAATGTTATCATTGTAAGTAAACAGGGCATATCATTTCCCATTGGAAGAAGCGAAATTATTGCAACTATTGTAAGAAAGATGGTCACATTATTCTTGAATGCCGTAAGAAATCTGGTTAAGGAAAATGCTCAACTCCTCATAAAGCCTTTCAGGCGATGGCAAGAGATGGGGGTACACAGCACACACCAGAAACAAAGACACAACAGGCACCGACGTTATATGATCGCAACGATATTTATAAGATGATACAAGAATCATTGGCGGCTGCTCTCCCCAATGCAATCTCTACAGCTTTGACTGCTACCTACCCTGGTAAGAATAATATTTTGAATTCAACGGTATGGCATATTGACTTCGTTGCATCTAACCACATGACAGGAAACAGAAAACTTGTTTCTGATTTATCTAAAATACGTTCCACACATGAAATTGTCACTGCAAATGGCCATGTTTTATCTGCTTCGGGCATTGGCTCCATTAAACCATTTTCAAAAGTTCTTTGTGTACCAAAACTTACTGCGAATCTTTTATCTGTCGAACAACTTGTAAAACAGAATTGTTTGGTTATTTTTTCTCCTAATGGTTGTGTTATTCAGAACATATTGACAGTGGAAACAATGGCCAGGGGGCATAAGGTTGGCAGACTATTTTTTCTTCAATCTTTGGACACCAAATTTCATCAATGTTTTCTTTCAGCTTCAAATAAAGATATTGAGTTTTCAAATAAAATATGGACCTTGTGGCATCTTCATTTAGGCCATCCACATGCTTCTCATTTAAATTTCATGTTGAAATCCTGTAATTTGTTTGGTAAACACTCGCTGATTTTACCCTCTAAATTACCTTATAAGAGTTGTGCAAAATCAAAGAGTCATAAACTTCCATTTCGATTAAGCAATACTACTTATTCTACTCCTTTTAATTTAATTCATAGTGATGTTTGGGGACCTTCTCCCATTATATCTCGTTTGGGATACAAGTATTTTATCTTATTTATTGATCATACCTCTAGTTATACATGGGTTTTCTTTTTGAAACACAAATCTGAGGTACCAAACATTGTCAAAACTTTTTATAACCTTATAGAAACACAATTTGAGAAAAAGATCAAGATTTTTTGTTCAGATTCAGGAGGGGAGTATGTAAATACAAACCTCACAAGTTTTTTTCAAGAAAAAGGCATTATTTATCAACGTTCTTACCCCTATACACCGAAACACAAATGGCGTGGTGGAACGTAAGAATAAACATGTTGTTGAAACTGCCTTAGCTCTTCTTGATACATCAAATATTCCAAAAATATTTTGGGCTGAAGCAATCCAAACATCCATTTATCTTATAAATAGACAATCATCTTCTGTCATTAAACAAAATTGCCCCTATTTTATCCTTTTCAAAAAATTTCCTGATTATTCGCACCTTAAAGTATTTGGTTGTGTATGTTTTGTTCTTCTTTCGGACCATGAACGTCATAAATTATCCTCAAAAGTTGTTAAATATACTTTTTTGGGATACAATGATATCCAAAAGGGGTATTTGTGTTATGATTCAACACGTCGTTCATTGAGAATTTCTCGATATGTTATCTTCTTTGAAAATTCTTTTACTTATACTAGCAAAGACTCGCAACTTTCTACAATATCCTTTTTAAAGCAATTCTCTACTCATGATTCTTCTTGCGATGGCAACCTAGTCACTGGTCCATCGTCAAATTTGTCCTCGGACACAACAGGTACTACTAATGACTTTGATCTTTTTTTTGATAATGATACTACTTTGATGAATACTCATTCATTACCTCACCAACCTGACACACATAATGTTTCTTTACATTGTAATAACCAACCTTCTCCTCCTCCTCAAAAATGTCATTGATCCCATAAGATGATCATCTCTTCAGTCTCCTCCTCCGAACCAATATGGATACTCCACAGGTGAATATGGTCGATCATATGACTTACTAACAACCTTTAATTCTATAGTTGTGCCAAATTCTTACATGCAGGCTAGTGGTCAGAAATGTTGGGAGGATGCAATGCATGAAGAACTAGCTGCCCTTGAAGAGAATGATACATGGGAAATGGTGAATAAAACACCAGATGCAACAATTATTGGAAGTAGATGGGTGTATTAAATCAATATGAAAGCTGATGGATCCCTAGATCGATATAAGGCCAGACTGGTAGCTCAAGGGTACAAGCAGGAGTATGGAATTGACTATAAAGAACCTTTGCTCCAGTAGACAAGATGACGACAGTACGTGTATTGCTTGCTTTAGCGTCAATAAGAAGTTGGAAGTTACATTAATTGGACGTCAAGAATTTCTTCCTACATGGAGACTTGCAAGAAGTGGTCTACATGAATCCACCACCAGGTTACAAACATTCTAGTCCAAATCAGGTGTGTCGTCTGAAGAAATCTCTCTACGGATTAAAGCAGGCTCCTCGCTCATGGTTTGAAAAATTTAGAACTACAATCCTTGGTGCTGATTTTACACAGAGCAACTCAGATTATTCATTATTCCTACGTCAGTCTAGCTCAGGTATTACTATTCTCCTCATTTATGTAGATGACATGATTATTACAGGAAACGATGAAGTTGGGATCTCTCATTTGAAAATCCTGTTACACTCCTCGTTCAAGATGAAGGACCTAGGAAAGCTAACATATTTCTTGGGAATGGAGGTAAGTTATGGAAAAGAAGGCATAAAATTGAGTCAACAAAAATATGCAGAAGATCTTGTTCAGTTAGTCAATCTAACTGATCATAAGAAGGTTCATACTCCAATGGAAGCGAATACTAAATACAAAAAAGAGGAAGGAGAGCTTTTTGGAGATTAGACTTTGTATAGACGTCTAGTTGGATCAGTTATATATCTTACTATGAGTCGTCTTGATATCTCTTATGCAGTACAAGTGTTAAGTCAATTCGTTACCAAGCCCTACAAGACTCAGTACTCAGCTTTGCCCAGGGTTATTAGATATATAAGAGGTACTGTGAATCAAAGTCTCTTATTTCCATCATCTTCATCGCTGGACATGGTGGGATACGCTGATGCAGATTGGGCAGGATTCCCTGATTCAAGACGATCCACTACGGGCTGGTGCATGATGCTTGGCTCATGCATGATCTCTTAGAAATGCAAGAAACAATCTCGAACATCGAAGTCATCCACAGAGGCAGAGTATAGAAGTATGTCTGTTGCATGCTCTGAAATCATTTGGCTACGAAGTCTATTATCAGAACTTGGCATCAACATGGAAGGATCAACCACATTGTATGGAGACAACACTAGTGCAACCCAAATAGCAACCAACCCCGTTCATCATGAAAATACAAAGCACATAGACGTAGATTGTCACTACATCAGAGAACTGGTTGAAGACCGGAGTATCAACCTTAGATATATATCCTCTAAAGATCAATTGGTTGATTTGTTCACAAAAGCCATGTCAAGAAGTCTACACAATTATCTTTTGTCCAAACTCATGTCATTAAAAAATAATGTGGAAATCGACGTGTACTCGATTGTGGTACACACATCACTGAGAAGTCAAAAAAGAGTTTAAAATATTGTGTTTTATTGAATTTAAGGGCTCAGTTGATAAAGTGGTGAGTAGAAGGGTTCAACTGACAAACAGAGTCAAGTACATGGGTCTCTCGGGCCATTTCACCGATGTTATTAATTAAGTATAATCTATATATCTATATAAATGAAGGTTTTCAATTCGATGATATAGCGCTCTCTATGGCCAAAGATCCTATTTATCTTTTTTCTCAATTTTGTTGACTTTTTCTTCTTAATTCTTCCATTTACTTGCTCTATTGAAAACAAAAAACAATACTTATGAAGAAAATAAAAAGAAAGAACAACATACAACATATAAGTGGCAGTTATCCCATTATTAATACCTACAATTATAACACATAAACATTATAATCAAAAGAGAAATAAATTATTATTTGTGATGTGTATGAGAGGAGGGCAAGAGTTATTTCTTTTATATTACAAGATTGATCTAAAGGGCACTAATATTTAAAGTCGAGTGCATAATCAGAAAATATTTCAAACATTATGGTAGAAGTTATTCACTGACTAATATAGTAATATTGATATGTTCATTCTTGTCGGACCACTAGAAAAACTCATAGTTTGATTACTGATTAGCATTTTTTCCCAATATTTTCATTTCTTTTTAGGATTGTGTTTCAACATCTCCTTTGCTTAGTTGTTTTCCTTCTTTTTCTTTGCTTAGCTTTTTCAGTTTTTAGGAACACCAAACAAGTTTCATAAAATATTAAAATGTTATTTAATGAATGTTAGAAATTAGAAAAAATAGGATAAAACTTACTCTCTATGATTTAAGAGGAAGATGCACTTTAAAAAATAACATGCAGAAGGAGAGAAAGATAACAAGCAAGGGAAAAAGAGAAGCATGAACAACAAAGTTCCTTGAAAATGAATTTAGAGGAAGAGGAGAAGGAATCTCAGAATGAACAAAATCTCCCCACTTTAACACGTAAAATAGAGAGATCATCGACATAAAGTATTAGATATATGAAAGTTGGTATGTAATTATATGCAATAGTTTATCTAATTTCCTGTTTAGTATGATCTTCTACTCTTTCTCTTTATTAGTAACCATAAATTGCAGCACGTTCCTTTTTCTTTTTATTTTCCAAATATACTTTTTTACCTTTTTTAAAAAATGGAACGAATGGAGAGGAATTTTCGAAATTGACTATTAATTGCTCAGTATATATATAATTATTTGTTTAAAGCTTAAGGAATAAAAGGAATGCGAAATTAATGGAGTTGACTAAACAAATACCCAAAAATAAGGTTATTAGGGTCCAAAATATTTTGAGAATCGTACACCCTAAAATCATTGTACAATTATAAATATAAAAATGATAATCAATAGAAATATCTTAGTGATTATGTCATTATTAAAAATATTGTGTGTATATTAAAAATGGGTGAAAATCGTTTACACCCCCGAACTTTGCTTTAAAAATCAAACACCCCCTCAACTTTGAACAATAATCATTCTCCCCCCTTTATACTAATTGATTTTTCAAAATGCCTATTTTGCCCTTGTATTATCAACCTTTATGTCTTTTTTTTAAAAAAAACTTCTTTGTAATCATAATTTTTATTTTTAAAAATTTATATAACATATTTTTTTATAAAAAAAATACATATTCTTTTTAGATTAAAAATTGAAAAGTGAGAAATACTAATTGACTATATAAGTTAATGACGTTCCATAATGAAATAAATGAGTAAAATAATAAAAAATTATTAATAATAATCAAAACTCTAATATCTAATTATACAAGTAAACATAACATGTAATTATAACTATATAAATATATTTCAATGCATGTAAGGCAAAAATAATTAAATATATATGACAAATTGAATGATTGTTGTTTATAAATTTTAAATTATAATCTAGAAAATATTTCATTATTGACAACCAAAACTCGTTTATCTGTATAGACATTAGAGAATAAGATAGAGAGAATTAAAGCATTCATCTATATACATAATTACATATATACATATATGCCTGTTTGGCCATAAGAAATTTTCACTATTTTTTGAAAAATTATTTCACTTTATTCAAAAAATATTGTTTGGCCATAAAAATTTTAAATACAACTTGAAGTTGTATATGAAAAAGTGAAAACACTAGTGGGCGTTTGGCCTTGAAAATAAAAAACTTTTCACTTTATTTGGAATTTTTGAAGTTGGAGTTGGAATTGTGTTTGTTCATGCTTTTATTGGAAAGACTTTTTAGAATTTATGCATATAATATAAAAAACCAATCATAAAAAAATAACATTAAATTTTATGATTAGTTTGTAAAAGGATTATTTTATTAAAAATGTTAATGAATTTAACTAAAAATGGTAAATACCTAGGATAAGAAAAATAAATATATATTATAATATAAAAAGATATTACATAAATAGAAAATTAAAAATGTTAAGGGTAAAATAGACATTGCATAGGATAAAGGGGGGAGAATGATTATTGTTCAAAATTGAGGGGGTGATTTGATTTTTAAAGCAAAGTTCGGGGGGTGTAAACGATTTTCACCCTATTAAAAATAGTTAAAGATTATATTCCCACAATGAAGAATTTTTTCTTATACGAGAAATTATGTGGTTGTTAACTATTTTTTTTTCACATGATATAATAAGTCAATTGTTTATTTTTTTATTAGTTTTATCACTTTTTTTCTATATTAACAAAGTCATATTAGATCAATAATTTTGCGTAATCAAGGACTTTAGGTGTATATTCATTTTTAAATGCTATTTGTTAATTTACCCTATTTTAATTTAAGGTTTGATCAATGTAAATTTTTTTGTTTAGTCACTTATTATTAAGGTTCGTTTGATAAAGTGTATAAGAGTATTGAATAGTGTGTATTAGTAAATGTTGAAACTATTTTGGTTTGGTGTATTAAAGCCAATTTTATTTTTACTCATACTTATCCATGTGTTAATAGCTCATGTATTGCTAATATCATGCTTGATTTGGTATGTATTAGTTATACACCTTATTATTGAACATGATATATAACTAATATGTGTATTAGGTGTATAACTAATACATTAGTTATATATAGGCTAAAAGTTTTATCAAACAAGGAATTAAATAATATCATAACTAATACATATATTGAATTTTCTATAGATCTTACCAGACAACCCCTTAATCAATATGAATATATATATATATATATATATATATATATATATATATATATATATATATATATATATATAAAATAAAAGAATAATGTGACACCTTTCTTTGGCTAGGATTATTATTTATTCTTTTTATCAATTTTCTTTCTTTCTTTTGATCTATAAAATCTGTCAAACAAAATATTTAAAATACCTTATTTGTCGAGAAAATAACCCTTTAGTCCTTTTCCTCTCTCCTCACCATTACTGCCATTTATTACTTTTCCTTAAATTTCTCTTTCTGCCTTCTATTTCTACCATTTTTTAAAAAAAAATATTTAACTTCGTTCCTTATTACCATAATTTATTAGTATTATTCACGAATTTTCTCTTTTTTCCATAATTTTCAAACATGATCTTCTTCCCATTAATTACAACGTAAGAATTTATTATTTTTCAATAATAACTTTTCAACTTTTCTATAATAACTTTTGGTCAATACTTTAATTAATTTTTTTAAGAGCCTTCTTTTTCCTTTTTCTTTTGTTACCTTTTAATAAGTTTCCTTGAATCTCTCTTTCTTCCTTTTAATTTATCTTTAATCTTCTTATTTTTTAGAACTTTTTACTTTTTCTCCAATTATCCGTTTAAAATAACTTCTACTATCATTAATACACTTAAATGTTCATTCAATTATAACTGTCCAAATATACATTAATTTCTATTCATGTTACATTACTTATTATTTTGATATTAAAATAGTCTTTTTCACCATTGCATAACTTTTTTTTTATTGCATAATTTTCTTCACTTATATTCTTCATTGTTATCATTTCACTCCTTTTCATTTGAAGTTCGCTTTACATTAAGTCGTATTCCTCTTTTTCTTCTCATTTTTTTTTTTATGATATTGTTTGTCTCATTATTAATTTAATATGCAATTTTGGTGCATAATTTTTATAGGTTTATAACTAGAAGAATATGGTATATGACCTTATTTGTGAAAGTATTCGTCGAATTTAAACTTGATGAGTACACTATTATTAGAGACATAACTTCTTTTTTTTACTCTTGTAGTTTATTACAAGTTTGTACGTAACTATAGTGTGAATTAGAATGTAATAATTTACCTTTTTGTGAATTAAAAATGCCTTATTTTAAAGAGACTATTTCTATAATATCTTCAACTCATATATACTTCTCCTTGTGTTTATAGATATGTGTATCTCAAATTTTATTTTTCTTGATTGTTTTGTTAAAAAAATTAAAAAGAAAATGATGGTGTATTGTAATAATAGGATAAATTAATCAAGGATAATGATATACGAAATTTTTTAAAACAATGTGATTATATCAGTAGCTTTATTTTTAATGTTTAGGTGTTAAAAAATTTTCATTGTTAATTTAATTGCGCGAAGCGTGATCAAATACACTAGTATTATAAGAATGTTATCAAATTGAGGTTAAACAATAAGGATGCTGCTTTCGGTAAAAAACTTTTATATATATATTTCTAATATAAATTATAACTTTCAAAATATTTTAATAATTTCTTAAAAAGTCAAATTAAGATAAACAAATAAAAAAGGGATAAGTATTAAAAACACCTCTAAACTTGATGCGAATTATTATTTTAGTCCCCGAATTATTGATAGCCTTAAAAACACCCCTCTACTTGATTAAGTGAATTTTAAAACACCCCTCCGTATGCCACACATGCATACATGTGAAATTTTCTGCTGATATGGCATACATATATATAATTAAAAAAAAAATTTAAAAATTAAATGCTAAGAATTTAGCAATTAAAGAAGAGAAAAAGATTTTTTTTCTTTTAAAAAAATTAATTTTTTTCTCATCCCATCCCATTCCCTACCTAGTACGCCCTCCCTCCCTCCCTCCTAAACTGATGGGTCTTTAGCATAGCATTTTAATATTAATATCATATAATATTATTATGCATTATGGATTTGAAATGTTGCATTTCTCATTTACACCATTTGGCATTTAGTGGCCATGATGAGACCAAAATATTGCTGCATTTTTCCATTGCCTTGAATGGCATTTTTATGCCCTTTTACTCACTTGTGTTTAATGGTAGAATTTGACCTTTGGTTTTTTGATAACTCCCATAACCACTAAGTTATTGTTCATCCATTATTCTACCTATTTATTCCTTGTAACTTATATAACCTATATGTCATTTACCTACCCATTACTACCTCAATTTATTCTCCCTATTCAATACTAGGATGAATACCTCACCTATAAATAGAGGTAGTCTTGCATTTTTTCAAGGACAAGAAAATATAGAGTGTAAAAGAGTTAGTAAAAAAGAGAGTTTTATTAGTTGAAGTAAGGTGTTCTTGTGTTGGAGCTTTGGACTCAACTCTTGTCCAGAGTTTGTTGAGTTATACTTTGTGTGTGGGCTGTTGTATCCTGGAGGGGACAAGTCAAGAAGACTACTGCTGGACCGGTGAAAACATTTGCTGCAGTGGGCTTGAATCTCCTTAAAGAGAGCGAGATATCCGCGCCTCAGCCAAGAAGATAATTTATTTTCTTTGTAATTTTTTCAATTGTAATTGCTATTGTTATTGTAATTTTCACCAACAATTTTAAGGAGAATTCAGTCATGGCTACAATTGAAAAATCCGCGGATGTCAAGATGGGAGATCTTAACAAGCCATTCCGGTTCAACGGTACCCATTTTAAGAGGTGGAAGGGTAAAGTACTTTTCTACTTAAGTCTTCTCAATGTTTCTTATGTGTTAACTGAGAAGAATCCAAATAAAGTAGATAACTCTTCCATGAATGATGAGGAACTTATTTCTCTTCAAGAGAAAGTTGAAAAGTACGATGGTGATTCCTACAAGTGTCGGTATTTTTTACTAAATTGTCTATCTGATAATTTTTATGATTATTATGATAGAACTTACTCTAGTGCAAAGAAAATTTGGAAAGCATTGCAGAGTAAGTATGATACCGAGGAAGCTGGAGCGAAAAAATATGCTGCTAGTAGATTTTTTCGTTTTCAAATGGTGGACAACAAATCAGTAGTAGACCAAGTTCAGGACTTTATAATGATTGTTGGAGAGCTCAGGTCCGAGGAGATCAAAATTGGAGATAACCTTATTGTTTGTGGCATAGTTGATAAACTTCCACCTTCTTGGAAGGAATTTCAAAAAACTATGCGCCACAAACAAAAGGAAACCTCTCTTGAGACGTTGATAATGCGAATCCGCATGAAAGAAGAAGCAAGGGGTCAAGATGCACTTTTGCAAATAGAAGAGAACAACATCACAACGAAGGTAAATTTAATTACTTCAAATAATGCTACCCCGGATATTAACAAAAATACTACTTTGAAGCCTAAGAAGAATAAATTCAAGAAAAATATTGGTAGACCTCCCAAGAATAATAATGGTGGAAATAACCAAGTAAAAAATCAACATGTTCAAGATAAGGGACCATGCTTTGTCTGTGGCAAGAGTGGGCATATTGCTCGATTTTACAAATTTCGGAAACGTGGGCCTATACCTCAGGCAAACGTTACCGAAGAGCCATTTGTGGCGGTGATAACAGACATAAACATGGTGGAGAATGTTGATGGATGGTGGGCTGATTCTGGTGCAAACCGTCATGTCTGCTATGACAAAGATTGGTTTAAAACTTATACTCCTTTTGAAGAGCCCAAAACCATCATGCTTGGTGATTCTCATACCACTCAAATTCTTGGAAAGGGAGATGTCGAATTGTGTTTTACCTCTGGAAGGGTACTTACTTTAAAAGATGTACTTTATACCCCTTCCATGAGAAAAAATTTGATGTCTAGTTTTCTTCTTAATAAAGCAGGCTTCAAACAGATTATTGAGTCTGATCAATATGTAATTGTGAAAAAGGGTATTTTTGTGGGAAAGGGGTATGCATGTGATGGGATGTTCAAGTTGAATGTTGAAATGAATAAAACTTCTACTTCTGTTTACATGCTTTCTTCTACTAATTTTTGGCATGCTCGTTTGTGTCATATAAATGATCGTTATGTGGGAATCATGAGTAGTTTAGGATTAATCCCAGTGATTAAAAAGAATTTTGAAAAATGTGAGGCTTGTAGTAAAGCCAAAATCACTAAAAGGCCTCATTTTCAAGTTGAAAGAAAAACTGATTTATTAGAGTTAGTTCATACTGATATTTGTGAACTTGGAGGAATTTTAACTCGTGGAGGAAATAGATATTTTATAACTTTCATTGATGATTTTTCTAAGTATACATATGTTTACTTGATGAAAAATAAAAGTGATGCTTTTGAAAATTTTAAAGTTTTTCTCCATGAAGTTGAAAATCAGTTTGGTAGAAAAATAAAAAGAATTAGAAGTGATAGAGGCCGTGAATATGAGTCAAATGAGTTTAATTCTTTTGTTAGATCATTGGGAATAATTCATGAAACTACTCCTCCTTATTCTCCTTCATCTAACGGTGTAGCAGAAAGGAAAAATAGAACTTTGGTTGAATTGACTAATGCCATGCTTATTGAGTCAAATGCACCTTTAAATTTTTGGGGTGAAGCTATTTTGACTGCTTGTTATGTGTTGAATCGTGTGCCTCATAAAAAGACTAAATTAACACCTTTTGAATTGTGGAAAGGTCATAAGCCAAATTTGAGATATCTTAGAGTTTGGGGTTGTTTAGCTTTTGTAAGGCTAATGGATCCCAAAATTACTAAGTTGGGTAAAAAAGTTACTACTTGTGCTTTTCTTGGTTATGCTTCAAATAGTACAGCCTATAGATTTTTTAATCTTGAAGATAATATTATAATAGAATCAGGTGATGCTATTTTTCATGAAAATAAATTTCCCTTTGATTCTAAAAATAGTGGGGGTCAAAGGATTGAAGAAAATATTTTGTCACTACCTAGTTCTTCTACTTCTGTTGTGAAAAACAAAGAAAGTGATGATTTTGAATTAAGAAGAAGTAAAAGAGCTAGAATAGAAAAAGATTTTGGTCCTGATTTTCATATTTTTAATATTGAAAATGACCCTCTCACTTTAAAAGAAGCTTTATCTTCACATGATTCTATATTTTGGAAAGAGGCTATAAATGATGAAATGGAATCACTAATATCCAATAAAACTTGGAAGTTAGTTGATTTACCACCGGGTTGTAAAACTATTGGGTGTAAATGGATCTTAAGAAAAAAGTTAAAACCGGATGGATCTGTTGATAAATATAAGGCTAGACTAGTTGCAAAAGGTTTTAAGCAACTAGAAGGCCTAGAATTTTTTGATACTTTTTCTCCGGTAACTAGAATTACATCCATTAGACTTTTGATTGCTGTTGCTGCAATTTTTGATTTACAAATTCATCAAATGGATGTAAAAACTGCTTTTTTAAATGGAGACCTTAATGAGGAAATTTACATGGAACAACCCGAGTGTTTTATTGAAGCAGGCCAAGAAAGCAAAGTTTGTAAACTTACTAAATCCCTATATGGCTTGAAACAGGCACCAAAGCAATGGCATGAAAAATTTGATTCCTGCATGATTGAAAATGGCTTTAAAACAAATGAGTGTGATAAGTGCATATATCATAAGTCTTGGAATAATTCACATGTTATTATTTGCCTATATGTTGATGATTTATTGATCTTTGGCTCTAACATGAATGTTATTGGAGAGACTAAAAATATTCTTAGAAGCCATTTTGATATGAAAGATCTTGGTGAGGCAAATATTATTCTAGGAATAAAAATTACTAGAACAAGTGATGGAATTTTCCTTGACCAGTCACATTATGTAGAAAAAGTTTTGAAAAAAATATAATTTCCTTGATTGCAAGCATGTTGTAACTCCTTTTGATTCTAGTGTTCACTTGTTTCCTGTTCAAAGTGAAAATGATGTAATAAATCAAAAGGAATATGCTAGCATAATTGGAAGTTTGAGATATGTGACTGATTGCACTAGGCCTGATATTGCATATGCAGTAGGAGTACTTAGCAGGTTTACTAGCAAGCCTAGTAATGAACATTGGCATGCTATAACAAGAGTTATGAGATATTTAATTGGAACAAAAACTTGTGGTTTGTTCTATAAAAAATATCCTGCTGTACTTGAAGGCTTTTGTGATGCGGATTGGAATACCTTATCAGGTGATTCTTTATCTACTACTGGTTTTATATTTACTTTGGGAGGTGGTGCTATTTGTTGGAAATCAAAAAAAGCAAACTATTATTGCTAACTCTACCATGGAGGCTGAACTAATTGCTTTAGCTTCAGCTAGTGAGGAAGCGAATTGGTTGAGAGATTTATTATTTCAAATTCCTTATTTTGAAAAACCAATTCCTCCTATTTTAATTCATTGTGATAGCACCGCTGCAATTGGTAGAGCTCAAAACCGTTATTATAATGGTAAATCCAGACCTATAAGGAGAAAACACAGTAATGTAAGATCATATTTGACAAATGGTACCATTAATATTGATTATGTCAAATCTGGTGATAATCTTGCAGATCCACTAACTAAGGCCTTAGCAAGAGAAAAGGTCTGGAGTACATCGAGGGGGATGGGATTGAAGCCAATAAATTCATAGTCATATATGAGGAAACCCAACCTGGGGACTAGAGATCCTATAACCAGGTTCAATGGGAAAAACGAATCATATGATGATTTTTTGTGAAATGCACTTTCTTTTTCCCTCCCTATGATGTGAGTGCATATTTACCTGTAATAGTTTGTGAAGGTTGAGTTCAAAAAACTCTTAATGAAATTCTGTAGCTCGTATGAGTGGGGTGTTAACTTACAGGAGCACCCTCGACAGATTTCACCTATGTGAGTGTGGAAGTAGGCCGCTTCCTATGAGAATTGGCTTATTCTCAAAAGCACTCATGAAAACCGGGATAGCACAAGGCCGTAATGTGCTGGCTATAAAGCTCATGTTAACACCTTGATTATTATGTGTAAGCAGTGATATTTTATTTCCCTCAAGCAGTCATAGTTCAAGTCTGAGACCACTACGACTCTGGAATAAAAATTACTGTTTTACTAAGTAAAGGTTCAATGCAGAGCATACCTTTATTATGCATAATAGTCTACCTTCAGCTGATATACTCTCTTATGTTAATATTAAAATGAGTGGGGGATTGATGGGTCTTTAGCATAGCATTTTAATATTAATATCATATAATATTATTATGCATTATGGATTTGAAATGTTGCATTTCTCATTTACACCATTTGGCATTTAGTGGCCATGATGAGACCAAAATATTGCTGCATTTTTCCATTGCCTTGAATGGCATTTTTATGCCCTTTTACTCACTTGTGTTTAATGGTAGAATTTGACCTTTGGTTTTTTGATAACTCCCATAACCACTAAGTTATTGTTCATCCATTATTCTACCTATTTATTCCTTGTAACTTATATAACCTATATGTCATTTACCTACCCATTACTACCTCAATTTATTCTCCCTATTCAATACTAGGATGAATACCTCACCTATAAATAGAGGTAGTCTTGCATTTTTTCAAGGACAAGAAAATATAGAGTGTAAAAGAGTTAGTAAAAAAGAGAGTTTTATTAGTTGAAGTAAGGTGTTCTTGTGTTGGAGCTTTGGACTCAACTCTTGTCCAGAGTTTGTTGAGTTATACTTTGTGTGTGGGCTGTTGTATCCTGGAGGGGACAAGTCAAGAAGACTACTGTTGGACCGGTGAAAACATTTGCTGCAGTGGGCTTGAATCTCCTTAAAGAGAGCGAGATATCCGCGCCTCAGCCAAGAAGATAATTTATTTTCTTTGTAATTTTTTCAATTGTAATTGCTATTGTTATTGTAATTTTCACCAACATAAACTTAAAAAAAAAATAATATATTTTTAAAATTAAATTAATTTTTTTTCTTACCCTCCCCCTCCCCCCATAAATTTTTTTCTTAAATTTTGTGTTAGATATATATAAACGCTTTTAAGAAAAAAAATTTTACTTGCAAGAAAAATTTATTTTCTTGTGTTTTTGCAAGTAGAAAAAGATTTTCCTAAAAGCATTTATATATATCTAACACAGAATGTTTTTTAAAAAAATTAGAGGGGCGAGGGGGTAAGAATTTTTTTTTTTTTTTTTATAAATAATTTTTTTTAAAAAAAATTTAGGGAGAGGGGGGGGGGGGTTGGGTACTAGAAGGAAATAGGATGAGGTAAAAAAAAAAATTAAAAAGAATTTTTTTTTTCTCTTCTTTAATTATTAAATTCTTAACATTTAATTTTTTAAATATTTTTTTAACTATATATATCTATATGTATGTCAGATCAGCAGAAAATTTCACATGTACGCATATATGGCATATAAAGGGTGCTTTTAAATTCACTTAATCAAGTAAAGAGTATTTTTAAGGTTGTCAATAGTTCGGACTAAAGTAATAATTCGTGCCAATTAAAGGGTAAATGAAATGAGATACTCTGCATAAAATTAGCCTCTTAAGACATGGCTTTTAGCGATTTCGAATGAATATCTATGGATTCCATCAAAATTTTGTCTCTCTTGAAACCATCCGTTAATGTTTCAACATCACTGAAACGAGGCAAAGTGTTGCACCAAAAGATTGTTATTTTAGGCTTACAAAGCAACATTATTTTATCCAAGAATCTGATTAACCTATACATCTCTTTCCAAGATTTCCATTCCGCTAAGCTGGTTTTTCAATATCTTGATAACCCTCTTGATATTACTTTGTGGAATGGCCTCATGGCTTCTTATACTAAGAACCATATGTTCAATGAAGCTCTTCACCTCTTTCAGAAGCTGTTGCAGTTTCCATATCTTAAAGCTGATAGTTACACCTTTCCTAGTGTTCTCAAGGCTTGTAGTGGTTTAGGAAAAGTCCAATATGGTCAAATGTTACATGCTCATTTGATTAAAACTGGGATTTTATCAGATGTTGTTGTGACAAGTTCAGTGATTGGGGTGTATGCTAAATGTGACTTGTTCGGTTCAGCTATACAGCTGTTTGATGAAATGCCTCAAAGAGACATTGCATGTTGGAATACTGTGATTTCATGCTACTATCAAAGTGGGCAATTTTCCAAAGCCCTTCAATTCTTTGAGAAGATGAAAGATTTGAGATATACGCCTAATTCGGTTACCTACACATCTGCAATCTCATCATGTGCGAGGCTTTTCGATATGGAAAGAGGGGAGAGAATTCATCAGGAATTAGTGAATAATAAGTTTCTGTTGGATGGTTTTGTAAGTGCTGCTCTTGTGGACATGTATGGGAAATGTGGCTTCTTAGAGAAGGCTAAAGAGATTTTTGAGCAAATCCCTGCCAAGAGTTTGGTTTCTTGGAATTCCATCATATCTGGGTACAGCTTGAGAGGTGATAGCAAATCATGCATTCAGCTTTTACAGAGGATGAACAAAGAAAACATGAAATCCTCTTC
The DNA here is from genome assembly GCA_003996215.1 of Jaltomata sinuosa. Lineage (NCBI taxonomy): Eukaryota > Viridiplantae > Streptophyta > Magnoliopsida > Solanales > Solanaceae > Jaltomata > Jaltomata sinuosa. The sequence goes on from QJPP01000400.1 coordinate 150,004, forward strand.
TGTGACTTTAAGCAGCTTATTAATGGCGTGCTCTAAATCTGCTCAACTGCACCACGGGAAGTTTCTTCATGCATATATAATTCGAAATAACATACCATCTGATGTCTTTCTTAATGCTTCACTTGTTGACTTATATTTCAAATGTGGCAGAGTTGAGACTGCCCAAAATATCTTCAGTAAGATGGCAAAGAACAATGTGGAAGCATGGAACATAATGATCTCTGGATATGTGTCATCTGGCTACTACTTGGAGGCTCTTGCCATCTATAATGACATGAAGTTGGCAGGGATAAAGCCTGATGCAATCACTTTGACGAGTGCCTTGGTATCTTGTTCACAGTTGGCAGCCTTACAACAGGGCAAGGAGATCCACAAGTGTATCATTGATAATAGGTTGGAATCCAATGAAATTGTTATGGGATCGCTGCTTGATATGTATGCTAAATGTGGTGAGGTAAATGAAGCTTTTGAAGTCTTTGATGAGTTGCCTGAGAGAGATCTGGTATCATGGACTACAATGATTGCGGCATATGGATCTCATGGCCAAGCTTTTGAAGCGTTAAAACTCTTTAATGAAATGCTGCATTCTAATGTAAAACCCGATAGAGTTGCATTCCTTGCAGTAATTTCTGCATGTGCTCATGCAGGATTAGTGGATGAAGGTTACCACTATTTTAATTTAATGGTCAGTGTCTGTGGCATTCAGCCGTCAGCTGAAGAGTACTCATGTCTAATTGACCTTCTTGGACGTGCTGGAAGATTGCGTGAAGCCTATGCAATTCTGCAGAGCAACCCGCACATCAGGGAGGATGTTGAGTTGTTAAGCGCGTTAGTTTCTGCATGCCATTTGCATGGAGAGTTAGAGATTGGAGAAGAAATTGCAAAGATGCTTACTCAAAAGGATGAAAATGATCCATCCACTTACATTGTTTTGACAAAAATATATGCTTTGCAGAACAAATGGAATGAGGTACGCAAGTTGAGACTGAAGATGAAGGAGCTGGGATTGAGGAAGAAACCTGGGTGTAGTTGGATTGAAGTAGACAAGAGGATTCAAACATTCCTGGCAGATGATAAATCATTCCCGCTTGTAGACAATGTTTATCAATGTCTATCTTTAATAAATAGTGACATGGAAACCTACGAATGCTTTAGCATTTATAGCAAGGGAGATGAATACTACTCACAGCCAACTACTTGACCAAATCAATCTCCTTGCTCATAGACATAACTTTGATTTTTTCCGAAAAACGACAGTCATAATTCTGCCTCTCATTGACATACTGATCAGGAAGACATTGTTTGGTCTATTCTGGACCTTCACGTCATAGTGGATAAGAGCAAGATCCTTCACATTCAAGTTGACAGTTTTGAAATATTTAAGGTAAGACTTGTATTTTTTCAGCTTTATTTATACGTAACAGTAAGGATACTATGTGTTAATATTGTTACCATCCTTTAATTGCATTGGTTGGACTCATGAGAGACATCACTTTCACATGAGTTGGACAAGTTTTGTCTACCTTTCCTACTCCGTCTATTAGCCTTGTGACAAGAAGTTGTAATCAACACTATTTGATGTAGCTCATGAAGAGTCGGCATGTCTTGAGAAATTTTGATAATCAAGAAGGATAAGAAAAGTGCCTAAGCTAGGATTGTATTTTATATATCTTCAACAGAAATGTTGAGGTGCTAAGAAGTGAGAACTATTTGACTTAGTAAGTTGGAATTTTCAGCATTGTGTGCTATAGTTTGACATTCTTTATCTCAGGTAGGAAGTCTTGTTCGCAAGGTTCAGCTCTAAGAGGTAAGGCTGGAATGGAGGTGGCAGGAGTATAACATTATACAAGTGTCTTGACATCTCGTTCACAGTTGGCACCTAAGAACTGTGCAAGGAGATCCACAAGTGTATATGGACATTAAGTTGGAGGCTAACTACCAGATTCCAAGCCAAGAAAAGTAAGGCAAGGAGATCCTATGTCTGCTTACCTCTTTGACTTGGCTATGGAATAGTTAAACAGATCATTGAAGCAACTTAGGCATGTCTCTGCCTTCATGTATCATCCAAAATGTGCCAAGATGAAATTGGTGCATATCTTCGATGCGGGATGTAACCATGTCTGGATTTGAAAGAAACAGTCGAAGGTTTAATCAAGTGGCAAGGGAGAGCACAAAAGGAGTCAGAGATACAATGATTCAGATCCTTCCTAGAAGGTGCTGAGTTCATTATTCCTATTAGGGTAGTAGTCCTTTTGATTGCAGCTCTTGTTATTTGGTTATTTATGTAGGAACTAACTCTAGGTCCAATGAGTTAGTCGTGTATATTGCTATACTTGGTTCAATAAAATTTTCAGTTTATCGGGGCCACTGCTTGAAGCAATCTCATTACAAGGTTTTTTTTCATACGGAGATTTCTAGTGAAACTTCAATCTTGAAGCACGGGCAGGTGAACAAAATGTTAAGAGTAAGGAAAACTAGCAAGGAAGTGCAGCCTAACCATCTGTGATATCGGAGACGTCAAGAGGCTCCCCGGTTCTCATTCAGCCTTTTCTTATTTATGCTGACGAGCCTTCCTTTACAAGCTTTTAATGCATATGGGTCAAGATGGAGTAAAATTCATGGCATATGGATAGTCAAGCTTTAAAGCTCTTTAATGAAATGCTGCTCTCTAATGTAATTTCTGCGCGACACTCGTGCAGGATTATTGGATGAAGGTAATTAATTGTCTCTGGCTATGGAATCCATCCAGCAGCTGAAGACTATTTATGTTTTTTCAGCCTTGTTGGAAGTGCTGGAAGATCATGTGAAGCCGAGTTAATTCCATATATGTTCATTTAATTATTGAGAAGATCTCACTAAAGTCACTTTTTTTCCTAAATGGTTATTCAAGTATAGAAAAGATTTTACGAAAGTCACTTTTAAATTTTTTCCCCCTTTAAAGTCATTCAATTATAACTTTATGCCCGATAAAGAGAATCTCTCAATAGATTTCTTAGTTGGCATGTCATGTCATATTAATTTCTTATTTTTCATGTCATGTAGGATATAATCTAGACTAATTTTGAATACAAAAATATTGAATCTAGCCATTTCATTTTAAGTATATATCAGTTTAAGTCTTAAATCGTTTTGAAATGAAGTCTTATTTTCCTAAACGAGGATGATTTATGATGCAGTTACTAATTAACTTGAGTATAGAAAATAAAGATTCTTGTTTATTTTGAGAGTGAACTTTTATATCCTTACGAATCAAGTCATTCTTCTATTAGATGTTTGAATAAAAATTATTACAAATGAAATTATATTATTTTAAAAATAAATAATTAGTTGACAGGAGTCCTTAAACCTCATATAATACACACAAATGCAAGTTATCTCTTTGCAGTACTTCAAAATTTGAATCCATTTCATATCAGGTTGGAGTTACTTGTGAATCATTAGTATTTTTTCCCAGTTATTAACTTTGGTTGATATATTTAAAATTAGATGACAAAATTTTATTTTTTGTGTATCTAAAATTAGTTTAGATTTTGTCCTACATGACATAAAAAATTTAGGCCTCCCCTTAAAGTTATTCGAATAATTCACTTGAACACCTCAATAGACCCTTTTTCCTATTAGACACTTCAATCTTAACAAATAAATACCTATTAAATATTTTTCTGATAGCTAGATAAAAAGAAAGTGCTTGTAATCCACACGGATGATGTGGCAAAACAACAAATCAAATGGGAACATGTGACATTTTAACTTAAACTAATGATAAAAATAATTTTGAATTAATAAAAAAAATCTAAACCCAAAAAGAAAAAAAGAAAAAGAAAAAATCTATTTATACTCACACCCCCACGCACGCCCACCCCTCTGCAACCTACCCTGCCCTCCTCCTTTCTTCTCTTTCACTTAAAATCACCATTTGCGCACCTTCGTTTCCCCACTTTCTGCTTATTCTCCTTTATTAATTTTTCTTGCATAAAATTTTATTTGATGAACAATCTTCACTTTTTAAAAAATGAAAAATTAAGTAGAATGGAAACAATTGATATTCAATTGCATGAAGAAAAAATGGAAGAGATTTTGCAAACTTACTCTCCTCCTCCTATACATCGCCATACCCGAAATCCATTCTTCAATAATTTACACTTAATTATATAAAGTTTTCCAAAATATTCACACCCATTTCGTCAAAATTTCAATCCCACAGATGATTTTTTTTTTGCAAACTTTATCTAAATTTTCATACCCATTTCATCAAAAGCTCAATCCCTAAAATGCAATTCTGCAATTTCTAAGAAAATCCATCAGGTGAAGGTGAATTGTACATTTTTGGTGGTGGTGTGGTGGACTTATGGTGTTAAAGTGGTGGCAGGCAATGGTAATTTTGAAAGAGAAGAAAGAGAAAAAGATAATGAGAAAGAAGAAAAGAAAAGATTGAAAAAAAGATGACGAAGATGTTAAAATATTAATTCACGTGCAAGGGGTGAATCACACTTTTTGTGCCACGGTTGCGCAAAGGGAATAAGTGGTTCATATTCAGAGCAGTAGAAGTGTCCAATAGATATAAGGGTAGGTTAAGGTGTCCAAGTGAATAATTCGGACAACTTTAAAGGTTTGTCAATGACTTAAGCCAAAAATTTAATATGACATGGCATGTCAATTAATAAAACTAGTCAGCGAGAGATTTTTGTAAGACATAAAGCTATAGTTGAATGACCTTATATAGGGAAGAAAAAATCAAAAATGACTTTAGTGGGATGTTCTCAATACTTGAATGACCATACAAGGAAAGAAAAATTAAAAAGTGACTTTAGTGAGATCTTCTCAAAATGGGATCTTCTCAATATTTGGATGACCATATAGGGAAGACAAATTTCAAAGTGTCTTCAGTTTTCTCAATATTTGGATGACCATATAAGGAATTAACACTGTGAAGCCTAGGCAGTTTATGTTTCCCGTGTGTCATTTGTGCAAGAAACTAGAGACCGGAGAATGAGATATGCAATCTGGATTCTAGTGAGAAAACAAATAGTAAAACATAGATATACAAGAAAGTGACACCACTTAACACATTCTAGTTCTTAGTTCACTCGTCTGGTGCTGAGTTCATCTATCCTTGTTTATTACTTCCTTCGTCTCAATTTATGGTGACCTCGATGACCTGCATAACGTTTATGCTTTCCTAGATATCATGACGGTCTCGATGTCCCAAACATGACTTATATGCTACCTGCTTATTATTTTATATGAATTGTTGGGAGTAGCTGTTTTCTTTCTAGAGTTATCAATAAGGGCCTTGCCGGCCGAGATTGATTTTTAAGTCGAGATATACTTACTTATTTTCTTGATTTTGTGTGGCTGCTATGTGTCATTGACAAATGGTTCAGCAAGATCAACTTTGGCCTAAATTTTGGCATTAGGTGCCAGTTGTGCCCCCCGAGTTTGGGGTATGACACATGTGACTCGTTCCAATAGTTTCTTTTCCTCGGAACATTATGAAATTCCCCATAAGGATGATGTCTTTGATGATTAATGAAGAGTAAGGTATGTTTCGAGAGAGAGTTCCCTTTTTCATGCTTAAAGAGGCTAATAGGGGCCAAGTTCATGTTCCTACGCAGTTCTTCAGGTCTATGCACCTTTCGATGTCCTGTGAAACCCACAATAGTGTTCTATTCAGCTGACAGCAGAACAAAGATTGAGATAGACCCTTCCACGAAGAAAACTCTACCAAAATATTTAGAAAGTTTCAGATTTAGATCCTACCTATGCCCATGACCATCATTCGAGCGAGGACGAATAATCTCAAGGGGGATATATTGTAACACCCTGAGTTTTTGGGATAAGATTTTGAACCATTCTAAGTATGTAGTTAGACCCAAACCCGAGGAAAATTCTATGTATCTAGGTGTTAAGATCAATTCTTAAGTGTAGGAATATCTTTGGTTATGAATTAAGGTCTTAAGGAACCTCTAGTACAAAGTTAAGTTGAAAGACCTTTTATCGATTAAGTTCCCGTTTAAGTTCAAAAGAGGGCCAAATTCAAACTAGCATTACTCCTAAAATACGTAGTGTTACATGACCCATGACCTACAAAATTAAAGGTCTTCGAGTCTTTTTTCCAATGGTGCCAACCGCTTATCAATACGATTTTTGAGTAAAATATTATGCTTATTTTACTGGACACTACTCAGTCTGTGCACCGGGCTGCATGTCCGAGCATCAGCTGCACGCCAGCACGCTGAAAGCACTGCTACTGCCTTGCTGCGCGCTAGCGCACTTGAAAATGTTATATAAGCACCGAAGGTCATTTTCTCCGAAAGTTTTCATTCTTCTCTCTTTCTTTCAAGTCCTAAGTTGGTTTTATCTCCTCTCCTCATCCTCCAACACCAAGGTATGTTCCTCTAATGTATTTCAAGGTATTCTTAATCCTTTCTAATCATTAGTTATGAATTCCTAACATGATTCTACACCAAAATCTTAAGGTTTTCAAGAAAAAGTTCAATCAAGGTTTCAAGAACTAAATTCTTGGAATTCTTCCTCAAGCTAGGGTTCTTCCTTGAATACTTTGGAGCGATTAAGGTATGTAATGCAGTCCACTCTCGTTTATTTCCTACGATATTCATCTCTCTTAAATTATGGATGATTCTTATACTAAGTTAAAGTTAGAAGAAAACCCTTATGATTTTTACGTTCTTCAATTCCCCACGCAAACTTCATGGAACTCTTTATTCATGTTTCTCTTCTCATGTCGAACCTAATGTATGTATCCTCTATGGGTACGTCTACATGAATCTATAAATCTACAAATCTATGAACCTTATGGAATTTATGAATTTTGCTAATCTTATGAAATTGATGAACTACGGTTCTTTGCTTGAGTTCCGATGAATCTTATGAACTTACAACCCTTTCGAATCTAATGGAATCATGAACCCCATGAACCTTAAGATTGATATGCAACTTTATGATTCCGTATAAATCCCAGACTACAAACTCTTTACAATGATGTAACTTGTATGAATTCTGATAAAACTCTCTTAATTAAGCTTTTAATCTAACAATGTGAACCCTCTCGACTATGTGTTGACATGATGATGTGATATTTTTGAAATACATACTCTATGCCTTATGATATATTTTTTCCTGAATAAAAATCTTGTGACATGAACTTCCTTACTTATGTTTTGGATACGATCATTCGACCTCCGTAATCAGAGTTATGTTAAAACAACTTGAACCTTCCAAAAATCTCTATAACTCCTATAATGTCAAGAACACCCCCTTTTTCTTATGAACGATGACATAACAATATGATCCTTATAAATTTTAATACTAAAAATTGATCCAAGAATGTCTTCATGACCTTATGATATGATCTCTATAATCCTAAGCTATGCTAAAAATGATATGAACACCTAAAAAACTCATCCTCTATAAAGTTTGAGCACCTATATCTTATGAACTATGGTCGAATAAATTATGATACTACCCTGCATGAGTTCTCAATGAGGTTAATGAATAATGTAACTTATGATATGAGCCTAAAGTGGCTAATTCAAAGATGTGAGCCTAAAGTGGTTTGTCATCTCAGTTATCTCTATTTTTTGTTGATAACTATATTTACGTGGATCCCTGTAGTTAGCTTACTTTCCTGGAGTTTATATTATATATTATCTTTATGAGCTCGATCGGCCTATGATGCCTACTGAGTACCTGTTGTTTTGGTACTCATACTATACTCTGCATCTTTTTCTGATGCAACACCTAGTACGATCCACCCTCGTTGATCCTCCTATCATTCATGGCTGATTGTTGTTCGGATCGTGGTAAACTCCTGGTGTTTTGGAGACTTTTACTGCTTTCCATCTATATTTTTGTCTATATTTTATATTATGTATAGACAATACTTGTTGTGTAGCTACTCCACACTTTAGATGCACTTGTACCGGTGACACCAGGTCTAGGGTTGGTTTTTGTATATATGTATTGTCTTCTCGGTCACTTTAGGACCATTTTTGTATATTTATTACAGTTAGTATATATCTATGCTATTAGCCCCTATTTCTTTATATTTCTCTTCTGCCTTCCTTATTTGAATTGTTTTACTTACTTCTACATCGTTGGGTTGGCTTGCCTACTGGGGGTGATGTAGGCGCCATCACAACCCAATTTTGGGTTATGACAGAGTGGTATCAGAGCTCTAGGTTCACCAGTATTTCCAGTACAAGAGAAAGGTGTCTACTAGAGTCTTATGGATCGGTACGATGACGTTCGTATCCTATCTGCGAGAGGCTATATGGCATTCTTAGGAAATATTCCATCTTGTTTGATTCCTTATTGTGCGTCCTTGAGCTTATCAACTTCTAAGTATCTTATTATTTTATTCTTTCTCAGATGGTTTGGACGAGATCAACAGCGGGCGAGGATGAGAACCCTGCACCTACAGTTAGAGCCCCAGCTAGGGGACGGGGTATAGGTCAACCCAGAGGTCGAGGTAGGGGATAGGTTACGACGCCAGCTCTGGCCTAGACAGTTGAACATTCACGAGAGAAACTTCCCCGCTCATGACTTGGAGTTAGTAGTGGTAGTCTTTACATTGAAGATTTAGAGGTATTATTTGTATGGCGTGCATTGTGAGATCTTCACGGACTATCATAGTCTCTAGTATATTTTCAGCCAGAAGGATCTAAATTTGAGGCATCGAAGGTGGTTGGAGTTACCGAAGGACTATGGCATCTCCATTCTTTATCATTCGGGCAAGGCAAATATGGTAGCGGATGCCTTGAGCTTTCGACAGTGAGTATGGGTAGCTTGGCTTTCTTAGCAGCGGAGGAGCGACCTTTGGCTTTGGACATCCAGTCCTTGGCTAACAAGTTGGTTAGACTTGATATTTCTGAGCCAGGCCATGTTCTTGCTTGTGTTGAGGCTAGATCTTTTTTGTTGGAGAAGATTCAGGCACCTAAGTTTGATGATGCGAGGTTGGGGATCATTCATGACAAGGTGTTGAGCGGTGAGGCTAGGAAGGCGACCATAGATTCAAAGGGTGATCTGAGGATTGAGGGTCGTATTTGTGTTCCTAGATTTAGTGACCTGGTTAGATTGATCTTGGAGGAGGCTCATTCTTCTAGGTATTCCATTCATCCTAGTGTAACTAAGATGTATCGTGACTTGAGGCAGCATTATTGTTGGTGTGGGATGAAGAGGGATATCTCATGTTTTGTATCTAGGTGCTTGAACTATCAGCAGGTGAAGTTTGAGCACCAGAGGCCAGGTGGTTTGACTCAGAGGCTACCCATTCTAGAGTGGAAATGGCAGCGGATAGCTATGGACTTCGTAGTTGGGTTGCCACGTACCTTGTAGATATTTGATGGTATTTAGGTCATTGTGGATAGGTTGACGAAGTATGCTCACTTTTTTCCAGTTTAAACTTCCTACAGTTCCGAGAGGTTGGCTAAGATTTACATTCGTGAGATTGTCCATTTGCATGGGGTGCCAGTTTCTATCATTTCTGACTGTGGTACTCAGTTTACTTTCTGTTTCTGGAGGTCTATTCAGAGAGAGTTGGGTACTAGAGTTGAGTTTAGCACTGCTTTTCATCTGCAGAGTGATGGTCAGTTGGAGTGCACTATTCAGGTTCTAAAGGATATGTTGCGATCCTATGTTATTGATTTCGGGGGTTAGTGGGACCATTTCTTAGCCTTGACAGAGTTTGCTTATAATAATAGTTACCATTCCAGCATTCAGATGGCTCTGTTCGAGGCTTTGTATGGTAGGCAGTGAAGATCTCTAGTGGGTTAGTTTGATGCCTTCGAGGTTAGACCATGGGGTACTGATTTACTTCGTGATTTGATGAATATAGTTTGGGTCATCCAGGAGAGACTTCATGTTTCCCAGAGTAGGCAAAAGAGTTATGCTAACCGGAGGGTTTGATATTTAGAGTTCATGGTTAGTGACTCTGTGTTCCTTTGGGTGTCACTCATGAAGGGCGTGATGAGTTTCGGGAGGAAAGGCAAGCTCAATCCTAGGTTCATTAGGCCATTTGAGATCCTTCGTCGCATTGGAGAGGTTGCTTATGAGTTGGCCTTGCCTCCTGTTCTTTCTGGTGTTCACCCAGTTTTTCATGTTTCTATGTTGCGATGGTATATTCCGGATGAGTCTCACGTGCTTCAATGGGATTATGTTAGTTGGAAGAGTCTCTTGCTTTTGAGGAGGAGCCTGTTGCTATTTTGGATAGATAGGTTAGGAAGTTGAGGTCCAAGGAGATTTCGTCAGTTAAGGTTTAGTGGCGGCATTATTCTGTCGAGGAGGCTACTTGGGAGATTGAGACCGACATGTGGACCCACTATCCTCACCTTTTTTAGCCTTCAGGTATCTTCCTTTCTTCAACTTTCGAGGATGAAAGTTCTTTTTAGTAGAGGATATTGTAATGACCCTCTAGGTCATTTTCTTGATTTTCATGCTTTTTCCGCATTTTGAGCTTTCCCACAGCGGCTACAGGTCATTTATGACTTGTCAGAACTGACGGTTTGGTTCCTGAGTCGTTTATTTATGTTTTAAGCTTTGGAATGTCGACTTTGGGTTACAGGGATCTTTGTTTCGGGTCCTGAGGTTTACGAACTCATTTTGCTCTATTGGGTTCTATTTTGGTAAAAGTTGGTTCTTAGATGTGGGGCCCACTTTTTGTTAAAATGATCTCCATTGGGATTTTGTTGATTCCATTGAGTTCAGAATGCCATTTTTGGTTGAGTAGCATAGTTCATTTGTGTTCGCTGGACCCCAGATGAATCTCGAGGGTCCATCCAGTGACTTTTTAGCCTTGAAAATTCTATTGGTTTTGCTGATGTTGGAGAGTTTGCTTTTGCAAACTTTTCTCCGCATTTCCGATGGCCACTTTTGTGGACTTTCTTTGTTTTTGCCGTAAAGGTCTGCTTTTGCGGTAAAGGTCCACTTTTGTGGATACTTCTTTTGTGATGAAACCTCCACTTTTGCACAGGCACGGGTGAATAGTGATCTCCATATTTGCGGTGGTTTTGGTGCTTTTGCGACGTCCGCTTTTGTGGAGATAGCTGAGTTTCTATATAAACTTCAATTTTGGTTTCTTTTCCTATTTTCCAAAAAATCCATTGCAAGTGAGCTTCTAGAGCTGGGATTAGAGTACTTTTCACCTCAAACATTCTCGGTAAGTTTGTTATGTTCCCCCGCTCTTTTTTCATCATCTCATTCTCGAATTTTCTTCCTTAATCCGTAGAATTCTCTTGTTTAAATATTATTGATCAAAGAGGACTTCAGGGCTGTTTTGGGTTCCGAAATGAGTCCCGTTACCACTCAAATTTTGGGCATGGGTTCATAGACTCTTTGTGAACATAATTGTGGAATTTGTTTTCTGTTTTATTGCGCGGGCCCCAAGGGTCATTTTCCGACCTGATTTCTGGCCTGATTTTCCATATAGCAATATGGGTGTCATTCTTATCGTCTTGACACTTGGATTATGTTATTGATAGCATGGCAGCTTTCTGAGGCTATTCAGAAGGGGAAGGCACGCGAGTGATGGTTCGTGTTTGTAGTTCGGCCCCGAGGTAGGTTACGATTTCCTTTTTAGACTTGGCTTAGTTAGATTCTATACTTTATAAATTATTGGAACGTTAGGTAGTATCATAAAATAGAAATAGGCTTTAATCTTGTGATTGTATAAATTGGCCATTTCAGGACCGTAGAGTAGAATTATACTATTTATCCTTAGTTTAGGAGCTTGTAGAGTTTCTGTGGCTAGCCTAGAATCCTTAGAATGCTTTTAGGAGGCTTTAGAGGTAGAGTAGGTGCTTTTAGCTATTTCTTTTCCATAGTTGTTTTCCATTCCTTCCATTTATTTACCATTGATGTGTATCTGTAGGCCTGAGGCCATAGCACGGGTTGGACGGAGTTTCAGGTTAGTCCTCTTGGTTGGAAGGTGTTTTTCCCTATTTGCCTTGTTCGTGTGATATATTCTCTAATTATGGAAATATACATGTTCATGCTGCATTTACATGACTAGCAGTACCGAAAGGAAAGAAAATTTTCAGGATTATTGGTCTAAACATGAGATTTGACACTTCAACATGACTTTCAGATTTTTAAAAGAACTATCTTATATTTCATCACTGGTTTAAGAAAAGAAAAAAGAGTACCACTTTTATACCGGTCTGAGAGATGCTCCCGGACCTTTTCTCCATTTACTTTTCTATTGATAAGCTCAATGTTCGATTCTGGGTGACCCGAGGAGCACATATCTGAGTTTTACTTTTTATGCATTTGTTGATAAGCCAAAGTTAAATTTCGGGTGCTCGGGGAACCAAATACCAGGTTTTTATATTTCTTCATCACATAATCTCCCATCGTATTGCATTGGCTTGAGTGCACTTGGATTTTCTGGTTCCTTGATTTTCATTATTATCTTTTTTGTTAGCTCAGTTAGCTCTATTTTTTGTTGATAACTTGATTTAGGTGGATCCCTGTAGTTAGCTTACTTTCCTGTAGTTTATATTATATATTGTCTTTCTGAGCTCGATCGACCTATGATGCCTACTGAGTACCCATTATTTTGGTACTCATACTATACTCTACATTTTTTTCTGATGCAACACCTAGTACGAGCCACCCTCGTTGATCCTCCTATCGTTCATGGTCGGCTGCTATTTGGATTGTGGTGAGCTCCTAGCATTTTGGAGACTTTTACTGCTTTCCATCTACATTTCTATCTATATTTTATATTATGGATAGACAATACTTATTGTGTAGCTACTCTGTCCTTTAGACGCTCTTGTACCAGTGACACCAGGTCGGGGGTTAGTTCTTGTGTATATGTATTGTCTTCTCGATTACTTTAGGGATATTTTTGTATATTGATAAGTCGGTAGTTTACCTACTTATTTAGCCTTTAATGTTATGCTTTTGCTAGTATAAAGTGAAAAAATGGTGCAATTGACACGGATTACTTCTATTTTATAGGTCTTTGTGTTTTAGAAGTGTTCGGGATAAATTCGGATGAAAACAAGTCAAAAGGAGGCCATTCGAAGAAGCAAGTAGCTGGCAGCAACACATACCTTCGCGAACACGAGGTCCCAGCCGCGAACGCGAAAGCCAACCGAGTCAAAGCTGCGCGAACGCGGTGTACCACTCATGTACGTGAAGGTCAACCAGACAGAGACCCTTCACGAACGTGGTGGACACTACGCGAACGCAAAAAAGAAAAGTAGTTGCAAGCCGTCTTGAAACACATCTTTGGATAATCTTTGGAACTTTTGGGCAAACTTGGATAGCAAGTTCATCAACCAACACCATAGGAGTGAATATTTAGATGCTCTTTATTGTAAAATCTTTAGTTTCCATTCTTCAACTCTTGTTCTTAATTGCTATTTTATTGGTGTATTGTTGACTTGAGATTTTGGGTTTTTATTAGAGATAATACTTGTTGGGTTATTGAATTCATATATAGATTTTGCTCTTGTTTGATTATTTGGGCCTATTGAATCCTCCATGCTTGAAATTATAGTCAATGGTTGCAAACATTGACTTAGCTTGCTAATTTGAGTTTTTGCTCGAGAGAAAAATTCTCGAATTCGGAAAGATTCATTAGTGGGAATTTGGGGTTTCCACTCTAGATCAAAGCTAGACAAAGCTTGGTTGTCAGAAATTCCCATCTAAGAGTTGGGGTTAGAGATAACCCAACTCACCCAAGTTATTTGGCTGGTTTACTGCTTACTCGTGTTAGTTCGAGAGAAAATACACGAGATATATGCTCGATTGGTCGAGAGACAGTTAGGCATACCTTTAGCCAAGACTACCTAGGTGTTAATCGGGTGCAAGTCTTCTGAATTGAATCTCCATTCCTAATTCTCCCTTGTTATCATTGCTTGGTGAAAGCAAGGTGAAAGCCATTGATCACTCTATCTTTTATTTGGTCTTCTTTATCTTTTAGTATTAGTCTAACACCCCCCTTTTAGATATCTTTTCTCTTTTTGTTATTTGAACTTCAATAAGTTGCTTGGACTATTTATTAGCTCGATCGCGACTACATTGTTCCCTTGGGTACAACCCCGACACTCGTTGGAAATTATAAATTTTGTTTTGCTCTGACGATCCTCGTGGCCTCCTAATTGTAGAGCATGATCTGAGCGTTCATCATATATTTATTACAGTTGATATGTATCTATGTTATTGGCCCCTATTTCCTTATATTTCTCTTCCACCTTCCTTATTTAAAATTATTTTACTTACTTTCGCATCATTGAGTTGACTTGCCTACTGAGGGGGGGGGGGTATGTAGGAGCCATCGCGACCCGATTTTAGGTCGTGAAAGGTTTCCAAGAAAAAGAGGATTATCGTGCTTCTTGACAAATATAAAGAAAAATTGTCCAAATGTCAATAGGAAATCACCATAACAGAGGGAGAGATTTATATAATTGAGGCAAATTATACACTGTCTGATAATGAAGCCCAAAGATTATCTAAACTAGCAGAGGCGATTGAGATGAGTCGCCAACAAATACTAGGCTTCAAATCCTTTTCGTAGTTTAGATTCTTGGTTAGGATGTTTTTCTTGCTTATTATGATGTAGTGATTTTTATGAAGCAATTAACATGGTAACTTATATTTCAATATGAATTGTCGCACCTCAAATTTTAAATGTTGATTTTTTTTTAAGCATTGATCATGAATATACCTCCCAATATTAAATAAACTTTAAGCTTTGTTGAGAATATGATCAAATAAATTAATATGTCATTCATGTTCTTTGGTGCAGATTAGCTCTCAGGTTTATAAGATTGGGGTATAAAATTCATAACTTGAGCATCCGATGTAAAAATTATCGGTCGCTTGATCCTACAATATTCAAACTACCAGGTCTATAGTATATCAAATTTTTAGAATCAATTTCCTTACGGATTGAGCAGATTTTATTTCTGAAGTTGACTTCTAAACTTGACGTATTATCTTCACAGCTTTGCATGTCTCACCAAAATATTTGTCTTTTGGTATAGGAGCGTTCAGATGACAAACAACTTGATTTTATAGGAACTAAACTTTGAAGGCTACTACAACATATCCAAAAATTAAAGTCAAACTCTTTTTTTATTAATGGGAATTAATTTTTAAAATTTGTAATGATTCTGCCTTGTTTTTTTTAGAGATTTGTGCAGTCTCACTAAAATGTCCCCTCTTAGTGTAGGAGTGTCCAAATGATTAGTAACTTAATTTTGTAGAAACTAGACTTGATAGATACAACATATCCAAGTATCAAGTCAAAACTCCTTCTCAATTGACGAAAATCAATTGTTAAAGTTGGCTATAAATTTGGCCTTTTGATCTCACAGTTTTGTGCAATCTTAGCGAAAAATTCATGTCTTGAGATCGGAGGGTCCAAATCACGATATGTTTGATCCTACATAAATTATACTTCAATACCTACATTCTTGACAAATATGGATGTTTGAATTGGCTTGGATTGACACAAATAATTTTTTAAAGTTAATGCTACGATCTGATGTTATCCCAGATAACATGCTTCATGAGGGATTATTCTCCTTTTTTAGTGACGAAGCATCCTTATCTTTGAATTGATAGAGAGTACACTCTAGATTCCTCCCTTGACGGGCAAAGTGCATGGAGCATCCTTTTCTTGTAGTTGGTTGAAGATGTCGATGGTAAATTCTTGGTCTGAGCTTTTGCAAAGAAGTAAACAAAGAAAATTTCTTGCAGCTTTCCACAAATGGAGCGTCATGCCATTGGTACCATGAAATACATCACCCCCTTTTATTGCAGGTTTACAAGGGATAACAACATGCTTGGTGAGGAACTACTTGGTGTATTCCTTTCTAAGTTCGACGAGTAAGTACTTGGTGTATCTCTATATAAAAAATAAATAAATTATTCATTGATGTAGAAATAACGAAATTGAGATCCTCTTGATTCTGAAGGAACTAGATTTCAAAAGGCACGACATCTCAAATATTATAGTTGAACTCTTTTGGGATCATCTTGAATTAAATTCTAAGTTTATCAATGGATCTGCCACAATTACTTTTCAGCTTTGGGTGTTCTAGCCGCAATATTCATATATCCTGAGCTACGAGTGTCACAATCACGAGATTTCTTATTATGTTGGAATGATAACTCACAGATCTATAATATGTGCAAAAAATCATGACTAAATGATCTCTAGATTTGTATAGATATTGTTTTTCAAATTTAGCTTGCTCGACTCTTTAGCTTTGCGCATTTGTGATAGAAAATTCTCAACTCTAAGTAGGAGTGCCAAAATCATGAGCTTTTTATATCGTTGGAAAGAGGAAACCAAGAACTACAATTTGTATAAAATTATGGCCAATGTCTTTATGGATTTTTATAGATTTTATTTAAAGTCAGCTTAGATTTTGCTGTACTCGGCTCTTCAGCTTTGTACATCTGTGGCAAAAAATCCATAACTCAGAGTAGGAGTATCAAAATTATGAGCTTCTTATATCATTGGAAATAGGACTCCATGAGCTGCAATCTATGTAAAAATCATGGATAAAAAGTTTTTAGATTTGTACAGATTTTACTTTGAAGTCAACTTAGATTCTATCATACTCGGTTGTTCAGCTTTGTACGTTTGTGGCAGTAAATTCATAACTCGGAGTAGGAGTGTCAAAATAACAAGATCCTTATATTGTTGGAAATATAACTCCAAGAACTACAATCTATATAAAAATCATGGAATTTTGTTTTGTTGATTTCTATATATTTTTCTTTAAAATATGCTCAAATTCTTCCTTGCTCGGCTTTTCAATTTTGTGCACTCCCACCTAAAAAATTCATAACCTGAGCTTGGAGTTCTCGACTTATCCATTACTTCCTCTTCAAAACTCAACCTATGAATTCTATAACTATGACAATAATGTAGGCATAATTCTAGTTGGATTCATCAATACAAACTTCTCCCCTTTTTTTAGTGGCGTCATCATTTGAAGGAATAACCCAAACTTGATAGAGTGTTTAAGAATCAATCTGACGATCGCACGATGCCATATTAATTTATTATTTTAAATTATGTGACTGAACTTAGAATAATACTCTAAGCTGCCTACGTACCTCAGTGAGGATGATCAAGTCATACCGTAGTTCGTAAAATGAGTTTTTTTTTGTGTCCTGATTTTTGCTTAGACCACTTCTTTTGAGGTTTCAACCTTGCATACTTTTGTGTCCTAACTTTTGCCTAGACTGCCTTTTTTGAGGTTTTCAACCTGTAACACCCCAGAATTTTGAATCAGTTTTTAAAACATAGAATCTCTGAAAAAAATTATCTTCCCAGGGATCACGAGCCCAAACCATGACCGAAGTCCACGAGTCATGGTTGAGTTCACGGGTCATGGAACCCATCCGTGGAAATCAGACCTGCAGCTTGTCTTTTGGTCTAGGAACCACGACCACAATCCACGAACCATGGTTTGGTCTAAAGCCCGTGGAAAGGGTCCGTGGAACCTGAAGTCGAGGTTTTTAATATGTTTTTCCCAGCTTTTACCCAGGGGTATTTTTGTAACTACCCACCCTTTTAACTCTTAAGTGAGGTTGTTTTGGGCCCTTTTAGTAGAGTTTCTTCCCTAATTAGCCTAAGTCCCCACAAAACTCTCATTCATCTTGCCAAAAGTGGAAAGGGCCTCTCAAGCTTCAAGCTCCAAGTCTCCATTTCTCTTCATCCTTGATTAATAAAGCTTCAATTCAGGTATGTGGGTATTCAATAAGGGATTCCTTTCACCCTTATGCCTAAAACCCTCAAGTTTTACTTTAATTTATGAAATTATGAAATTAGGGTACTTACCCAAATTGGGGAAATTTTATGTATTCAGTTTTAAAGCATCAAATCATGGTTTCTCATTTTTTACCCATGATTTATTTGAAATTCCTTAATTGTTTTTAAAATCCCATATATTGAGAATGAATTATAGCATGATTTCACAAAATTGCATGTTTTCAAGCAAAATTGGTATGTTTAGATAACATGACCTTAAGTATCATGAATTTGCATGCCTAATTCTTCAAGTTATGAATTTAGAATGAAAAGTATGTTTTGAATTATGGCTATGCTAAGCTTTAAGACTTATGAATTGAGATTTGCATGACATCAGATATGTCCTTATGCTTTTCAAACAGTTTTGGCATTAGATATGTCACAAGTACTATATGAGCTATATGTATTATTTTAGGAGTAGTATTTAGCACCGAGCAATGAGGGTTCAGATAACCCAAGTCCAAAACTACGTTGCCACCGTAGGTTGCTCTCTGTGGCTTATGAAAAGATCCTTATGACATGGTTCTAACTTTCGCCAGTTAGGATAACCTTTTTCAGTGTAGGTGCATGACACTGGACTCCATGTAGCTCATCATGGTTTATATCGATTAATAGAAACTCCCGTATGACTGTTTTCAAGCTTTTAAACCTTATGCTATTCTATTTTGAAGTTTGACTTCTATTTCATGCTTTATGTTTAAACTACGATATTTACTTATGATTTATCTTATTTTGCATGAACTCAGCTTCAAATATATCTTAAGTATGTTTTTACCATATTTTTGTATATCTCACATATTCAGTACATCCTATAGTACTAATGCATATTCTTGTGTTACATCCTATTATGATGCAGATTCAGGTTCCTATCCTCAGATTCATGGCTAGACATTGCCGGTTATCCAGCTCCTATTGGCGAGTCCTTATCATTCGAGGACTAGTACTAGACTTGTTACTTTCATGTCTTTCTTTCAAATTTCTGAGTTAACTGGGGTTTTGTACTAGTAACTCTTATGGTCAGTTTAGAGGCTTTGGACATAGATAGATGCTCCTATTTTGCATTTTGGATTTGGTATTCTTAGACCTTTATCTTATATAGACATGGTTTCCTGTTACTACTATTTATGCTTCCGCTATGATTCTTTGTGTATGCCTAAGTTATGCTATGACCAAGGGTTAGCTTGGGACCACTTGTGGCTCCGGGTCCCGCGTTACATCTAAGGGGTAGTCTCGGGGTGTGACAAACTTGGCATCAGATCATTAGGTTCAAGAGTCCTAGGGTGTTTGAAATTTGCATCAAGTAGAGTCTCTTTCATGGGTATGAACCGTACAACATCTATGAGAGGGAGTGATATGCCGCCATTTTACGGCACTTTTGACTCCTTTAAACTAAGAACAATCGTACGTTTTCAAGCAACCATTGTCGTTTTTGATGTTTTCATGTTGTATTTTCAGGAAATGGAGACAAACATGGAAACAGAAGGAAATACGCAAAAAAGAGCATTCTGGATAAGAGTGACAGCCCGTCACACATGTGACGGTCCGTCACAGTGACCGTCACACCAAGGCAGCACCACTGCCTAGTGGTGACGGTCCAGGCGACGGTCCGTCAAGCCAGTGACGGTCCGTCAGCCTGGCCGTCACACCTGGGCAGTCGGTTACGCGGAATCCGAGCGTTTTTGGGATTTGTTTCCTAGACTCCTATAAATACCCTATGTTAGGTTTATTTTATTTACCAAGCTATTTACAATAGTTTACCCAATAATTTTAGGAGTTTAAAGTCGAGTTTTGAGAGAGGAAAACACGCAATACACGTTTTCTTCCTCCTCAATCTTGTTCTTGATTTGTTCTTGGGATCTTGTTTTCTCGTTCTTGGAATAATTAAAGATTGTTCTCACTACATTGTAAGGATCTCTTTTCTTTATTATGAATATGACTTTCTTTTATTCTTCTACGAGCATGAGTAACTAAACCTCCCACAACTAGGGTTGTGGGAGCCATGGCTAAAGTAGCGATATAGATTCCGGGTAGCGACGGGTTCAATATATATGTTGTCACGTTGTTAATCATTCATTATTTAATGTTTTCTAGTGGTTGCAAACATTAGAACATGCCTAGGTTTAATTTGCTTGAGTAAAGAGATTAAAACCGGGAAACATGATTAACGACGAGGATTCGAGACTACCAACTCTCGTCTTATGATTAATGCTGTAACTAGATTAATCTACTTGATGTTTAGGATTGAAATCTAAAAGCACACCTTTTCAAGTTCGAGAGAATTGAAAAGTAAATTCGTCTATTTGGTTGAGAAACGTTTAGATGATACCATTAATTCAATCACATCGTGACATGCATATAGAAAGAACCCGGTTAAGCTTAGGATCGACATCGTTACCAATGCCATGGTAAACACTTCCCTAGTTCATTCTCCTATTGATTAATTCTCATACATTATTATTTGCTTTTGTTCACACAAAACCCCCCTTTATTTACCGGAAACTATTGACCATTAGTCAACTGATTCACTAAAGGCTTAACTTTCACCATATTCTCTGTGGGATCGACCCCAACCTTTGTTGGGTTCTATATTTGACAACGATCGCTTACGCTTTGTAATTGGAGTGGTACTTTGAGCGTTATCAAATTTTGGCGCCGTTGCCGGGGAATACGGTTGTTTGTTAAGTCCGGTGTGTTTATTTGACTCTTAGTCATACTTTCCTGCTTTTACATTTATTTGTTGTTTTTGTTTTGACAGGGTACAGAGTTGTGCATGCCAAGTACCCGGCGCTCGGGTGAATCAACATTACCTTACGATCCCGAGCTTGCTAGAACGTTAAGGCGAAATATGGCCGCACAACAAGAGGCAGCAAGGCTCGCTGCGGAACTGCAGGCCCAACAAAATCTGAATGCTGGTGGTCTGCAGGACGATGTTATGCTGAATGATGAGGAAATCAACTTGGATGGAGTTGGCGCTACGGGCGCCATTGCTCTTCCACCGCTAGCGCCCGGAGCCAAGTTCAACATCACTAGCACGATGATCCAGCTGTTGAACTTGAGAGGAGTGTTCCGAGGTGCCGCTGGGGATGATCCAAACCAGCACCTAATGAATTTCGTGGGCATATGCAAGTCGTTCGAACTACCGGGCGTGAGTCAGACAGCGATCAGGCTCAGGTTGTTTCCGTTGTCTCTGTCTGATGAGGCAACGTTGTGGTTGACAGAGCTGACCCCCGACTCTATCGCAACTTGGGGAGAGTTGAGAGGAGCTTTCCTAGAAAGGTTCTTTCCTCCCTCTCGGATGATACAGTTGAGGGACGAGATTAGCAACTTCAGGCAGCAACCTCATGAAGCATTGCACGAGACCTGGTTGCGATTCAAAAAGAAGATAACACAATGCCCAAATCATCAGTTGACCGCTAACTTTTTGATGCAGACGTTCTACCGGGCACTGAATTCGGCTACCAAGCCGACGTTAGACAACACAGCAGGTGGTGCATTCATGGGTCTCACTTTTGTTGAGGCCACAACTACTTTAGACAGGCTCACCAAAACCAACAGGGCCTGGCATACACGGGATTCAGAGGTAGCAGCTAGCACTTATGCAGTTGGTATGTCAGCTGAGCACCGCAGAAAAGACGAGGAGCGCGACTAAGACATGGCGCATCTAAAAACGCAGTTGGACCTACTGACCAAGCACTTGTTCTCAGGAGGTATGGAGAAGGTAAGAGCTGTGGGTTCCCAAGGTAGAGCAGCAGAGTTGGAAACTAAGGAGGCAAATTACTTGGGGGGTTTCCAGGCCAATGGCCAAGGAAACCAAGGTCAGACCTATCAGAAGGACAACTACTATGAGAAAGCTGGCTACAATCGCGATCAAGGAAACTGGAGGAATAACACCGATCGAGGTGGGTTGTATGTACCACCTGGTAATCGGGACAAAGCTAGCAACGAGGCAGGGACTTCCAAGCTAGAGGACATGATGGCGAAGATGCTGCTGAAGGTAGAATCGACTGACTTTGGGGTAAAGGAGATAAGGACTGAGTTATCGACCATGAGTCAAATAGTGGAGGCACATTCCAATTCGATCAAGCAATTAGAGTAGCAAGTGGTTCAAATCTCGGCATCGCTAAATCAAAGGAGGACAGGTACCTTGCCGAGCAACACTGTCCAAAATCCGTGGAACGATGCTAGTTGTATGGCAATCACGACAAGAAGTGGTAAAACATTACCGGAATCACATCCAATAATTCAAACCCAAATTGATGTTGCGGATGAGGAAGAGGCGGTAGAGGAGGAAATTCAAAAGCCCGCAGATAAAAGTAAGGAAGCTGAAAAGCTTCCAACTATGATGCCGCGACCACCACCTCCTTTCCCGCAACGCCTGAAGAAGAAAGCGGAAGATGGTAAGTTCCAGAATTTCCTGACCACGCTCAAGCAGATATCCATAAACATCCCATTGGTGGAAGCGCTTGAACAAATGCCCGGTTATGCCAAGTTCATGAAAGACTTGATTACAAAGAAGAGGTCGGTAAGTTTTGAACCAGAAGATAACCTTCACCACTGCAGCGCTATTTCTTCAAGATCATTAGTGGAAAAGAAGGAAGACCCAGGTGCGTTTACTATCCCCTGCACTATCGGGAAGCTCAACTTCGAAAGAGCATTATGTGATCTTGGTGCTAGCATCAACTTGATGCCGCTAGCGGTCTATAAACAATTGGGTTTGGGAGCTCCTAAACCAACATCCATGAGAGTAATGATGACTGACCGCTTAGTAAAACGACCTGTGGGAATATTGTCTGATGTGCTAGTGAAGATCGGTAAGCTTATCTTCCCAGCTGACTTTGTGATCTTGGATTGCGAAGTAGATTTTGAAGTTCCCATAATCTTGGGACGATCTTTGTTAGTCACGGCTAGAGCGTTGGTTGACATGGAAATAAACGAACTGACCTTCAGACTAAACAATAAAGCTGTCAAGTTCGATGTGTCTAAATTGATGAAGCAACTAAGTGACATGAGGGTGGTCGCGGTCGTCAATGTTATTGAGAAAGCTCCTGCGGATGTACATCTTGAGGAGAAAGGTTTGGTCGAGACTCTAGCTGTTATGAGAGTAAGGTCGCGATCGCAAGAGGACGAGCAGGTAAAGGAAAGCGGTAAAAATAGATCAAAGAAACGAAATCACCGCAAGAGAATCTGCAAAGAAAGAGCGAAGAAGTTATCACGACTAGCTGCGAAACCAATGAAAGAAGAAGCTGAAACGCAACATGAGGTTGTCGCGTGCACACACTCCATCTAGTTCTCCTGTTTTGGAGACCCTGGCGGTCTCCAACATCATTCCAGAATCTGAGTCATATCGACTTCACAGGTATTCCTTTCTCTCACAGTTTTTAGCTTGCATATGAATGCATTGGGGACAATGCATGAGTCTAAGTTGAGGGTGTGGGGAAACCTGTGAGTCACCATCGAGGGTTTTTGTTGCCGTGTTTCTTTTCCCTCCGGTGTGCTATCTAGTAGAACCGGCATGTTTAGGTTGTTATTTTAAATTTTTTTAATTGTGTTTTAGTGTCTATAGCAAAGCATCATGGCATGTTTTTTGACTAAAAGGAGCCCCTTTAAAAATTTTCTGGTTTTGTACTTATGTTGAAACGATTGACTGTCTGGATCCTTGTATGTCATTGTGTGATTATGATTAGAATAAGTATGCTTAAGCCGAGCGGTTGTTTAATAGTTGGTAGCGGTATAGTTTCTAGGTGCCAAGAGTGTGTGAGATTATTGTTATAAATTCTTACTCTGTGCATGCATCTAGAACTTGCCTGGTCTATTTTGTTAAGTTTGAAGTTTGGTTGCTTAGGAAAGGATCACAGGCCCTTTTTGTGTGCAGTCCACTTAACCTAAAAGACTGTCCAAATACAAATAATCCCTTTGATCCCTGTTTGAGCCATAATTGATCCTATTCTTTCAATAACCTGTCACCGTTCCTGTTTAACTTTGAAACCCTATTTTGGCCCTGGTCCTTCCTTGGACACCGTGCACCTCAACGCAGGCAATCAACCTAAGTTGAGGGTGGCTACTATAGAGGTAAACCCTGTTTTGGCCCTGGTCCTGCCATGGACATTGTGCACCTCAACGCAGGCAATCAACCTAAGTTGAGGGTGGCTACTACAGAGGTGAATGATAAGAAAAAGAGGATGGAGAAGATTCGTTGTGAATAGAATGAAAATTCGGGTGTGTGCCTAAGAAAAGAAAAGAAAAATAAAAAGAGATGAAAAAGATCGAAAAAGTAATAAAAAGAATTGTCAAAATAAAGAGGCCGCACCTGTAGCTAGAGAGAAGGAAATAAAAAGGTGAATAAGGATGGACAAAGCAAAGTTAGGTGGTAATAAGATGTCGGTTGTTCCAAGGAGGGCTTAGTCACTAACCCCTAAATGTATCATACCTGCACCTGAAGCCTCATTACAAGCCAAAACAAGTCCGGTAGTGATCTTGAGCGGCTTTCTGAAGAACTGAAATAGAATAGTAAGGGCAAGCCTATGGTATCGCATGTGCATTGTTTGAAATCGTTTGTGAGTGTGAGCACTTACCTAGTCCCAAATCTTGTGTGTGGGATTTCTTTGTGGTGAGGGCATCAAGATTTCTATCTTGCCTATCGATTGTTAGGATAGCTGCGCGTGTGTATGCATAATATTCTATCATATCGGAATGACATGTTTGGATCCTTGCAAGTTAGTGTTTCATACATTTGTTTGCTACGAGGGAGCTTGATTTAATGAACTAATGAATGACCATGAGTTGCTAAAGACACGAGTTTGTTTGCTTAGTTGAGTCGTCGTATTATTGTTTTGTGTGGGATCGACCCCAACCTTTGTTGGGTTCTATATTTGACAATGATCACTTACGATTCGTAATTAGAGTAGTACTTTGAGCGTTATCAGGGAGGCTATGAGATATTTCAGGAAAAACTTCACTTATTTCATGATCAATATCATGCGATAGAGTTTAACTCTATTAATTCTCTAATTCGATCTTTATGCATTTCAGATTATGTCTCCTCGCCATGCCATTCCTTGCTGGGCCAATGCCCAAAATACTAACCCTCTGATCCCAGACCCCAAGGTCACAAATGCAGAGTTCAGGAATGTCATTCATATGCTATCTCAGACTATGGCTGCTCAGGCCAATCAGTAGGCACCTGCTTCTATCCACCCTCAAGGTGGGGAAGTTGTGGCCAGAATGTGATACTCCATTCACATGAACCCGCCTGAGTTCTTGGGTTCAAAAAGAGTTGGTAAAGATCCATAAAATTTCATGGATAAGGTAAAGAAGATTTTGGATGTGATGCAAGTTGTTGGTATTGACGGTGTTAAGCTAGCTTCTTATCAACTCAAGGATGTGGATCACATTTGGTATACTCAGTGGAAGGATTCTAGGGCTAGGGATGTGGTCCCTATGACTTGGAAGTGCTTTGAGAGGGCGTTTCTTGATCGGTTCTTCCCTAGGGAGTTGAGGGAGGCTAAGGCCGAAGAGTTTATTAATTTGAGGCAAGGATCTATCTCATTCAGGAGTATGGATTGAAGTTCACTAATCTTTCTAGGTATGCTCCTTCTATGATGGCTGATCCGAAGGATCAGATGAGCAAGTTCATTTATGGGGTTTCAGATTTGGTAAAGAAGGAGTGCAGATCTGCTATGCTTTTGGGTGATATGGATATTTCTAGACTTATTACTCATGCTCACTAGATTGAGGGAGATAAGTTGAAGGAAATGGAAAGAGAGAACAAAAGGGTCAGATTAGAGAGTTCAGGTTTTAGCCATCAGAGGTCCGGAGGAAGACACCATTCTTTATTTCAGAAGATATCATCAGGACCCGTGCATTCTTCAGCTAGTGCTCCTACTCAATCCCCTAGGCCTAGGCATGATAATTCAGGTAGAGAATCATGTTCGTAGTCTCAAGGGAGTGTTGCAAAAGGGCCTTCCTACCCTATTTGAAACAAGTGTGGGAAGAATCACCCGGGAGAGTGTCATTTGGGCACAAGTGGACGCTTTGGGTGTGGATAGAATGTACATATGATTAGATATTGACCTTAAGCCAAGAAGGGACAGGGAGGTAGCAGGACTCAGTCTGCTCCAGCAGCCCAGGCAGGTCATCCGGCCCAGCAGGGCACTATTTTAGGTTCGCGTGGTGGTCAGCGCCAGAACTGCCTTTATGCTATTTCATCTCGCCAGCACCAAGAGATCTCACCAGACGTTGTCGTTGGTATGTTGAAAGTCTTATCTCTCAATGTTTATGCTTTATTGGACCCCAGATCCTCCTTATCGTTTGTGATCCCTTATGTTGCTTGTAAGTTCAAAGTTAGTCCTGAACAACTCTTAGAACCTTTTTGTGTTTTGATTCCTGTTGGTGAGTCAGTCCTAGCCAAGAGAATTTATAGAAATTGTCCTATATCAAACCTTCATAGAGTCACCTCAGCTGATCTAGTAGAATTGGAGATGATTGATTTTGATATTATTCTTGGTATGGATTGGTTGTATGCATGTTATGTCTTAGTTGATTATTGTAATCGAGTCATCAATTTCAAGTTTCCAAACGAACCTGTCTTAGAGTGGAAAGGTAGTCCTCCATCCTTAAAGGGTCATTTCATATCTTATATCAAGGCTAGGAAGATGATTTCTAAGGGTTATGTCTATCATATGTTTGGGTTATGGACATGGAGTCCAAAGCCCCATCTGTCCAGTCAGTTCCTATTGAAAATGAGTTTCCCAAAGTGTTTCCCGAGGACTTTCCCTGAGTCCCTCCCGAATGAGAGATTGAATTTGAGATAGACCTTCTCCCATATACGCAGCCTATCTCTATTTCTCCTTATAGAATGGCTCTAGTGGAGCTTAAGGAACTGAAAGATAAGTTGAAAGACCTTCTTGCTAAGGGTTTTATCAGGCCCAACAACTCTCTATGGGGTGCTCCAGTTCTATTCATGCGAAAGAAAGATGGTTATCTCAGAATATTTATTAACTACTGTCAATTGAACAAGGTCACAATCAAGAATAATTATCCCATTCCTAGGATTGATGACTTGTTTGATCAGCTTTAGGGTGCCAGTTATTTCTATAAGATCGACCTTAGATCTAGTTATCATTATGTCACGACCCGAGAGTAGGCCCCGTACATAGCAGGCAACCCAGACCAAGGAGGCCTAAGTTAACCCCTTAGCATACATT
Organism: Jaltomata sinuosa; assembly: GCA_003996215.1. Lineage (NCBI taxonomy): Eukaryota > Viridiplantae > Streptophyta > Magnoliopsida > Solanales > Solanaceae > Jaltomata > Jaltomata sinuosa. The sequence goes on from QJPP01000400.1 coordinate 177,007, forward strand.
AACAAGCACATTCAATAAATAAAGAATTTGCGGAAAAAGGACTCATTTAAGAACATCATTTGAAATATAGTTAAGAATTAACCAAGTGTTGGGAATAAAATATTTAAACAATATCTACATAGGTCCACGAAGCCTCTAACATAAGAATGAAATAGCAATGCCAGGACATGACCCCGATAATACCATAACTGAAAATTAGAGTAAAATAAAGATGCAATCGCCTTCCGAAAGAATGGAGGACTCACCACTTGCTTATCAAAATCCCGAAGATCCTAGTACTGCACAGAACCACGAGAAAAGGTCTCTAAACCTGTATCATGAAAAGATGCAGCATCTGAGGACGGTCAGTACGGCGAGTACTGGCATGCAACCCAGGGGAAAGGATATCACAGTTTATAAAGCAAGTCATAAAAATTTAATACATATCATAAACATAAAAGATGGGGTAGTTTTCAAATAACCAACATGACATTTACATGAATACATTACTTCTGGACTAGATGGTATCACCGATATTTATTTCACCACGGGCTATGTGGGTCCGATCACAACTCGACCGGCAGAGCCTCCAATCTAAGTTTGCCGCAAGGATTTGGAGCGTCATAATATAATCACCTCATAACTGCATACCGCTGACAAGTCAAGCATATAGTAAAGAGCCCATTTCGACTCAGAGGGAAGAGCCCCGTTTGACTCATACCCGTATCGGCAAAACACAATTTCAGGTGTTGAGCCCCGTTCAACTTGCACCTTCTCGGTTAACCATCTAATCCTCTTAAGCCCATATTTTAACATTTCAAACATTTAACAAAATCAGTCATTTTGGGACTCTTAACATTCTTAAGGCACACGTGGGTTGGTATCGTCATACCAAGACTTGCAAGTCGCACTTATCATCTTATGCCTTCATCATTTACACATCAATAGTCCGGTATTTAAGGATCTTAAACTCGTTTAACACATAGGTCCCTCAAAGTTAAAATCTTACTAATTATCAAGTAATCATTTCAAGGACCGAGGGATTTAAGAAGATCCTTTTTACTTCCTTCAAAAACCCATATTTAGATACTACAATCAACTTTCGAAGGAAATATACAAAGAGCTTCAAATCTGCCCCAATTTCAATAATCCGTAAAGAAGGTTATGCTTCAAACCATAGCTTTAAAATAACAATTAGATACGGATAATTTCATAGAAAAACATTTAGAAGTTTCAAGCAAACTCTTCCTTTCAAAACCCTTCAACCATTTTTATACATTACTAACATAGATGTCGTAGTAAGTAGTAGAAAACACAATCCTTATGAGTATGGTTGAAAGGGGATTGTTCAACATACCTTTTGACGGAGAAAGCTTATGAAACGCTTGAGTTTTGCTTTAGAACCTTGAACCCTAGGCACGTTTTTCTTCAAGAACTTTGAGGTGAGAAGTAACGCTCTTTCTTGATTTTTGTTCGTGACTTAGGAGGTTTAGGAATATTTAGAATAAGTGGGGGATGAATCATGGAAGAGAAAAGGACAAAAATACCCTCAAATAACTTAAGAAGAGGCAATCTCGTAGTAATACCATAGGGGTCCTATTTATAGGCAATTCCAATTAAAATCCGGATTGGTTTAGGAAGGAAAACGCGTCAGAAAATGGTCGCCAAAATGGTCCCTTTTGGCTACAAATGGACCGTTTTCAAAGGCGTTTTAACTTACAGAAATTTTGAGTTTCTGTCTCCAGAAATGGTTGGTAAAACGGATCTTTTTCCCAGAAAACGGACCGTTGTCTCTTCCATTTTAACTCCCAAAATTCGACGGTCTTCTGGACAGACAGATGTCTTCTCAGTAAACTGATCATAACATTTTACTCTTGACTCAGATTAATGTGTGGTTGACGGAGTTGGAAAGAAGACTCAAAGACCTTTAATTTGGTGTGTCATGTGCCACCTAACTCTTTATATTCTAGGAGTAATGATCATTTGAAGATGACCCAAGTTAGAAAGTTATATGAAAACTTAGTCGGTAGAGAAGCTAATAACTTAACTTGTGCTAGGGGTTCCTTAAGACCTTGATTCACGCCCAACACTCTTACCACACATAGTGTTTGACCATAACACCTAGTTATAAGGGAATATTTCCAAGTTCAGGTCTAATTACATGCGAAAAATGATTGAAATCCTAGCTCAAAAGTTTGGGATGTTACATTATCTCCCCCTTAAGATCATTCGTCCCCGAATGATGGGTAGGGACTTATTGAAGCCATAAAGTAAAGGCTATGAACTCATATCAATAATTCTCTTTTAAACTAATATGGAAAGACCTCAAGAGGCACTCTATGACAATATCAAGCAAAATGTGAGAGTAGGAATCGTGAGACATAGAGACTTGGCATAGACATATTCTAGGACATAAGTTTTATGGAACATGATCATACTAATGTACGACATGAAATGTTTGAAAATCATAAGCATGAATTGAGATTGATACATGACATGAAATAAAGTTTTGGACGTATGAATAGAAGTATACTCACCTTAAATGATATGAGTAATAGCCCTTAGGTTTAGCAACATATTTTAACTATAAAACCTCCTCCGAATACTACACATTCCCCCTTGCGACTTGAAATTTTCACATTGGTGCATATAGATACTAAAGTATACATCTAACATCTTTCTTTCACCCTGTTCAAGCCTAACTTGAAGGCATAAAGTGCTACATCTAATGTGATCCGCTCTTAGGTTTTTCCTAAACTCGTCAAATTTTACCTCTAGATTCACCCTCCAAGAATACTACTTCTCCCTATCACCTTAATTAATCAAGCTCAAGCTTTTAACAAGGAGTCACTTGTCACACAATGCACTCGCCCTCAAGTGTTTATCATCACATCCAAGCCTATCACTATATTCCTTTTCCAACTCCGTTGTAGCTAAAACCATCAAATAATTCCCTCAAGCAGCCCACAATCAACAATTCTCCATCTTCTACAAGGAGACACCTTATATAGTCTCATCTTAATATTACACATAACAAATCCTCATCTCACATCTCATTCACACTTAACAACTTAGGTGGCATAATCACACTGCAACCACCACGAAAAAGGGAACACCTACTAATTTCCATCTAGGCCACTACTTAGCTTCCTCTACTGACACTTGCCCCCACATATGCTAAACATTACCGAGTGAATAGATTAAGAGTATGAACTGCATGACATTCAAATAGCGGCCTGACTCTTTATCACAAACATGGAGTATGAACTGAACATATTTAATAAGAGCATGAGCATTGGGGATACCTGAATGTTGTTCAATCTAGACTTATACTTACATAACCTTGCCATGCAAGTTGAGGTCTAGGGAATTTGGTGCGACGATCATGGTTACTTCATATTCTGAACACCCAAGAAATGGATTGAGGGTTGTTCTGAGCATAGACATGCCATCACCGTCCATAACCATCAAGGGTGGATGTGCACAGGGCTTAGAGAAAGGAAATCAAAAGCACGAATCTTCTAAGAAGTCTGATCTGGGTGTGTACATGATGTAGCATGAATTCAGTAGCCATTTTGGACATATCATGAAGCTTGAGTTCATAGGACTGAGTATAACGTGAGATATAGGTTCATGGATCATGAGCATCGTATCATAGACCTTGGGTCCCTAGAACCTTAGAGAAAGATTTATACCGCTGAGAGACATTATCTCTTCCAGTTCAAAGGGCATAGCATTGACAAGAGACTCACATAGAAAATTTGTCCGTCAGACATAGGCATGATTCAAAGGCATAAGACATGGGTAGAGTGTCCTCTTAAGCTGAAGTATAAGAAATATGCCAGGATATGAATAGGTCACTTTGGAACGCATCATAACTCCCTTTTTTCAACTCATCAATCCTAGAAACTCAATACTTCCCTTGGTTCAACACCTCATTATCTCCCCCTTAGCACGAAGGTCACTGCCTTAGGCCTGCGGATCTATGCTGTAAAAAGATCTATGAGTACAACACTCAGCATTCCAGGGTGTCACTATACACATGAATTCCAATCTCATCCAGATATTACATTTGGAAAAAAAAATACCAACTCCTTTCTAGGTCATTCTCTTCAGAGACACTTTTGTTAACTTATTCTGACCTTTATAATCGAAATATTTAAACTTAGCTCTCTTGGGCACATACATTCATGTTATCTAACACTTAAGAATCTATCCTCCATTCCTTAGTCTACTAGCACTTATCCAATCTCATATCCACCCAATCCAATAAACTTTAAAATGATAAGCCAAGAGGCTCAACAACTCCCCTTCAGATCTATAATTACCTCAATTCAATTCCAATGAATACCAATATTAACTACTAAGCCTTCTCCATATGAAGCAACTCAAGAACACTAATCGAGAACACCTAGTACTCTTAACAACATAAAACCCCATCTAACATCATATTACCTCCAGTACAATTCATTCTTATACACTTAGGGCTCTTATTCCTCTAATGACTTAGCCACAATTCATTTCTTCAACACTAGTTCTCATGTATATATCATGCTTACACATTCAAACCTACCCTATATTATCAACCTAAGCCCTCTCACGTACTATGTCAAGCCTATTAGATCAGTCTTATAAAAGTAATATTTTCATCTACAACTATCATTCTTTCTACCTCGGTGACCATCCACAACTCAAACTTACTGTCTAGCACTAGGTAAGGTTAACATCAAAACTTAGCATGCTATTCAGGCTTACTGCTACCAAATAGAAATCAAGGAACACTAATTCACCAAAATTATGACAGAGTGATTGATCTTAATTCCTTCTTCCACATAATTTATGGCTTACAAGCACAACCTCCTTCACCACATTGCTACTGCACCTTAACATTCATGACACATCTTTTCACCTACTATATTGGCTCGCAACTACTAGTTAAATTCTAGATCGTGTCTACTAAAACCACATGAGAAGGATAGTTGATCTTAATCTTACAATATAACCCATTACATCCCATTAGCATGCTATTCTTTCTCATATCACATCTACTTACCCATACATACATTTAAACTACCTTCATAGATCTATAAACATCTCTAAGTCTCCTAAGACCCCAAAATGGAGTCTGAATTCATAAATTTGTAACCAGTCTATCCTTACTCCCACAACCTATAATTGGTCTATACTACTACAATAACAAGCCACTATAGGCTCCCTCCCTATTTCAAATAATTAAAAAGAACATCTTAACTAACCACTCCACTTCTACTAAATTCCATAAAATCTACTAATCTTGCTAAAGTGAAACACACACCATACGAGCATACCACCTCTATCACTTAATTAGTGGGTACAATACTCTAGCTACATTTTTTTGATCTCTTACAACCCGCACTCTCTGTATCTTAAACTCATGACTCCATATTTCTCTGGCCTTGGGATCATCTCACTACTCATCTCATCACACCCTAGTTTATACTTTCTCTCAGGTGAAAATACTATCCCAATACTCGTATACATACCTTTTCCCCATTGATCGCGACAGCTGCAATACAGTTTTCAAAAGGGTTTGAAAACACGTTTCACCTTGGCTCAAAAGCATGATTCAAGAAAATAAGGGTTTACACTTAGAAGTATAGACTTTGGCACACTAATGGACTACTCTCAAGTCCTTGTGCAGTTTCATAACATTTTTGATGACTCAACCAAATAGAATTATATCATAAGGAGTCTGAGCTTTGTACTTCTTTAACCTCGAAAATAGGGCATAGCAAGCTGAGTTAGAGCAGAGTAGGAATATAAATAAGTTTCTTATAGACAACACTTTCAAACGATCATGAGTATGAAAGAATGGGAAACATTTCCTAAATACCCTATAGCCTCCTGATTATAAGTGTGGTGCACAACACATCCATAAATAAGACTCTACTGGACACGGCTACGTAGACACCCTGGGACCATGAACCATGCTCTGATACCAAGTTTGTCATGATCCGAGTCTAGGCCCCGGATGTAACAGGCAACCCAGACCAAGGAGGCCTGAGTTAACCCCTTAGCATACATTAACAAGCACATTCAATAAATAAACAATTTGCGAGAAAAAGATCCATTTAAGAACAATATTTGAATTATAGTTAAGAATTAACCAAGTGTTGGGAATAAAACATTTAAACAACATCTACATAGGTCCACGAAGCCTCTAACATAAGTATAAAATACCAATGCCAGGACATGACCCCGACAATACCATAACTGAAAATCAGAGTAAAATAAAGATGCAATCGCCTTCCGAAAGAATGGAGGGCTCACCACTTGCTTATTAAAATCCCGAAGATCCTAGTACTGCACAAAACTATGAGGAAAGGTCTTTGAACCTGCATCATGAAAAGATGCAGCGTCCGAGGATGGTCAGTACGGTGAGTACTGGCATGCAACCCATGGGAAGGGATATCACAGTTTATAAAGCAACTCATAAAAATATAATACATATCATAAACATAAAAGATGGGGCATTTTTAAAATCACCAACATGACATTTACATGAATACATTACTTCTAGACTAGATGGTATCACCGATATTTATTTCACCACGGGCTATGTGGGTTCGATCATAACTCGACCGGCAGAGCCTCCAATCCAAGTTTGCCGCAAGGATTCAGAGTGTCATAATATAATCACCTCATAACTGCATACCGTTGACAAGTCAAGCATACAGTAAAGAGCCTCGTTCGACTCAGAGGGAAGAGCCTCGTTTAACTCATACCCGTATTGGCAAAACACGGTTTCAGGTGTTGAACTCCATTTGACTCGCACCTTCTCGGTTAACTATCTAATCCTCTTAAGCCCATATTTTAACATTTCAAACATTTAACAAAATCAGTCATTTTGGGACTCTTAACATTCTTAAGGCACACGTGGGTTGGTATCGTCATACCAAGACTAGCAAGTCGCACTTATCATCTTATGCCTTCATCATTTATACATCAATAGTCCTGTATTTAAGGATCTTAAACTCATTTAACACATAGGTCCCTCAAAGTTAAAATCTTACTAATTATCAAGTAATCATTTCAAAGACCGAGGGATTTAAGAAGATCCTTTTTCCTTCCTTCAAAACACCATATTTAGATACTACAATCAACTTTCAAAGGAAATATACAAAGAGCTTCAAATCTGCCCCAATTTCAATAATCCATAAAAAAGGTTATGCTTCAAACCATAGCTTTAAAATAACAATTCGATACGGATAATTTCATAGAAAAACATTTAGAAGTTTCAAGCAAACTCTTCCTTTCGAAACCCTTCAACCATTTTTATACATTACTAACATAGATGTCGTAGTAAGTAGTAGAAAACACAATCCTTATTAGTATAGTTGAAAGGGGATCGTTCAACATACCTTTTGACAGAGAAAGCTTACGAAACGCTTGAGTTTTGCCTTAGAACCTTGAACACTAGGCACCTTTTGCTTTAAAAACTTTGAGGAGAGGAGTAACGCTCTTTCTTGATTTTTATTCGTGCCTTAGGAGGTTTAGGAATATTTAGAATAAGTGGGGGATGAATCTTGGATGAGAAAAGGACCAAAATATCCTCAAATAACTTACCAAGAGGAAATTCCCGTAGTAATACCCTAGGGGTCCTATTTATAGGCAATTCCAATTAAAATCCAGATTAGTTTAGGAAGGAAAATGCGTCAGAAAATGGTCGCCAAAATGGTCCATTTTGGCTACAAATGGACCATTTTCAAAGGTGTTTTAACTTACGGAAATTTTGAGTTTCTGTCTCCAGAAACGGTTGGGAAAATGGACCGTTTTCTCTTCCATTTTTACTCCCTAAATTCTATGATCTTCTTGACAGATAGACGTCTTCCGGGGAAACTGATCATAACATTTTACTCCCAACTCGTATTAATACGTGGTTGATGGCGTTGGAAATAAGACTCAAAGACCTTTAATTTGGTGGGTCATGGGCCACCTAACTCTTTATATTCTAGCAGTAATGATCGTTTGAAGATGACCCAAGTTAGAAAGTTATACGAAAACTTAGTCGGTAGAGAAGCTTTTAACTTAACTTGTGCTAGGGGTTCCTTAAGACCTTGATTCATGCCCAACACTCTTACCACATATAGTTTTTGACCATAACACCTATTTATAAAGGAATCTTTCCGGGTTCAGGTCTAATTACACGCTAAAAACTATTGGAATCCTAGCTCGAAAGTTTGGGGTGTTACACATTAGCTTCGTGTTCGAGAGTGTGACATTCCTAAGACAACCTTCAGAACTCAATATGGTCATTATGAATTTATGGTTATGTCTTTTGGACTAACTAATGCTCGTACAACCTCTATGGCCTTGATGAACCATGTGTTCAAACAGTATTTTGATATGTTTATGATTGTTTTCATTGATGATATTCTTATCTACTCTCGGAGTAAGGAGGAGCATGCGAACTATTTGAGAGTTGTGCTGCAAACTCTCAAGGATTGTCAATTATTTGCTAAGTTCAGTAAGTGTGAATTTTGGATGCAGTCTATTGCTTTTCTGGGTCATATTGTGACTAGAAATGGTATTCGAGTTGATTCACAGAAAATAGAGGCAGTGAAGAATTGGCCTAGACCCACTTCCCTGTCTAATATTAGGAGATTTTTGGGTTTGGCTAGCTACTACAGGAGATTTTTGGAAGGCTTTTCCTCCATAGATGCCCCTCTGACTCGGTTGACTCAGAAGAAGGTAAAATTTCAGTGGTCTAATCAATGTGAGAAGAACTTTCAGGAATTGAAGACTAGGTTGACCACATCCCTAGTTTTGGCTCTACCCGAGGGCCTAGATGGCTTTGTTGTGTATTGTGATACTTCTAGGACTGGTTTGGGTTGTGTTTTGATGCAGCGTGGTAAGGTAATTGCTTATGCTTCTAAATAGCTCAAGATTCATGAGAAGAATTACCCGACTCATGATCTTGAGTTAGCGGTGGTGGTTTTTGCTTTGAAGATTTGGAGACACTACTTGTATGGTGTTCATGTGGGTGTATTCACCGATCATAAGAGTCTTCAGTATGTGTGCACTCAAAAGGAATTGAATCTTTGTCAGAGAAGATGGCTTGAGCTTCTTAAGGATTATGATATGAATGTGTTGTACCATTCGAGTAAGGCCAATATAGTGTCTGATGCACTTAGTAGATTGTATATGGGTAGTGTGTCTTCATTGGAAAATGGAAAGAAGGAGTTAGCCAAGGATATTCATAGACTTGCCCGATTGGGAGTTTGCCTTACAAATTCAGCGGATGGTGGTGTTATTGTTTAGAATGGGTCCGAATCATTTTTGGTAGTTGAGGTGAAGGAGAAGCAAGACACTGATCCTATTTAGCATAAGTTGAAGGGTGTAGTCCATCAGCAGAGGGTAGAGGTTTTCTCTTAATGGGGAGATCGTGTGCTTCAATATCAGGGTCGATTATGTGTGCCAGATATAGATGGGTTACGATGGTGGATTTTGGGAGAGGCTCACAGCTTCAAGTATTCTATTCAACCTGTTGCCACTAAGATGTATCGTGACCTACAAGAAGTCTATTAGTGGAATGGCATGAAAAGGGACATAGAAGATTTTATGGCTAAGCATCCCAATTGTCAACAAGTAAAGGTAGAGCATCAACGACTAGGTGGTATGACTCAGGATATTGATCTTCCTACTTGGAAGTGGGAAGCGATCAATATGGACTTCATTATAGGCTTGCCTCGTACTCGTAGACAACATGATTCTGTTTAGGTGATCATTGACAGGATGACTAAGTCAACCTACTTCTTGGATGTCAAGACTACGGATTCAGCAGAGGATTATGCCAGACTCTACATTCATGAGATAGTCAGATTGCATGGGGTTCCACTGTCTATCATTTCAGATAGGGGTACTCAGTAAACCCAGGCAACAGACAATCCAAGTGCACTCAAGCCAATGCAATGCGATAGGAGATGATGTGATGCAGAAATATAAAAACTCAATATCTGGTACCCCGGGCACCCAAAATTTAACTTCGAGCTCATCAACAAATGCATAAAAAGTAAAACCCAGATATGTTCTTCTCGGGTCACCCAAAATTGAACATCAAGCGTATCAACAGAAAAGTAAACGGAGAAAAGGTTTGGGAGCATCTCTCAGATTGGCATAAAAGTGATACTTTTCTTTCGTTTCTGAAACCAGTGATGAAATATAAGATAGTTCTTTTAAAAATCCAAAAGTCATGATAAAGTGTCAAATCTCAAGTCTAGACCAAAAATCCCAAAAATTTCCTTTTCTTTCGGTACCGCTAGTCATGTAAATGCAGCATGAACATGTAAATTTCCAAAATCAGAGAATATATCACACGAACAAGGCAAACATGGTAAACCACCCTCCAACCAAGAGGGCTAACCTAAAAATCCATCCAACCCGTGCTATGGCCTCTGACCCATAGATACACATCAATGGTAAATAAATGGAAGGAACAGTAAACAACTATGGAAACAAATAGCTAAAAGTGCCTACTCTACCTCTAAAGCATCCTAAAAGCATTCTAAGGATTCTAGGTTAGCCACAGAAACTCTACAAGCTCCTAAACTAAGGATAAACAGTATAATTCTACTCTACAGTCTCGAAATAGCCAATTTATACAATCACAGGATTAAACCCTATTTCTACTCTATGATACTACCTATAATTCCAATAATTTATAAAGTATAGAATCTAACTAAGTCAAGTCTAAAAAGGAAACAGTAACCTACCTCGGAGCCAAATCACAAACATGAACTGTCACTCATGTACCTTCCCCTTTTGAACAGTCTCAGAAAGCTACCATGCTATCAAAAATATAATCCAGATGTCAAGATGAGAAGAATAACACTTATAATGCTATATGGAAAATCAATACAGAAATCAAGTTGAAAAATGACCCTCAGGGCTCGTGCAATAAAACAAAAAACAAGTTTCATAGTTATGTTTGCAATGGGTATATAAATCCATGCCCAAAATTTGAGCGCGAATGAGACTCTTTTTGGGGCCTAAAATAGCCCCGATGTTCTTTTTGATCAAGAATATTTAAACAAGAGAATTCTACAGATTAAGGAAGAAAATTTGAGAATGAGATGATGGGAAAAGAATGGGGGAACATAACAAACTTACCGGGAATGTTTGAGGTGAAAACTACTCTAATCCCAGCTCTGGAAGCTCACTTGCAATGGAGTTTTTCGAAAAATAGGAGAAGAAACCAAAGTTGAAGTTTATATAGAAACTCCTCTATCTCCGTAAAAGTGGAGGTTTTTTTGCAAAAGCGGACATCGCAAAAGCGACAAACCCACCGCAAATAAAAAGATCACTATTCACCCGTGCCTCTGCAAAAGCAGAGGTTTCATTGCAAAAGTGGTGTCTGCAAAAGTGGACCTTTGCCGTAAAAGCAAAGAAAGTCTGCAAAAGTGGCCATCACAAATGTGAATAAAAGTTTGCAAAAGCAGACCCACTAGTATAGCAAAACCAGCATATTTTTTAAGGCTAAAAAGTCATCGAATGGACCCTCGGGATTCATCTGGGGTCCCACAAACACAAATGAACTATGCTACTCAATCAAAAATAGCATTCTGGACTCAATGGAATCGATAAAAATCCCAATGTAGATTGTTTTAATGAAAAGTGAACCCCACGCCCAAGAACCAACTTTTACCAAAATGGAACCCAATAGCCCAAAACAAGTCCAGAAGCCTCGGGACCTGAACCAGGGTCCTATAGCCCAAAGTCAATATTTTGGTGCTAACAACACTGACATAATTCCCATCTGAGGCCGTCTTCTCAGAATGTTGGCCAAAGTTAACTCTACCATGTAGGGGTGGGTATTCGTTTATTTGATTCGATTTTTAAAATTTTGGTTCAATTTTTTCTGTTTTTAGTTATGGGAAACGAGGTACCAAAAACTGAACCAAATTAAATTCGATTCGGTTTGATTTTTCCAAATTCAATTCGATTCGGTTTCGGTTTATAAAATTTGGTTATTTTGGTTTTGGCTTAATGGGCTTTAGGTTCTTAATCTCACATCCTCGATAACTAGTTTAATCTGGCATTAATATCACCTTTTCTTCAACATCATCAAAGAAAACCAGAAAAGGAAAGAAGAAGAAAAACCAAAGAAATCAAAAGAATCAAAGAAAAAGGAAGAAGAAAAGTTGGCGTACCTGAGACTGGCTGAGAGACGGCTGATGCTAGTCGAAAATGGCATCGCTCGCTGGTCGTTCAGTCGTTGCCGCTGCTGGTCGTTGCATGTCGCTGCCGCTGGTCATTCAATCGCTTTGAGAAAGTTGAGAAATGATAAATGAGAAATGAGAAGAGTCTGATAGGCTTTTGGTTTAGCTGTTAGTGACTTAGTGTTTAGGACTTTAGCCTTTAGGTAAAGAAAAATTAAAAATATTTTGGTTATTCGGTTTAATCGAATAACTGGGAGTCCAAACCTGAAAACTGAACCGAATACCAAATTATTAAAAATAAATAAACCGAAACCGAATAAAAAAACTAAAAAATCAAAATCGAAAAACTGAATTAGTTCGCTTCGGTTCAGTTTTTCAGTTTTTAGGTATTTATGGCCACCCCTACTACCAGGCTTAAGAGTAGAGAAACAGGGAAATAAGCTTAAAACATAATTGAATGACTCGGGAACCAAACCGTCAGTTCTGACAAGTCATAAATGACCTATAGCCGCTGTGGAAAAGCCCAAAATATGGAAAAAGCACAAAAATCAAGAAAATGACCTAGAGGGTCATTACAAGACTGAGGCTGCTAAATTCTTCTCCACATCAACAAGTGTTTCGTGAAGCTTTCCTACAGACCCATCCAACTTTTCATGTTCCTTTTTTGCATCATTGAGGCATTATTGTGCATCAGAAAAGGATTCTTGATGTAACTCCTTGGTCATCTTTGATGATCTTAAAGCACCATATCTGGCGTACGCCTTGAAGAAGTTGTCGATGAGGTCCTCCAAAGTAGAAATATCAATAATATATAATTTTTTTAATTTCCTCTAAAGTCAAATCCATACTTGTCTCTAGCTCCACAAGGTTGTCTAAAGAACCCACAAAAATTATGTAATTGACAAGCGCAAAACACACTATAAATTTAAGGCTTTGCTAGTCAAAGATAGTATACTTTAAATCATCTCTACACGGATTTATTAGAGTAACGTGTCAATATAATCTTTCTCCATATTATTCAGAGAATCAAACTTCATAGTTGGTATGGTAAAAATCACGAGTTTAGTGAAGAACGCTCAAATCGTGCTTTCTAATTAGGAGGCCACAATGATCATGCAACAAAATAATATTTATAAACCCAACGAGTGTCGGGGTCATACCCAAGGGACTTGGGGTAGCCAAATTTCGATTGTAACAAATTGAGTTCAAGATAAAAGTATTTGCCCAAAACAAAAAGTAAAAGGATGGGGGAGGGGGGCAATTGGGAAAGTTGTCACTACTATCGTAATTCAATTAAAAAAATGAGAAAACTAAAGCGGATGTACCAAGTTTTACTAGACGACTAGGTATGCATATCCGATGGAGTTTTTGTTATGGGTTCAGGTAATTACCAATTCATACCTATTCTTGCTTAGTGACATGAATAGCATTGGTCATAAGTAAGATTTTCTTATCTCTCGATCAACAATCTTATTTCTGATGATCTCGGCTAGAGCATCATCAGTTTTACCAATAAACAACCAATCTAGCTTGGGAGGTCACACTATCTCTAGCTTAGACCCTTAAATGGGAGAATCCAACGACAAAAGCTATTCCTAGCCTCAAATTTGAGTGGAATCCCAAGTTCCCACTAACAATCTCACATCCAAAACTATGAAATCCTTTCTCAAGCAATCACATAGTCAAGTAATATAAATTAATGTTTGCAAACACCAATTTTAGGATTAAAACTAGGTGAAATTGTTAGACCCATGTCAATTAAGCAACAATAAGCAAGAATAGATAACACCCATGCCCATTTCTCAAACACCCATCATCAATGCACCCCTAGACAAAAGAATTTAGCCACTCATGGTGAGAGAGAAAGAGATACTAGCTGGGTAATTCAAAATCCCTTACATTAGAGCTGAATCTCAAGTTCTAGATTCAATTTGAGTACACAATTGTTAACCAAGAGAATTGAATTAAAACCCTCGTCTCAATGGAGGTGAAAAACTTGGTTTCTAAGCTAAAAATCTTCAAAATATTCAGAATAATAAAAGTTATTTACAATTATGCCTGAAGAGGCATTTTATAGTTTCCCAAAATGTCACTAAAAATTAGGACAAAAATGCCCTTCGGGAGGTGTGTGGTGCAACGTGCAGTTCACACATTATGATGTGCGCGTCGCACACTGCCTCCGGTTGAACCAATGACTTCAGCTAGAATTGGAAGCTCTGTACGAAAGGGGTGCAGTTCGCACCTCAGGATGTGTGCATCACACAACGACCACACCTCGTGATAGACTCTTCAGTGACCTTATGCTCTTGTGCAGAGGAGGTGCGGTTCGCACCTCGGCTTGTGCGTATCGCATGGTCACCACATCTCCGGTCAGAATCTTCAGCCTTTTCGAACACTTCACGCTTCACTCCATTTGAGCTCTTTTTGGGTCCGTTTCCTTGTTTATTATCATCTATCAAAAGTACCTGCATAGACATCAATAAAAGCCATAAGAACCTATAAATCTATTCAAAACATAGCAATAATTCATGGATATAGGTTCAATAAGTTGGTAGATTACCGACTTATCAAACCCCCAAACTTGAACTATTGCTTGTCCTCAAGCAAGATACTTACAAGACAAGGAATGAATTATGCTCTAGGCTCAATTAAGGCACAAAAGACTACTCTACACTAAAAATTAAGAAAAAGAATAAACAAAAAACTCAAACAACTATGCTTAACTCAATTTGGACCACCACAAACTCAAGGGAATTGATCATTTCAAAACCTTTTTCAAAAGGACATTATTTCTCATTCCAAATCTAGGGAATTTTTGCCATTCAAAATAAGACATTTAAGCTTCTCAAGTCATTGGCATGGACCGTCAAGGTTTGCCTTGAGATTCGCCACACAACTTGTCTCATTCATTCCCCTTAATTGAAATAGAGACTCTATGTTTCAATTTGAGTGCATGATGCCACTCACCACAAGAGAGAATCCCACTCACAATCATTCAATTCACAAAACACGGGAATATAGGAGAACCAAGAAAACTCTCACTCTCTCAAGGAAGTTCAAGTGCATACGCGTCGAACCATAGGCTTTCCCTTCATGTATATCGCCACTAATGTAGGGTAGCCAATCTCGGAATCACCAAGGACTTGCGGGTTATGATGTTGTCTAGGGTCAAGGTGATGATATCATTTGTATCAAGTGACTACACCTCCCTAATACTCTTTGTTCTCATTTCGAACACCGCTCACATTTTCAATTACAACTTCACCTTATTCCTCCCTCACACAACCCAAGATTTCTCCTTTTACTCATGATCATTCAAACTCCTTATACCACCTTCAATTGGTAGCACCTATTTTTGCTTTTCAATTTGCTCATTGGATTGATCTTTTGAAGGAATTTTCAATTCGAAATTAAGGTGCTACCTTGCACTTGAAGTGCACTTCTTTTCTTCTCCTCATTTGATCACATGTACCCCCAAACTTAGGCATTTGTCTATGTTGTATTTCGTTTCCCCCCCAAACTTAGGATTTTAGTCTACATTTAATTTTTAGGCAATTAGGGAGGATAGGTGCCAAAATAAGGATTCCAAAAAGGTAAGGGTGTTACAAGGTGCCAAAGAACGATCATAAGCTCAAAAGGGGTTCACTAGGATTTGATGTCGCGGGAGGACATTTGGGTGAAGTGGCTGTAAAAAAGGGCCTAGGGTCATCTTCCAAGCCTGGCCACACCTAGAATTTTGCCTTGAATGACATTCGGGGCAAGTTCTAGATGACACTTATGCATAAGAATCAAGGTAAAGGCTCACCACACAAGGCATCATTCTACAAGACTTCTTTCATTAGTCTCACAATCAATTGGCGCAAATGATTTTTGACAAGCTATTTCGAGTTAATTACACACTCGTTTATGAGTCAATCAAGCCAAAGAAAGAGTGTGCAAGTCATGATAAGAGAATGCTTTTCCTCAAAAAATTATTTCCCTTCTTCCTTTTATTTTCAAACAATTTGCCACGAGAAATTTTTTGGTGGGCCCATTTCAAGACAAGCAACTATGGACTCAATTCTAAACTACAACTTGGCATTTTTCCTTAAGAAAGTCGCCTCTCAATCTATCATAGAAAAACACCAACCCAGTTCGACACAAAAATAAAAGAGAAGACAAAGAAAATAATTAAAACTCTTGCTCCTTGGGAAAGAACTGTGGTATAAATAAAACCCTCGGAGTTTATTTCTAAACTACTATTAACAAGGCAATATCCAAATTTCACGCTCATTATTCATTTTAAAACAAGCCTCGATGTAGACCTTTAGTATATTTGCAAAGCATGGGTAGCGAGACAATAGGGCATGTAAGACCAACCCGGCGACATAATAAAAATCAAGCCCGGTAAGGGCACAAATAAGCTCAAGGTAAAATAAAACATAAAAGAAAATCACAATCATCCAAAAATTCTAGCAGAATAGAATGTCAACAGGGCCCAACATGGACAATAAAGGTAATTAAATGCCCGACAAGGGTAATAAAATGTCTCAAGCCCACTCACGGGCACCAAAACAAGTAAGTAAAACCAACCCCTCCCCATAAAAGGAGCATTTCCCTAAATGCTCATAGTGCAATGGGAAAGGGGTGGAACTCCTTGGGGGAATACTCTTCCTCATCATAATCCTCAGCAGCTGCCTCCTCATCAGAGGGCTTCTCGCTCACATCATCACCCTGCTCTTGATCTTCGTGATCAGATAATACCTCATCCTTATAGGCTGCAAACAACCCATCCATTGGTCTGGGAATGAAGTGAGGTGGAGGCCGGGTGGTTAGATCTGCTTCTACCACAAGTGATTTTCCTTTACCTTTGCCCATGTCTTTATGGAGAGTCTTTAGATATTTCTCACACTTGTCCACCCGTTTGCGCAAATTGAGAACGCTTTCCACAACTTCTTTCATGGACCACTTGACTCCCCTTTCAATCAACTCTGGTAATTCATTGAATATCTTTCTCAATTACCTCTCATGATTGTAATTTTTGTCAACCAGGTCTTGGAGTTCAATGTTAAACAGTGGCCCCCTGGGCACAACGGCTGGAGGTGTGTGTGTTCCCGAAGCAAGAGTAGATGGAGAAGAGGTGTGTATTTCAACATCATCATTCTCAACTTCCATTGACGCATCTTCCCTACGACTTTTGAATCAAGGAGCATCCCGATCAGTCTTCTTGTCAAGATCCAATACGCCAATGGCCGGGGTGGGAGTATCATAGTCGAAGAAAGGAACACCGGCTTGCACACAAAGGTTTTTAATTAGCACCGAAAAGGGAAATGCATCATCACTCCTTCGATATTTCCTCTTTATCACTAATGAAATGACCTCACCCACATTGATATGGTCTCCTACCATGATTGTAGCTACCAGTATGGCTCCATCATGTGTTATCTTTTGGTCATTTTGAGAAGGTATCAGACGGGAGTGCATAAAGTCATACCACACGCGTGCCTCAAAGTATAAAGTCAGGCGGGGAATTTCACCCCTCATAGTGGCCCAAGGATGTGTGTCAGGATCAATGATGGAGGCCGCCTATTCGAAAGGCTTACGCTTGGGAAGTAGCTTCTCCATGAGGTTAGGTGCTGATTCAATTGGATTGCTCCAATAGATGGCATTAATTGCAGCTGGAGTGATCTTGACTTTTTTCCCCATACCATAAATGAGTCCAATACGGGGAATTTCTCACAACCTCCTTTGTGGCCATTAGCATCCTGTGAGGTATGATATGAGGCAAAGAACTCGCGGACTAACTCCTCGTAATAGGTTTCGAGCTCCTCCTGAAATGGTTGCCACTGACGGTTGGTAAACTGAGTGGGGATGTTCGGTAGATTGTCCCCCATCACATTTAGGTTGAAGCTTTGTTCCTCATTGAAAGTCCTGCCCCTATCACGAACATAGATCACTTTCATGCCCTCCATTCTGAACCGAACTCTCTTCTCCTCTGAGATTTGGTCACAGGAAGATGAGACTTTCCTTTTCCCTTTTGCAATTTGCTTGGAGGAGGTGGGAGCTGTTGGAATGCGTGAGTTTCTTTCAGTAGTACCCCTGTTAGAAGATATACTCTGCATACAGAGATTGTGAGCTAAAAACAAAAACAAAACCTAAAAAGAAGTTAGCAAACTATAAAGGATGGAATGCAAATGATTGGAATAAACAAAGTAGGTGAATGTTGGCTTGTGCGGATCACGTGCAAAATGCACCAGAGAAAGTACGCATCGTATGTGCTATTGCACAAGCAGGTATACTCCTACAGGGATTTTTTGTTGAGGTGCGAAGCTGGTATGATTTGCACCATCAGAAGTGCGTGTCGCACCAAGCGTCGCCCCTCAGATCAGTGACCTGCTTTGTATTTTCAACATGGTGCAATGCCTTATGCAACCCGCACATCAAGATCTATGCGTCTCATGCGAAGCGCACAATGGCACAATTGGAATTTTTAGTTCCTTGTGTGCTTGTGAGTTCTGCATGTGACCCATAGAGCAAGATGTGCGTAGATACTAGGCACCCCGCAACAACCCAATCAACATTAAACAAGGGGGACATGGGGTATCATGACCATAACTTCCGGGTACTCAGACTTCCCTGGAATTTCATTGACTCAATAGCAAGCTAGAAAGGAACTCAACGACTTTTCTTAAGATAGACGTTACCCCGTCTATCATTGGCAAACGATGATTTACCCTTAAGAATGACATCACCCAATCTATCATCATGCTAAATCATTCGTTCATCACAAGTGTGTTACTCAGACTTCACCCCAACACATAAGTCAAGGATAAAAATCACTACCAATCAACATTCATTACTAAAATGAAAGTTCTACCAAGTTGACACATAGCAATATCATCGATACAACTTAGGATTGGGGACCAAAATTTTTTGAATCTCACCCAAAATCAACATGGCAATTCTAATAAGCATGCTTCATAATATGAGTTCCCAACCTTCATAGAAACAAGTATTTAACGTCGGAGAACTTACCACAAGTGAAGATTATGCAGAGGAGTGAAAATTAAAGCTTTTTGTTCTTTGATAAAGATGACCAGCAAAACCTTTCCGGAGAGATGACTACGGCGGTGGTGATGGAATGTTGGGGATTGTGGGTGAGATGAGGAGATGATTTATGGAGAGGTTTGAGGGATTTAGAGAGAGTTATGGGATAAAATTTTGAGGGTTTGAGGAAAAGATGGTGGAAGAAGAAGAGAAAAGGTTATTTTAAAAGAAAAAGAAGAAGAAAGGTTGGCCGGGTCATCTCCAAGTCGGGTTGGTCAATGGGTTAGGTCAATTAAAATTCGAACTTACCCCTGGTGCACCGCGACATAGATTCGCACCAGCCAAGGTGCGTATCGCATGGCGTTTTGCACATGCCCCTTTTTCTCCCCCTGGGTTTGCCCAGGCATCTGTTTCACCATGCGATGGAGGTGCGATGCACACTTTGGCTCGTGCGGTCTGCACGGCCAACCATATGTTACCTCCAAATTTCCTAATTTCCTTCAGGCATATGTTTCATCATGCGATAGGTTGTGCGACATGCACAAATTCTTGTGCAGTCCACACAGTCCACCGCACGACTCCTTTTTGCCTTGCTTTCCCTTGTTCAATTTATCCATCCATGCATTCCTACAAAAATACTAAAAACAACAAAAGATAACCAAAAAAAAAAGAAACTTGGGTTGCTTCCCAAGAAACTCTTGATTTAACATCGCGACATGACGATACTACCTCAATCCTCAGTCATTCTTTAGGTTGGCGATGGTGTTTCTAGGCAACGTCCCTTTCATCCTCGGGTTTATTTATCTTGAGAGGTGGTTTATTTGGGCCTCAAGATGCTTGTTTGAGGTTGATTGGGAGCTCACAGTTTGGTGAAGTGTTGAGTCATCACTCTTTATCTCACTCACTCCCATATTTGTGGTGTCCACCTTCTTAAGAACCAAGGACAACATGTCCTCCAACTTGGAATAGCTGGGGTTGCTTGTGCCTAGTTGGTAGAGAGAGTCCTCCTTGTTCGAAGGGATATAGGGATACAAACTCTGGTGATTGAAATGATCACAATCCTTGTCTCTATCCCACCAATTTCTGTCTCTTTCTTTGTCTCGAATCCAACCTTGGTTCTCCTCCCTCGGGCGATAATACCTAGGATGAGAACTTGCCAACACAAAACACAACTTTCCATCAACCACAATCATGAGCTTATCATCACTAGCTTTGATTTCAGGTGTACTCACTGCATTCACTGGCTTAGCATCGCCATCTCCCATCACATGCTTGGCCATTGGGTCAATTTTTGTCATCATTTTGGCCATTGTCTCATCTCGCTTTTCCTCCTTTTTCCTCGTTTCATTGATCAAGATGGATGAGGGTCCTCCCGAAGTTGGCACATCCGCTTCTCTTGTATGCCAAGATTGATTGGTATTTGTCATTCGCTCTAACAAAGTCGAGGCTATAGGAAACTCTAAGTTCATGAAGGTACCACCTCCAAGATTGTCAGCCACCGATTTGTTCATAGAGTTCAATGATCAATTGAAGCTTTATAGCAGCACATTGTTTGATAACTCATGATTTGGACAAAAGAAAAGCTTCTTTTTGAATCTTAGCCAAACTTCATGAAGAGGCTCGTCCGGGAGCTGCCTAAAGTTGGTAATCTCATCTCTTAGATTCATCATTCGAGATGAAGGAAAGAATCTCGAGGTAAATGCCTCAACCAACTCAGCCCAAGATGTGATAGAGTCATCCGGCAACTCTTCCAACCATGCCGTGGCTTCCCCCATCAAGGAGAAAGGGAATAGGCACAATCAGATGGACTCTTGGAAGATATGCTGAAAGATGAATGGTTGGCAAATCTCCACAAAATTCCGAATATGCCGGTTGGCATCTTCATGTGCTGCTTCACCAAATAAACCATTCATTTGGATTAAGTTGAGCATGGTGCTAGTCACATGAAAGACAATATTTCCCATCGTGGGGGGTAAGAGGATTACACCTACACCCCCTTGCATCATAAGCTCGGCCTCGTCAGCTTCCATGAATCCATCAACGCTCTCGTTGTCGTCGGCCTCATTCATAGGCTAGCCTGCTTAATCACAACACAAACAAAAAACAAAATTAAAAGAAACACGCACTATCAAGGTGACTTCAAAACAACAATCAAAAATAGCTATCAAATCAAGTCCCTAGCAATGGAGCCATTTTTGATGAACGCTCAAATCGTGCTCTCCAATTAGGAGGCCACGACGATCGTGCACCAAAATAATATTTATAAGCCCAACGAGTGTCGGGGTCGTACCCAAGGGACTTGGGGTAGCCAAATTTCAATTATAACGAATTGAGTTCAAGATGAGAGTAATTGCCTAAAATAAAAAGTAAAAGGATTGGGGGGGGGATTGGGAAAGTTGTCACTACTATCGCAATTCAATTAAAAAAATAAGAAAACTAAAGCAGATGTACCAAGTTTTACTAGACGACTAGGGATGTATATCCGATGGGGTTTTTGTTATGGGTTCGGGTAATTACCAATTTATACCTATTCTCGCTTAGTGACATGAATAGCATTGGTCATAAGTAAGATTTGCTTATCTCTCGATAAACAATATTATTTCCGATGATCTCGGCTAGAGCATCATCGGTTTTACCAATAAACAACCAATCTAGCTTAGGAGGTCACACTATATCTAGCTTAGACCCTTAAATGGGAGAATCCGACGATAAGAGCTATTCCTAGCCTCAAATCTGAGTGGAATCCCAAGTTCCCACTAACAATCTCACATCCGAAACTATGAAATCCTTTCTCAAGCAATCACATAGTCAAGTAATGTAAATTAATATTTGCAACCAACAATTTTAGGATTAAAACTAGGTGAAATTGTTAGAACCATGTCAATTAAGCAACTATAAGCAAGAATAGATAACACCCATGCCCATTTCTCAAACACCCATCATCAATGCACCCTAGATAAGAGAATTTAGCCAATCATGGTGAGAGAGAAAGAGATACCAGATGGGTAATTCAAAATCCCTTCCATTAGAGCTGAATCTCAAGTTCTAGATTCAATTTGAGTACACAATTGTTAACCAAGAGAATTGGATTAAAACCCTCTTCTCAATGGAGGTGAAAAACTTGGTTTCTAAGCTAAAAACTCTTCAAAATATTTAGAATGATAAAAGTTATTTACAATTATGCCTGAAGAGGACTTTTATAGTTTCCCAAAATGTCACTAAAAATTAGGACAAAAATGCCTTTCAGGGAGTGTGTGGTGCGATGGGTAGTTCACACATTACGATGTGCACGTCGCACACTGCCTCCGATTGAACCAATGACTTCAGCTAGAATTAGGAGCTCCGTGCGAAAGGGGTGTGATTCGCCCTTCAGGATGTGCGCATCACACAATGACCGCACCTCATGACAGACTCTTCAGTGACCTTATGCTCTTGTACGGAAGAGGTGCGGTTCGCACCTCGACCTGTGCGTGTTGCATGGTCACTGCATCTCCAGTCAGAATCTTCAGCCTTTTCGAACACTTCACACTTCACTCCATTTGAGCTCTTTTTGGGTTCGTTTACTTGTTTATCATCATCTATCAAAAGTACATGCATAGACATCAATAAAGGCCATAAGAACCTCTAAATCTATTAAAAATATAACAATAATTCATGGATATAGGCTCAATAAGTTGGTAGATTACCGACTTATCATTTAGAAACAAAAAATTAAAGGAATTTATGCAACACGAGTTACAAACGTTCTTTGCTAATAGAGAAATAAGGGAAATTAATGATCCACATATAGATTTTGATAACTAGAATATTCCTTGTCACTCCTTCTTTAAACCTAAGTTATAATTGATTCTTACAAACTCAACCATTACTTATTATGCCCAAGAAAAATGAGATTTTCCTTCGAATAATCTATTTTTTTAACACAATAGTATAAGGACTGCGAAGGTTAGCCTCTATAGTGCCACAACGGTCTAAATAAGAAATATTTTTCAACTATTTTCTTTGAACGATTATCATGCTAAATCAACAAGCTTCTTCTGAATACTTAAGAGAAGTAAGCAAGAAAGTTCAACCCAAAACATATTCTTAAATCATAGAACAATCCTTCTTCCGAATAGAAAGTAAAAATGGAATAATCCACATCGAGCATAAACTATGGAAAAAATCGGCTATTGAATGAGAAGTTCACACTAAGTTAACGATTACATATAGTTTCACACCAAATTCCCTATACAACGTCTACTCCATGGAGGAGAATAAGTTCAAAAAAAGAGATAATAATAAAGAAAATATTACAACTGAACTCTCAATCGACACTTTCATTTTGGATTTAGAGTTGTGTTTTTGCGTTCTTGTCACTCTCGTCACTTTTTGCTTGCTCCCAGTGTCAATACCTTAATCTTGGTACCAGTTTTACTTATAAAGCATGGCACAAATTTATGAGAAATCCCAAAAAAGACCTCAGTTTAGCATTTTCCATTGCAGCATCGTGCGATCGCGTAAGCTAGAAGCCTGATCGCACACTGATCGTGCGCGCTTGTCAGCAGTTGTGCTTCCTCTTTCAACTTCGTGCAGTGGAATGGCTTGGCCGTGCGGGCTTTCCAGTGGAAATGCATGAGTTTCTTAGAACCTTTTGCTTCCTTTAGCTCTAACTTCCAGCCTAAATTCTCCTAAACACATTTCAACAAAGAAAGTGCATAACATCTGTATAAACAAAGGATAAAACAATCACAAAATGCATTAATTCCTCCCAAATAACTCAACTATTTTACACCCATCAGTAATCCATCCACACAATGCGCCCCACATCTTAGAAATAAAGGTCGATTTGAAACAAAAAATAATTTCTTCTGGTTTAAAATTTGGAGCACTAGGTGGCAATGACCATGAAGAAGGCTTGAATAATTTTGAATACGTGATATAATTGGCAACAACTTCATCCGCATTAGTAACAGTTGGTTGGGAAAACTTTCTATTATCCAAAAAAGTGGAAGGTGGCTCATAGGTGGAATTATTTCCAGCGAAGGTACTCCATCGTTAAGGAAAGAGAAGGAGCTCTTTGTAGTCACATTAAGATCATTGAGGCTTGTAGCGTAACCTATAATTATATCATTTCCAAGATCATCGATGCATAATTCTGGAATATCCAACTAAAAAATGGACAAGAAAAAAATCCATAATCATCAGACTCAAAAAAAAAAAAAACTTCTTGTTTGATTAAAAAAAGGTTACTGTGATCATTTTATCTAATGAGAAATGCGATCAGTTTATTTTAAGAAAAGAGGGGGCTTTGCTTGTTTTGCTAATTCAGACAAAGACGTTGAGTTTTGTCATACCCCGAGCCATCCTAAATGCGACATGGTAGTTAGAGTCACGAGTGACCCCAAGCTAACTCATGGTCTGGCATGACACTATGAATACTGTATAAACTGAATAATACTATACGGAAGCTAAAGTCTGAATAATGTAAAATAATCAAAACAATGTCAATGCTCTAATCAAAATGGAATTCACTTAACATAACATAAAGTTGTACATCTACTGTCTATCTGAAAGCCTCTACTAAGATGAGTTGCTGGGACAAACCCCCAGCTAACTCTAACTATCTGAAAACTAAATGAACGAATAAAAAGAATAAACATAACACTACAAGAAAAGTGGCTTTTAGAGACCACTTCTTAACGACGTGATATGAATCCAGTCATTATATGCATATTTATAGCAACCAATTATTTTCCCAGTTGTTATAGTTCATTTTGTGATTTACCATTAATGTGGGACTGAAATTCCATAATATAATATCCGGTAGTTAAATTTAATAAAATAATTAACCCAAAAAAGGGCGCTAGATTTCCCATATTTTCCCCCAACCCATGCATCGCCCATTTTACCCCAAACCACCATCCTAAATAAAAGGAAAAAAAAAGAAAAAGAAAAATCCTTAATCTCTATGTGAACATTCATCATCGAAGAACACTGGCTCTATATAATGATCCTTCCGGTCTTATTTACATTTTTGCCTTCTTTGTACTGTTAGAACTTGTCAGTAGTGGCCCCAAGTCATTTATGATTTGTTGGGACTGATAGTTCAGTGCCCGAACTGTTCATTGGGTCGTTATGATCATTTTCCTATTTTAGAGCTTTAACTTAGAAAATCATTGACCTTAGTCAACATTCTTAGCAATCATGCTCAAAATCAAAGCCCGACAGTTTCATTAGCTCCGGAGCATAGATTTTGGTCTAGTTGGACCTTTGATCGGGGTCCGAGAGCTTTTAGTTTGATTTTATCCCTCTTTCTATATTTTTAGGCCAATCGGGCTTATAAGGTTGAATTTGGTTAACATCCGGAGAAGATGGCCTGGGATGGAATTTCCATCAGTGCTATTCAATTTTGGGCTAGTGTGACCATTGATTTGGGTCCCGAGGCTTTTGGATTTATTTTGGGCCATTGAGTTCCATTTTGGAAAAGTTGGATTAAGGTTGGTTTTGGGCGTGGGGCCCACCTTTTCATTAAATCAACCTCCATTGAGAATTTTGTCAATTTCATTGAGTCCAGAATGCCATTTTTAGTTGATTATCATAGTTCATTTGTGTCCATGAGACCCCGGATAAATCCCGAGGGTCTATCCGGTGACTTTTTAGCCTTAAATATTTTGCTGGTTTTGTTGTTGCTAGTGGGTCCGCATTTGTGAACTTTTCACCGCATTTGTGATGGCCTCTTTTGTAGACTTTCTCCGCTTTTATGGCAAAGGTCTGCTTTTTTATTTATCTGTTTTTCTATGAGAATTGGTTCACCTACTGGGGGTTGTAGGTGCCACCATGACTTGAGAGTTCAAGTTGTGACACTCTATGTGAATCATCGTCGTGTTCAGAGGATTGTATACATACATAATTGAAAGTTCTCTCTTTCGTTACCTTCTCTTCTATCATCGGAGAAGTTACATGGGAAAATTAATTAAGGGTGACAAAATAATTTCAAATTTAAGTTGTAGTGACTTAAGTTATTTTAATTGAGTAGAGGTGACAAAAATTAGATTAGGAATTAATGGATTTTGACTCATTTTCTGAGTTGCCCTCAAGTTTTTATTTTTATATTTTGACCCATTGGACCCATTCCCTTTTGGGAGAATTAAATAAAACCCTAATTACCTAATATGGGAGGGGAAAAAAACTGCCTCCCCTTCTTTTTTGCTTCTTCTTCCTCGCGCCATTTCACTATTTTCTCCATTGTTGTTGCTGCTGTTGTCTTCTTCTTCTTCTTCTTCTTCTTCTTCTTCATCATCTTTTTCTTCTTCTACTACTGTTTGTCTTCGACATTGTTGTTATTGTTGTTGTTGTTGTTGCTGCTGCTACTACTGGACCAAATTTTTGGGCCAAATTTTGTTCGTAATCACTGGGCATTGCTTCATAGGTGATTTTGGTAAGTAAAATAATAATTTTTAGTTCAATTTCTCATCTGGGTATATCTGCTATTTTTTCTGCAATTTTCAGTAATGTATCCAACAGATGACCCATCTGTTGCAACAGATGACCTATCTATTGGATTCATGTTACATCAGCTGAATCCAACAGGTAGGTCATCTGTTGCAACAGATGGGTCTGTTGCAACATATGACCTACCTGTTGGATCAAACTACTGGTTCTGAACATGAATCCAACAGATATCTCATCTGTTGCAATAGATGAGGCATCTGTTACAACTGATGATCCATATGTTACAACATATGAGATATCTGTTGGATCAAGATGCTGGTTCTGAACATGAATCTAACAGGTAAGTCATCTGTTGTAACAGATGAGATATCTGTTGGATCAAGCTGCTGGTCCTGAACATGAATCCAATAGATTAGTCATCTGCTGTAACAGATGAGGCATCTACTAGAACAGATGAGGCATCTGCTGGAATAGATGATCTATCTATTGCAACAAATGACTTACTTGGATTCATGTTCAGAACTAGTAGTTGAATCCAACAGGTAGGTCATCTATTGCAACATATGAGGCATCTGTTGCAATAGGTGACTCATCTGTTGCAACAGATGACTTACCTGTTGGATTCAGCTGCTGTTTCTGAACATGTATCCAACATGTGAGTGATCTGTTGCAACAAATGAGTGATCTGTTTGAGTTTTCATTAAAAGGAAAGGGTCACGAATTATCCCAGATTACTGTTATCTGAATGATTTGTGACGACTAGCTAGTAGTCCATTTCCTCTGTCTTACCATTTGCTGTTGTTGCTGCTTATATGCAATTTCAGCAGGTCCATCTGAATCCGAAATGGCAAAAATAGTGAGTAGGCTGAACAGGTGTAAAAGTGTTGTAGGACTCAAAGCCGGAGGAAAGTTGAACGTCACTTGTTACTAAAATCGAGTTGTTGGGAAGTATCATGCCTCATTTAAGAGACACCTAGGTATATTAGTACGTGATTGTAATGTGTCGATTGAGCTTACAATCATGGGCAAACATGAGGAATACAAGCTACATGTGGGTAGCTGTTACTATAAGAATTTAAAACATGATCTTTTTAATTTTGCCTTCTACTTTCTTCTTTCACAAATCAAATTGTAATACTTGTAAGCTTATATAATTGTATCTGTAGAGTTATTTTCTGTTTAATTTGTCAAAATCTATAAAGTCAATTTGACCTTCTAAAAATCTCCTCTTTGCAAATTATACATCTTATTGAAACCAATGACTTTGGTAGGAAAATTGGTCGTACAAATCAGCTTTCAGGGCTAGCTGTCTATAACCAGGTTTGGTGCATTAGTCTGT
The DNA here is from genome assembly GCA_003996215.1 of Jaltomata sinuosa. NCBI lineage: Eukaryota > Viridiplantae > Streptophyta > Magnoliopsida > Solanales > Solanaceae > Jaltomata > Jaltomata sinuosa. The sequence continues at coordinate 204,982 of QJPP01000400.1, forward strand.
TTGTAATATTCCTTCACTATAAAAATGACCTTATTTCCCTAACATATGGTGTCTGATCTGATCTCAACAATACTGGCTCTTTCTAGTTTTGCTAGCAATTCCAGCAATTTGTCTAACTCCCAATCTTGTACAGCCCTTCTCAGGTGAATATCCCAGACACTATCACTTCTGTTTTGAGCTTTGTAGGAATACTTATTCAAGGTAATCTGGAATAAAGCTTGGTACTCCTCCATAAGTGATGTGTTAGTGAAGGCAACATTTCTACATATAGAATGCTTTTCTTGACATCATGTGACAGTATACTGACTGATGGTGCTTGTCTGTTCCCTTAACTAGTCTATTTTATAATCTAATACAACTATTGATCTTATATAATTCTATATAAATGAGAAATCTTTAATAGTATATATGCAGGAATTTAGAGCATTCAACAGATAGATTTCAAAGATGGCTTTTCTAAAGCAAATTTTAGGCATGTATAAGAATACGGCAGAAAAGAGATCTCGTGGGTGAAGTAATAACTAATGATCCCTCTGGGCTTAAACATGAGAAGAACACTGCAATATGTGATATCATTAGAGAGGGATTAAATATGGAATTTGTGGGTAAATCAATCTTTTTTGGTAGAAGTTGTTAAATAACTATTTTTGGTTTAAGCTATGCATACACATTGAACTTACTTCAAGTATCAAAAGAATATAACTCACTGACATATAACTGAATAAAAGTTAACTAATATGATATCCTTGTCCTGGATTTCTGCAAATATCTACCTTTTCTTCTTCAGTGCAGTTAATCCTTGTCCCTATCTTCAAAATTAGGGAGAAAAGAAAAGAAGGCAACCACACCATCGCATGTGATAGGTTCTGATACTTTATTGTGGTTTAGCTCTTCTTTGGAGACATATTTAATGGCGAAGCTGGATTTATTCTCTTTGTTTAGTTATTATGGTTATAAATTATTCATTTGTTTTAGGTGTATTCTTGATGTTGGATATGGATTCGTAAGTGTTAATTGGCAGCAACTTTTGGAAACAAACGAGCCATTTGTATTAGCCAAGTATTTTAAGCTAATGATCAATCAAATAAAGGTTGGCATGTTGTACGAAAGGTTTAACCTCATGATTCTTTTGATGTGCAAAAAAGGGATTATAAGTTAGAGTAGTTAGATAATTCTAGACAAATGAAAAGGAAAAGAACTCATGAAGGTTTGTAAAACTCCACTATTATGTTTTCTATTTTGAGCCCTGAATGTTTGTAAAACTTAAATGTTTTGTTTTCTAATTTGAGCCTTGGAATAATGCATAACTCTTCATGATGAATGAAAAATAGTCCTGGTTACAATAATATTTTACCATTGTATAGTTTTTTTTGTGCATTTTTTATCTATATCCTATGTGATTTGGACTCTTCAAAAATGCCATTGGGTGTGTGCTGGATCCTCCAAAGTAGTGCATTTTTGGAGGATTTGACACGGGTGCAACAACATTTTTGAAGAGTCCGAAAAAATAGTCTATATATGTTTGATGCTTTACATATTCTATCATCTTGATTGTATTCCCTCACAATCAATGTATTATGGAAATTACTTACTTTCCCCTCTTTAATTATGCAATGTTGGTAACTTTAGGAGCATTATTTCTTCTTTTCTGCATTAGAGTTAGTAAATGCTTCTTTACTAAAGTAAATGATACCATTCCAGGAAAATTATGGTTTAAATTTATAAGAATATGATGCTTTATTCTGAATATGTATCTGTCACGATCCAATTACCAGATCGTGCAGGCACCTACTCTAAGCACCTAGATAAGAGAACCATTATCACCCTATTTACATTGGGTCTGCGGAAATAAATAAGAAACATGAAAATTTCCTTTAATATTTAAAAACAGTTACAAAAACTTTGAGCAGTGAAAACTATTACAAAGTTTAAATAAAACCCTCCCTAGAAACTAGTCTAAACAAGTACAAGAGCTCTAAATGAAAGATACAAAGTGTGAAATAGACACAGATTCCATCATAAAAATGAGGGGTAAAAGCTGTTGGAGAGTGCTATCTGCATTACCTGAGTAACAACTACTGATCCTATAACCACACTATACCCAAAAAGGTATAGCAAGAGTAGTATCAGTACAAATAATACGTACTAGTAGGCATCATCTGTCAACCCGAATCCACCATATAATATCATGTAAAAATCCGAGAAACATGCAATATAAAGTTACAAATCCAGTCCCTTATCAACAACCTTGACTACCACGGTGCAACATCTATGAACCTATACTTCCTTTCCCAAGCCTTCCTAACCCATTCCGCTTCTAACTCCACTAATAACCGACCCCCCCACCATCCTATCCGGGTCATAGCCAACTACCACTAGTAACACTAAGACTTCCCAAGCCTATCCATCTATTTCCCCAGTTTACCCACCTTGACACCCACTACAATTACCTTACATGTTCCAGTCTCAACAACTGAATCTACTATCCACCCCTACTAGCCAAGTGGTAGATGACCTATGACACCTTGATTTATCATCCTAACTCAACCACCCCACCAAAAAGCCCAAGCCTATTCGACAGGACACACTATCCCTGTCGGGGAATATAACTAGACTCTCAGTCATCACTGTGATAGATCAAGTCGAGACCCGAACTACCAACCCATGTTAAACAAGTCAACCCTTATGAATTTACAACAATGATTTAGACCCAACTACAAAGGCAGGCATACCACCTCTGACTATGCCCCAACTTGCGAGTAACCCATACAAACCAAGGATATCTAAGACATTAGCTATGGTGTTTTAACAATGCAACCCCAGTCTACACAAGAACCATTCTAGCATTTACGTACAACAATCCAGCCACTCAAGGACCAATAGAAAGTAAAGACATCACAATAATTAACTCAGTTCACTCATGGAACCTGTCGCGCCCTATTTCTCTCGCGAAAAGCAGGATTTGATATGACAACTCTTTTTTAGGATAAAAGAGGGTGAAGAGTCGCCACCTAATGAATTAAGGTACATTTGGTCACTACTTTAAACTAATTACAATTAAATATATTTTAAGTCTATGCAGCTAAAAATCGGGTAAGGGTTTAAGTTATCTTGAAAGGAAGGTGATAAGCACATTTCAAGGTCCACAAATATGGGTCCCTACCGGATTCATTATTATGTGGAAGTATGTGATAAAAAGATTAAATTTACAAATATGCTAGGCCAATAAAGTAAAATAGCATAAAGCAAGAATAACATGTACGATCAATAACCTTTAAAGTAAAGAAAGAAATGCGGGAGTATACACACACACACACACACACACACACACATATATATATATATATATATATATATATATATATATATATATTATAAACACCTTAAATGGATGAAGATATATTTAAATTTTGGATAAACTCTAAAAGGAAATTAAAGAAATGATATTCAAAGAAGAAGTTATATTACAAATAGAATTGATTAAACCTAGGTTAATTTTAACCTATTCGGCTCAGCCCCCGACTTATTTATCAAAAATATTTTCAAAGTTCATTGTTGTATTCTCCTCGAATCAATTTCCATCATGTCTGTCTATCTACCCAATTACTATAATTTACCTTATTACTTAAAGGCGTGCCTAAGAAAAATTTACCCGTGCCAACCCATTCCTAATCTTAATGTCTAGGAGGCATGGACGAACTATTAATCAAGAAGGTCACTAGATGTAACGACCTGTTCAGTTGTTACTAAAAATGTACCTCGTTATGGTTGAGCTATTCATGTAAAGAGCGGGTTAGAAAAACTTCAATGTTGGGGAGTTAGAAATTTTGGGCTAGGCTAGTCTCGGATAAATTCTGAGCAAGGTACGATCTAGGAAAATCCAAAAAGGGATTGGATAAAATATCTAAGTTTGAGTTAGATTTTCTATTATCTAAGACGTTAAGGAGTTCGTAGGACTTTTTTGAAGTGAATTCGGGTGAGTAGAACTCTCAATATCAAAGTTGACGTGAAAGGATTAGTTCAGAACGTCAAGATTTGAAGTGTGTTATGAAATAGGCCATTTTGGGGGATTTTTCGATGTTCTGTTCTGTGTTAACCGCTATAGTAGTTGACACTGCACTATGAAAATGACCACTATAGCAAAGAAATTTCTGCTATAGCGGAGGTCAAAGGCAGTCAACCCTCTATAGCGGGCGACTTCCACTACGGTGGTGCTGCTATAGTGATATTTAGGCCGCTATAGCGGAAGGATGCAACTAGAAAACCCAGAAATAGGTTTATAATTTTATTCTCTCTCCTTTAGCCCCCAAAACAGACAAGGGTTACTCCAAAAACCCTCCTAGGCTTCTCCAAGGCTTGGGAGCCATGAGGAGAAGGGATTTTGGATAAAGAGATGCAAAACCATGGATTCGGGCTTGTCAATTGTCAGGGAATGCCTTCACGGAGACAGAAAATGCATCGTACAGTTTCTTGGCATCCAGGTAGGCTAGGTTCTTTCCATTGAATATATTTGGCCTATTTTCATTTCATATTTATTGTATAGACAGAAAGGAGAATTCATGCATAGACCTTCGGGCACAAAGTCTGGAGGATTGTTGTGCTTGGATTGGTTTGAACTAGAAAATAGTTGAGTGGGGATAATGTGTTATCACATTCTGGGTTGTTTATGATTATTATGTGTTGTATGATGATAGAATCTAGGGACTAGAGTATCGGGAAGGTTCAGGGAATCGGAAATGCATCGGGTAGTTAAATGACTAGTAAAAAGGGAGTCTTCAAAAATTGTCATGCCCCAAGGCTACCCCCTAGATGTAACACGAGACCTGGGACCGCAAGTTCCCCAAGTTAACCCTTGGTCATAACATAACTCAAAATATTGTAAGAAAACATAGGAGAAGCATAATGAAGAATTTAGGTAAACCAATCCATATATGATAAAGTCAAGATGGAACATAATCCGAAAGAGAGACTCGAACATTCTCTATGTCTGAAAAGCCTCTACATATGACATAAGGAAGTGCTGGGACAAGACCCCAGCTAACTTTACATACTGAAAAGACGATAATAAGCTAAACTCAAGAACTGGTCCTCGGGAGATGAGGACTAACCAACACTAGCTGAATGGCCTGCGATCTCTAGCCACGTGTCTAAGGAAGGAAACCTGAATCTGCATCATCAAGAGGATGCAGTGCAAGAATATACTTTAGTACTATATGATGTACTGAGTATGTGAGATATGCATAAATGTAGTAAAATGTACTTAAAACATAGTTAAAACTGAATCCATGCATAATAAGAGAAATCATAAGAAATATCATAATTTAAGCATAAGGAAAGAGATATCATAACATAAGACCTAAAAACATTCATACGGGAGTTTCTTTTAACCGGCATAAACTATGATGAGCTGCATGGAGTCCAGTGTCATACACCCACACCAAAAAAGGTTGTCCTTACCGGCTAAGGTTAGAACCTTATCTAATAGGATCCTGTCATAAGCCACAAAGGGCAACCTATGGTGGCAACGTAGATTTTGACTTGAGTTATCTAGAACCCACGTTGCTCGGTGCTAAATACTAGTCCCAAAACATACATATAGCTCAGCTTATACTTGTCACATATCTAATACCAAATTTGTTTAAAAAGCATAAAGACATATCTAATGTCATGCAATTCAAAATCATAAGTCTTAAGACTTAGCATAGCCATAATTCCAAAACATACTTTTCTTTTTAAATTCATAACTTAAAGAATTAGGCATGCAATTTCATAAATACATAAGGTCATGTTATCTAAACATGCTAATTTTCACTTGAAAATATGCAATTGAATGAAATCATGCTAGAAATCATCTTTAACGCATGGAATTTTAAAACCAATTGAGGAACCTCAAATAAATCATAGATAAGTAATGATAAACCATAAATTGATGCTTAAAAAGAAGACCCACAACTTTTCTCCAATTTGGGTAAGAACCTTAATTTCAGAATTTCATAAATCAAAGTAAAACATGGGGTTTTGGGCATAAGGGTGAAAGGAATCCCACATTGAATACCCACATACCTTATTGAAGCTTGGTTGATCTAAGATGAAAATAAATAAAGACTTGAACTTGGGCCTTGAGACTTGGAGCTTGAAGGAGTTCTTTTCCTCTTTTTGTAGAATAATGAGGAATGATGAGAGACTTAGGCTAATAGGGGTAGAAACCCTACTAAAAGTGGTCAAAATGACCTCACTTAAGAGTTAAAAGGGTGGGTAGCTACAAAAATACCGTTGGGATTTAATTAGAGAAAAGCTGTTAAAAACTCAATTTCAGGGATCACGGGTGCAATCCACGAGCCGTAGACCAAACCACGACTCATAGTTTTCACTCGTGGTTGCTGACCCAAATGATCAGCTACAGATGTGGTTCTACGAGTCAACAGGATGGAACATAGAATAAACTATGGTCTGTAACCCATTCGTAGTTCCTGGAGAAATTGGCAAACCTTAGATTAAGTTCCACGAGTGAACAATATGGTCTGTAGAATGAACTACGATCCGTAGAACCCACTCGTGGTTCTTGGGGAAATAGTCAGTCCTAAGGTTTGATTCCATGAGTCAACAAGACAGTCCATAGAATAAACTACGGTCCGTACAATCCACTCATAGTTCTCAGACTAGAGGCTGATCTTAAAGACTTAAATCATGGGTTCATTCCACAGCTCGTGGTTCCAACGACGGTCCGTGGTTTGGACTCGTACTTACTAAAAAGTTAAAAATTTTCAGAGATTCTAAGTTTAAAAGCTGAATCGAATTTTGGGCTGTTACAATATCTCCCCCTTGGGATCATTCATTCTCGAATAAAGACTAAGCAAGGAAAACTAGGGAGAAAACAGCCCAACCAACCAAAAAAACATAAAACTTAAGGAAACACATGAAAACTGAGCTTATCAACTTAAAACATGATTGAACTAGCTTCGGAAAACATGAATGCATGCTAGGATCATAAGAGAAACTGATGGAATAGAATTTGAGGGACATACTAAGGAGGAAACTATTACCTCAAGCCAAAACTGAATCGGAAAGAAAGAGATAAGGGTACTTGGCTTTCATGGTTGCTTCCGCTTCCCAAGTAGCTCCCTCAACTAGCTGATTTCTCCAAAGAACTTTCACCGAAGTGACTTCTTTGTTTCTCAACCTACGAATCTGATGATCAAGAATCTCCACGAGAATTTCCTCATAAGTAAGGCTATACTTCACAGTCACATCTTCCAAAGGAATAATCAAGGTCGGATCACCAACACACTTCTTTAACAAGAATACATAAAAAACCGGATGAACTGCTTCCAAATCTATTGGCAAGTCCAACTCATAAGCAACACTATCAATTCTTCTCAGAATCTAATAAGGACCTACATAGCGGGGACTAAGCTTTCCTTTCTTACCAAATCTCATCACACCCTTCATGGGTGACACCTTCAAAAGTACCCAATCATCAACCTCAAACTCCAACTCTCTTCTTCTCACATCTGCATATGATTTTTGTCGACTCTGAGCGGTTTTCAACCTCTCCCTAATGATCAAAACTTTCTCCATGGTCTCATGAACCAAATCTGGACCAATCAAAGATGCCTCAGTTACCTCAAACCAACCAATAGGAGATCTACACCTCCGACCATAAAGTGCCTCATAGGGAGCCATCTGGATGCTAGAATGGAAACTGTTATTGTAGGCAAACTCGATAAGAGGTAAGTGATCATCCCAACTACCTTTGAAATCAATCACACAAGCTCTCAACATATCCTCAAAAGTATGAATAGTACGCTCTGCCTAGCCATTCGTCTGTGGTATAAAAGTTATGCTAAGCTTAACCTGAGTACCAAGATCCTTTTGGAATGATCTCCAAAACTGAGATATAAACTGAGTACCCCTGTCTAAAATGATGGACAATGGAACACCATGCAATTTTACTATCTTATAAAGGTAGAGTCTGGCATAATCATCTGCTAAATTTGTAGTCTTGACAACTAAGAAGTGGTATGATTTAGTCATCTTATCGATAATTACCCAAATAGAATTGTGCTGCCTACGAGTACGAGGCAAACCTGTAATGCAATCCATATTGATCGCTTTCCACTTCCAAGTAGAAAGATCAATATCCTAAATCATGCCATCCGATTGCTGATACTCTACCTTTACTTGCTGATAGTTGGGACACTTAGCCACAAAACCTGCTATGTTTCTCTTCATGCCATTCCACCAATAGACTTCCCATAGGTTACGGTATATCTTGGTAGCACCAGGGTAAATAGAATACCTGGAGCTATGAGCCTCTGTCAAAATCCATTGTCTCAACCCATCTATGTCAAGAGCACACAATCGACCCTGATATCAAAGCACACCATCTCCCCCTTGGGATAAAACCTCTACCCTTTGCTGATGGATTGCACCCTTCAACTGGTGAAAAATAGGGTCATTGTCTTGCATTTCTTTTACTTTAGCTACCAAAGATGATTCAGAACCATTCTGAACAATAATGCCACCTTCTGTTGAATCCATAAGGCAAACTCCTAATCAAGAAAGTTGATGAACATCCTTGGCCAACTCCTTATTACCGTCCTCAACCAAAGACACACTACCCATAGACAATCTACTAAGTGCATCCACCATGACATTGGCCTTACCCGGATGGTAAAGCACACTTATGTCATAATCCTTAAGAAGCTCAAGCCACCTCCTTTGACGAAGATTCAATACTTTTTGAGTGAACACATGCTGAAGACTCTTATGATTGGTGAATATATCTACGTGAATACTATACAAGTAGTGTCTCCAAATCTTCAAAGCAAAAACCATGGCCGCCAACTCAAGATCATGAGTAGGGTAGTTTTTCTCATGAATCTTAAGTTGTCTTGAAGCATAAGCAATCACCTTGTCACACTGCATCAAAACAAAACCCAAACCAATCCTAGAAGCATCACAATACACAATAAAGTCATCTAGGCCCTCAGGTAGAGCCAACACTGGAGCTGTGATCAATCTAGTCTTCAATTTCTGAAAGTTCTTCTCACATAGATTAGACCACTGAAATTTCACCTTCTTTTGAGTCAACCAAGTCAACTGGGCAGCAATGGAAGAAAACCCTTCCATAAATCCCTTGTAGTAACCGACCAAACCTAAAAAGCTCCTAATGTCAGACGGGGAAGTAGGTCTAGGCCAGTTCTTTACTACCTCAATCTTTTGAGAATCAACTTGAATACCATCTCTAGTCACAATATGACCTAGAAAAGAAACAGACTGCATCCAAACTCACACTTGCTAAACTTGGCAAATAACTGTCGATCCTTGAGAGTTTGCAACACAACCCTCAAATGGTCTGCATGCTCCTCCTTAATTCGAGAATAGATAAGAATATCATCAATGAAAATAATCATGAACATATCTAAATACTATTTGAACACACAGTTCATCAAATACATAAAAGTTGCAGAAGCATTTGCTAGTCCAAAAAACATAACCACAAATTCATAATGAACATACTAAGTTTTGAAGGCTGTCTTAGGAATGTCACACTCTTGAACACGGAGCTGATGATAACTGGATCTAAGGTCGATCTTGGAAAAGTAACTGGCACACTGAAGCTGATCGAATAAGTCATTAATTCTAGGAATGGGATACTTATTCTTGATTGTGACCTTATTCAACTGATGGTAGTTGATGCATATCCTGAGAGAACCATATTTCTTTCGCATGAATATAACTGGAGCACCCTATGGAGAGATGCTGGGTCGAATAAAATCCTTATCAAGAAGGTCCTTCAACTGAACCTTCAATTTCTTAAGTTCCATGGGAGCCATCCTATAAGAAGGAATAGAGATAGGATGCGTATCTGGAAGAATATCTATTCCAAAGTTGATCTCCCACTCGATAGGGACTCCGGGTAAATCCTCGGGAAACACTTCAGGAAACTCATTCACAATAGGGACTGACTGGAGAGATGGGGTCTCAGACTCCGTATCCATAACCCTTAGAAATCATATTCCTAGCCTTGAGGTAAGATATAAAGCGACCCTTTGAGGATGGAGGACTACCTTGACACTCTAAGATAGGTTCATTTGGAAACTTGAAACTAACAACTCGAGTACGACAATCAACCGAGGCATAACATGCATACAACTAATCCATCCCAAGAATAACATCAAAATCAGTCATCTCCAACTCTACTAGATCCGCTGAAGTGACTCTATGAAGGACTAAGATAGGGAAATTTTGGTAGATTCTTTTGGCTAGGACTGACTCACCAACATGAGTAGAAACACAAAAGGGTTCTAAAAGCTGTTCAGGAAAAATTTTAAACTTGCAAGCAACATAAGGGGTTACAAAGGATAAGGAGGCACCAGGGTCCAATAAAGCATACACATTGAGAGAGAAGACTTTTATCATACTAGTAATAATGTTCGGTGAACTCTACTGGTCCTGGCAAGAGGACATGGCATAAAGGCAGTTATGGCGCTGACCACTAGAAATAGAAGCCGGTCAATCTCCTAGGGCTGCTGGAGCAGACTGAGTCCTACTACATCCTTGACCCTTCTTAGCTGAAGCCCAATCCTTAATCTTGTGCCCAACCTGACCACACCCAAAGCATCCACCTGAACCAGCTATACACTCACCAAGGTGACTTCTACCACATTTATTGCAAGAGGGGTAAGGAGTCCCCTTGCAATACTCCTCTGTGAATAAGAACCTGATCCTCCACTTATCTGATCATGAAAAGGCCTGGGGGCCTGAGTAGGAGCACTAGCTGAAGAATGAACGGGTCCTGATGACTTCTTCTGAAATAAAGAGCGATGTCCACCCACGGACCTCTAATGGATAAAACTAAACCCTCTGATCTGGCCCTCTTGTTCTATCTTGATATTCCCCTCAACTTGTCTTTCTCAATGTGATGAGAATGAGTCATAAGTCTAGAAATATTCATGTCACTCAAAAGCATAGCAGACCTGCACTCCTTCTTCACCAAATCTGACACTCCATAAATATACTTACTCATCTGATCATGTGGGTCAGCCACCATAGAAGGAGAATACCTAGAAAGCTGAGTAAACCTCAACCCATACTTCTAAACCGACATAAATCCCTACCTCAAATTCACGAACTCTTTGGCCTTAGCTTGCCTCAAATCTCTAGGGAAGAATCGATCAAGAAAAGCTCTCTCAAAGCACTCCCAAGTCATAGGGACCACATCCCTAGCTCTAGTATCCTTCCACTGAGTATACCAAATATGAGCTACATCCTTGAGCTGGTAGAAAGATAGTTCAACACCCTCAACACCAACCACTTGCATCATATCCAAGATCTTCTTCACCTCATCTATGAAATTTAACGGATCCCGCTAATTTTCAAACCCAAGAACTAAGGTGGGTTTATGCGAATGGAATCTCGAACTCGAGCCACTACTCTACCTTGAGGGTGGATGGGGATAGGAGCTTGCTAGTTGGCCTGAGCAGCCATAGTCTGAGCTAGCATATGAATGGCATTTCTGAACTCTGCATTGTTGACCTCGGGGTCGAGAATCAGAGGGTTAGCATTTCGAGCGACTCGGTGAGGCATGGCATAGTGAGGAGGCATAATCTGAAACGCATAAAGAATGGATTAGAGAAGTAATAGAGTTAAATTCTATTGTATGATATTGATCATGAAAGAAGTGAAGTTTTTCCTAAGACATCTCATAGCCTCCCTCTCATAAGTGTGGTGTGCTTCACACATATGAAAGAGAATCTACTCGATGCGACTTTCAGACACCCTAGGACTTTTCAACCTGATGCTTTGATACTAAGTTTGTCACACCCCGAGGCTACCCCTTAGACGTAACACAGGACCTGGGACTTCAAGTGCCCCAAGTTAACCCTTGGTCATAACATAACTCAGAAAATTATAAGAAAACATAGCAGAAGCATAATGAAGAAGTTAGGTAAACCAATCCATATATGATAAAGTCAAGATGGAACATAATACGAAAGAGAGACTCAAACATTATCTATGTCTGAAAAGCCTCTACATATGACATAAGTAGTTGCTGGGACAAGACCCCAGCTAACTCTAAATACTAAAAGGACAATAATAAGCTAAACTCAAGAATCGATCCTCGGGAGATGAGGACTCACCAACACTATCTGAATGGCCTGCGATCTCTAGCCATATGTCTGAGGAAGAAAACCTGAATTTGCAACATCAAGAGGATGCAGTGTAAGAATATGCGTCAGTACTATAGGATGTACAGAGTATATGATATATGCATAAATATAGTAAATCGTACTTAAAACAAAGTTAAAACTGAATCCATGCATAATAAAAGAAATCATAATAAATATCATAATTTAAGCATAAGGTAAGAGATATCATAGCATAAGACCTAAAAACATTCATACGGGAGTTTCTTTTAACCGACATAAACCATGATGAGCTGCATGGAGTCCAGTTTCATACACCCATACCTAAAAAGGTGATCCTAACCGGACAAGGTTAGAACCTTATCTAATAGGATCCTGTCATAAGCCACAGAGGTCAACCTACAGTGGCAACGTAGTTTTGGACTTGGGTTATCTAGAACTCACGTCGCTCGGTGCTAAATACTACTCCCAAAACATACATATAGCTCAACTTATACTTGTGACATATCTAATGCCAAATTTGTTTAAAAAGCATAAAGACATCTAATGTGATGCAATTCAAAATCATAAGTCTTAAAACTTAGCATAGCCATAATTCTAAAACATACTTTTCTTTCTAAATTCATAACTTGAAGAATTAGGCATGCAATTTTATAAATACATAAGGTTATGTTATCTAAACATGCCAATTTTTACTTGAAACATGCAATTCAATGGAATCATGCTAGAAATCATCTTTAATGCATGGTCTTTTAAAATCAATTAAGGAACCTCAAATAAATCATAGATAAGTAATGATAAACCATGAATTGATGCTTAAAAAGAAGACCCATAACTTTTTCTCAATTTGGGTAAGAACCCTAATTTCACAATTTTATAAATCAAAGTAAAACATGGGGTTTTGGGCATAAGGGTGAAAGGAATCCCTCAATTAAATACCCACATATCTTATTGAAGCTTGCTTGATTAAGATGATAAAAAATGGAGACTTGAACTTAAAGCTTGAAGGAGTTCTTTACTTCTTTTGGTAGAAGAATGAGGAATAATGAGAGACTTAGGCTAATAGGGGTAAAAACCCAACTAAAAGTGGTCAAAATGACATCACTTAAGAGTTAAAAGGGTGGATAGTTACAAAAATACCCCTGAGATTTAATTAGAGAAAAGCTGTCAAAAATTCAGTTTCAGGGATCACGGGTGCAATATATGAGCCATAGACCAAACCATGACTCGTGATTCCTGGCCAGAAAAATCAGCTGGAGATGTGGTTCTACGAGTCAACATGATGGACCATAGAATAAATTATGGTCCGTATACCCATTCGTAGTTCCTAGAGAAATAGGAAGACCTTAAATCAAGTTCCATGAGTGAATAGTATGGTCCATAGAATGAACTACGATCCGTAGAATGAACTACAGTTCGTAGAACACACTCGTGGTCTTTGGGAAATAGTCAGTCCTTAGGTTTGATTTCATGAGTCTGTAACACCCCATAATTGTATCCAGCTTTTAAACTCAGACTTGCAGAAAATTTTGGACTTCCAGGGACCACAGATCAAGTCCACGAGTCGTGAAAGGTTCCACGAGTCATGGGAGTGACTCCTGATCCCAAACCTGCAGACCGACCTCAAGACTGACAACCACGAGTCACTTCCACGACTCGTAGAATTTTCTACGGGTCGTACTGTTGACTCGTGGAAATTGATCAGAGGTCAGTCAATTTCCCTAACTTCCATGACTAGGTCCTACGACTTGTGAAAGCTTCCACGAGTTATTCTGTGGAACCGTAGAAAACATTCAGCAACCTGGAATTTTTGCTCAGGAACCACGACTCCATTCCATGAATCGTGACTGGTTCTACGATTCATTGGAAGGATCCGTGGAATCTGCAGCCGGGTTTTAAGTCAATTTTTCTAAGTTAAAACCCTGGGGCATTTTGGTCATTTCCCACCCTATTGTCTACTAAGTGAAGTCATTTTGACTACTTTTAGAAGGGTTTTCACCCATATTATCCTAAGTCTATCTTAAGCTCCACATTCTTCACTCAAAGAGGAAATTCTCCTTCAAGCTTCAAGTCTCCAAGCTCCAAGTCAAGTCTCCTAATCTGTTCCAAATTAAGTGGGTAATCTTCCACCAAGGTATGCGGGTCTTTAACAATGGGTTATTTTCACCCTTGTGCCCAAAATCCCCAATCCTTATGTTGAATTATGAACTTATGAAATTAGGGTTTTTATCTAAAAATGGGGAAAGTTTATGAAATCAACTTCTGTCTTCTATATTTAAATTCATGGTTTCTTATTGATTATTCATGATTTGATTATGATTCTCTTATTGGTTTTGAAAGCCCAAGCATGAAAGTTGATTTCTAGCATTAAACTATGAAGTTGCATGTTTTCAAGAGAAACTTGGCATGATTAGATATCATGGCCTCTATGTATATTATGAAATTGCATACCTAATTCTTCAAGTATGAATTTAGAAAGAAAATCATGTTTTGAATTATGGCTATGCTAAGTCTATATATGTATGAATTTGAATTGCATGGCATCAGATATGTCTTATTGCTTTTCAAACAGTTTTGGCATCAGATATGTCACCAGTTATGAACAGCTTTGACATCAGATATGTCATTGATTATAAACAGCTTTGACATCAGATATGTCATCAGTATTATATGACCTATATGTATGTTTTGGGAGTAGTATTTAGCATCGAGTTAGACTGGGTGAGAGTACCCTTAGTCCCAAAACTACGTGCCCCCCGTAGGTATTAAGTCCCCTCTGTTGGGCATCAGTATTTAGTGATCACGCCATAATAATGCCTTTATACCCTGGCAAGATATATTGGGTCCTCTTGATGGAGGGGATATATCGAATTCCATGTAGCTCACATGGTCTATGTCGATTAGAGAACCTCCCACAGAAAATAGTTATGCTTTTAAAACTTGCATTATACTCTTACTCAGATTTCAGACTTATGGTTTATAACTATGTTTCAGTTTATGGTAAGTTTAGAGTCATTGCGTTAGTTTTATCTTTAAAAGCACGATTTCAGTTATTTAAGTATACTTAGCATGTTTTTTTTGATCATGTTCACGCATTGCTCATATACTTAGTACATTCCATAGTACTAACGCATATTGCGCTGCATCCTTTGATGATGCAGATTCAGGTGTACCTTCACAGCTACGTGGCTGGAGTTCCCGGCCACTCCCAGTCAGCCTTGGTGAGCCCTCATAGTTTGAGGAATATACCTTACTTTAGTTTGATATTTTCCTTACCCTTCAGATTGTCGAGTTAGTTGGGGTATTATCCCATCAACTCCGTATTCTAGTTGTAGAGGCTTTTCAGACAAAGTGTAGTGGGGTTCCGTTGGATGATTGTATCTCTTGATTTGACTTTCTATTTATAATATTCTGAGTCTTTATCTATGATTGCTTCCGCTTATCTTTTGTTACGCTTGACAATGCTATGACCAAGGGTTAGCTTGGGATTCTTGTGGTTCCTAGTCCCATGTTACATCTACAGGGTAACCTCGGGGCGTGACAAACTTGGTATCAGAGCTTGAGGTTCAAGAGTCTTAGGATGTCTGAAAGCCGCATCGAGTAGAGTATTTTTCATGTGTGTGAAGTGCGCCACACATATGGGAGGGAAGCTATGAGATGTCTTTGGAAAACTTCATTTCTTTCATGATCACGTCGTGTGATAGAGCTTAATTTAATGTCCCTCTGATCCTTATATTATGCGTTTTAGACTATGCCTCCTCGATGTGCTATGCCTCCTCGAGCCGCTCGGAATACTTCTCCTCAAGTTTTGGTTCCTAATGTCACGAATGATGAGTTCAGAAATGCCATCCATTTGCTATCCCAGACTTTGGCCACTCAGGCCAATCAACATGCTCCTGCCCCAGTCCATCCTCAAGGTGGGGTAGCAGCCCGAGTTCGTACATTCATCCATATGAACTCGCCAGAGTTTTGGGGTTTGAAAGTGAGTGAGGACCCGCTCAACTTTATTGATGTAGTGAAGAAGATCTTTGAAGTTATGCAAGTGGTTGGGGTTGATTGTCTTGAGCTTGCATCCTATCAACTCAAGGATGTGGCTCACATTTGGTTCATACAATGGAAGGAGGCTAGGGTGAGGGATGCGACCCCCACGACTTGGGAGTGTTTTGAGGGAGCCTTTCTTGATAGGTTCTTTACCTGTGAGTTGAGACAAGCGAAGGTGGAGGAATTTGTGAACTTGAGACAGGGTTCGATGTCGGTGCAAGAGTATAGTTTGAAGTTCACTCAGTTGTCTAGATATGCTCCCTCCATAGTAGCAGACCCGCATGATCAAATGAGCAAGTTTATTTATGGGGTTTCTGATGTGGTGAAGAAAGAGTGTAGGTCTGCTTTGTTGTTGAGTGATATGAACATCTTCTGACTCATGACTCATGCCCATCATATTGAGGGTGACAAGCTTAGGGATATGGCAAGGGAGAACAAGAGGGTTAGATACGAGGGATCAGGTTTTGGTCGTCACAGGTCCGGAGGTGGACATCACTCTTGTTTCCAGAAGAAGTCATCAGGATACCTTTATTCTTCTTCTAGTGCTCCTACTTAGGCTCAGAAGCCTCGTTATGATTAGGGTGGTAGAGGATCTGGTTCCTATTCCCAGTCTCAAGGTAGTGTTTCTAAGGGGTCTTCCTACCCAATTTGTGTTAAGTGTGGGAAGACTCACCCCGGTGAGTGTTTGGCTGGTAGAGAGGGTTGTTTTGGGTGTGGTCAGAATGGGAACCATATCAGAGATTCCCCTTTAGCCAAGAAGTGGCAAGGAGGTGGTAGGACTCAGTCTACCCCAGCATCTTCAGGTGGTAGACCAGCCCCACAGGGCGCAACTTCTAATTCTGGTGGTCATTGCCAGAATCGTCTTTATGCTATGTACTCCAAGCAGGATCAGGAGAGTTCTACAGATATGGTTACTAGTATGTTGAAAGTATTTTCTCATGATGTGTATGCTTTGTTAGACCCCGATGCCTCTTTGTCTTTTGTAACTCCTTATGTGGCTTGTAAGTTCGAGGTTCATCCTGAATTGCTTTTATAACCCTTTCATATTTCTACTCCTATTGGTGAGTCAGTCCTAGCCAAAAGAGTCTACCAAAATTTCCCTATCTCAGTCCTTCATAGAGTTATTTCAGCGGATTAAGTAGAGTTAGAGATGACAGATTTTGATGTTATTCTTGGTATGGACTGGTTATATGCATGTTATGCCTCAATTGATTGTTGTACTCGTGTTGTCAGTTTCAAGTTTCCTAATGAACCTGTCCTAGAATGGCAAGGTAGCCCCTCTTCTTCGAAAGGTCATTTCATATCTTATCTTAGGGTTAGGAAGATGATTTCTAAAGGTTATGTCTATCATATAGTTTGGGTTGTGGACACAGATTTTGAGACCCCGACTATTCAGTCTGTTCCTATTGTGATTGAATTCCCAGAAGTGTTTCTCGATGATTTGCCTGGAGTCCCTCCCAAGCGGGAAATTGACTTTGGGATAGATCTCCTTTCGGATACGAATCCTATCTCTATTCCTCCCTATTCCCAGTGGAACTCAAGGAGTTGAAAGATCAGTTGAAGGACTTGCTTGATAAAGGTTTCATCAGGCCCAGTATCTCTCCTTGGGGTGCCTCAGTTTTATTTGTTTGGAAGAAGGATGGATCTCTTAGAATGTATATTAATTACCGCCAATTGAACAAGGTCACAATCAAGAATAAGTATCCCATTCCTAGGATTGATGACTTGTTCGATCAGCTTTAGGGTGCTAGTTTCTTCTCCAAAATTGACCTTAGATCCGGTTATCATCACCTTCGAGTTCGGGAATGTGATATCCCTAAGACAGCCTTCAGGACTCGGTATGGTCATTATGAAGTTGTTGTTATGTCTTTTGGTCTAACGAATGCTCCTGTAACCTTTATGGATTTGATGAACTGTGTGTTCAAATAGTATTTGAATATGTTTGTGATTGTTTTCATTGATGATATCCTCATCTACTCTCGGAGTGATGAGGAGCATGCAGATCACTTGAGGGTTGTGTTGCAAACTCTCAAGGATAGGCAGTTGTTTGCTAAGTTTAGCAAGTGTGAGTTTTGGATGCAGTCTGTGGCTTTTCTGGGTCACATTGTGACAGGTGATGGTATTCAGGTTGATTCTCAAAAGATAGAGGCAGTAAAGAACTAGCCTAGACCTACTTGTCCGTCTGATATTAGGAGCTTTTGGGTTTGGATGGTTACTACAAGAGGTTTGTGGAAGGTTTCTCTTCCATTGCCTTGCCTTTGACTCGATTGACTCAGAAAAAGGTAAAATTTTAGTGGTCTGATTCGTGTGAGAAGAGTTTTCAGGAGTTGAAGACTAGATTGACCACTGCTCCAGTGTTAGCTCTACCCGAGGGCTTAGATGATTTTGTTATGTATTGTGATGCTTCTAGGATTGGTTTGGGTTGTGTTTTGATGCAGCGTGGTAAGGTGATTGCTTATGCTTCTAGATAGATTAAGACTCATAAGAAGAACTATCCTACTCATGATCTTGAGTTAGCATCTGTGGTCTTTGCTTTGAAGATTTGGAGACATTACTTGTATGGTGTGTATGTGGATGTTTTCACCGATCATAAGAGTCTTCAATACGTGTTCACTCAAAAGGAATTGAATTTGCGACAAATGAGGTGGCTTGAACTCCTTAAGGATTATGATATGAGTGTGCTTTACCATCCGAGTAAGGCCAATGTTGTGGCAGATGCTTTGAGTAGGTTGTCCATGGGAAGTGTAACTTCTATTGAAGATGGAAAGAAGGAATTGGTTAAAGAAGTTCATAGGCTTGCTCGATTGGGAGTTTACCTTATAGACTCGACCAAAGGTGGTGTGATTGTGACCAATGGTGTTGAATTATCCTTGGTGGCTGAGGTGAAAATCAAGTAAGACCAAGATCCCGTTCTACTTCAGTTTAAGGGTGAAGTTCATCAGCAAAGGGTTGAGGTTTTCTCCCAAGGAGGAGATGGTGTGCTTCGTTATCAGGGTCGCTTGTGTGTGCAAAATGTTGATGGGTTGAGACAACAAATTTTGGTTGAGGCTCACAGTTCTAGATATTCCATTTATCCGAGTGCCACTAAGATGTAACGTTATCTACAAGAAGTCTTTTGGTAGAATGGTATGAAGAGGGACATAGCTGGGTTTGTGGCTAAGTGTCCCAACTGTCAACAGGTAAAGGTGGAACATCAAAGGCTAGGTGGCATGCTTCAAGATATTGACCTTCCCACTTGGAAATGGGAAGCAATCAATATGGACTTTATTACGGGTTTGCCTCGTACTCAAAGGCAACATGATTCCATTTGGGTAATCATTGACCAGATGACCAAGTCATCCCATTTCTTGGCTGTTAAGACTACGGATACAGCGGATGATTATGCCAGACTCTACATTCAAGATGTAGTTCGATTGCATGGTGTTCCTTTGTCTATCATTTCTGATAGAGGTCCTCAGTTTACATCTCAGTTTTGGAAGTTGTTTCAGAGAGGTCTTGGTACTAAGGTGAAGCTTACCACATATTTTCATCCTCATATAGATGGCTAGGCAGAGCATACTATTCAGACTTTGGAGGATATGTTGAGAGTGTGCGTGATTGATTTCAAAGGTAATTGGGATGATCACTTACTTTCTATTGAGTTTTCCTACAACAACAACTTTCACTCTTGCATCCAGATGGCTCCGTATGAGGCACTTTATGGACAAAGGTATAGATCTCATATTGCTTGGTTCGAGGTTGGTGAGGCAGCGTTGATTGGTCCAGATTCTGTGCATGAGACCATGTAGAAAGATCAGCTTATTCGGGAGAGGTTGAAGACCGCTCAGAGTCGACAAAAATATTATGCGGATGTGAGGAGAAGGGAGTTGGAGTTTGAAGTTGATGATTGGGTTTTCCTTAAGGTTTCACTCATGAAGGGTGTGATGGGGTTTGGCAAGAAAGGAAAGCTTAGTCCCCATTTTTTAGATCCTTATCGGATTTTGAGGAGAGTTGGTAGTGTTTCTTAAGAGTTGGAGTTGCCAACGGAGTTGGAAGCGGTTCATCTAGTTTTCCATGTTTTCTTGTTGAAGAAGTGTGTTGGTGATACGACCTTAATTGTTCCTTTGAAAGATGTGGGTGTGAAGGATAGTCTCACTTATGAGGAGGTTCCCGTGGAGATCCTTGATCGTCAGGTTCAGAGATTGAGAAACAATGAAGTCACTTTGTTGAAAGTCCTTTGGAGGAATCATCTTGTAGAAGGTTCCACTTGGGAAGTGGAGGAGGCCATGAAGGCCAAATATCCTCATGTCTTCCTTTCCGACTCAGTTCCAGCTTGAGGTAATTGTTTCCTTCTTAGTATGTCCCTCCGATTCTATTCTACCGATGCATCCATGTTTTATGAAGTTAGTTTATCATGTTTTCAAGTTGAGAAGTTCAGTTTTCATAATGTTCCCTTGATTTCTATGTTTTGATGTTTGGTTGGTCTGTTTTCCACTCAGCTTCCCTTGTTTAACCTTCATTCGAGGATGAATGATCCCAAGGGGGAGATATTGTAACACCCAAGAAATGTATCCATCTTTTAAATTTAGACTTGCAGAAAATTTTGGACTTCCCGGGACCACGGGTCAAGTCCACAAGTCGTGGAAGGTTCCACGAGTCATGGGAGTGACTCATGATCCCAGTCCTGCAGACCTACCTCATAGCTGACAACCATGAGTCACTTTCATGACTCGTAGAAGTTTCTACGGGTCGTACTGTTGACTCGTGGAAGTTGATCAGAGGTTAGTCAATTTCCCTGACTTCCATGACTAGGTCCTACGACTCGTGGAAGCTTCCACGAGGCATCCTGTGGAACCGTAGAAAACATTCAGTAGCTTGGAATTTTGGCTCAGGGACCACGACTCCATTCCATGAGTCATGACTGGTTCTACAATTCGTGGGAAGGATCTGTGGAACCTGAAGTCGGGTTTTAAGTCAATTTTTCTAAGTTAAAACCCTGGGGAATTTTGGTCATTTCCCACCCTATTGTCTACTAAGTGAAGTCGTTTTGACTAATTTTAGAAGGGTTTTCACCCATATTATCCTAAGTCTATCTTAAGCTCCTCATTCTTCACTCAAAGAGGAAATTGTCCTTCAAGCTTCAAGTCTCCAAGCTCCAAGTCAAGTCTCCTAATATTTTCCAAATCAAGTGGGTAATCTTCCACCAAGGTATGTGGGTCTTTAAAAATGGGTTCTTTTCACCCTTGTGCCCAAAATCCCAAATCCTTATGTTGAATTATGAACTTATGAAATTAGGGTTCTGATCTAAAATTGGGGAAAATTTATGAAATCAGCTTCTATGTTTAAATTCATGGTTTCTTATTGATCATTCATGATTTGATTATGATTCTCTTATTGGTTTTGAAAGCCCAAGCATGAAAGTTGATTTCTAGCATTAAACTATGAAGTTGCATGTTTTCAAGAGAAACTTGGCATGATTAGATATCATGGCCTCTATGTATATTATGAAATTGCATACCTAATTCTTCAAGTATGAATTTAGAAAGAAAAGAATATTTTGAATTATGGCTATGCTAAGTCTATATATGTATGAATTTGAATTGCATGGCATCAGATATGTCTTATTGCTTTTCAAACAGTTTTGGCATCAGATATGTCACCAGTTATGAACAACTTTGACATCAGATATATCATTGGTTATAAAAAGCTTTGACATCAGATATGCCTTCAGTATTATATGAGCTATATGTATGTTTTGAGAGTAGTATTTAGCATCGAGTTGGACTGGGTGAGGGTACCCTTATTCCCAGAACTAGGTGGCCCCCATATGTATTAAGTCCCCTCTGTTAGGCATCAATATTTAGTGATCACGCCACAGTAATGCCTTTATACCCTGGCAAGGTATATTGGGTCCTCTCGATAGAGAGGATACATCTAATTCCATGTAGCTCACATGGTCTATGTCGGTTAGAGAACCTCCCACAGAAAACAATTATGCTTTTTAAACTTGCATTTGACTCTTACTCATATTTCAGACTTATGGTTTATAATTATGTTTAAGTTTATGGTAAGTTTAGAGTTATTGCGTCAGTTTTATCTTTAAAAGCATGATTTCAATTATTTAATTATACTTAGCATGTCTTTTTCATCATGTTCACGCATTCCTCATATACTTAGTACATTCCATAGTACTAATGCATATTGCGCTGCATCCTTTGATGATGCAGATTCAGGTGTACCTTCATAGCTACGTGGCTAGAGTTCCCGGCCACTCCCAGTCAGCCTTGGTGAGCCCTCATAGTTCGAGGACTAGACCTTACTATAGTTTGATGTTTTCCTTAACCTTCATATTGTTGAGTTAGTTAGGGTATTGTCCCATCAACTCCTTATGCTAGTTGTAGAGGCTTTTCAGACATAGTGTTGTGGGGTTCCGTTGGATGATTGTATCTCTTGATTCGACTTTGCATTTATGATATTCTGAGTCTTTATCTATGATTGCTTCCATTTATCTTTTGTTATGCTTGAGAATGCTATGACCAAGGGTTAGCTTGGGATCCTTGTGGTTCTAAGTCCCATGTTACATCTAGGGGGTGACCTCGTGGCGTGATAGAGTCAACAGGACAGTCTGTAGAATAAACTATGGTTCGTACAATCCACTCATGGTTCTCAGACTAGAGGCTGATCCTGCAGATTTAAACCACAGGTTCATTCCATGGCACGTGGTTCCAACCAAAGTCCGTTGTTTGGACTCATACTTCCTAGAAAGTTACAAAATTTTAGAGATTCTAAGTTTAAAAGCTGAATCGAATTTCAGGGTGTTACAGAAATAATTTGGTATAAAAGAGTAGAATAACAAGAATGGTCAAATTACCAAGATTAGGGGAGGTCTTCCCCATGTTGTCTCTGTCTTTGAAGTAATCCAAAATTGATGTAGCTACCGGCTATGTATCAAAAGGGGTGAACAAGAATTTAGTCTTTGGACGGGATTCAAGATTGAGTTATGTACCTGGGGTTGGGGTAGGTGATGGTTATTGTTTTTCCCAATATACATTATGTGTTTATATACAATCGCTTAGTATTGTGTGAGTTTGTATGCTTAGGGAATGAGATGATGAATGTCTAATTATCCGGATATCGTCTTTTGAAATAAACTTGGTTTTGTTGTTTATTGGTTTATGATGCGCCCAAATTACACCTCTAAAAGAAGCGCAAGCGGTCGCTGTTCAAATGTAGAACCCAACTAAAAGGTTGGGGTCAATCCCACAGGGAATATGGTAGGACTAGGTTCAATTGGTGTTTACTCGTGCTTGTAGTCGTTTCTTTCCCGCAAAGGTTTTTTTTTTAAAGTAACAAGTAATGATTGTAAATCAAAAGTAAACAAGTAACAGTTGCTAATTTCGAGAGTTGTAATCAATGGATGTGAAGACTAGGGTAGTGTTCCCCATGAGATCATAACTTAGTAAGGCGTTTGTACTTGGTAAACTAGTTTGGCTTATGAAACTAGTTTGGCTTATAATAAAAAGGATTTCTTATGAAATTGACTTTAAAATAGCTCTTTAAGTAAACTTATATAAATTTCATATTATTAAATATGAAAAATACAAATTCTTACTCACAACTATTATAAAGATGATTTATAAAAATATGTTATCTTTTTTACAAAACAATTATTTTAAAAATTGTTTAAAATTTTAAAAAGACTCAAGATTAATTTGTAATATGGAGGGTAAAAATTGGGTGTCAACAACTGCCCCTCCCCTTAGGTAGGGTGGATGTAAGGAACCCTGGATAAAGGAAATTGACGTTCCCAATTTTATTCGACCACAGATTCATCTTCAGGAAGCAGTTGGTTCTAGCATGAATTTCAAGGAATTATGGCCGAACTCCAGTATCGAGTTTCCTACATATCTCAGGCTATATGAGAATTCAGGCCACTTGTAGTTCAAGATTCTTGATTTTACGCATGATGTTCAAAGAAATTCAACAGTTATCCCGACTTCGGATTAAGGAGAGACCGGAAAGCTGGAGAGTAAGGAGATTGGGGGAGTTAGGAATGCAACCAAGTTTTCAAAACAGAGCCCGCCTACATATCCAAAGACTTAGGGAATCAGGCTGCTTGTAGTTTGACTAAATCGGTGAAAAATGTAATCTTTATGTTAAGACGACCTTTGGCTGGGGATGAGTGACAAATGATTGAGTTATGAAAAAGAGGATTGTAATCATCTCAATTATAAATGTGGGGTCCTCACATTCATAGATAAGATTTTAGTGGGACATAATTTCCAAAACTCAAGGTGTATTATCACCCGGATTTAAAGAAAAAGGATGTTGCTTTGCAGAGTGAGTTTATAAATTACTCTAAATGCGGAACCGAAACTGAAACAATAAAGAAATACCCACATGCCTTTTGATAGGGGTGTGGTTTGATTGAAATAGAAGTCGATCCTCAACTCGCGTCTAGAAAGTTTGATGCTCCTTTCTAGACTATGTACCAGTTTGCTGCTAAGGAAAAGTTCCACGTTGTGCTGGATCATTTTTGGTGTAGTCCGCACTTGTGGTTTTGCTTTGAGAATTTCATCCTTTCTCGGATGCTCTCGATAACATCTCAAAACAAAATTGTTAGTAGTAACGTAATTCTATTTGGAGAGGTAGTTTCTTTGCCATACTTTATCCTGGGATTACGTTCAAATCCTGTGTCGTGATGTCCTTTTGATGCATTTCGTACCTGTCATTCTGCTTTGAGATTTTCATCCTCTCGGATGTTCTCGGCAATATTTTGAAATAAGATTGTTAGTAGTAAAGTAGCTCAATAAGGAGAGATAACTTTTGTACCTCATTTTTGAATATGTTGATTTTTGAAGAAGATGCTATCTTTTCTTGTCCATATCTTAGGAAATAATGACTTCTGCAACAAGTAGGTATAATAACCTTTGTAGCCATCAGATAGGATTGTATTTGTGGTGGATGGACGTTATGATCTTTGAAGACCTTTGTAGCCCTTTGTGATGTAATGATCCTCGTAACCATTTGTAGCGACTTGGCAATGTTGTACCTGGTGCGCATTCTCGTTGTTGTGACTTGAACACTTTGCACATTCCCATTGTTGTGACTTGAACACTTTGCGTATTCCCATTATTGCGACTTGAACATTTTGCGCATTCCTATTATTGTGGCTTAGAAGTGTTGATAATCTAATTGTAACAATGTGGATGGCTCGATCATAGGCATCTCATAGAGACAGAGTTAGCCTAATGGTCACTTTTTAGGGAGGATGACCCAAAGTATCATATTGTCGAATATACAAATATACCAAGAGGGGTGGACGTCTTCACATGAATATGCCACTTATGGGATGGATGACCCAATACAGTTTCAAGTGTAAGACCGCGGGTGGGGTCTAATACAGTTGCACATTATCTAATTTTTGATAGAGGCGTCTTATAGATGTCCCTTGATTTGTCAGCTTTCAAGTAATCTTGCACATCATCTGACTTTGGATAGAGGCAGCTTACAGATGTCCTTCGAATTGTAAGTCTTTAGGTAATCTTGCACTTTTATCTGATTTTGGATATATCGTGACTTACAGGTTTTCCTTGTTTTGTTAGCTTTTAGGTAGTCTTGAACATAATCAACTTGGATATGACGCGACTTATAGATAAGCCTCGAACTATCAAATTTTGGTAGTCTTGCATATTTATCCAATTTCAAATATTGTTGCGACTTATAAATTACCCTTGAACTGCCAAATCTTGGGCGATCTTGCACACTATCCTGTTTCAAATATCGCTGCATCTTACAGATAACTCTTGGTCTGTCAAATTTTGGGCAATCTTGCACACTATCCGATTTTAGAAATTGTTGTGGCTTACAAACAACCTTTAGCCTATCAACTTTTGGGAAATATAGTTCATAGTCCAATTTTAGATGGCGTCTTATGGACTTCTCTTGGACGATATATTTTCTTTAACCCTGGTGGCAAACATCATTTGATCCTGTGACTGCATGTGCATTCTTATTGCTATGGATTGAACACTTTGCACATTTCCATTGTTGTGGCTTACAAGTGTAATGCGCATTCCCATTCGCGATTTAGACACTTTGCACATTCCCATTGCTGCGACTTAGATGTGCCAGATTTGTGCATTCCCGTTGCTGCGACTTGAATACCTTGCACATTCCCATTATTATGGCTTACAAGTGTGGTGATTTGCACATTCCCATTGCTGTGACTTAGACACCTTGCGCATTCCCATTGCTGCGACTTAGAAGTGCCAGATTTGCACATTCCCGTTGTTGTGACTTGAACACTTTGCACATTCCCGTTGTTATGACTTACAAGTGTGGTGATTTTCACATTCCCATTGTTGTGACTTAGACACCTTGCACATTCCCATTGCTGCGACTTAGAAGTGCCATATTTGCATATTTCCGTTGCTGCGACTTGAACACTTTGCACATTCCCATTATTGTGGCTTACAAGTGTGATGATTTGTGCATTCCCATTGTTGCGACTTAGACACCTTGCGCATTTCTGTTGCTGCAACTTAGAAGTGCCAGATTTGTGCATTTCCATTACTGTGACTTGAACACTTTGCACATTCCCGTTGTTTTGGCTTACAAGTGTGGTGATTTGCGCATTCTCATTGCTACGACTTATACAACTTGCGCATTCCCATTGATGTGACTTAGAAGTGCCAGATTTGCACATTCATGTTGCTGCGACTTGAACACTTTGCACATTTTTGTTATTGTGGCTTACAAGTGTTAGGATGATAAGATAAATCCCATGAGGCGGTTTGCAGATGACGGTTCTTCTGATGAACATAAACATGTAAATGACTCTTCTCGGTAATTGTCAGAAAATATCACCTTTAGCTTTTGTGTTATCACATTGACTCCTTTGCGTGTACCTGCACTTCAAGGCAAATGATTAGTAGATACAACATCGCTTTTACTAGCGATCACAGTCAATTTTAAGAAAAGCTTTAAAGAAAGCATTCATAATGTTAATCAAAATAACTTTGTTTGCAAGCCTCCTCCTCTTTTCGAGGTAGATAGACAAACAAATGGGCTATTCTGAATGTAAATGAATAGTTGAACCCATATCTGGGAACAACTATAAATACCGCTTTCAGACATCGTTTGCTTGTTATGATCCTTGATCTGCTGGAGATTTGAGGATGTCGTTGGTCTTATCTGGTAGATCCTACAAACTACAAAAAAATTGTCAGTTCTAGGAAACTCAGCCTCTTTCGAACTCTTCCCATTGTTTCGGCTCCTTTTACCGATCTTGAGAATTTAGTATTATCGCATTGCTTTGAATACGCTGAATGAAGAGGGATTTCCTGATCTATGATACTTCTTGGGATATCCTGCATCCACAGAAAAAATATTAGTTTTTTGGCGAAAATGATCTGTGTTAATCTTCTTCGGTTTCCTGCTCCTTGTTGTGTCATCTCTGGGTGCTTTCTATAATCGGGTGCTTGTCATCCTCGACTCCTTGGGTCACAATAGATGTAAGACAAAGGAACAAATTAATTTGTAAAGATTTTTTGTCTAAGTTTTGATAAATAGTGATTTTGAACAAATGGTTTGAAAAAATCTCGGCCAATATTGTCATGTCATGTACTAGCCAATGAACATCCTTCACTTGAGGTCTTGACATATCCGACACATTACTGGTGAGCTCAAAAATACTTCATCATCATAGCTGGAAAGTTTGAAAATACTCTTTTGGTAAATCCATCGTAGCTCGGGATTAGTCCGCCTTGGACTTTGTTGCAGTTGGAAATTTTTGAAGTAGACTTTAATCTCTTGGTGCTGGAGAATTCTTGAGAGTTTGTTTTCTGAACTCTCAGATGAAGCTTGGTGGAAATTTTGTGGTCCTCCTCAAAATTTCTACCCCAGTTAAAGGTTTCATGACGAATCTCATCTCGTTGATAAGAGACTTGACACTCTGTGGAGATTATGAGATTCTTTCTCGAGATTCAATTTAGTTACTCTTTGGCATAGTTTGCTTTCTGACTTGTTGGAGTATGATCTTCGCCTTCTGAATTTTTGAGATTCCTTTCTCAAAAATTCTGCCAGTTTCCATTTCCTGGGGTGGTATGACCGAGCTGTTATGGTGTCTACGTATCCACAAGCCTACTCCTATTTTGCTGGAAAATGACCTTCACCTTCTAAATTTTTGAGATTCCTTTCTCAAAAATTCTGCCCCAATTTCCATTTCCTAGGGTGATATGATCGAGCCGTTGTGGTGCCTACGTATCTCGTTGAAGCAGAAATTAGGTCAAATGTAGTTCCCCACACTTACAGTGAGAGAATATTAGAAATTAATAAAGGGGTGACCGAATCTGACAAAGGCCGCCTATGTATCTCATTCTTGAGAATTCAGGTCAAACGTAGTTCGTACAAAGAGGATAGGGGAAGATATTATTAAACTACAAAGGATAGAAAATAGAAAATGTGATTACATGGAAAGAAACTAAAGGAAAAACTATCTTCAGGCATAGTATCTCTTGATAACTTCTGAGTCGATCAATTTGGTCCACACCTTGGTCATCTTCCACAAACAGCACCTTTGGATAGTACTTTGTGGATGCCATTTTCCTTTATGCTTATCTTGGTGGGGGGAAGATCAACTGCTTGTTTTCTATACTTGAATTCATTTTGTACTTTTGTCAGGAAGACATCGGTTATGATTTCTTTGACTAGATTTCTCTTGGTTCTCGAATTGTTCGAGAACCGTAATCTTTTCATCATACACTTCACATTCATCATCTACCTTAGTTGTTCATTCAGCTCATGACATGGCATAACATTGACATGTTTGAAATTATTTTACTGAAATCATACCTAAACAATATCATTTTAAACATGAAAGGTATATAAAAGCAGTTAATTTTTGAGATAGGTGAGACTTTCATTGAAATTGAAAACATTCACGAATTTTGGCTATGACTCGCACGAGTACGAGTTTATGCCTTTTTGAAAAGAAAGAAAATAGTGCTGAGGAAAATAAAGAAATAAAGGGTGGGTCTCGGGCCTCATCCGAGCCATCATCGATTTGCAAAAAATTTAAATTTGTCCTTTTATCTACTGCAGTGACCGGGAAATTATGAGTGGAGTGGAGGTCCAATTCTGCAATTGCTCCTCCAGATTCAACTTTTTGAATCTTGATGCCTCAGGGAACTCCTCTAGGATATCATCACATTCTTTGAAGAGGTGTCTGATTTCATCCCCTGGACCGTTGCTTGCGGGCTTTAAACATATAGGAAATAACCGGTAGAGGTGACTAACTAGCTTTGGCAGCTCCATATCAATATTCTTCTTAACCTTGTCTTCAAATTGGTTTTCTTTGATTTGGACATAGCCTATACCAATCTTGAGAGTCTTTTTCGGGAAATGCTTGATAAGGTGCGGTCATTAACATAAACTTAGACCTCTTGTTTATGTTTAGATAGGCCACGACTTTCTTCAATTTTTCCACTTTGTTTGGACTGATTTGTGTTATGGACTTGCTTGCCACCCACCCTTCATCAGTCTCTATTATGTTGATAACGGCTCCATCTATTGGTGTTGTTTGAAGCGAGATAACCTTTTGGTAAATCAAATCTTGAATCTTGTATTTCAGATTTATGCAATCTACTGTAGCATGCCCAACGCTTCCAGCATGGTATGCGCAATGTTGATCAGCTTTAAAAAATTGAGAGTTGGTATTGACAGATCTTGGCACAATGGGTTGAATCAATCTGGCTTCTTTGAGTCTCTTGAAAAGTTGGGTCCGACTCTCAGCTTATGGTGTGAAGGTTCGGGGAGGTTTCTTCTCAAAGCTCAGAGATGGTGGTTGGAAATTTGGTTGGTAGTTTTGATAATCTCATGAAGGTGTTTGGTAATTTCGGGATGAGTTATTATAGTTCGAGGGTGGAATTTGGTAATTT
The DNA here is from genome assembly GCA_003996215.1 of Jaltomata sinuosa. Lineage (NCBI taxonomy): Eukaryota > Viridiplantae > Streptophyta > Magnoliopsida > Solanales > Solanaceae > Jaltomata > Jaltomata sinuosa. The sequence goes on from QJPP01000400.1 coordinate 235,094, forward strand.
TGGTAACTAGTTTGAGCATAATAAGTAGGACATGAACTTTGTGGAGCTAAGAGGTATGTCTCGATGATGAAATCTTCTAAGAGCTAAACTTGGATGGCTTTCAAGACCTTGTTCTCAAACTGAAAGATATGGAGGATACGTCTTCCTTTTTCTTCCTTAGAAATCCTAGAGACTTCGGCTCTGTAGAAATCCTGGTGATTTTCCCAGTCCTAAGGCCCTCTTCGACTGTTTCACCAATTTTGACTAAATCAGCAAATTTTGAATTGACTGTTGATATCATCTTATTGTATACTTCTGATTCTTGGGCTCGCATAAATATGGCAACAATTTCTTCCTCAGTCATAGGAGGCCAGACCCTCGCTGCTTTCTTTCTCCATCCATGGGCGTAGTCACGGAAACACTCATCGGTTTTCTGCTTGATACGATCTAGCGAATACCTATCTGGGACAATCTCCATATTGTAGGCAAATCTTTTAGCAAAATCTTTGGCCAAGGAATTCCATCCAGACCATTTCTCCAACTCTTGCGAAGCAAACCATTCTAGCGCTTCACCGCTTAGACTTCGGCTAAAGAGCCTCATTAGTAGCACTTTATTTTTACCTGCTCCTATCATTCGATCAAAATAACTTCTTAAATGGACCATGGGATTTCCAGTGCTATCGAAAGCCTCAAATTTTGGGATTTTAAATCCTTCAGGCAGCTACAATTCTGGGTAGATGCAAAGATTTTCATAGTGGAATCTCGCTTTGTCGGGTGAACTGTGCAATTCCTTGATCTTGGCAATCTCACTTTTCATTAACATCATGTCCTTATTATGATTATATTCCATGACCTTCCATTCTTTCTCCCTTTCCTTATAATGATCCAACTCAGGATTTTCTAAAAAAGTGAGGTAAGGTTTAAGTGTAGCGGCATAGAGGGTGGCGAGTGGCATATTTTGGATATTTAGAACAGAGTTTTGGTATGTGGAGATAATCTTTTATGGGTCTTTGAATTTTGGATTATTATTCTGGAATGTAGGAGGAATATAAGCATTTGGAGGAATGTTTTGATAGTGAGAAAGAAAGTTTTGAGGATTGTAAGAGTTAGAATTATCGCTTCGATTAGCATGCTGGATAAGAGAAGAAGGGATTTGATGTGAGGTGCTTACATGAAATGGACTTGGAGTGGTTAATTTGATAATGGGTGGTCTAGGAATTAAGGAGGCGGGTGCATTGGAGCGGGTAAGAAAACATTCGAATTCCAGAGAACTTAGAAAAGGAAGATGGAGCGGAGGCCACATTTCGCTAGGCACATTTGCAGCATTGGTCATCCTTGTTAATTCTCTGTTCTTTTGCATTTCTTCTTGCATCTCATCAATTTTTTGCATTAGCTGCACAATGAGCTCACTCCGGTCTACTAGTATCGGCTCTTGCATAGCCACATTGGTCAACCTAGTTTCCTTAGTATTATCAGTCATTTTCCTTCCCTTTTTATCAAGTTATGATTAGGGGAGGATCCTTTTTCTTCTTTTTCTTGAAATGAGGATATTTTGCTACTTTTTCAACACAGATCAATTTTTTAACTTTTACATGTTACAGAAAAATAACTCAAAAAGGGAACCATGTTAGATTTTATTCATGGTAAATAATACAAGATATTTGACAGAACGTAAATAAGCAAATGTTGCTTTATTTAAGGCGAATCAATCCACGTGTGAGTATTGACAGACTCAAATGGATAGGAATTTATACGTGAATGAGTGACTTGACAAAAAGGTTGACTCGTGATGAATCTTGATTTTTTGAGTCAAGAAAAAAAAATCCTTTAATTTCCTTCACCAAAGAGGGGAAAAATGAGAATTTTTTGATAAAGGGGACGGACCCTGTAGTTTGGATATGGTAAGTTCATTTTTCAAAGAGTTAGGAACAAGATTTGAAGGGAATTTTAAGGAGGCTTGGAATTTTTTCTGGGGAAATTTGAAGAACTCCAAGAGCGATTTTGGTCGGACTTTGCATGGTGGGATTTTATCCTGCCTATGGGTTCTAAATATATTCAAATAGGAGTGGATTAATTCACCTTTGATTTGAGCAACGCGCATAAGCACGTAAGACAATTATTATCACATAACAGTTCATAGTGCGTCCTATACGAATAAGTGACCTTTTTATGCCAAAGATAGGCCTAAGGAATTGAAGGATATGCCTGTCGTTTGTAAACATTCCATTGCCCCAAAACATTATATAAAAACCGATTGAATGAGGATACAAAATAAGGAAAAAGGAATGTACATCGAAAATCAGTCCCACACAGGGGTAAAATCCTAAACTAGGCCGTCGTGGCTTCTTCATTCTCAGACTTCTTGGACTTTGCGAATTTCGAACGCCTTTCAGATGGCAATCTTCAAAATCTAAATATATCCCAACCCCGAGGTACAATGGTTCGTACAACTTGACAACATATCCTTCAATTGAACACATAGGGAATAATTGTTCTTTCAGGTCGTGGGACCTTTCGAACACAAGATGGTCTTACTAATAGACTTAATATCCCTTGGATATTAAGACGTCTTAGGTCAATACCTATTTTGGGATTTGGTTTCACTCTAACCTAGGTTTACTAGAATAGGTTTTGAAATTGATTGGGAACCCGGGTGGACAACCACGGGCTAAAATAACAAGTGACCGTTAACCGACCGCGGGTCAACTACTTCACTCATCTGTTTTGGAAATTATGTTTTTGTTAAGAATGACTACAAATACTTGCATAATCACCTTTTTACCCCTAATTCAATCTAATGCTTTGCCAAGAAAGGCAAACGATGCCATGAACAGTTTATAATTGCAAAAAGTAAACAAGAAAGGAAAGCAATAAAGTTACTAATTATTACAATCCGAATAGTTAGTCAAATAAGTTAGTCAAATAGTTTAAATTTTTGGTTAAAACCTAAATAGATCCCCAGCAGAGTCTCCATTTCTGTTTTATCCCTTTTTTAAATTTATTATTTGTTTTCACAAAACAAGGAAATAAAATAGTTTTTGACACTAGAAATTATTTCAAAACTCAAAAGAAATTTCAAAATAATTCTAAAATAGAGTCGCCACTTAATTTTTATAAATAAATTAAGAAAACTTGAAAATAATTTCAAAGACTTAAAAACAGAAATAAATCTTTAAAATAAGAGAAAATGGGTAAGGGTTCAAGTAACGTCTTAAGAAGGGTTTTAAGGCACTTAAGAACGTCCATTTAGAAAATAATTGACCAAAATAATTTGACTAACTTAATAAAGATGACTAATTATCGAAAGAGTTGGATTTTTGTAGAGAAAACATATGAATATATTGAAGAATAAGATAATTTTTTCAATAAATAGATGGATTATTCTAACTATATGGAAACAAAGAATTTGAACAAATTTTTATCTTTTCCGATTAAGGGTGAAAAAATGAGTAAAGTTGCAAATTTATTTAAAACAATGGTTATTTGAGGAAAAATGATCATAAGAGAAAATGATTTAAAAAAAAATGCATTAATTTAAAAGAATTAATGACCAAGGAGATTTTAAACTAACTTGAAAAATTTGATTAACATGAAAATGTATTTCTTACGACATTCAAGATATTTGTTGAGCCTAAGTGAGACTAATAACACATGAATGAGAGAAAAAAGAAAAGAAAGTATTTTATTTGAAAAATCTATTTTTAGCGTCCATCTTTTCTCATTTTTTTAACCAAGCTAAATTAAGTTGCGATATTTTTGACAAACAAATTACAAAAATTAAATAGGAATAAAATTAAAATAGCAACACTTTAGGAGATCTATTTAGATTAAATAAGAGAATTATTAATACAAATAATTCAAATAAATAAGATATACATAAAAATAAAGAAGAGTTGAGATTTGGGCCCCTTTGGCCCATTGCAAAGCTATCCAGATTTTGGACTTGAACTCATGGATTTTGTGTCCACTTCCATTAGTATATCAACCACGTATACTAGTTGTATATCAGCTGTATGCGTTGTATTTTGGCTCCCCAAGACCTATATCAGCTTCCCTTTCCACTTCCCTCTTTCTTGACCCCTGTATACCAGCCTCTTTAATTTGTATACCATGGTATATCAGCGTACATCATTTATTTGAGGGTTTGACTTCGAGAATTTTGGGCTTAACCCCAATGTAGATGCAAAGAAGGGAGAATAGAGTCCAATGAGGACTCGTATAGGTGTAACGACCGGGTCCATCGTTATGGGTAGTCCAATCGTGCCAAGTTTTAGAGTTAGAAAACTCCGAGTTTGGAACTTTAAAATTCTGGGGTAGGCTAGCCTCGGCCGGTTTTGGAGTGAGGTGGAGTCTAGGGAAATCTGGGTAAGGATTGGGTTAAGTGTCTTGTTTTGAGCTAGTTTTCCATGTATCCAAGATATAAAGGAGTCCGGGGGACTTTTCAGAATCAAATTTGGGTAAGTAGAACTCCCGGAATTACGATGGACGTGAAGGGGTTGTTTCGGATCGTCGGGGGAAGCAAGTGTGTTTTAAAATGGGCAAATTTTGGAGATTTTTGGACATTCTATCCGTGACGAGCGCAACGGCTTCGCCGTAGCAACCTCCGCTATAACAGTGGAAAAGACCGCTATAGCGGAAGTCAAGGCGGTCAACGCCGATCGAAATTGCTATAGCAAAATGCTTCTGCTATAGCGGGACCGCTATAGCTGAGCGGGGATCGCTATAGCGGGCTCGACGGGAATTAATGCAGAAATATTCCCCAAAACGTTCAGTTTTCACAATTTCATTTTGGGAGAAGGGCAAGGCGATTCCAGACGATTTTCCTCCATTTTCCATTGTTTTTCTTTCCTAAGGTAAGGTTTCTACTCCCCAAACTTCGTACTACTTTTCCTACGCGGTAGAATTTCTAGGAGGGAACTTGGGGAATGGTTGGAATAACCTAGGGATGGTAGAATCCGAGGAAGAAGGGGGATTCTAGGCATGAAAGTTCTTGGGTATTGTTAAAAACAAGGTTTATTGATCGCATGTTGTTAAATTCTCTATTGTTATCCATGAAAATGATAGAACTAGGGGAATTAATGGCGGGAAATGTGGGAAAAGGGTAGAATGATCATGGTTAGTCTGGGATTTGGTATTTGGTGTAATACGGGTAATATGCAGGCCTTGTTTGTTAATTCAAGTACTTGCAAGTTATTTTAGACCTAGAACGAGAAAGGAATATGGAACACGAGAAAACTCGGGTTGAGTAGAGCTTGGATCATTTCGAGGTAGGTGATGGCTTACGATTCCTGTGAATGTTGTATATTTTCGTACTCTTATCTAAATGTTTGTATGAATTACATTGCTTAGAGAAATTGTTTAGAAGGTCTAAGGGTCCTGTTTTACAATCTGTTGATTGAACGGTGTGTTGCTTGTTGGTTTTACAAGTTGTTTATTCATTATTTGACTATGGATTAATTGACATTCGGTTGGCTCGGGTACCACGCCTGGTACGGGAATACTAACAGTTGGCTCGGGTACCACGCCTGGTACGGGTATAACAAATGGTTGGCTCGGGTACCACGCCTGGTACGGGATACTAATGGTTGGCTCGGGTACCACGCCTGGTACGGGTTTATTTTACTGCATCATTGCATTGATATTGTTGTATTGCATTGACTGTTATTGGTTCCGTGAGTGGACCGGGCTGTTTTATTGATATGTGATATTTGTTGGTAGTCCTTGAGTGACCGGGAATCCTATTATATCTATTGAGTTGGCCTTGGATTAGGCTGGGTTGTCTATTTAACACTTAGGTGTTGTTTAGAGGGGATCCCAGGGTGGGTCCGGGTTAGACAAAAAGGGATGGTTTATTGGTTATACGATTTTTGCTTACAGTTAGAAAGGGTGGATTTCATGCGGGAATAAGTTAGGTAGAGACTTGTCGTCTAGGGGTGCCTGTTGATTTGTTGCATGTCTTCCGTACTTATACTTGATTTGGTTTACTGATTATACACTGTTTTTATTTGGAACTGGCTGATGATCCTACTAGTACACAGTGGTGGTGTACTGATACTGCACTTGCTTTTCTTTTTGTGAGTACAAGAAATCTTCCAGCGGTTAAGACACGACCTCATCTGTAGTACCAGCGTTTCAAGACTTCAAGGGTGAGCTATTTCGATCGAGCTGCCTTGAATCTATTATTAGATTTGTAGCCCACTTGTTTTGAGCTTAAACTATTTCCTTGTTTTGGGGTTGCATCCTCGTATTCTAGACATTGGTAGATTGTTTGGTACTGCGACTTTCTGATTCTAGGGGGTAATTTCCGCAGGTTTATATTAATAAAGTGGTCTTGTTATTATTGTTTTGCTAGTTTAATTTCTGCACTTTGGTTTTGAGCTGTAAGAACGGTTAAGTTCGAGGAAGTGATGGTTCGCTCACTCAGGGGGGTTGGGTGAGTGCCACTCACGGTGGTCTGGGTCATGACAAAAGATGGTATCAAAGCCTTAGGTTCGTTGATCTCATCATACCAAACAGGTCTAGTAGAGTCTTGCGGAAGGGTAAGGAGACATCTGTACTTTTCTTTGAGAGGCTAGGGGGTTTAGGAAAAACTATCTCTTCCTTCTTTCCTTCGTGCTATAACTCAATTTCAATTGGTATCTGGTGATACAAATTGGTATCTAACCTCATCCACTTTTCTGTCCGAAGATGGTTAATACAAGGAACAACGGAGCTAGAGCAGCGGTCCCAGCAGTAGGCCCGACTATCCATAGTAGAGGCAGGGAAAGGGGTAGAGGACGAGGTAGAGCCGTACCCGCCAGGGGTGGAGCTCAAGCGGCTGATGGAGAGCGTAAAGTAGCCCCTCCCCCATGTTAGAAACATGTTGTTGAAGATGTAGAAGTTTTGGCTGAAGATGGCAAGGCACAGGAGCAGGCAACACCGATTGGGGGTGCAGTCCTTCCTGATATGACACCATAAGCTTTTCAATAGGCTTGGAATATTTTTAGTGGGTTGGTGGGTGATGGAGCCATACCAGCGACATTTGCAAATCAGGCTTTGAATACTCAGCCAGCGGTTACTACAGCACCTAGGATGGATGCCACTTCAGGCACGAATGACTTTTTCAGGCCAATGCTAGGCCCAGTGATGACAGGGAATGAGCATGACATGCTGACCAAGTTTCTCAAGCTGAAACCTCTGACATTTCAGGGTATCGACAAGGAGGATGCCCATGAGTTCATCTTGGATTACTATGAGAGGTTGCACAAGTTGGGTATTATACGTCAGCATGGGGTTGAGTTTGTCATATTTCAGCTGCAGTGTGTTACTAAGCAGTGGTGGAGGTCTCATGTGGAGTGTAGGCCTTCTGTTCTAGCCCCATTGACTTGGGAACAGTTCCATGCTTTGTTTTTAGAGAAGTGCGTACCCCGTACTTTAAGGGACCGGAAGAAGGATGAGTTCTTTAACTTGGAGCAGGGTAGAAAGTCAGTCTCTGCTTACGAGGCTAAGTTCCACGCCTTGTCTCATTTTTCCACACAAATGTTGGGTTCCGAGGAGGAACGGGTCCGGTTGTTTGTGAAAGGTTTGAATACTGAGCTACATGTACTGTCAATGCATATAACTTCATAAGGGAGGGGCTTCAATGAAGTGGTAGATTATGTGAAGAAGTTGGAAAGGGTCAAGCAAGCGGGCAGGCTAAGGCTTTAGCCAAGAAGCCCCAGCATGAGGGAAATTTTGGTAGTTCATACTCCAGGGGCCAGAATCAGCAGGCATACCCAGCCCATCCTATTCAGTCAACTCTGCCAGCTACTACAGGTGGTCGTCAGGGAGCTCATAATCAGTCTTAAGCTCCTAGAGGCCAGGGAGCGTCCTATACATCTGCTAGCAGGCCTACACTTGACCGTGGTTGCTTCCATTATGGTGATCTGGGCCACTTTAAGAGGGAGTTACCACTCAGACAAATAGGTAATCAGGGTCAGCAGCAATCTAGAGTGGTGGTCCCGGCAGGTAGAGGCGGTAATGCTAGAGGTCATCCACAGGGTGGGCGAGGTAACTTTCAGGGAGGCCGGGGTGACAGAGGGAATGGCGGTGCGGGCAGGGGTGTAGCGCAGTTGGCCAGGAACTTGACCAGATTGATGATCGGGCTCATTGCTATGCATTTCCAGGGAGAACTGAGATGGAAGCATCAGATGCGGTGATAATAGGTACCATTCTGGCCTGGATAAAATGGCTTCGGTATTATTTGACCCAAGTTCTACATATTTTTATTTATCTATGAGTTTTGCTTTGGGTCTGGAATTGATTTGTGAGATCCTTGATTCCCCTATCCATGTTTCTATCCCGGTTGGAGAGTCTGTGAATGTGACTCATGTTTATCGTGACTGTTCTGTTGTGTTTGTGGGGTTGCATACTTGGGTAGACTTGGTAATCCTGGATATGACTGATTTTGATATTATCTTGGGCATGACCTGGCTGTCCCCTTATCATGTTGTGTTGAACTGTAACGCCAAGACTATGGCTCTAGAGATTCCGGGTAAGGATAGACTAGAGTGGGAAGGTGTGTACAGGCCTAAGCCAGTTAAGGTCATATCGTTTGTTCGAGATAGAAAGCTAGTGCGGAGAGGGTGTCTAACCTTCTTGGCTCATCTCTGGGATGATAGTGTGGAGTCCCCATCCATTGAGTCAGTTCTAGTGGTTTCTAAGTTTCTAGAGGTGTTTCCAACGGATTTGCCTGGTATGATTCCGGACAGGGATATAGACTTTTGTTTCGATCTGGAGCCAGGAACTCATCCCATTTCCATTCCTTCATATCGTATGGTTCCGACAGAGTTAAGGGAACTTAAGACTCAGCTGCAGGAACTTCTAGATAAGGGATTTATCCATCCAGTGCGTCGCCTTGGGGTACTCATATTTTATTTGTAAGGAAAAAGAATGGTAGTATGCGGATGTTCATAGATTATAAGAAGTTGAACAAGGTGATCATCCGGAATAAGTACTCTCGGGTTGGGCTGAGTCAGGCAAAATAAAAGGAAAAGAGGGAGTGGGCCAGCGGGTTAGACGAAATTGCTGGCCCAAATTGGTGAAGAGCAAAGGGATTATAAGGGTGGTTTAAATAATGGCCACATTTGCAAAATGAGAAAGCGAAGAGTAAAGGGTTTGTTGGACTCGGGTTTGGCTGGGTCAGGCAAAATAAAAGGAAAAGAGGGAGTGGGCCAGCGGGTTAGATGAAATTACTGGCCCAAATTGATCAAGAGCAAAGGGGTTATAATGGTGGTTTAAATAATGGCCTCATTTGCAAAATGTGGCCATTTTAAGTTTAAGGAATAGCCAAATGGAGAAGAATTAGGTAAAATCCGGCTAAGATTTAAATAGTTTTAGAGATTTAGGCTAGAAGGAATAAAGATGAAGTAATTAAAATTAATCACTTGAGCTTGTTTAAATTTAAACAAAATTGAAATAATTATTGTATTTAACACATAATTACCTCGTTGTCGATTATGAAAATTAATTTATTCAATTAATCTCTCATTTTAAATTAATTTGGAGGAAAGTCTAGCGTTTTCAATTTTAAAAAGGATTTCTTATGAAATTGACTTTAAAATAGCTCTTTAAGTAAAATTATATAAATTCCACATAATTAAATATGAAAAATACAAATTCTTACTCACAATTATTATAAAGCTGATTTATAAAAATATTTTATCTTTTTTACAAAATAATTATTTCAAAAATTGTTTAAAATTTAAAAAAGGCTCAAGATTAATTTGTAATGTGGAGGGTAAAAATTGGGTGTCAACAACTGGCTCATTGTTTAAGATGGTTGTTCAACCTGTTCCATGTGGTTGATAATTTTAGAAGGAAGACTAAGAGTCTGGAATTATATTGTTATGGGTCTAATTGTTACTTATTGTTCTTCACATGTTGGGTTCTTGAGAGGGCTGGGATTTACTATTATTTGGCATATAGTTGGTCCTTGATGGGTTGAGCTAGTGTGCCTATGACAAGGTGGTTCTTTTGTGAATTGGGGTCGCATATTATTGGCATAGATGGTGTCATAGGGTTCCATGTTTGGTCCGAGTTATGCAAAAAGGATATATGTTTGCTGTCACTGAGAATTGTCAATATGGGTTAGACTTGTTATGAGCGGTTGATAAGTTAAGGAAGATACTCGTGATCTGGTTATAATGTTGGCTGTTGCTACTTGTCGAGTATGGCCCTGGGGGTCATTGGGGCAGTTTTGTACTAGTAGGTGGCGGCACGATGAGTGCAATCTACGTCACCAAGTAGTGGGGTTCACTCCAGGTTGTTGAGTCATAGTGGTTGACTGGGGTAAGGGTAATGGTAGCCGGGTAGGGGGTATAAATGTCAGGTAATGACAGGCATGACTTGGGAAGTCCAGGTGTCAAGGTGACTTGGGAAGTCTAGGTGACAAGGTGACTTGGAAAGTCTAAAGGTTAAGGTGACTTGGGAACGTCCTAGGAGTCAGAGCATAACATCTCATAGTGGTAGAGTTTGCAACAGAAAGGATAGGCAGGCTTGGGTTGATATTGGGCTTTGGTAAGGTAAATGTTGAAGGGTCGATTATTGTAATTAATTTTGCATTTCCCTTGATTTCTTATATGATGGTATGGAATGGATTAGGGTCGACCAATGATGCCTACCAGTATGTGCATTTGTACTGATTCTACTCTTGCTATACATTTTGGGTATAGTCTGGTTGCAGGGTCGATGATGTTTCATAGTTACATCATGACGGTGATCTTCAGCATCTTCTATTCTTGTTTTCATGGTAGGAGCTGTGTCCTCTTGCATTTTTGGTTTACTCCTATAGTAGCTCTTGTACCTGTTTAGGCTAGATCCTAGGGAAGGTTGTTTGTCAGTTGTAAGAAATGGGTTACTCTATTCTTTTGTAAAGGGTTTCCCTGAATAAAAGGTTATAATGTTTTCATGTATTGAAAGAGGTTAGTTTTGGTTTTCATTTTTAATTTTGCTTTACCTGTTGGATCGGGTGGTAAGGGTTTGTCTATCTAGGTGTATAGAGTATGCGCCCGAACGGGTCAATAGTTGGGTCATAACAGATGATATCAGAGCCTAGGTTACCAGTCTCCCAGTACAAGAGCAAAATATCAAATAGAGTCCTACAGATTGGTGTGTTTGTGTCCACATCTAATCTTTGGGAAGCTATGAAACATTCTAAGAAACATCTCTCTTCTTTCATTCTTTTCGTGCGATTCGTTACTTGCTTGGATGGGTTGATTCCAATTGGTATCTCTCGATTCCAATTGGTATCTCGACAAGGAAAAAGAATGTCATTTGACTCTGATTGAGATGACATAAGCAAGGGAAATTCGAACCGAGAAGGTTCCAATTGGTATCTGGATGGTGAGGCTATGTAAAGGTATGGATGTATCAGCTAACGGTCATCCATGAGGCTAATAAAAAGTAATGAAACTGATTTAATTGAGTGTTGAAGCTTGAGACGTGATATTGTGCTTATGTGTATTGATGTTGTTTGAATGACTACAAATGTGTGGTGTACAATTATTTGATTTGCTGTGGATATTATGGTCAGGAAAAGGTCATAACTTGGTTATGTGTTAATGATTAAGGGAATTCTTGTTTTCTGATTTTAAGTGGAAAATAGAATGGTACATGCTGGGCAGGGTCTTATCATTGGTAAAAATGATAAGGGAAAATGGCATATATACTTGTGGAAACTTCTATTTCAAGTGATAGGTATGTGAATAAGTACCAGGGACAAGGGTTATTATTTTTAATAGCCGGAATTGTGGTAAAAAAGTCTTTGTGGTAACTCATGATTGTGACTTAAGGAAAAATTATTTTGGCTTTAAAATTGTAATTGCTTTAAGGATAAATTACTGTATGCCTTAATTGGAATGATTTTCATTACATTCGGGTATAGGCTTACTGTTGATATAGATGGTAAGGGAACAAAATAGGATTAATGACTGTGGGGAAGCTCCGATTTTAGGACAGTCAGTATTGGTTGGGAACCATAGAAAGGAAAAAGGGGGACTAGTAGTGTACGATAGCGGGAATGTGTTATTGTGCGTGGTTCTGGTGTGTTTCGTAACTGATTTTATGATAATGTGGTGCTAAATTCTTGACTATGCATAGTTGAGGTTGGTCTTGAAGTTATGTTTTAAGACCGTAATGCATTTTCATATGTTAGCGTTGAGAACAGGGAAAGGGAATGAGAGAATTTTGCAGAGAATGGTAAATTTTCTGGGCTACTACTGTTAGGGGTTGCCATAGCGGTGTGCAAGCCACTATAGCGCGATGGGCAGGGCATAATCCCTATCCTATTTTCCCCTGTTTTGTTTTTCAATCTCGGGTCATTTTAAATCACTAATTGAGCTACGAGCTATTGCATGAATTATTTAGAATCCATGCACAATAAAATAAAAGGGTAGATATGGTAGCCCGGGGTATTGGTAAAATTATGATTGACCCTTGGTGGAAATAGTCACCCATGTAGAATTGGCAGAATGACCCGTAATTGACTGGGTAGTGTTGGACACTGCTCATAGGCTTATGTTATTGATGTGCCAGGATTCTACGGCACATTTGACGCCTTTAACTAAGAATACTCGGGAGTTTTCAAGCAACTTTTGTGGTTTTTGATGTTTTATTGTTATATTTGCAGGGAATGGAGCTAGAGATAGAAACGGAAGAAAAAATGTTCAAAAACCTCAACTGGTTAAGCCTGACGGCTAGCATGACTGACCGTCACACCTGTGACTGGCTGTCAGCCAGGCCGTCAGGACGAGACATCAATTCATCTAGCACTGCCTAGGAGTGACGGCCCATCTGACGGCCCGTCACTGGCCTGACGGACCGTCACCCATGCCACCAACATAAAACAGAAAAAACACTGTAAGTCGTCACTGGGCGGATGACTTACCAAAATTTACCAGCAAGTCGTCACAGGCCCGACGACTTACAAGAAATATTCCAGCAAGTCGTCACAGGCCCAACGACTTACAAGAAAATTTCACTGGATAGTGGCGACGGATGGCTTGACGGCTCATCACAGACTTGATGGACCGTCAGGGAAGCCGTCAAGCTTTGACAGTCGAAGTTCAGCCACTGCCTAAGAGTGATGGTTCACTTGACGGCCAGTCACATGCTTGACGGCCCGTCAGGCGACCCGTCAACGCGATGCGGTATTCCAAAAATTCTATTTTTGGACTTTATTTCCTAGACTACTATAAATACCATGTGTTAGGGTTATTTTATTTATTCATTACCCAATATTTCTAGGAACGTTTTTGACGAGTTTTGGAGGAGAAAATATGACACAAACACGTTTTGTTCTTCTTCTTCGATTGTTCTTGGGATTTTGGCTTCTTGTTCTTGGATAATTGAAGCTTGTGTTCATATATCGTAAGAATCTTTTCTCTCTATTATGAATATGATTTTCTTCTCTTTCCCTAATAGCATGAGTAGCTAACTTCCCACAACTAGGGTTGTGGGAGCCATGGCAAAAGTACCAATAAAAATTCCGGGTAGCATTGGGTTCAATCTATATGTTGTCACGTCGTTAATCATTCATTATTACTGTTTTTTAGTGGTTGCAAACATTAGGACATGCCTAGGTTTAATTTGCTTGAGCAAAGAGATTAAAACCGGGAAATTTGATTAACTACGAGGATTCGAGACTACCAACTCTCGTCTTATGATTAATGCTGTAACTAGATTAATCTACTTGATGTTTAGGATTGAAATAAGAAAGTTCACCTTTTCAAGTTCGAGAGAATTGAAAAGGAAATTCGTCTATTTGGTTGAGAAATGTTTAGATGATACCATTAATTCAATCACATCGTGATATGCATATAGAAATAACCCGATTAAGCTTTGAGTCAAAACTGTTATGACCCCATGGTGAACACTTCCCTAGTTCACCTCTTCTACTGAATTTTACTCGTTAAAACTTGCAATTTGTTATTTGAAACAATCAAAATTTGATCTATACAAACCCCCCATTTACCGGAAACTATTGATTATTAGTCATCTAATTCACTAACGACTTAATTTGCACCTTATTCCCTGTGGGATCGACCCCAACCTCTGTTGGGTTCTATATTTGATGACGACCGCTTACGCTTCTTAATTGGAGTCGTAATTTGGGCGTATCAAATTTTGACGCCGTTGCTGGGGAATACGGTTGTTTATTAAGTCCGGTGTGTTTATTTGACTCTTAGTCATATTTCCTGCTTTTACTTTTATTTTTTGTTTTTGTTTGTTACAGGGTACATAGTTGTGCATGCCAAGTACCCGGCTCTCGGGTGAATCAACATTACCTTACGATCCCGAGCTTTCTAGAACGTTAAGGCGAACCATGAATGCACAACAACAAGAGGCAGCAAGACTAGCTGCAGCTCAGCAGGCCCAACAACACGTAAATATTGATGATATTGAGGACGATGTTGGGCTGGATGATGAGGCTGCAGCGGGTGATGGTAGAGCTGCGGAGCATGTTGAAAATATAGCCCCCGCAAACCAAAGGCAGCAGCTGAGGGGTAGAGGTCGACAGCAACCAAGGCAATTTGCTTTGGATGATGATGAGTATATCGACTTGGATGGAGTTGGTGCTACGGGAACCATTGTTCTTCCTCCGCTAGCACCCGGGGCTAAGTTCAACATTACGAGCACAATGATTCAACTGTTGAATTTGAGAGGGGTGTTTCGTGGTGTGGCTGATGATGATCCAAACCGACACCTAATGAATTTTGTAGGTATCTGCAAGTCATTCGAATTGCCTGGAGTAAGTCAGATAGCGATCAGGCTCAGGTTGTTTCCATTGTCTCTGTCTGATGAGGCAGCGTTATGGTTGACAGAGCTAACCCCCGACTCTATCACAACCTGGGAAGAGTTGAAAGGAGCTTTCCTAGAAAGGTTTTTTCCTCCCTCTAGGATGATACAGTTGAGGGATGAAATTAGCAATTTCAGACAACAACCTCATGAGGCTTTACATGAGACTTGGTTGCGGTTCAAGAAGAAGCTGACACAATGCCCGAACCATCAGTTGACCGACAATTTCCTAATGCAGACATTCTATAGGGCACTGAATTTGGCTACCAAGCCGACACTGGATAACGCAGCAGGTGGAGCATTTATGGGTCTCACTTTTATTGAGGCCACAACTATTTTGGACCGGCTCACTAAAACTAACAGGGCCTGGCATACACGAGATACAGAGGTGGATGCTAGCACTTATGCAGTCGGTATGTCAGCGGAACAGCGCAGGAAAGAGGAAGAGCGAGACCAAGATATGGGCCATCTGAAAACGCAAATGGACCTACTGACAAAATATTTGCTGTCAGGAGGTATGGAGAAACTGCAAGCTGTGGGTTCCCAAGGTAGAGCAGTAGAGTTTTAATCTGATGAGGAGGCTAAGTATTTGGGGGGTTTCCAGGCCAATGGTCAGGGAAACCAAGGTCGGAACTATCAGAAGGACAACTACTATGAAAAAGCTGGCTACAGAGATCGTGATCAGGGGAACTGGAAGAATAACACTGATAGAGGTGGGTTGTATGTACCACCTGGTAATCGGGAAAGATCTAGCAATGAGACAGGGACGTCCAAATTAGAGAACATGATGGCAAAGATGTTGTTAAAGGTGGAATCTACTGACTCCGGGGTAAAGGAGATGAGGACTGAATTATCAGCAATAAGCCAGGTAGTGGATTCACATTCCACCTCGATCAAGCAATTAGAGTAGTAAGTGAGTCAAATCTCGGCGTCTCTAAATCAAAGGAAGACAAGTACCTTGCCGAGTGACACCATTCAAAACCCGAGGAATGACGTGAGTTGTATGGCGATCACTACGAGAAGTGGTAAAATATTATCGGAATCACATCCGGTAATTCATACTCAGAAAGGTGATGTTGCGGATGAAAATATGGTAGAGGATGCTACTCAAAAGCTCACGGATAAAAGCAAGGAAGTTGAAAAACTTCCAACTATGATGCCTCGGCCACCGCCTCCTTTCCCACAACGGTTGAAGAAGAAAGTGGAAGATAGCAAGTTCCTAAATTTCATGACCATGCTCAAGCAGATATCAGTGAACATCCCATTGGTGGACGCTCTTGAACAAATACCCGGATATGCCAAGTTCATGAAGGACTTGATTACCAAGAAGAGGTCAGTGAGCTTTGAACCAGAAGATAACCTCCACCACTGCAGTGCTATTTCTTCAAGATCGTTAGTGGAAAAGAAGGAAGATCCAGGTGCTTTTACTGTTCCCTGTACTATTGGGAAATTCAACTTTGAAAAAGCCTTATGTGATCTTGGTGCTAGCATCAAATTGATGCCGCTAGCAGTCTATAAACAATTGGGTTTGGGAGCTCCCAAATCAACTACCATGAGGGTGTTAATGGCTGACCGTTCAATAAAGCGACCGGTGGGAATATTGTCTGATGTGCTGGTAAAGGTTGGTAAGTTTATATTCCCAGCTGACTTTGTAATCTTAGATTGTGAAGTGGACTTTGAAGTTCCCATAATCTTGGGATGACCATTGTTAGCCACTGCAAGAGTGTTGGTCGACATGGAAAGAAATGAACTGACATTCAGATTAAACAATGAATTGGTCAAGTTTGATGTGTGTAAATTGATGAAGACACCAAGAGACATGAGGGTGGTCTCAGTTATCAATGTTATCGATGAAGCCCCTATGGATGTGCATATTAAGGAGAAGGGTTTTGTTGAGACCCTAGCTGTGATGAGAATGATGTTGGGATCGCAAAAAGAGAAACCTATAGAGGCAGGCGGTGAGAATAAATCAAGGAAAAGAAAACACCGCAAGAGAACCAGCAAAGAAAAAGAGTTAGAAAGAGTAAAGAAGTTGTCTTGACTAGCTGAGGAGCCGATAAAAGAGAAAGTTGGAGCGCAACACGATGAGGTTGCTTGCACCTATTCCAGTGATTGCTCTTTCTTTGGAGCCCCTGGTAGTCTCCAACATCATGCCAGACTTTGAGTCCTATGGGCTTCACAGGTATTGCTTTCTCTCACAGTTTTAGCTTTCACATGTATGCATTAGGGACAATGCATGAATCTAAGTTGAGGGTGTGTTGGGATACCTGTGAGTCTTTCACCACCGAGGGTTTTTGTTGCCGTGTTTCTTTTCCCTCCGGTGTGCTATCTAGTAGAACCGGCATGTTTAGGTTGTCATTTTAAATTTTGTTTGTGTTGTTTTCTGGTGTCTATAGCAAGCATGGCTTTTTGGAAAGTTGAACTAAAAGGAGCCCCCTCTGAAAAAGTTGATTTTGTACTTATGTTTGAAATGATTGACTGTCCTGGATCCTTGAATGTCATTGTGTGGTTGTGATTGTAATAATTATGCTTAAGCCGAGCTGATGTTTTGATAGTTGGTAGTGGTATGATTTCTTGGTGCCAAGTGTGTGTGAGCTTATTGTTATAAACTCTTACTCTGTGCATGCATCTAGAACTTGTCTGGTCTATTTTGTTAAGCTTGAAGTTGGTTGCTTAGGAAAGGATCACAGGCCCTTTTTGTGTGCAGTCCACTTAGCCTATAAGACCGTCACAATGCAAATAATCCCTTTGATCCCTGTTTGAGCCATAATTGACCCTATCCTTTCAATAACCTGTCGCCGTTTCTTTTTAACTTTGAATCCCTATTTTGGCCCTGGTCCTTCCTTGGACATCGTGCACCTCAACTCAGGCAATCAACCTAAGTAGAGGGTGGCTACTATAAAGGTAAATGATAAGAAAAATAAGATGGATAAGATTGGTTGTAGATAGAATGAAAATTTCGGGTGTGTGCCTAAGAAAAGAAAGAAAAAGAAACGAAAAAGAGATGAAAAAGAATTGTCAAAATAAAAAGGCCGCACCTGTAGCTAGAAAGAAGGGAATAAAAAGGTGAATAAGGATGGACGAACTAAAGTTAATTGGAAATAGTAGGTCAGTGATTCCAAGGAGGGTTTAGTCACTATTCCCCAAACATATCCTACCTGCACCCGAAGCCTCATTACTAGCCAAAAAAAGTCCTGTAGTGATCCTGAGCGGCTTTCTGAAAAACTGAAATAGAATAGCAAGGGCAAGCTTATGGCATCGCATATGCATTGTTTGAAATCGTTTGTGAGTGTGAGCGCCTTACCTAATCCCAAATCTTGTTTGTGGGACTTCTTTGGGGTGAGGGCACCGAGATTTCTGTATTATCTATTGACTGTTGGGATAGCTGTTGTGTGTGTATGTAGAATATTCTATCATATCGGAATGACATGTTTGGATCCTTTCAAGTTAGCATTTCATACATCTGTGTGCTACCGGGGGGCTTGATTTAAATTTAATAAACTGTTGAGTGGCCATGATTTGCTAGAGATATGTGTTGGTATTCTTAGTTGAGTCGTCATTTAATTTTTGTTTTCATGTTGCTTGAGGACAAGCGAACGTTTTAAGTTGAGGGTGTTGATGTGCCGGGATTCTATGGCACATTTGACGCCTTTAACTAAGAATAATCGGGAGTTTTCAAGCAACTTTTGTGGTTTTTGATGTTTTATTGTTATATTTGCAGGGAATGGAGCTAGAGATAGAAACGGAAGAAAAAATGTTCAAAAACCTCAACTGGTTAAGCCTGACGGCTGGCATGACTGACCGTCACACCTGTGATTGGCCGTTAGCCAGGCCGTCAGGACGAGACAACAATTCATCGAGCACTGCCTAGGAGTGACGGCCCATCTGACGGCCCGTCACTGGCCTGACGGACCGTCACCCATGCCACCAACATAAAACAGAAAAAACACTGTAAGTCGTCACTGGGCGGATGACTTACCAAAATTTACCAGCAAGTCGTCACAGGCCCGACGACTTACAAGAAATATTCCAGCAAGTCGTCACAGGCCCAACGACTTACAAGAAAATTTCACTGGATAGTGGCGACGGATGGCTTGACAGCTCATCACAGACCTGACGGACCGTCAAGCTTTGACAGTCAAAGTTCAGCCACTGCCTAAGAGTGACAGTTCACTTGACGGCCAGTCACATGCTTGACGGCCCGTCAGGCGACCCGTCAACGCGACGCGGGATTCCGAAAATTCTATTTTTGGACTTTATTTCCTAGACTGCTATAAATACCCTGTGTTAGGGTTATTTTATTTATTCATTACCCAATATTTCTAGGAACGGTTTTGACGAGTTTTGGAGGAGAAAATATGACACAAACACGTTTTGTTCTTCTTCTTCGATTGTTCTTGGGATTTTGGCTTCTTGTTCTTGGATAATTGAAGCTTGTGTTCATATATCGTAAGAATCTTTTCTCTCTATTATGAATATGATTTTCTTCTCTTTCCCTAATAGCATGAGTAGCTAACTTCCTACAACTAGGGTTGTGGGAGCCATGGCAAAAGTAGCAATATAAATTCCGGGTAGCATTGGGTTCAATCTATATGTTGTCACGTCGTTAATCATTCATTATTAATGTTTTCTAGTAGTTGCAAATATTAGGACATGCCTAGGTTTAATTTGCTTGAGCAAAGAGATTAAAACTGGGAAATTTGATTAACTACGAGGATTTGAGACTACCAACTCTCGTCTTATGATTAATGTTGTAACTAGATTAATCTACTTGATGTTTAGGATTGAAATAAGAAAGTTCACCTTTTCAAGTTCGAGAGAATTGAAAAGGAAATTCGTCTATTTGGTTGAGAAACATTTAGATGATAGCATTAATTCAATCACATCGTGATATGCATATAGAAAGAACCCGGTTAAGCTTTGAGTCAAAACTGTTATGACCCCATGGTGAACACTTCCCTAGTTCACCTCTTCTACTGAATTTTAATCGTTAAAACTTGCAATTTGTTATTTGAAACAATCAAAATTTGATCTATACAAACCCCCAATTTACCGAAAACTATTTATTATTAATCATCTAATTCACTAACGACTTAATTTGCACCTTATTCCCTGTGTGATCGACCCCAACCTCTGTTGGGTTCTATATTTGACGACGACCGCTTACGCTTCTTAATTGGAGTTGTAATTTGGGCGTATCAGTTATGAGGGTGATTATTGGCTGGTTTATTATTTGATGATCCATAGTGGTAGGGTCAGTTGAGGGAGTGAGGTTATTAAATGGATTCCTTAACATTGTTACCCCTCTTGTCGGTCATGATAATACCTGGTGTTACTGCTCATTGAGTGATGGGGGTGTGCTCGCTATAGCCTTGGTTAGGGTGTAAGTGCCTGAGTAGAATTCCCCCTAAGACGAGAGTTGACAAAAATCTCAAGCTAGGATTAGTTCTAGTGGAATTTTGTTGCTGTATGGTTTAGAGATACGTGGTGTCTCGGGGCATAGTGTTGATAGGAGTAAGGTGATACTATGATATGTGAGGGGCATATACCCCATAGGAAGCTTCCGAAATAGAGTTTGGATTAGTAAAACTCTGGGTATAGCGAGAAAGGGGTCTCCATAGTGGGATCTAGTCCCCTTGGCATGGAATTGTTTTTTGTTCATTAGTTGAGATTCTTTTGCTCTGGTGTTTTGATGAGGCCCCGAATTCCTTGGGCACATGGGGAGGAGTACTCTTATTTGCCTTGTGCAGCTCTAAGGAAGGAATTCCTTAATAGAGCGAGAGTGAATTAAATCTCGATTGAGTTGGATACACTGAGGGGTTTAAAAGTTCGATAGAGTGCGTAAGACTATATTCACGCTGTCATGGTAGAGCGTTAAGGTTCTGGAGGGCGGGATCTTTCTTTTCCTTTGGACTTAGAGATTGTTCAGGGATGAACGATGGGTAAATTAGTATTTGTTGTAACGACCTATTCGGTCGTTACTAAAAGGCACCTCGTTATGGGTAGGCTATTCGTCTGAAAAGTGGGTTAGAAAACCTTCCGGGTTGGGGAGTTAGAAATTTTAGGCTAGGCTAGTCACGGATGAATTTTGAGCAAGGTAAGGTCTAGGGAAATCCGAGAAGGGATTGGGTAAAATGTCTAAGTTTGAGTTAGATTTTCTATTAGCTAAGACATTAATGAGTCTGTAGGTCTTTTCAGAAGTAAATGTGGGTGAGTAAAACTCTAGATATCAATGTTAACGTGAAAGGGTTGGTTCGGAACGTCAAGATTTGAAGTGTGTTGTGAAATGGGCCATTTTGGGGGATTTTCTGAGGTTCTGTTCCATGTCAACCACTATAGAGGTTAAAACTGCACTACAACAATGACCGTTATAGAAGAGAAATTCTCGCTATAGCAGAAGTCAAAGACAGTCAACCCATTGTAGTGGGCGGCTTCCGCTATGGCGGTGCCGCTATAGCGGTATTTAGGCCGTTATAGCGGAAGGATGCAACCAGAAAACCCATAAATTGGTTTATAATTTCATTCTCTCCCCTTCAACCCCAAAAACAGATGAGGGTTACTCCAAAAACCCTCATAGGCTGGTCCAAGGCTTAGGAGCCATGTGGAATAGAGATTCCGTCTAAAAGGACACAAAACCACAGATTCGGGCTTGTCAATCATCAGGGAACACCTTCACAGAGCCAGAAAATACATCATATAGCTTCTTGGCATCCAGGTAGGCTAGGTTCTTTCCATTGAGTAGATTTGACCTGTTTTCATTTCATATTTATTGTATAGACAGAAAAGAGAATTCATGCTTAGGCCTTCAGGCACGGTGTCTGGAGGATTATTGTGCTTGGATTGGTTTGAACTAGAAAATGGTTGAGTGGGGATAATGTGTTGTCATATTCTTGGTTGTTTATGATTATTATGTGTTGTATGATGATAGAATCCAGGGACTAGAGTGTCGGGAAGGTTCGGGGAACCGAAAATACTTTGAATAGTTAAATGACTAGTAAAAAGGGAGTCTTCAAAAATGATTTGGTATAAAAGAGTAGAATAACAAGAATGGTTGAATTACCAAGATTATGGGAGGTCTTCCCTATGTTGTCTCTGTCTTAGGAGTAGTTCAGAATTGATGTAGCTACCGTCTATGTGTCAAAAGGGGGTGAACGAGAATTTAATCTTTGGATGGGATTCAAGATTGAGTTATGTACATGGGGTTGGGCTAGGTGATGGTTATTATTTTCCCCAATATGCAATATGTGTTTATATACTATTGCTTAGTATTGTGTGAGCTTGCATGTTTAGGGAATGAGATGATGAATGTCTAATTATCTGGTTATCCGTCTTGTGAAATGAACTTGGTTTTGTTGTTTGTTGGTTTACAAGTATTCTCTTTTTCATTGTTTGTTGATTGTTGGATTTGTGTGACTTTTGGTTGGCTCGGGTACCATGCCTAGTACAGGTTACATATTGGTTGGCTCGAGTACCATGCCTGGTATGGGATACATATTCGGTTGGCTCGGGTACCACGCCTGGTACAGGTTATATATTGGTTGGCTCGGGTACCACGCCTGGTACGAGATATATATTTAATTGGCTCAGGTACCATGACTGGTATGGGATACATATTTGGTTGGCTCGGGTACCACGTCTGATACAGGGTTTGATTTACTTGCATTAATTGCATTCTTTCAATGGTTCCATGAGTGGACCGGGTTGTATTCTTAAATTGTGATTATTGTATATGGTCCATGAGAGGCCGGGTAATTGCTAAATTTGTGATTGTGTAGGTTGGTGCTTGAGAGGAAGGGTTGTCACACTTAATTGTGGGGCTGGTCTGGGGTGGACCGGGCATTGCATGTTAACACTAGGTGTTGGTATAGGGATCCTTGGTCGGTCCGAGAAGGATAAAAAGGGTATATGCTATTGTTACTGGCTCATTGTTTAAGTTGGTTGTTAAATCTGTTCCATGTGGTTGATAAGCTTAGAAGGAAGACTGAGAGTCTGGAATTATATTTTTATGGGTCTAATTGTTACTTATTATTCTTCACAAGTTTGGTTCCTGAGAGGGCCACGATTTACTATTATTTGGCATATAGTTGGTCCTTGAAGGGCCTGGTTAGTGTGCCTAAGTGATAAGGTGGTTCTTCTGTGAACCGGGGTCGCATGTTATTGGCATAGATAGTGTCCTAGGGATCCTTGTTTGGTCCAGGTTGTGTAAAAAAAGATATATGTTTTCTGTCACAGAGAATTGTCAATATCGGTTAGACTTGTTACGTGTGGTTGATAAGCTAAGGAAGAGACTCATGGTCTGGTTATAATGTTGGCTGTTGTTACTTGTCGAGTATGGCCCTGGGGGTCATTAGGGCAATTTTGTAATAGTAAGTGATGGTACGATGGGTGCAGTCTACGTCACCAAGTAGTGGGGTTCACTCTGGGTTATTGAGTCATAGCGGTTGACTGGGATAAGGGAATGGTAGCCAGGTAGGGGCATAAATGTCGGGTAATGACAAGCGTGACTTGGGAAGTCTAGGTGTCAAGGTGACTTGGGAAGTCTAGGTGACAAGGTGACTTGGAAAGTCTAAGGGTTAAGGTGACTTGGGAATGTCCTAGGAGTCAGATCAGAGAGTCTCATAGTGGTGGAGTTGGCAGCGGAAAGGATAGGCATGCTTAGGTTGATATTGGGCTTTGGTAAGGTGAATGTTGAAGGGTCGAGTATTGTATTTAATTGTGCATTTCCCTTGATTTCTTATATGATGGTATGGAATAGATTCGGGTCGACCGATGATGCCTACTTATACGTATGTTTGTACTGATTCTACTCTTGCTATACCTTTTGGGTATAGTCTATTTGCAGGGTCGATGATGTGTCCTCTTGCATTTTTGGTTTACTCCTGTAGTAGCTCTTATACCTTTTTAGTCTAGATCCTAGGGAAGGTTGTCAGTCAGTTGTAAGAAATGGATTATTGTATTCTTTTGTATAGGGTTTACCTGAATCAAAGGTTGTAATGTTTTCATGAATTGAAAGAGGTTAGTTTTGGTTTTCCTTTTTAATTTTGCTTTTACCTATTGGATCAGGTGCTAAGGGTTCGTCTATCTAAGTGCATAGAGTAGGCGCCCGCAAGGGTCGGTAGTTGTGTTACGACCCAAAATTGGGCCATGATGGCGTCTACATAACCCCCTCAGTAGACAAGCCTAACCCAAACATGCGGAAAGTAGTAAATAATAATTTAACTAAAGAGAAGCGGAAGATATAAACAGGAGATAGGGCCAAAAGCATATATACATACCAGCGTACAAAATATACAAAAGATGGCCCTAAAGTGATCGAAATACAAAATGACCCGAACACCAACCCGGACCTGGTGTCACTAGTACAAGAGCGGCTAAGCAAGGAGTAGCTATACAACAACATCTGTCTATCAAAAATACAAAATATAGATAGGATATACAAGATGGAAAGCATGTAAAGTCTCAAAAAGCGCCGGGAGCTCATCGCGATCCGAACATTAACGGGCCTCCAACGACATGAGATCAGCGAGGGTGGCTCGTACTAGGTGCTGCATCAGAAAAAGAGATGCAGAGTGTAGTATGAGTACCAAAACAACGCGTACTCAGTAGGCATAATAGGACAACCGAGCGCAGAAAGATAATATATAAATATAGATTATAGGAAAGCAGCTAACTATACAGGGATCCACCTAAATCTAGTTATAAAACCGAAGACAAGCCGATAAATCAAAAGATAAAGGAAAACAACAACAAGCCACACTAGAGTCAATCCACGTGCCAAGAAAAATGCAATGCGATGCATGATGATACATATATGTATGCAATATAATATAAACCCGAAATACCGCATCGGGTGCCCGGAATACCTCATCAGACTATGCTTGTACATGAAATAATAAAATACCTGGAATAATGCATCGGGGGTCCGGAATACCGCATCGGACTATAAATTTATATACAAAAAATAGTGCTTGCTCTTTCCCTCTCAAAAACAAAGGTGATACTCAAAATAGCTCGATTTAGTCCAAAATTCATCACAACAGTAGAAAAACCTCTTTTCAAACCCAAAAGCCTTTGAAGAACCATTTCCATACCGTACCAATGATATGCCATGCGATATGAGTATAAATGCTCAAAAGCAGAGGAATAATCACACCATCAAATCAAATAGGGCAAAGTACCCTTCAAACCAAGAGAAACTGACCTGGAATTCGTCCAAATCCTAGCCATGGCCTTGGGCCACAGTTACACATTATAAAATAAAGCGGTAAAGCGGGAAAATAAAAGCAGAAAACATCGGGCAAGCTCTATTCTACCTCTAAAGCCTCCTAAAAGCATGCTAAGGATCTTAGACTAGTCACACAGAAGAAACAAGCTCCTAGGCTAAGGATAACATGCAATCCTAGACTAAAAACCCAAAATGGCCAATTAACATGATAAATAGGATTAAAGCCTAAAGTCTATCTAAATTCCAACCTAGCGTTCTAGTAACATATAAACATATATAACCTAAGTAACTCAGTCTAGAAAGTAAACCGTAACCTACCTCGGGGCTAAACTGCAAGCACGAACCATCACTCGTGTGCCTTCCCCTTTCGGACGGCCACAGAAAGCTACCACGCTATCAACAATATAACCCAGGTGTCAAGACGAGAAGAATGACACCCATATTGATATACAGAAAATTGGGCCAAAAATCGGGTCAAAAAAATGACCCTCGGGGCCCGCTTGACAAAACAGAAAACAAAATTCACAATTGTGTTCACGGTGGGTTAAGGAACCCATACCCAAAAATTTGGACGCGAACGGAGCTCATTTCACGGCCCGAAACAACCCTAAAGTTCTACTAATTCAAGTGATTTAAGGTGGAAAAGTCCAGAATCTAAAAATAGAAACCAACCTCGACAAGGAGAACACGCTATGGAGCTGAGTTGCACGAGTTTGGGAATATGCAGTCCCCAAACGATCAGATTCCACAAGATTTTTCTCCAACACTAAGAATTTAGCAACAAAGGAATTTAGCGGAAGAAATACGGAAATTGACACGGAAAAGGGAGAGGGGTGAAGAGGGAACTTACCGGGTGAAGGAAAATATGCAGGAAAGCTGGGAATGTTGAGCTTGGGAGTCTACAAATGGAGTTCTTCAGTTTTGTGGAGAAGAAAATGAAGTTGGGACTTAATATAACTGTCAGGGGTCCTTCATCGTGATCGCGACAGGACCCCCGCGTTCGCGGAGAAGAGCCGGCCCAACCATCGCGATCGCAATTGCCCAGGCCGCATTCGCGAAGAAGAAGCCAAGCCGGGTCCTACCGGCTACATCACGAATGTGATGGACCCATTACGAACGTGATGGTCAGGAAACCAGATTATCGCGAATGCGATGAGGTCCTCGCG
The DNA here is from genome assembly GCA_003996215.1 of Jaltomata sinuosa. Lineage (NCBI taxonomy): Eukaryota > Viridiplantae > Streptophyta > Magnoliopsida > Solanales > Solanaceae > Jaltomata > Jaltomata sinuosa. Next base: position 261,278 of record QJPP01000400.1, read on the forward strand.
ATCGCGAAGATCAATAGAGGTCTGCAACTTAGTGCAGCAACCAGCAAATTCCAAGTCTAAAAATCTTCCAACGGACCCTCGAGATTCATCCAGAACCCCGTGAACACAAAACAAACATGCTACCCTACCAGTAACGACATTTTGGACTCAATGGAATTGACGAAACTTCCAACGGAGATCGTTTTAATGAAAAGTGGTCCCCACGTCCAAAACCAACTCTAAACTCAAAACCCAAAAATGAGCCCGGAAGCCTCGGGACCCAAAACAAAGGTCCCCCTAGCCCAAAGTTGACATTCCGGAGCTAACGGCCCTGACGGAATTCCCATTCGAGGTCGTTTTCGCCGAATGTTGACCAAAGTCAACCCTACCAACCAAACTAACTTCAAAACACACAAAGCCACACAAAACCAAACCGAAAGCACCCAGACCCAAAATAATGGTCCCACTAGACCAAAATCCCCGTTCCGGAGCCTGCGAAACTGTCAGAATTTGATTTTGAGCACGTAAACCAAGAAAGTTGACCAAAGTCAAAGATTTTCCAACTTTAAGTTCTAAAATAGGGAAATAGTCATAACGACTTAACTAATGGCCCGGGCACCGAACCGTCAGTCTCAACTAGTCATAACTGACCTGTAGCCGCTGAGGGAAAGCTCGAAACGCAGAGAAAGCACGAAAATGGAAAATGACCTGGAGGGTCATTACAACATTCACTACTAAAAGAACTTTTGTCCGCGAAAGTTAGAGTAAGGATAGTACCTAAAGACTTGAAAAGACGAGGATAACGGGTCCGCATGTCGATCTTGATCTCCCACATAGCCTCCTCGACAGGATGATGCTGCCACTGAACCTTAACTGATGGAATCTCCTTGGACCTCAACTTCCTAACCTGCCGGTCCAAAATAGCAACAGGCTCCTCCTTAAAGGCTAAGGACTCATCCAACTGAACCGACTCCCACTGAAGTACATGAGACTCATCCGGAATATACCGTCGCAGCATAGAAACATGAAACACCGGATGAACACTAGAAAGAGGAGGAGGCAAGGCCAACTCATAAGCAACCTCTCGAATATGGCAAAAGATCTTGAATGGACCAATGAACCTCGGACTGAGCCTACCCTTCCTCCCAAACTGCATCACGCCCTTCATGGGCGATACCCAAAGGAACACATTGTCACCAACAATAAACTCGAGATCTCAAACTCTCCGGTCAGTATAACTCTTATGCCTACTCTTTTCAAACCCAAAAGCCTTTGAAAAACCATTTTCATATCGTACCAATGATATGCCATGCGATATGAGTATGAATGCTCACAAACAGAGGAATAATCACACCATCAGATCAAACAGGGCAAATTACCCTTCAAACAAAGAGAAACTGACCTGGAATCCGTCCAAATCCTAGCTATGGCCTCGAGCCCACAGTTACACACAATTATAAATAAAGCAGTAAAGCAGGAAAATAAAAGCGGAAAACGACGGGCAAGCTCTATTCTACCTCTAAAGCCTCCTAAAAGCATTCTAAAGATCTTAGACTAGTCACACAGAAGAAACAAGCTCCTAGGCTAAGGATAACATGCAATCCTAGACTAAAAACCCAAAATAGCCAATTAACATGATAAAGAGGAATAAAGCCTAAAGTCTATCTAAAATCCAACCTAGCGTTCCAGTAACATATAAACATATATAAACTAACTAACTCAGTCTAGAAAGTAAACTGCAACCTACCTCGGGGCTGAACTACAAGCACGAACTATCACTCGTATGCCTTCCCCTTTTGAAAGGCCTCAGAAAGCTGCCACGCTATCAAGAACATAACCCATGTGTCAAGACAAGAGGAATGACACCCATATTGATATACGAAAAATCGAGATGAAAATTGGGTCGGAAAAATGACTCACGGGGCTCCTGCGATGAAACAAAATACAAAATTCACAATTGTGTTTGCGGTGGGTTAAGGAACCCGTACCCAAAATTTAGACGCGAACGGATCTCGTTTCGGGGCCCAAAACAGCCCCGAAGAGCTACTAATTCACGGGATTTAAGGTGGAAAAGTCCAGAATCTAAAAACGGAAACCAACCTCGACAAGGAGAACACACTACCGAGTCGAGTTGCACGAGTTTGGGAGTACGCAGTCTCTAAATGATCAGATTCCACAAGATTTTTCCCCAAATCTAAGAATTTAGAAACAAAGGAATTTAGCGGAAGAAATACGGAAATTGACATGGAAAAGGGAGAGGGGTGACGAGGGAACTTACCGGGTGAAGGAAAATATGTAGGGAAGCTGGATATGTTGAGCTTGGGAGTCTACAAACGAAGTTCTTCAGTTTTGTGGAGAAGTAAACAAATTTGGGACTTAATATAAATGCCAGGGTTCCTTCATCGCGATCGCGACAGGACCTCCTCGTTCGCGGAGAAGAGCCGGCCCAACCACGACGATCGCGATGGCCCAGGCCGCGTTCACGAACAAGAAGCCAAGCTGGGTCCCAGCCGGCTAAATCATGAACGCGATGGTTATGAAACCAAACCATCGTGAATGCAATGAGGTCCTCGCGATCGCGAAGAGCAACAGAGGTCTGCAACTTAGTGCAACAACCAACAAATTCCAAGTCTAAAAATCTTCTGACGGACCCTCGGGATTCATTCAGAACCCCGTGAACACAAACCAACCATGCTACTCTACCAGAAATGGCATTCCGGACTCAATAGAATTGACGAAACACCCAACAGAGATCCTTTTAACGAAAAAGTGGGCCCCACACCCAAAACCAACTCAAAACTCAAAACCCAAAAAAGAGCTCGGAAGCCTTGGGGCCCAAACCAAAGGTCCCCCTAGCCCAAAGTCGACATTCTGGAGCTAACGGCGCTGACAGAATTCCCATCTGAGGCCGTCTTCTTGGAATGTTGACCAAAGTCAACCCTACCAGCCAAACTAACTTCAAAACACACAAAGCCACACAAAACCAAACTGAAAGCACCCAGACCCAAACCAATGGTCCCACTAGACCAAAATCCCCGTTCCGGAGCCAACAAAACATTCAGAATTTGATTCTGAGAATGTAAACCAAGAAAGTTGACCAAAGTCAAAGATTTTCCAACTTTAAGTTTTAAAATAGGGAAATAGTCATAACGACTTAACGAATGGCCCAGGCACTGAACCGTCAGTCCCGACAAGTCATAAATGACTTGTAGCCGCTGAGGGAAAGCTCAAAAAGTAGAGAAAGCACGAAAATGGAAAATGACCTGGAGGGTCATTACAATACCCGCTACTAAAAGAAGTTTTGTCCACGAAAGTTAGAGTAAGGATAGTACCTGAACACTTGAAAAGACGAGGATAACGGGTCTGTATATCAGTCTCGATCTTCCACATAGCCTCCTCGACAGGATAATGCCGCCACTGAACCTTAACTGACGGAATCTCTTTGGACCTCAACGTCCTAACCTGCGGGTCAAAAATAGCAACATGCTCCTCCTCAAAGGCTAAGGACTCATCTAACTGAACCGACTCCCACTGAAGTACATGAGACTCATCCAGAATGTACTGCCACAACATAGAAATATGAAACACCGGATGAACACTAGAAAGAGCAGGAGGCAAGGCCAACTCATAAGCAACCTCTTGAATATGGCGAAGGATCTTGAATGGATCAATGAACCTTGGACTGAGCTTACCCTTCTTCCCGAACTGCATCACACCCTTCATGGGCGATACCCAAAGGAACACACTGTCACCAACCATAAACTCGAGATCTCAAACTCTCTGGTCAGTATAACTCTTATGCCTACTCTAGGCATACGAAGCCTCTCCTGAATAAGCCGAACTCTATCCATAGAATCACGAAGCAAATTAGTACCCCACGGCCTAACCTCAAAAGCATCAAACTAACCCACCGGAGATCTGCATCGCCTACCATACAAGGCCTCGAACTGAGCCATTTGGATGCTGGAATGGTAACTATTATTATATGCAAACTCTTCCAAGGCCAAACACTGCTCCCATTGACCCTCAAAATCAATCACGCAGGCTAGCAACATATCCTCTAGAACTTGAATGGTACGCTCTAACTGGCCATCTGTCTGCGGATGAAAGGCAGTGCTAAGCTCAACTCTAGTACCCAACTCTCTCTGAATAGACCGCCAAAAGTGCAAAGTGAACTGAGTGCCTCAGTTGGAAATGATAGAAACTGTCACCCCATGCAAACGTACAATCTCTCGAATATAGATCTGGGCCAACCTCTCGAAACTGTAAGAAGTCTGAACTGGCAGAAAGTGAGCAAACTTCATGAACCTATCCACGATAACCCAAATAGCATCAAATCTCTGCAAGGTACGTGGCAATCCGACTACAAAGTCCATGGATATACGCTCCCATTTCCACTCCAGAATGGGTAGTCTCTGTGATAAACCACCTGGCCTCTGGTGCTTGAACTTTACTTGCTGACATTTCAAGCACCTGGATATGAAAACCGAAATATCCCTCTTCATCCCACACCACCAATAGTGCTGCCTCAAGTCATGATACATCTTAGCTTCCCAGGGATGAATGGAATATCTAGAACAGTGGGCCTCCTCCAATATCAATCTGACCAATCACCAACTCTAGGAACGCAAATACGACCCTCGATCCTCAGAACACCCTCTGAATCTAAAGTTGCCCTCCTAGCCTCACCACTCGACACCTTGTCAAGAATGATCCTCAATCTCACATCATCAAACTGCTGTGCTCGAATCTGCTCTAACAAGGAAGACCTAGCCTCCACACAAGCAAGAATACGGCCCGGCTCAGAAATGTCAAGTCGAACTAACTTATTAGCGAAGGACTAGATGTCCCAAGCTAAAGGTAACTCCTCCATAGATAAGAAAGCCAAGATACCCATACTCACCGCCTTCCGGCTCAAGGCATCCACTACCATGTTTGCCTTATCTGGATGATAGAGAATGTAAATGTCATAGTCCTTCAGTAACTCCAACAACCTACGCTGCCTCAAATTTAGATCCTTCTGGCTGAAAATATACTGAAAACTACGATGGTTAGTAAGGATCTCACAATGTATGCCATACAGATAATGCCTCCACATATTCAACGCGAAGACCACCGCTGCTAACTCCAAGTTATGTGTGGGTTAGTTTCTCTCGTGAACCTTCAACTGTCTGGAAGCATATGCGATAACCCGACCCTACTGCATCAACACACAAACCAAACCAATACCTGACGCATCACAATATACGATGAAACCCTGACCCTCGACCAGAAGAGTAAGAATTAGAGCTGAAGTCAATAAGCCCTTGAGCTTCAGAAAGCTCGCCTCGCACTCATCTGACCACTAGATGGGAACATTCTTCTAAGTCAATCTAGTCAAAAAAGCTGCTATCGAAGAAAATCCCTCCACAAACCATCTATAATAACTTGCTAACCCGACAAAATTGTGAACCTCGGTAGGAGAAGTAGGCCTAGCCCAATCACGAACTGCTGCAATCTTCACTGGATCTACCATAATCCCATCCTTGGACACCACGTGCCCCAAGAATTCTACAGACTCAAGACAAAATTCACACTTAGTGAATTTGGCATACAACTGATGGTCTCTCAAGGCCTGAAGTACCAATCTAAGATGTTGCTCATGCTCCTCTCTACTGCTCGAATAAATCAAAATGTCATCGATGAACATAATCATGAACAAATCCAAGTAGGCAGTGAACACACGGTTCATTAACTCCATAAATGCTGCTGGGGCATTAGTCAACTCAAAAGACATGACTAGGAACTCATAATGGTTGTATCGAGTCCTAAATGCAGTCTTAGGGATGTCCTCAACCCTAATCCTCAACTGGTGATAACCGGACCTCAAATTTATCTTAGAAAACACGGTTGCACCTTGTAGCTGGTCGAACAAGTCATCAATACATGGCATCGGATATCTGTTCTTAACTGTCACCTTATTCAACTGCCTGTAGTTGATACACATGCGCATAGACCCATCCTTCTTCTTCACAAACAAAACCGGAGCACCCCACGGAGACACACTAGGCCGGATAAACCCTTTACTCAATAGATCCTGAAGCTGATCCTTAAGCTCTCTCAACTCAGCACGCGCCATACGGTATGGCAGAATAGAAATGGGTTTGGTGCCCGGCTCAACATCGATACCAAAATCAATGTCACGATCAGGAGGAAGACCAGGAAGATCAGAGGGAAACACATCCGAATACTCGCAAACCATAGGAACAAACTCAAGAGGAGATGTGGTGGCACTAGTATCACAGACATAGGCAAGAGAGGCTAAGCACCCCGTCCCAACAAACCGATGGGCGCTCAGAAATGAAATAACTCCCCTCGGCATGTGGCCATTGGCCCCCTTCCATATGATAAGAGGGATACCAGGCATCCAAAGAGTAACAGTCTTGGCGAAGCAATCAAAGGCCGTATGATAAAGGGATAACCAATCCATGCCTAAGATCACATCAAAATCGACCATATCAAGGACAACCAAGTCTACCTACGTGTCATACCCCAAGATAGTCATCACACAAGCCCGATACACCTTATCCACTACTAAAGAATCACCTAAGGGAGTAGATACGCATATAGGCACATACAAGGACTTACAAGCAGACCCCAGACGAGTAGCATAATAAGCAGACACATACAAGAATGTAGACCCCGGATAAAACAAAGAAGAAGCAGACTGATGACAAATGGAGATCGTACATGTGATCACAACATTTGAAGCCTCGGCCTCTGTCCGACCCGGAACTGCATACATGTGGCCATGACCTCCACGACCACCTGACCTACCAGATTGAGTACCACCTCTAGAACCCTGGGGACCACCCCTACTACCCTGTGAAACACCTGTAGCTGGAGGTGCTGGAGAATTGGGGGCCTGAACCAACTGATCATGTCGCCTAGGATGTTGTATCGATGGGCACTCTCTAGCAAAGTGGCCTATCTCGCCACACTCATAACAACCCCGACCATATGTACTCCGCTGTGAAGACCCGACTAAATTAGAATGACCACCACGACCTGTGGACCCTGAATGACCACCTCGTGGTGCAGGAACAATAATCGGGCTACTCTGACCCTCATTAGTCTGTAATGCTGACTAAAAAGTCCAGCTCGGCTGAAAATGCTGTCGGTGCTGACCTCTACCATAGTAGCCCCTACCACAGCCCTGTGAACCGCTAAAACTGCTCTGATGGTGGGGCCTCTAATAGCTTCCCCCTTGGGCCTCGCGAACTATACCCTCAATAGTATGGGCATGATCAACCACCTCCAGAAAAGACTGACCCAATGCTACCATATCCTCCATAGCCAAGCGAAGATACAGAGTCAAACCTTAAACAAACTGGCATACTCTCTCATGCTCGGTGGGCAGGATCATAGTGGCATGCCTGGATAGCTGGTGGAAACGAACCTCATACTCAGACACTATCATGGAGCCCTGCTCCAACCTAGTAAACTAATCCATCAGATGCTCCCTCATGCTTCATGGTACATACTTCTCCAGAAAGGCTGCGGAGAACTGATTCCAAGTAAGCGGAGGTGACCCAACTGGTCTACCAGCAATATATGACCTCCACTACTATTTCGCTGGACCATCCAGCTGAAAAGCGCTGTAATCTACTCCGTAAGACTCGACTAACCCCAAATTATGTAACCTCTCCTGGAAGCTAGTCAGAAACTCATGCGCATCCTCCATAGAAGCACCTGAAAACCTCAGAGGACCCAATCTCAAGATACTACCTAGTATCTTCTGCTCCTCAGAAGACATAACTGGCACGACTGGAAGAGGGGGAGCAACTGCAGGGACCGGTAGTACCTCAAATTTGGGAGCCGCAATAACAAGCCGCACTCCTAAACCCTGTGCTGCCGTCTAAGCTGATGTCTGAGCCTCACTTTGAACCTGAGAACCAATCGGAGTGCTCGGCGAAGCGGCTGGTGGATTCATACCCTCAAGAAACTCCAACAACCGGACCAAGGTGTCCTGTAATACTGGAGTAGCTACAAAACCTGCCGAATGTTGGGTTGGCCCCACATGCTCTAGCTCATACTGAACCCCATCCACTCTAACCTTAGGTTCTGGTGACGATGATCTAGCCCAGGTCTGAGCCGGTGCCACAGCCCGTGCCCTGCCTCGACCTCTGGGTCGATCTCTACCCCATCCCCTGACTGGGGCTCTAACTACACGGGAAGGGGCCTCGTCCTCACCCGCCGAAGATCTGTTCTGAACCATCTGAGGAGGAATGAAACAAATAAACTTAGGAGTTGATCAAATCAAGTAAGCATGATAAAGAATCAAACAAAACGAAGCCTTTCCTAAGGAATGTCCTATAGCCCCTCGCCGATAGGATACGAACATCATCGTACCTTATCCATGAGGCTGTACTAGACACTTGGTCTTGTACTGGTGAGACCAGTGAACCTAAAGCTCTAATACCACTCTATCATGACCCAAAATTGGGACACGATTGCGTCTATATAACCCTCCAGTAGACAAGCCTAACCCAAACATGCGGAAAGCAGTAAATAATAATTTAACTAAAGAGAAGCGGAAGATATAAACATGGGATAGGGCCAAAAGCATATATATATACCAGCGTACAGAATATACAAAAGATGGCCCTAAAGTGACCGAAAGACAAAATGACCCGAACACCAACCCAGACCTGGTGTCACTAGTACAAGAGCGGCTAAGCAAGGAGTAGCTATATAACAACCTCTGTCTATAAAAAATACAAAATATAGATAGGATATACAAGATGCAAAGCAAGTAAAGTCTCCAAAAGCACTGGGAGCTCACCGCGATCCGAACATTAACGGGCCTCAAATGACATGAGATCAGCGAGGGTGGCTCGTACCAGGTGTTGCATCAAAAAAAGAGATGAAGAGTGTAGTATGAGTACCAAAACAACGGGTACTCAGTAGGCATCATAGGCCGATCGAGCGTAGAAAGATAATATATAAATATAGATTACAGGAAAGCAGCTAACTATACAGGGATCTACCTAAATCTAGTTATAAAACCGAAGACAAGCCGATAAATCAAAAGATAAAGGAAAACAACAACAATCCACACCAGAGTCAATCCACGTGCCAAGGCAAATGCAATGCGATGCACGATGATGCATATATGTATGCAAAATAATATAAACCTAGAATACCGCATCAGGCGCCCGGAATACCTCATCGGACTATGCATATATATGAAATAATAAAATACCCAAAATAATGCATTGGGGGTCCGAAATATCGCATTGGACTATAAATTTATATACAAAAAATAGTAGTTCCTCTTTCCCTCTCAAAAACCAAGGTGATACTCAAAATAGCTCGATTTTGTCCAAAAATCATCACAACAGTAGAAAAACCTCTTTTCAAACCCAAAAGCCTTTGAAAAACCATTTCCATACCGTACCAATGATATGCCATGTGATATGAGTATGAATGCTCACAAGCAAAGGAATAATCACACCATCAGATCAAACAGGGAAAAGTACCCTTCAAACCAAGAGAAACTGACCTGGAATCTTTCCAAATCCTAGCCATGGCCTCGAGCCCACAGTTACACACAATTATAAAATAAAGTGGTAAAGCAGGAAAATAAAAGCAAAAAATGATGGGCAAGCTCTATTCTACCTCTAAAGCCTCCTAAAAGCATGCTAAGGATCTTAGACTAGTCACACAGAAGAAACAAGCTCCTAGGCTAAGGATAACATGCAATCCTAGACTAAAAACTCGAAATGACCAATTAACATGATAAACAGGATTAAAGCCTAAAGTCTATCTAAAATCCAACCTAGCATTCCAGTAACATATAAACATATATAACCTAACTAACTCAGTCTAGAAAGTAAATTGTAACCTACCTCGGGGTCGAACTGCAAGCATGAACCGTCACTCGTATACCTTCCCCTTCCGAATGGCCTCAGAAAGCTGTCATGCTATCAGGAACATAACCCAGGTGTAAAGACGATAGGAATGACACCCATATTAATATACGAAAAATCGGGCCAAAAATCTAGTCGGAAAAATGACCATCGGGGCCCGCGCAATGAAATAGAAAACAAATTTCACAATTGTGTTTGCGGTGGGTTAAAGAACCCATACCCGAAATTTGGTTGCGAAAGAAGCTCATTTTGGGGACCAAAATAGCCTCGAAGTGCTACTAATTCATGGGATTTAAGGCGGAAAAGTCCGGAATCTAAAAACGGAAACCAACCTCGACAAGGAGAACACGCTACGGAGTTGAGTTGCACGAGTTTGGGAGTACGCAGTCCCCAAATGATCAGATTCCACAATATTTCCCCCCCAACTCTAAGAATTTAGCAACAAAGGAATTTAGCGAAAGAAATACGGAAATTGACACGGAAAAAGGAGAGGTGTGACGAGGGAACTTACCGGGTGAAGGAAAATATGTAGAGAAGCTGGGAATGTTGAGCTTGGGAGTCTACAAATGGAGTTCTTTGGTTTTGTGGAGAAGAAAATGAAGTTGGGACTTAATATAACTGTCAGGGGTCCTTCATCACGATCGCGACAGGACCCCTCAGTTCGCAGAGAAGAGCCGTCCCAACCATCGCGATCGCGATGGCCCAGGCCGCATTTGCGAAGAAGAAGCCAAGCCGGGTCCTAGACGGCTACATCGCGAACACGATGGACCCAACGCAAACATAATGGTCAGGAAACCAGAACATCACGAACGCGATGAGGTCCTCGCTATCGCGAAGAGTAACAGAGGTCTTCAACTTAGTGCAGCAACCAGCCAATTCCAAGTCTAAAAATCTTCCTACGGACCCTCGCGATTCATCCGGAACCTCGTGAACACAAACCAACCATGCTACCCTACCATAAATGTCATTCCGGACTTAATGGAATTGACGAAACTCCCAACGGAGATAGTTTTAACAAAAAAGTGGTCCCCATGCCCAAAACCAACTCAAAACTCAAAACCCAAAAATGAGCCCGGAAGCCTCGGGACCAAACCAAAGGTCCCCCTAGCCCAAAGTTGACATTCCAGAGCTAACGACACTGACGGAATTCGCATCCGAGGCCGTCTTCCTTGAATATTGACCAAAGTCAACCCTACCAGCCAAACTGACTTCAAAACACACAAAGCCACACAAAACCACACCAAAAGTACCCTGACCCAAACCAATGGTCCCACTAGACCAAAATCGCCGTTCCGGAGCCAACAAAACTGTCAGAATTTGATTCTGAGTGCATTAACCAAGAAAGTTGACTGAAGTCAAAGATTTTCCAACTTTAAGTTCTAAAACAGGGAAATGGTCATAACAACCTAATGAACGGCCCGGGCACCGAACCGTCAATCCAGGCAAGTCATAAATGACCTGTAGCCGCTTAGGGAAAGCTTGAAATGTAGAGAAAGCACGAAAAATAAAAAATGACCTGGAGGGTCATTACAAGTTGGGTCGTGACACTAGACTTAAATAAAACTATGGTTGAATGATATTAACTATTAACATGTTAAAACAAAACAAATAAGGACTTTAAACAAATAACAAGTAAAAAAAGAGTAACAAATACTATATTTTAAACTCCTCCATTAAACATGCTAAGCTATATGCAAATAATAATATTAGGCTCTTCAAAATACTTTTAAACTCATTTAACTTAATATTTAATATGTAAAGTGGATAAATATCATGCCCCGAGGCTACCTGTTGCGTCCTAATGCACACACAAGTGTACGCGGTCGTACAAGTAATATAGGATTGTAAGTCCAGATATCGTACCTACAGGGACTTGTCAATTAACTATTTTACTAAATTTAACTAGTTCTAATTATTTATTCAAGCGGTAAATCTCAAAGAAATATTTATTAACCAAAGTAAAAAGAAGAAGTTAACTAATGAACAATTAACCAAACAAAGAGCAATTTTTTACGTAATCACTATGATGAAATCGATCTAGGATTATGGATTCGCTAGCAATCATGTTGAGTAAGCAATTTCATTGACTTGTTTGTTTATCTAGTTGCTAATTTCGGGGTTGATTTTACAACTATGGTCTTCCGAGCCTCTAATTGCCTATCTAGAATAGCATTACAACTACATCATTGAGCAAGGATGTGACATCTTATTCCGAATGCTTTTATATATCTTCCCATATAAACCAAACAAGACGTTCTAGGTATATTCCTATCCTAGTCGCGAGCCTACCCTTTACATTACAAAAGAGAGGCCTTGCTCCCAATATTCTTCCTTCTATCCCAATAATTTTTCTTCCGAGTTCACAAAGAGAATATAGATTTATTTTAATGGTAGCTAAGCATTAAAATAGTAAGCACAAGAATATAAGAACAACTAATATGATAATCTTCACAAATCGAATCAATTATCTACTATGACAATTATGAAGCTACTATAATCCTAGAACGAGAAGTTGAACTCCACATAGACATAGAGCAATTACAACTATTCATCCAAAGAAAAAAACGTAAAAAGAATAATAAAGGAGAAGAAAAGATGAAATCAATATTCTTCGGCCTCCACGGCGGCTCCTAGCTCTTCGTAGGTCAAAAGTTATGAAAAAATTATTCTTATGAGACTATTTATAGATGTAGAAAAAAGCCTCAAATAAAATAATTGAGTCCAAAATAAATTGGGAAACCAAAACCTAATTAAATTGGGTCACTGCTGGTGAACGTTGCTGCTAACCGTGTTGCTGTGTTGTTTTATTGCTGCACAGTTCTTCGTATCAATCCACGTGACAGGTACATTATTTTTCTCTAATCCTTTTGCTGCATAAGGTTGAATATATATAAATATTAATATAATATTGAATTCAATCCATTAAGCTGTCTGCTTGATTTTCTTATATATTTTTTCATTTTTAATTTGTTTCTGCTCTAAATTTCTTCCTTTTCACATCATTTTAATCCTACAAATAAAAATACCCAATATAAGAATAATTCATAAAATCAATCCTCAAAATCTATAATAAAAAGACTAAATATGAGGTAAATAATAATTAAATATATATACTTTTGGCCTCACATCACTACCCCCTAGACGTAACACGGGACCCAGGCCTACAAGGAACCCAAGTTAACCCTTGGTCATAGCATAATTAAAGTAACACACTAATTTATCGCAGAAGCAAAATCAATATAAGTAGGAAAACCAATACTATATAAGATGAAGGTCTAGGAGTATCAAATCTGAAACATCAAAATACGAATACCCAACTAAGTCTGAAAAGCCTCTACATAAGACCTAATGAGTCGCTGGGACAAGACCCCAGCTAGCTCTAAGTACTAAAAGGACGATAATAAGCTAAACTCAAGAACCATTCCTCGAATGATGAGGACTCACCAGCATTAGTTGGATGGCCTGCGATCTCTAGCCATGTACCTGAGGAAGGAAACCTGAATCTGCATCATCAAAAGGATGCATCGCGAGAATATGTGTCAGTACAATAAGATGTACTGAATATGTGAGATATGCAAAATCTCAAGTAAACATGCTAGATATGCTATAGAAACTGATGTCATGCTATAACAGTAAAACTGTAATGTAAATGACTCAATGCAATATCATAAGCTAAAAACATAATCATAAGTAGTAAGTCTGAAATCTGAGCAAGAGTCAAATACATTTTAAAACTTGAAACTATTTCTGTAGGAGGTTCTCTAACCGACATAGACCATGTGAGCTACATGGAATTTTTTTATCCGCCCCATCAAGAGGACTCAATATACCTTGCCAAGGTATAAAGGTATATTTGTGGCGTGATCACTAATTCTAATGTCCAACAAAGGGGACTTATGAACCTACGGGGGCACGTAGTTTTGGGACTAAGGGTACTCTCACCCCATCCAAGTCAGTGCTAAATACTACTCCCAAAAGCATACATATAGCTCATATAATACTGGGGCATATCTGATGTCAAAACTGATCCTAACTAATGACATATCTGATGTCAAATTTGTTTGAAAAGCAATAGAACATATCTGATGTCATGCAATTTCAATTCATAAGTCTTAAAAACTTAGCATAGCCATAATTCAAAATATACTTTTCTTTCTAAATTCATAGCTTGAAAAATTAGGCATGCAATTTCATAAATACATAAGTTCATGTTATCTAAACATGCCAAATTTTACTTGAAAACATGCGTTTCAATAGGATCATGCTAGAAATCACCTTTAACGCATGGGCCTTTGAAATCAACTAAGGAACATCAAATAAGTCATAGATAAGTGATGAGAAATCATGAATTGATGCTTTAAAACTGAACCCATAAGTTTTTTCCAATTTGGGTAAGAACTCTAATTTCATAAATTTAAAGATCAAAGTAAAAGTTTGGGGTTTTGGGCACAAGAGTGAAAGGATCCCTTGTTGAATACCCCCATAACTGACTTGAAGCTTTCCCATTTAAGAATGAGAAGAATGGAGACTTGGAATTGAAACCCTTGATCTTGAGCTTGAGATATGGAGTTATGAAGTTCTTTTCTCTTTTGGATGCTTGAATGAGGGAATAAGAAGAGACTTAGGCTAATTGGGATAGAAACCCTACTAAAAGGGGTCAAAATGACCTCACTTAAGAGTTAAAAAAGTGGAAAATTACAAAAATACTCCTAGACTTAAGCTTGGAAAAATTGATAAAACGACTCGGCTTCAGGGACCACGAGTCAGTCTACGGCCTGTCAAAGTGAATGACGTACCGTTATCTGGTCCGTGGTTTCAGAAACCACTTCTAGAATTCTACTGGAATTCCATTCCATGAGTCACTCTACAGTCTGTGATTCTGAATGATAGACCATCCTGTGACTCGTGGTTTTGACTTCAAGAAATAAGGATCCTCTGACCCTCAGAAACTACAGATGGAAGGATGGGTCATGGAATGGGTTGATGGATCGTCAACCCACTCATAGAATTTAGAGGACTTGGTACCTCTCTGAAGGTGATTCCATGGGTTACAGGATGGACCGTCATTCAAAACAATGACCCGTCAAGTCACTCATGGAATCTAAGGAAGAAAAGCTGAAATTTGTTAAACCACGGGTCACTCTATGGACCATGATTTTGGTCTACGGGTCATGGAAAAACCAGCGGTTTTGAAGATGAAAATTTTAAGGTTCAGGTCTGTTTTCACGAGTCACAGTACGGACCGTGGTTTCGTTTCACTGGTCATGCTGTCCGTGGTCACTGATAGTGTTGCAGTAAAATACCCATAAATTTTTACTCCAAACTCAGATTAATGCACGGTCAGTGGCGTTGGAAAGAAGACTCAAAAACCTTTAATTTAGTGAGTAATAAGCCACCTAAATCTTTATATTCTAGGAGAAATGGTCATTTAAATTTGACCCTAATTTTGTCTTACATGAAAACTCATGTGGTTGGGGTGCTTTCAACTTAACTTGATGATAGAAGATTCTTATGAATATGATTTGCATCCAAAGCACTCTACACACTATGTAAATGAATATTACACTCATGGAAAAAGGTTCAGGTATTAACTTAAGATTTTTGGGGTGTTACAATATCTCTCCCTTGGGATCATTCATCCTCGAATGAAGACTAACTAGGCTGAGGTGATAGGGAAAGAGATGCAATCCCACTAACTGAGTTCTAAAACTGAAGTACTGATATGGTAACTGATTTTTGACTGGAATATGAACTGAGATGGATTTGTGAGACATATATGCATACTAAGAGTATGAGAACCCCGATAGGATATGAAACTAGATATCCAACATGATAACTGGTCTGGAGTTAGAGTAGGAACTTAGTTGAAACTCATAAAGAATGAGTGAATTCTTAGAAAATCATAGTTAGCTAAAAGGAACACAAAACTAAGAGGAGTAGCTATACATGAAAACTATTCTCTTCTAGATTAAGCTAACCAACATGGACCAAACTAAACTAAGGGTCTTCTGGCCTTAAAAATGATTATCGTTAGGTCTGAACTGATCTAATATGAGGGGTCTACTATCTTGCTAGCTGAAGCTACTAGACATCAAGTATGATCACCCTGAGCAGAGAGTAAGAACAAGAATATTCATGCCCTAAACAATACGATTGATAACTTATGAACTCAGGAACACCCTTTTAACTATACTAACTCCTTTAAATACCACACTTACCATTTGCACTAAATCCTCACCAGAGCACATATAGATACTAAGGTCTGAGTCTAACTACCTGCTTTCTCCATGTTTAAGCCTATCTTGACTAAACCTCTTGCTTCTGGAATATATCCTAAGAATAGTATTCCTTCTTATCACAACAACCAACTAACCTTGAGCTCCTAATCAAAGGTTCGCTAGTCGCACCAAGCAAAGGCCCATAAGTATTTCATCACGACATTCAAGCTTATAACTATGGTTACCTTATGGTTTAGTAGTTTGCACTATCCAGCACTTTTCCCCTTTTCCCTAGCATATCTAGAAATTGTAACTTCAAGAACTCCCAGAAGAGGCACATCAAAATTTCTCATCTAACTATTACACATGGATGATCCTCGCCTTGAAATTCATCCATACTTAGAAGCTAAGGTGTAACAAGAACAACAAAGGGAAAATCTACTACTTCATATATAAGCTACTACTTAGCTTCCTCCACTAACACCTATGACAACATAAGCCAAAATCATTGAAGGAGTAGAGTGGGAGCATGAGTATCACGAATGAAGGAATACTGATCGGTCTTGACCTATACTTAGCTTTATCTAGCCACTCAAGGTGAGGTATGAGAATTCGAGTGAAAGGGAATGAGTGTCTCACATCCTGGACTTACAAGGCCTGGTTAGAGTAAGGAAATTACAAGCATGAATTATTCGAGAAATCTGGTCTGAGCACATACCTGACGTAACATTGTTTGATTTGCCATTAAGGCATGTCTGAGGACTAAACTGGGTAGATAGGACTGAGCATACTGTTTGATTTGAGTTTACATATATAACAAGTATCATGGCGTAAAGCTGAAATTTATAGGATTATAGAGTAAGATTAGAATCGCTGTCTGGAGTAATTTCTGTTTGTTCTAGGAATTGATTTAGGGAGTGAATCCGCAAGAAGTCCGTGGGTTTGAATTAAGACCAAGGCACTGGAATACAAGATATGAATGGGGTTTTGTAATGATGGAAGTATACTTAAGATGCTAGGATGGAAATAAGCCCTTGCATCCACCCCCTAACTTCAATATAACACTCATCACTATCACTATAAGAGTCTCACAAATATGACTGATTCTACATCTCAGTATCTCCCCCTTATATTCATGTTATGTTCTAAGTGTGTGGACCTCTTGCTAACCTTTAAATGGAACTATGATCACTTTATTCTAAAAGAGCAAACACTACTCTAGGAGTTAATCTGAATATACACTTCCTTCTATAGTCTAAGGCTCTCCCTTACCTAAAAGTCTAGGCCTCCACCTTTCTATCTCATATAGGGGCCGTACATAACACAAAACTATCATTCTGATTCTCACACTATTTCCCTTTCATTCACATCCTATACCTGGTCTATACTAGAATAACAAGTTATCTCTCTTTAGTCTCCACCAAGGGATGTATCATCCCATTACCCATCTAATAAACCACACCTCTAAATACATACTCCAATCGGCTATCATTCTCCCGACTAGGCTACTATACTTTTGACTTCATATTTATGACTCTAGGTTCATTCTACTACTAATGGCTTACAACACAACATCTATCAGGTGGAAACACTACCAAGGATCTAGGTACACACTTCCTCTCTTACGGAATAATTGGTAACAAGGTTCTGGAAGAGAATTTATGAGCACCTCGCTGATAGATAATCTGAGATTTACTACTTCTGTCACCTTGATAAGTCGGTAATCTACCAACTTATTGAGCCTTTATCAATGAATTATTGCTATGTTTTGAATAGATTTAGAGGTTCTTATGGCCTTTATTGATGTCTATGTAGGTACTTGTGATCAAAGATAGAAAATAAGAAAATAGACCCAAAAAGAGCTTAAAAGGAGTGAAGTGTGAAGTGATCGAAAAAAGATGAAGAATCTGCCCTGAGATGCAGTCCCACTGCATGAAGCTTAGGATTGCCTGAAGGATCTATCACGGGGTGCAGTCGTTGTGCGATGCACACAACTCATGGTGCAAACTGAACCCACTTTGCATGACGTCTCCCAAGTCAGTTGAGTCACTGATTCAAAGGAAGAAGGTGTACGATGCGCACATCATGACGTACGAACCGTACGTCGCGCCGCACACCACCAGAAGGGAAATTTTGTCTAGAAAATTAGTGATGTTTTTGGAAAGTATAAAAGGCCAATTTAGGCACAATTGTAAATAACATTCTTCAGTCCTGAATATTCTGGAGAGATTTTACCTTTGAGAACAAGTGTTTCTCTCCAAGAAGAAGAGGGTTTCAATCTATTCTCTCTTCTAAAATCTTGGTTAACTATTTGTGTACAAAAATTGAGCTTCGAACTTGAAGTTACACTTGAATGAAGAGGAATGAGTACCCGTTGTCTTGGTACTCATACTATACTCTGTATCTTTTTTCTGATGTAGCACCTAGTATGAGCCACCCTCATTGACCTTCTTGTCGATCGATGCCCATTGCAGTTGGGATCGTAGTAAGCTCCCAGCACTTTTTGGAGACTTTACATGCTTTCCATCTTATATATTTTGTCTATATTTTTGTATTTTTGATAGACAGAGTATGTTGTATAGCTACTCCTTGCTTAGTCCCACTTGTACTAGTGACACCAAGTCCGGGTTGGTTCTCGAGTCTGTGTTGTCTTCTTGTTCACTTTAGGGCCATCTTTTGTATATTTTGTACGGTGGTATGTATATATGTTCTATTGGCCCTATCTTTTCCTTTATGTCTTCCATTTTTATTAATTAAACTGTATTTTTACTATCTTCCGCGTTGTTGGGTTTGGCTTGCCTACCGAGGGGTTATGTAGGCGTCATCATGGCCTGATTTTGGGTCGTGACATTCTTGGAGCAGTTTGAGCCTATACAACACCGTTCCCGCAGCTAGCCATCGGATGACAGGTAGGTTATAGCTTTCCCTACCTAGACTCTGCGTATATAGGCTATAAATGCATTAATTAGTATCCTTGGGTGGGTTGTATTAGGTTGGTACCCTCAGACCTTATCCGTGTTTTCTGTCTGTTTACTTCATATGTTGTTTGTAGTATTCGTGTAGTATTGTACATTACCCTTGTTGTCATGTGTGGCCTTCTATTGACTCTAGAACATAGATGGTGAGTTATTTAAGAATTTCTGCAAGTCCCGAACATAGAGCTATTATTTTAGGCTGGTTATGTCTGCTGTAGAGTTGTTGAGCCTGTCAGGGCTGGTAGAAATATTTGTGAGCCATTGGGCTAATTTATATCTATGTGCGAGCATATCATCCATGAAAAAGGCTTTCCCTGTATATTTTATCACTATTTTGGCTTCGGGCCTACTATAGACGATTTTCTAAGCCTTGCATAGCCCCAGGGGCTCATTTTTGGTATAGATGATGATAAAACAGGATATGGATGATTTCATACTGGTTTTTCCACTGATTCTAGGTTTGGCAAGGCAGAGAACTAGACTTGATTTTGTTACTGATTTAGACCCGGATACGTTCTAGGCACTCTTTGAGAGGGTTATTGAGACTTTTATCACTAATTTAGACCCGGATATGTTTTGGGCACCCTTTGAGAGGGTTATTGAGACTTTTATCACTGCTTTAGACCTGAGTATACTTCAGTCACCCCTTGATAGGGTCTTTTGAGACTACTACTACTGTTTTAGACTCGGTTCAATTCCGAGCATATACTACAAGGTTTCGAGTATTGAGCTACTATATGAGATTGTTAGATTTTGTATGTGGTCTACGAGTAGACCTCCATGGACCCTATCAATTTAAAACCTTGGGCTTTGGGCTGCGTGTGACAGATGAGGGGTGTACGGCATCAGAGAGGTACATGGGTAGAGTCCTTCCATGGGTCCTGTCTCTCTATGGGCCCTTGAGGTACTTGAGGGGGAACATACCGGTTACTTACACATTATATCATTATCATACATTTGTCACTCCAAGTCCACCCTTGTTTGATGTGTGTTCAGTGTATGCTCTGGTTGTATGGGCAGCCAGAGGGTTTGTTTTCACTTGATTGTGTTCCTCGGTTGTATGGGTGGCCGTTGGGACTGTAGGTAGATTATATTACTTCTGTCATCTTGTAGATCTAGCTTGGGCTTTTGGTATCGATTGGATGAGAGGTTTAGCCTGTGGAGGCACCCTTCTTGGGACTGAGATTATTGAGGGGCTAGTGGGTCCCATATTACTGTTATTATGATCATGTAGCTTGCTGAACGATTGTAAAGTTTGATTCCTGCTTTATCCTGGTCTTTCTTAGCGTATCAGGGTGCTTTTGGGTTAGTTATTCCATCTTAGGCTTGACTTTTAAGTGGATTAAATTTATATTTATCTTGGTATTTGATGTCTTAGGCATGTTTCTTTTAGTATGTGATTTGTAGTTCAATTGTTGGCTTCCTTTCCTTCCATCTCATTATTTTGAGGTTACCGGTATACCTCCCATCTCTTTGAATTTTCTTTATGTATACTGTTGTTGCAAGGATTTCAGGTGCATCCTTTTTCCTTCTTTCACCTGCGTTTTATGTGTATATATCTTCTGTGCTAGCATTATTTGCTTATAACTCTTGGTCGTCTATTATCTGTGCTAGTTCCTTGTGCTTTATCTATTGCTTCCGTGACTACTTTCTTTCTATCTGCTATTTACTATTTTTATATATTATATGCGCTCAGTCAGCCGATGATGCCTACTGGGTACCCGTTGCTTAGCAATTGGTGCTCATACTACACTTTTGCACTTCTTGGTGCAGATATTAGTTGAGCTTTCGCTGTTGATCGCGTTGGAGACTCGTGCAGCTTTTGGGAGATTCGAGACCAGGGTGAGCACCTGACGGTCGGGTCTTGTCTACATCTTATCTATTGTACTATTACTCTTGTATATATTCATAGACAGTTGTGCTTATCTTTTGTTACTTCTAGCACTTGTATTCCATTAAAAGCTTTTGTACTATCGATACCAAGTCTTGGGGATTGGTGTAGTTTCATTATGTATATATTTGGGTTTTGCTTCTGCTTTGTCTATCTTTATATTCTGCTTCTGCTTATTTTCTATTTATTGTGCATATTGGTTAGGTAGTATCCCATTACTAACCGTTCCGGGTTACGGTGATTGGTTCGCCTACTGGGGGGTTGTAGGTGCCATCATGACTTGAAAAATTGGGTCGTGACAGCATGGTATCAGAGCTCTAGGTTCACCGATGTCATGGTACATAGGCAAGTGTCTAAGTAGAGTCTCATGGATCGGTACGATGACGTTCATATCCTATCTGCGGGAGGTTATAGGGCATTGTTAGGAAAAGTTTCATCTTCTTGGCTCCATATTGTGTGTTCCTGGCTCTATTGACTTCTAAACTTTGGTTGTTTCATTCCTTCTCAGATGCCTAAGATGAGTTCAATAGTGGTTGGTGTCGAGGCTTCTGTGCCTGTTGCTTCAGTGCTTCCATCAGCGCTGGGACTTCAGAGTGAGAGTTTACCATATCAGATAGAGGGTGTAGGGCCAGCCCAGCCTCCGATTATATTCATAGCTACTCCACTTCTTTAGGACATCATGGCTAGGACTCTAAGTCCTCCAGTAGGTGTTTCATTACCCGGTTCTACGAGCAGTGGCTTCAGCTAGGGTTGCAGTTCCAGTTCTCCAGCAGGGTTGTATGTCGGTGTTGGATTGTGAGGCAATATTTCATGAGATGGTTAGGTGTATTGCTAGGACTATGCCTTCAGAGTTTGATAGGGTTTAGAACTTCATTGGAGGTTTGATTTCACCGCTTTGTCTGGTGACCAAGCACTTGGTTACAGTTGGAACTACATTCTTTCAGGTAGTAGATCATGCTTGGGCTATCGAGGGTTTGTGTCGTGAGGCTTATGGGGGTAGTGCTAAGAAACATCATCGCCAGGACAGTTCCTGAGGTTCTCAGACTCGAGGTAGGGGATTCTCCACCAGAGATACGTTCCATTGCTTCTTATCTACCAGGCCAGTTTCAGTTACTCCACAGGTTTTAGAGGGTGGTGGTACATGATATATTGGACTTAGTAGGCATGGTATGGGTTAGATTCTTTGAGGTGTGCATTCTGAGTGTGTAGGCTGTGGTGGCCAGTCAGGTTCAGCGAGATCTTCCAATCCTGCTTCATTCAATGGGGTTTGCTTTTGGTGTGGTGAGCGTAGGCATTTTGCTAGGAATTACCCCATGATTGCATATCCCAGTCTGCCTGGTTGTTATGATTGTGGAGTGCTTGGTCACTTTTCTAGAGATTGTCTCCAGCGAGGGATGGTTGAGCCCTCAGCTTTGACAACTCAGTCCAGAGTTAGATCCCCTTAGGTTGATGCCCCTTTTGGTGGGCCCGAGGTAGAGGTTACTGATATTGTTGCTCTAGGTAAGGCTTTTGTTACCTTCGGCTTGTGATAAGTCCTGCTCGTGTTGCGATTCTATCTCTTCTATCATTTATTTTCTTATATGCCTACCTGCTACTTGTTTAGTTGTTTGACTACATGAGTTGTAGTGTTTATGCATTGTTGTATTGGTAGTTTTTTCCTTAGTAGTGGATATGGATGATTTATCTTTGTGAGGTGTTTACCCAGAGTCGTAGCCCGGGGATAGTGCTTGTTCCCCTTTCTGGTTATTTCTAGTCCCAGTTCTATTGTGACTCTAGGCTTGTGTTGAGTATTTCCTTTTGAGCGATCCTAGATGGTTGTTTCCTAGGCTGTTTCTAGCATTGCTAGAAGTCCTTGTGTTGGTTTAGTGTTATTGGTGGTTGTGCCAGAGTTTGAGCTTTGTCTTAAGTTGGGAGGTGTCGGTTATGCTAGCGTACATAGATTTGTTTGGTTTTCTTGGGTAATTAGAATCGACCTTCTTTATTTGGTTGGTTGAGGAGGTTGGTAGGTATGTGGGTTGTTCCCATAGTCTCCTTTAGTTTCTTATCCGGTTGGGTTGTCTTATCATTTTCCCCGATTCCATTTAGAATGAATTTTGATCGTAGATCTCTGGTTTAGCCGTTAATTGTGGCATTGTGATTGAGTTTTGGGTTTAGCATTTTCGACTAAATGTTGATCGTAGCCTCGTGGTTGAGATGTAATTATAGCAGTTTGGGTAAGTTGGGAATCCGACCCATTCTTCTCCTGCCTTGTTAAGTTTTGAAAAATTTAAGTTTGGGAGCTAAGGGAATGGCTCCAGGTTCTTATTTGAGAAAGAATTTGTAAGGTTCAGTATGTGCTAAAAACAACGGGTTTTCTTAGTTGAAGAAGGAAGGAGATGACTCTCTGTTAGTGTTTGTGTGTTCTAGTAGCTGACTGAGGTGGTGACTAAGAGTTTTCTTTGGGCTTGTATATTGGTGACTTGATTCGACTGACTATAGATTGCAGTACCTTTTCCTTCGATTAGTTTGAGGTCTCAGTAGCAGCTATGGATTGGGCAACTTGCATATTCAGAGCCTAGTGGGCTCCGTTACCTGAGTGTTCTTCGATGGTGGGTGAGTCTACTTATAGGTTTTGACAGAGTCATTGATCGACAATTGAGGTTGGGTTTCAGAATCGTGGGTTGACAAACTACTTCGGATGGTTCGTGGTTAGTCTCTTTGGTTTCAGCTTCTTGGGTAGGAAGGAAATGAGTTCAGACAACTTAGCTTCTTTATTTAAATTTTGGAGTGGTAGTTGGCCCTGGACATACAGTCCTTGGCTAACTAGTTGATTAGGTTTGACATTCCAGATTTCAGCAGTGTTCTAGATAGTACGAGGTTCCTTCTACCATTGCTAGACAGACTCAGCAGTGTGAGTTTGTGATCCAGTAGTGGTGTATGCTATATGTGATTAGGTTGTGCGGGTTGAGGCTAGCGAGGCTATTTTAAGTTCTAATGGTACTTTGAGATTGATCATCACCTTCATTGTCGAGAGTTTTAAATGCTTGTTTAGTTGGGTCTTCAGGGTTGTCTTTTATATAAGGTTCTAGTGTTGGTTAGACTTGGCCAGTATGGACCAGAAGTTCAGTGTGTTATATGCTTCAGTGTTGGTGGTTTTGTGTGCTGATACAATAGAGCGGTTGATTCGAGCCAAAGGGATGAGTTGAAGGTGTATAAAAAAAAAATCTATAGCTAGCTGGCGACCTTGCACCACAGGCACCTTTTCCTTGCCTATGGGGTGTTTTGACTTGATATTTGTGTCATGGTGGACTTTTTCCTGAGGTGAGAGTTATAAGGTGATTTCAAATTCAAATGGTATTTGAGTATTCGGAGTAGCAACAGTGTTTCTTAGAGTTTGGGGATTAGCTGATGATTACGGACTTTGTGGTAGGCTTACCACACTCCTTGCAGAGGCTTGGTTTTGGTTTGGGTCTGTTGGGCAGGTTGACCTGGTTCATTCGCTCCCAGTTGATTCAGACTTGACATGGTGCAGCGAAATTGGGTTCATTCTATAGTTTGGAAATTTCTCCGTCAACACAGGGTGTTCATACATGGCTTCCATAACCCTGGTGTGAAAAATTCAGTCGAGTTCAGATGGTTGGTTCAGTTATTGAGTTGATGTTAGCAAAAGTGTTCGCTCGTTGGTTGATGGTCAGTCAGGACAAGTAACTACAATTTTTGAGGATATGCTATGGGTTGTTATCTTGGATGGCAACCGCTTGTAGACTATAACTTGGGTTGGAAGGAGTTGATTAAAAAGGGTGACTTCGTTCATGATATAATATAAGTGGGAACTATGGATCTCCGGTGTGTCAGTTGATGCTTTGAGGGTGGTTTGAGTGTTTGACTTGTATAAAGCTTCCTGTTTGTGGTGAAAAAGGGTTCAGTTTAGAATAATAGGGTTTTTACAGATCAGCGTGTTCATGAGTTAGAGTTTTGGTTGTTGGCTTTTATGATAAACTTGGTTGTGGTTTTGAAGATTCGAGTTCTATGTGTTGGTCGCCTTGCTTCTCTAGTTTTGGTGTTGTGTTGGTGCTTACCGGTTGAGATTCTAGAGGCTCAGTTTGGGTTGGCAGATCCTTGGAGTTTTGAAGTTTAGAGTTGGAATCTAGCTTGGCTAGTAAGGAGTTAAGGCTTGGTTGCCTTTCGTTGTCTCTGTTTTGTTGGGTGCTGTCTGATCGAGGAGGCTACTCGAGTTGTCCGAGAGAGTAGTGCGGGCTTTGTACCCACAGTTATTAATCTTCTGCTCTTCCCTTCCTTCTTGACTTTCGAGGATGAAAGTCCTTTTAGTAGTGGATGATGTAATGACCCTTCTGGTCATTCTTGTGTTTTTGCCTTTCTTGTACTGTTAGAGCGCGCCTGTAGCGGCCCCATGTCATTCATGACTTGCAGGGACCAGTAGTTCGGTGCCCGGGCCTTTTGTTTTGTCTTTTTGGCCGTTCTTGGATTTAGAGCTTCAACTTTGGAAATCGTTGACTTCAATCAACATTCTTAGCTATCGTGCCCGTAATCGAATTTCGACGGTTCTGTTAGCTTTGGAGCGTGGAATTTGGTCTAGAAGGACCTTTTGTCGGGATCAGAGAGCTTTTTAGCTTGGAATTCTCTGTTATTTTGTGTTCTCAGGCCAGTTGGGCTTGTATGGTTGACTTTGGTCAATATTTGGAGAAGATGGCCTCGGATGAAAATTTTATCAGCGTTGTTAGCTCTGGAACATCGAGTTTAGGCTAGAGGGGCCATTGGTTTGGGTCCCGAGGCTTCCAGACTTGTTTTTGGTCATTCAGTTCCGTTTCGGAAATAGTTGGCCTAAGGTTGGTTTTGGGCGCGAGGCCCACTTTTTTATTAAATCGACCTCCAATGGGATTTTCATTAATTCCGTTGGATCTGGAATGTCGTTTCTAGTCAAATAGCTCTATTCGTTTGTGCCCGTGGCACCCCGGATGAATCCCGAGCGTCCATCCAAAATTTTAAGCTTAACTGAGTTTTGTTGTATCTGTTGGGTCTGCATTTGCGGGCATTTGACCGCATTTGCGGCAACCACAATTGTGGTAAAATGCCACATTTATGGTGTTTTTCCGCATTTATGGTGCTTTTTCTGCATTTGCGGTGTCCGCATTTGCGATGAAAGTGCCGCAATTGCGGTATCTGCTGGCAATGTTATAAATTAAACCTTGTTCTCTATTTCCTCATTTTCCAACTTCGTCCCTCCATTGTTAAAGTTCCCAAACTCAATTTTCTCCACTTCTGGCCATCATTTTTCTTGGGGTAAATTCACCATAGCTTTGGGAGAACTTTTTCGTCATTAATTCAGAAGGTTCGTTGCTAATCTCCGATTTTCATTCTTTAAATTCCCTCCATTGTGGTAAATTCTCAAAGCTTGGAAATTACTTGTAGATTTGGTTTTTCTTGGGCTTGCATGCTCGTGGATTTGTGGAACTCACCTCGTTGACGTTCTCTCTCGTTGTGGTAAGTGATTCTTGCCCAATTCCCAATTTTTCGTTCTTAAATTCCTTCTTTGGTTCCTTGACTTGTAGGGGCTGTTTTAGCTCGTATTTCATGCCCAAATTCTTCAATTTTTGGGCATGTGCTCCCATGATCATGGTGATCATTTTGTGCTTCTTCGTTTTTGCCTTTGGGTTGCAGGCCCCCGGGCCCATCGATGACCCAAAATTTGGCTCGGCTATTATTATAGCTATATTGGTATCGTTAGTTTCCTTTTGATGTGTAGATTATTGTGTTGATAGTGTTTTTGCAAATTGGAGCTTTTCAGAGCAGTTCGAACCTTGACAACACCGTTCCTGTAGCTAGTCATCAGATACAAGTAAGTTATGGCTTTCCCTACCTAGACTCTACGTATATAGGCTATAACTGCATTAATTAGTATCCTTGGGTGGGTTGTATTAGGTTGGTACCCTCAGACCTTGTCCGCCTTTTCTGTCAATTTACTTCATACGTTGTTTGTAGTATTCATGTAGTATTGTACATTACCCTTGTGGTCTTGTGTGGCCTTGTATTGACTCTGGAACATAGATGGTGGGTTATTTGGGAATGTCTGTGAGTCCCGAACATAGAGCTGTTATTTTAGGCTGGTTATGTCTGTTGTAGAGCTGTTGAGCCTATGCAGGGACGGTAGGAATATTTGTGAACCGTTGGGCTAATTTATATCTGTGTGCGAGCATATCATCCATGAAAAAGTCTTTCCCTGCATGTTTTATCACTGTTTTATTTTCGGGCCTAGTATAGACGGTTTTCGAAACCTTGCATGGCCCCGAGGGCCCATTTTCCATATAGATGATGATAAAACAGGATTTGGATGATTTCAAACTGGTTTTCCTATTGATTCTAGGCTCAGTACGGCAGAGCACTAGACTTGATACTGATTTAGACCAGGATACGTTCTAGGAGCCCTTTGAGAGGGTTATTGAGACTTTTATCACTGATTTAGACCTGAGTATATTTCGGTCACCCCTTGAGAGGATCTTTTGAGACTACTACTACTATTTTAGACCCGTATCGATTCTGAGCATGTACTATGAGGTTTTGAGTATTGAGCTACTATATGAGATTGCACGGTTTTATATATGGTCTACGAGTAGACCTCCATGGACCCTGTTGATCCAGGACCTGGGGTTTAGGCTACGTGTGCCAGATGAGGGGTGTACAACATTGGAGAGGTACACGGGTAGAGTCCTTTCATAGGTCCTGCCTCTATATGGGCCCTTGAGGTACCTGAGGGGGAACATACCGATTACTTTCACATCATATCATTATCATACATTTGGCACTCTGCCTCCACCCTTGTTTGTTGTGTGTTCAGTGTACGCTCCAGTTGTATGGGTGGTCGAAGGGTTTGTTTTCACTTGATTGTGTTTCTCGGTTGTATGGGCGGCCATTGGGACTGTAGGTAGATTATATTACTTCTGTCATCTTATAGAGCTAGCTTGGGCTTTTGGTATCGATTGGATGAGAGGTTTATCCTGTGGAGGCACCATTCTTGGGACTGAGATTATTGAGGGGCTAGTGGGTCTCATATTACTGAGATTCTGATCGTGTAGCTTTCTAAATGATTGTGAAGTTTGATTCATTTTTTATCCTGGTCTTGTTTAGCGTATCTGGATGCTTGTGGGTTAGTTATTCCATCTTAGGCTTGACTTTTAAGTAGATTACATTTATCTTTATCTTGGTATTTGATGTCTTAGTAATGTTTCTGTTAGTATGTGATTTCTAGTTCAATTGTTTGCTTCCTTTCCTTCCTTCTCATTATTTTGAGGTTACCGGTATACCACCCATCTCTTTGAATTTTCTTTATATATACTGTTGTTGCAAGGATCCCAGGTGCTTCATTTTTCCTTCTTTCACCTGCATTTTATGTGTGTATATCTTCTGTGCTAGCATTGTTTTCTTATAACTCTTGGTCGTCTACTCTCCGTGCTAGTTCCTTGTGCTTTATTTATTGCTTTCGTGACTGCTTTCTTGCTATCTGCTATTTACTATTTTTATATCTTATATGCGCTCAATCGGCCGATGATGCCTACTGGGTACCCGTTGCTTAGCAATTGGTTCTCATACTACACTTCTGCACTTCTTGGTGCAAATATTAGTTGAGCTTTCGCCATTGATTGCGTTGGAAACTCGTGAAGATTTTGGGAGATTTGAGACCAGGGTGAGCGCCTGACGGTCAAGGCTTGTCGACATCTTATCTGTTGTATTGTTACTCTTGTATATATTCAGAAACAGGTGTGCTTATCTTTTGTTACTTCTAGCACTTGTATTGCATTAGAAGCTTCTGTACTATCGATAACAAATCTTAGGGTTGGTGTAGTTTCATTATGTATATATTCGGGTTTTGCTTCCGCTTTGTCTATCTTTATATTCCGCTTCTGCTTATTTTCTGTTTATTGTGCTTATTGGTTAGGTAGTAGACCATTACTAACCATTCCGGGCTACGGCGATTGGTTCGCCTACTGGGGTATTGTAGATGCCATCATTGTAATGACCCTTCCGGTCATTTACACGTTTTCGCCTTTCTTATACCATTAGAGCTTACTTGTAGCTGCCCAAGTCATTTATGGCTTGTCGGGACTGGTAGTTCGGTGCCCGGGCCGTTTGTTTGGTCTTTATGGTCGTTCCTTATTTTAGAGCTTCAACTTTGGAAATCGTTGACTTTCGACAACATTCTTGGTAATATCAAAGAATTAAACCAAGGTTCTAGGTCAAAGGAATTCCATACTCGAAAGTTCGAGTCAAAGAAATGCCTCGTATAACATCTCGCCCGTTTGGAAGGTTTAAAGTAACCCGTGCCTTTGGGGTAAGACTATTAGAATCTAATATACTAATAAGGATGTGTTATGAGGTATTATAATCGCAAAATCGTCGTATGATGAGTTTTGAAGTCAAGCAAGTTGCGAAACAAAAGTCGGAAAAAGTTATTGTAAATTCCTTTAAGGAATTCTCTTCAAATTTGGGTTAAATATCTTGGGGTATTTCTCCCTATCTATAAAGAGTTAGTGGGACCCCAATATACCAAATCGAAGGTCTACGAGTCTAGTTTCCAACGCACTAAACTGTTTGTCCGTACGACTTCAGAATAGAGAGATATTCACATTTTCGTAAGACTGCACAAGCAGGCATGTCAAGGTGGGGCCCACATCCTAAGGCGGTTCAGCTTATAAAAGCTGATTTCTCCTTCGTTTTAGCTCATTTTTTTCACCCAAAATTCTTAGAAAATCAGAGGGAGAGTCCATAAATAATCCATGGACTTTGATCCTTTCAATTCGGAAGTTTAACGGAAGTTGCTCTACGTCGCGAGCTCGTCATTTTGGTATAGTTTTCCCCATCGATTTCATGGCGTATCTTCGTGGGTGTTGATGCAGCGAGCTAGCAGGTATTTTCTAAGTATTTGGCAGTAGCTATGGAGTTATTTTGGTGAGGTATGGATCCCGTACACTTATCTATTTGTTGGATCAAGATTTTAAGCTTCTAGTTATAAAAAGTTGTTGTTGCCGATATCTTGTAGTAGTTTCTTGTTGATTTTTGATCTGTTTGTTGTTCCTGCAAGGAGGCAGGTTGTTAATCTTGGGATATTGAATATTTTTGTCAAGGAAATCTCTCCCCTACGACCCTCCTTCGTTATTATATGTTCTAGTATTATTTTATGGATTTCTGAGCCCCGAAGTGGTATTTTGGATTTGTGGCTTTGGAGAGCCCCTTTATCTTGTTACGTTTGGTTATTGTTGTGGTGTTCTGGTTATGGTAAGGTTCTGGAGGGATTGGGAAATTGTGCGATTCTTTTTGGGATCACATACGATAGTGATTGGATTGGACAAACGTGAAGTATGCCTTGAAATAGTGCCTCGGGAGCTCATCGCTCCTTGGAGATGTGGTTAACGTATTGTTGTTGGATTTAGCTGCCATTTATTATTGTTATTGGACTCATTTTTATGCTTTGGAGTTGGCTGGTCGCGAGTGTGACATTAACACCTTATCAAATGTCTATGGCTCGTTCTTGCAGCCTCGTCGATTCTAGCAATTGTTCCATTACCTTGGTTGGTCAGCCTTCATAGAGACGCCTTTGGGGCTTCAGTTAAAAGTATTCTTTTGTGATTTGGTGCTTCCCGGAGCAGTTCGAGTCTGGATGACGCTGTTCCCGCAGCTAGTCATCGGATGACGCTGTTCCCGCAGCTAGTCATCGGATGACAGGTAGGTTATGGTTTTCCCCTATCTAGACTCTGCGTATATAGGCTATAACTTTATTAATTAGCATCCTTGGATGGGTTATTATAGGTTGGTACCCCAGACCTTATCCGCTTTTCGTACGTCTATGTCATACGTTATTTGTAGTATTCGCGTAGTAATGTATATTACCTTTGTGGTTCTGTGTGGCCTTGTATTGACTCTGGAACATAGATGGTGGGCTATTTGGGAATGTCCGCGAGTCTCGGACATAGAGATTATCCTTTTAGGCTGGTTATGTCTGCTGAGTAACTATTAGGCCTGTGCAGGGCTGATAGGAATTGTTGTGAGCCATTGGGCTACTTTTATATTTGTGTGCGAGCATATCATCCATGAAAAAGGTTTTCCCCTACATGTTTTACTACAGTTTTGGCTGTGAGCCACTACTGACAGTTTTCCTAAATTTGCATGGCCCTGGGGGCCCTTTTTTGGTACTGTTGTTGATAGAAAAGGGGATTTTTGGATGTTTTCGCACTGATTTTATTACTGGTACAAGTCTCTGCGTGGCAGAGCACCAGATTTGATTTTATTACTGGTACTAGTATCTGCGGGGCAGAGCACCAGACTTGATTTTATTACTGGTACTAGTCTCTGCGGGGCAAAGCACCAGACTTGATTTTATTACTGGTACTAGTCTTTGTGGGGAAGAGCACCAGAATTGATTTTATTACTAATACTAGTCTCTGCGGGGTGGAGCACTAGACTTGATTTACTACAGTTTTAGACCCGATTACGCTCGGGCACCCTTGGAGGGGTTTTTGAGGCATTTTCTACTACTTTAGTCCTGGACGGGGTCTTGGCATGCATATTCGAGACTGGGTCTCTATCTTGATCCTGGACTTGCTTCCGGATGACATGTCTTGATACTGAGTTTTAGTATGGGGTCGAGGACCTCCATGGACCTTGCCACTCCGGTCCTGGGGCTTCGGGCTGCGCACGCCGGAGGGAAGGGTATACGGTGGAGTAGAGGTATACAGGCTGAGTCCTTCCATGGAACCTGCCTGCTGGTCCTGATTGGCACCGGAGGAGGTACATACAGAGGTTCTATTTCATATCATATCATATCATGCATTGGATTACACCCTTGTTTGTTGTGTGTTCAGTGTACGCTCCAGTAGTATGGGATGTTGGAGGGTTTGTTTTCACTTGATTGTGTTCCTCGATTGTATAGGCGGCCGTTGGGACTGTAGGTAGACTATATTTACTCCTGTTTTTACTTAGAGCTTGTCTTGGCACCCGGTTCTTGAAAGATTAGTGATGGCTAGCCTGTTGAGGCTTTGGTTGTGGGATTTTCGATTAATGAGAGGGCTTTAGAGTCCTATATTATTGAGGCACTTTTGTGTGGCCTTCTGAGCAAAGTGTGAGACTCTGGTTCTATTCTTGTGGGAAGCTGAGTGGTATATCTCGGTTATTGTGGCCTAGTTATTTCATCCTAGGGTTGTACCTGTGAGGTGATTCCCTGGTTATGCTATCATATGATTGGATTGGTGTTATGATTTCCTTATACTGGTTGATTATATTTTGAGTATGTTAGACTGCTCTCCGTCTTTTCCTTCCACTTGAGGTTACTGGTATACCGCTATTTTCTCAGCTCTCTCTCTACGTGCTTATATTGTTGTCCAAGGACTCCAGATGCGTTCTCCTTTCCTTCACCGGTGATTCGGTGTAATTGTATCTCTGTGCTAGCTCCTTGTGCATTGCTTATTGCTTCAGTGACTGCTTTATTGCAATCTATTACATACTGCTTTTATATCTTATATGTGCTTAGTCGGCCGATGATACCTACTGAGTACCCGTTGTTTTGGTGCTCATGCTACTCTTCTGCACTTTTTGGTGCAGATATTAGTTGAGCTTTCGCTGTTGATCACGTTGGAGACTCGTGCAACTTTTGGATCTTTGAGACTAGGGTGAGCGCTTGACGGTCGGGGCTTGTCTACATCTCATCTTTTGTACTGTTACTCTTTGTATATTTGGAGACAGTTGTACTTATCATTTTGTTATTTCTAGCACTTTTATTCTATTAGAAGCTTATGTACTGTCGATACCAAGTCTTGGGGTTGGTGTAGTTTTATGATGTATATATTTGGGTAAATTGCTTCCGTGTTGTCTTATCTTTATATTCTTCTTCTGCTTATCTCATCTTGTTGAGCGTATTGGTTTGGTAGTAGCCCATTACTAGTTGTTCTGGGCTACGGGAATTGGTTTGCCTACTGAGGGGTTGTAGGTGCCATCATGACCTGAGAAATTGGGTCTTGACAGCTTGGTATCAGAGCTCTAGGTTTACCGGTGTCATGGTACAGAAGCAAGTGTCTAGGTAGAGTCTCACGGATCGGTACGATGACATCCGTATACTATCTGCGGGAGGCTACAGGGCATTGTTAGGAAAAGTTTTATCTTCTTGGCTCCTCATCATGTGTTCCTGGCTCTATTGACTTCTAAACTTTGGTTGTTCATTAATTCTGAGATGCCTCATACGAGTGCGATAGTGGTTGGTGCCGAGGCTTCTGTGCCTATTTCTTCAGTGCTTCCATCAGCACCAAGACTCCAGAGTGAGGGTTTACTCCACTAGATAGGGGGTGTGGGGTCAGCCCAACCTCCGATTGGATTTATAGCGACCTCAACGCCTCAGGACACCGTGGCTAGGACTCTGAGTCCTCCGGTGAGTTTTTCAGTACCTGATTCTGTGAGTGGTGCTTCAGTTAGAGTTGAGCTTTCAGTTCTTCAGCAGGGTTGTCTGTCGATATTGGAGTACGAGGTGAGATTTTCCCATCAGACTTCATCATGTATAGGCTGTTTTTAGTGTGGTGAGCATGGGCACTTTGCTAGGAATTACCCCATGATTGTTTATCCCCGACAGCCTGGTTGTTATCATTGTAAAGAGATTAGTCACCTTTATAGATCTTGTCCCCAGCGAGGGTCGGTTGGGCCTTTAGTTTTGACTACTCAGTCCAGAGTTATATCCCATCAGCTTGATACTCCTCTTGGTGGGCCATAGGTAGAGTTTCCTGATATTATTGCTCCAGGTTAGGCTTTTTCTACCTTCGACTTATGTTAGTCCCGCTCGTGTTGCGACTCTATCCCTTCTGTCGTGTAATTGCTTATATGCCTACCTGCTACTTGTTTAAGTTGTTTGGCTACCCGAATGGTAGTATCGATATGTTATTTTATTGGTAGTTTATTCTTTAGTAGTGGATGGGGGTAAGTTAGCCTTGAGAGGTGTTTTCCCGGAGTTGTAACTCGTGGGTAGTTCTTGTTAGTCTGTATTTAGTTGGGTTATCCCGGTTTCATTGTGATTCTGGACTTTTGGTTGGGTTTCCCTTATTGAGCGGTCCTAGATAGTTGTTGCCTAGGCCGTTATCTAGCGTGGCTAGAGATCCGTGTGATGGTTCGATGTATTACCGGTAGTTGGGCCGGAGTTGAGATTTTGTCTCAATTGGGAGATATTGGTTATGCTAGTGTGCATAGATTGGTTTGGTCTCCCGAGTGTCTAAAGTCGACCCTCTTTGTTGATTAGTTTAGGAGGTTGGTAGGTATGTGGGTTGTTCCCATATTCTCCTCCACTTCCTGGTTCGTTGGGTGTTTGGTTGTATCCCTAGCTCCAGTTCGAATGAATCTTGACCGTAGTTCTTTCGATGAGCTCTGGATGTTGGCATCGTGATTAGGTCTTAACTTTTGATGAGCTCTGGATGTCGGCATCGTGATTAGATGGTAGTTTATTCTCGTTGTTTTGGTGCTCATGCTACACTTCTGAATAAGTGTTGATTATAACCTCGTGGTTGGGTTGTATTTGTAAGCATTTTGGGTGAGTTGGGCATCCGGCCCATTCTTCTCCTGCCTTATTGAATTTGACGTGTAGCTATGAGTAGTAAGGTAATGGCTTCAGGTTCTTATTTGAGAAAGGATTTGTAAGGTTTAATATTTGTTAAGGAAGGATTTTTGTTTAGTTGAAAAAGAAGGGATATGACACTTTGTTTGTGTTTATGTGTCCTCGTAGTTGCCTGAGGTGGCGATGAAGGTTTGCTTTGGGATTGTGTGTCAGTGATTTGATCAGCCGTCTACACATTGCCGTGGGTTTTCCATCGAGTCGTTTTTGTTTCAGTAGCAACTGCAGTATTGGCAACTTGCATATTCAGGCCTAGTTGGCTTGGGTTATTAAGGGTTCATTGGCAGTATACGGGTTCGACCAAGGCTTTGATTGGCAGTTTTGAAAGTCAGTGTTCAGAATCATAACTTGGCAGGTTACATCGGATGGTTTGTGGCAGTTTCTATTTGGTTGCAGCATCCTAGTGCCGGGAGACAGTGGGTGCGGGCAACTTAGCTTCTTTTACTTCAGTTGTGGATGCGGCTATTGGCCTTGGACACCTAGTCCTTGGCTAACCTCTGCAAGAGGCGAGATATTCTAGATTTCAGCAGTGTTCTAGTTAGTACGAGGTTCTTCTACCATGGTTGGATAGACTCGCGTATGTTTGAGCTTCAACAGTGGTGTATGCTTTATGTGGTCAGCTTGTGCGGGTTAAGACTAGCGAGGCTATTTTGAGCTCTGATGATACGTAGAGACTGATAATAGCCATTCGTTTGCCCAGGATTTGAAAGCTTGTTTAATTGATTCCTCCGGAGTTATTGTTTATGTGGGGTTCTAGTATTGGTTAGACTCGGCCAGTATGGACGAGAAGTTCATTATGATATATGCTTCGAAGTGGTTGGTTGTTTGCAGAACCAGTAGAGCGGTTGATTCGAGCCAAGGGAAGGAGTTGAAAGTATATGCAAAAATTTATATGGCTAGATGGTAACTTTGAACCCCAGGCACATGTTCCTTTGACTTCGGGTTGTTTGGACTTGATATTTGTGGCATGGTGGACTTCTTCCTGAGGTGAGATTCGTAATGTGATTTCACATTCAATTGGTGTTCGAGTGTTCGGAGTAACAACAGTGTTTTCTAGAGTTGAGAGCTTGGCTCATGGTTACAGACTTCGTGGTAGGCTTACCACATTTCTTGCAGGATCGTGGTTTTGGTTTGGGTCTTTTGGGCAGATTGCCCTGGTTCATTCACTTTCACCTCATTCAGACCTGGCACGGTTCAGTTAGCGAATTTGATGTTAGAAAAAATGTTTGTTCATTGGTTGGTGGTCAATCAAGGCAGGTTACTTTAGTTTCAATGATATGCTACGGGTTGTTATCTTGGATGGCTAAGGCTAGTAGCTTATATCTTGGCTTGAAGTGAGTTTGAATAAAATGGGTGACTTCGTTCATGGTAAAGTATAACTAGGAACTATGGATCTCAGGTGTGTGAGTTGATGTTTCGAGGGTGATTTAGGTGTTCGACTTGTATGCAACTTTTGGTTTATGGTGCTAAAGGATTCACTTGGTATGGTTTTGAGGATTCGAGTTTTGTATGTTGATAGCCTTGGTGCTCTGGTTTCAGTGTTGTATAGGTGCTTTTTGGTTAAGATTCTCCAGGTTCAGTTTGGGTTGGTAGATCTTTGGAGGTTAAAATCTAGCTTGGCTAGTAAGAAATTAAGGCTTCTTTTCGTTCTGTTGGATGTTGCCCAGTCGTGGAGGTTACCCGGGTTGTCTGAGAGAGTAGTGCGAGCGTTGTATCCGCTATCCTTAAATCTCTGGTATTTTTTCCTTCCTGACTTTCGGGGATGAAAGTCTTTTTAGTAGTGGATGATGTAATGACCCTTCCGGTCATTTACACGTTTTCGCCTTTCTTATACCATTAGAGCTTACTTGTAGCGGCCCAAGTCATTTATGGCTTGTCGGGACCGGTAGTTCGGTGCCTGGGCCGTTTGTTTTGTCTTTATGGCCGTTCCTCATTTTAGAGCTTCAACTTTATAAATCGTTGACTTCCGACAACATTCTTGGTAATATCAAAGAATTAAACCAAGGTTCTAGGTCAAAGGAATTCCTTACTCGAAAGTTTGAGTTAAAGAAATGCCTCGTGTAACACCTCGTCCGTTTGGAAGGTTTAAAGTAACCCGTGCTTTTGGGGTAAGACTAATAGAGTCTAATATACTAAAAAGGATGTGTTATGAGGTATTATAATCGCAAAATCGTCGTATGATGAGTTTTGAAGTCAAGCAAGTTGCGAAACAAAAGTCGGAAAAAGTTATTGTAAATTCCTTTAAGGAATTCTCTTCAAATTTGGGTTAAATGTCTTGGGGTGTTTCTCCCTATCTATAAAGAGTTAGTGGGACCCCAATATACCAGATCAAATTTCTACGAGTTTAGTTTCCAACACACTAAACCGTTCGTCCGTACGACTTCAGAATAGAGAGATATTCACATTTTCGTAAGACTGCACAAGCAGGCACGTCAAAGTGCGGCCCACATCCTAAGGCGGTTCAGCTTATAAAAGCTGATTTCTCCTTCGTTTTAACTCATTTTTTTCACCCAAAATTCTTAGAAAATCATAGGGAGAGTCCATAAACAATCCATGGACTTTGATCCTTTCAATTCGGAAGTTTAACGGAAGTTGCTCTACGTCGTGAGCTCGTCATTTTGGTATAGTTTTCCCCATTGATTTCATGGCGTATCTTCGTGGGTGTTGATGCAGCGAGCTAGCAGGTGCTTTCTAAGTATTTGGAAGTAGCTATGGAGTTATTTTGGTGAGGTATGGATCCCGTACACTTATCTATTTGTTGGATCAAGATTTTAAGCTTCTAGTTATGAAAAGTTGTTGTTGCCGATATCTTGTAGTAGTTTCTTGTTGATTTTGGATATGTTTGTTATTCCTGCAAGGAGGCAGGTTGTTAATCTTGGGATATTGAATATTTTTGTCAAGGAAATCTCTCCCCTACGACCCTCCTTCGTTATAATATGTTCTAGTATTGTTTTATGGATTTCTGAGCCCCGAAGTGGTATTTTGGATTTGTGGCTTTGGACAGCCCCTTTATCTTGTTACGTTTGGTTATGGTTGTGGTGTTATGGTTATGGTAAGGTGCTGGAGGGATTGGGAAATTATGCGATTCTTTTTGGGATCACATACGATAGTGATTGGATTGGACAAACGTGAAGTATGCCTTGAAATAGTGCCTCGGGAGCTCGTCGCTCCTTGGAGATGTGGTTAACGTATTGTTGTTGGATTTAGCTGCCATTTGTTATTGTTATCGGCTTCATTTTTATGCTTTGGAGTTGGCTGGTTGCGGGTGTGACATTAACACCTTATCAAATGGCTATGGCTCGTTCTTGCAGCCTCGTCGATTCTAGCAATTGTTCCATTACCTTGGTTGGTCAGCCTTCATAGAGACGCCTTTGGGGCTTCAGTTAAAAGTATTCTTTTGTGATTTGGAGCTTCCCAGAGCAGTTCGACTCTGGACGACGCCGTTCCTGCAGCTACTCATCGGATGACAGGTAGGTTATGGTTTTCCCCTATCTAGACTCTGCGTATATAGGCTATAACTGAATTAATTAGCATCCTTGGATGGGTTGTTATAGGTTGGTACCCCAGACCTTGTCCGCCTTTTGTCCATCTATTTCATACGTTGTTTGTAGTATTCGCGTAGTAATGTATATTACCTTTGTGGTCCTGTGTGGCCTTGTATTGACTCTAGAACAGAGATGGTGGGCTATTTGGGAATGTCTGTGAGTCCCGGACATAGAGATTATCCTTTTAGGATGGTTATGTCTGCTGAGTAGCTATTGGGCCTGTGCAGGGCTGATAGGAATTGTTGTGAACCGTTGGGCTACTTTTATATTTGTGTGCGAGCATATCATCCATGAAAAAGGTTTTCCCCTGCATGTTTTACTACAGTTTTTGTTGTGAGCCACTACTAACAGTTTTCCTAAGTTTGCATGGCCCTGGGGGGCCATTTTTTGTACTGTTGTTGATAGAAAAGGGGATTTTTAAATGTTTTCGCACTGATTTTATTACTGGTACTAGTCTCTGCAGGGCAGAGCACCAGACTTGATTTTATTACTAGTACTAGTCTCTGCTGGGCAGAGCACCAGACTTGATTTTATTACTGATACTAGTCTCTGCGGGGCAGAGCACTAGACTTGATTTACTACAGTTTTAGACCCGGTTACGCCCGGGCACCCTTGGAGGGGTTTTTGAGGCATTTTCTACTACTTTAGTCCTGGACAGGGTCTTGGCATGCATATTCGAGACTGGGTCTCTATCTTGATCCCGAACTTGCTTCCGGATGACATGTCTTGATACTAAGTTTTAGTATGGGGTCGGGGACCTCCATGGACCTTGCCACTCTGGGCGTGGGGCTTTGGGCTGCATGCGCCGAAGGGAAGGGTATACGGTGGAGTAGAGGTATATAGGCTGAGTCCTTCTATGGAACCTGCCTGTTGGGCCTGATTGGCACCGGAGGAGGTACATACAGAGGTTCTATTTCATATCATATAATATCATGCATTGGATTCCACCCTTGTTTGTTGTGTGTTCAGTTACGCTCCGGTAGTATGGGATGCCGGAGGGTTTGGTTTCACTTGATTGTGTTGCTCGGTTGTATGGGCGGCCATTGGGACTATAGGTAGACTATATTTACTCATGTTTTTACTTAGATCTTGTCTTGGCACCCAGTTCTTGAAAGATTAGTGATGGCTAGCCTGTTGAGGCTTTGGTTGTGGGATTTTCGATTATTGAGAGGGCTTTAGAGTCCTATATTATTGAGGCACTTTTGTGTGGCCTTCTGAGTAGAGTGTGAGACTCTGGTTCTATTCTTGTGGGAAGCTGAGTGGTATATCTCGGTTATTGTGGCCTAGTTATTTCATCCTAGGGTTGTACTTGTGAGGTGATTCCCTGGTTATGCTATCATATGATTGGATTGGTGTTATGATTTCCTTATACTGGTTGATTCTATTTTGAGTATGTTAGACTGCTCTCCGTCTTTTCCTTCCACTTGAGGTTACCAGTATACCGCTATTTTCTCAACTCTCTCTACGTGCTTATATTGTTGTCCAAGGACTCCAGGTGCGTTCTCCTTTCCTTCACCGGTGAGTCGGTGTAATTTTATCTCTGTGCTCGCTCCTTGTGCCGTGCTTATTGCTTCAGTGACTGCTTTCTTGCTATCTGTTACTTACTGCTTTTATATCTTATATGCACTCTGTCGGCCGATGATATCTACTGAGTACCCATTGTTTTGGTGCTCATGCTACACTTCTGTACTTTTTGGTGCAGATATTAGCTGAGCTTTTGCCGTTGATCACGTTGGAGACTCGTGCAACTTTTGGATCTTTGAGACTAGGGTGAGCGCTTGACGGTCGGGGCTTGTCTACATCTCATCTTTTGTACTGTTACTCTTTGTATATTCGGAGACAGTTGTACTTATCATTTTGTTATTTCTAGCACTTGTATTCTATTAGAAGCTTATGTACTGTCGATACCAAGTCTTGGGGTAGGTGTAGTTTCATGATGTATATATTTGGGTAAATTGATTCCGTGTTGTCTTATCTTTATATTCTGCTTCTGCTTATCTAATCTTGTTGAGCATATTGGTTAGGTAGTAGCACATTACTAGTTGTTCTGGGCTACGGGAATTGGCTCGCCTACTGGGGGGTTGTAGGTGCCATCATGACCTGAGAAATTGGGTCGTGACAATCATGACCTGAGAAATCGGGTCGTGATAGAATGGGTAACATTTCAATTTCTTGTATGCACCTCTGTATCATCCCATCGGTGCAAATCCTGAACAAGTAGGGCTCATCCCAGTAATATTTTCGAATGTCGTAGAGGAATTTCTTTTTCTAATTCGAGTTCAGGCCCTCCGAAAGTAGATCGCTTGCTAAGTAATTAGCAAAATCCACAAACCAAGGTGTCAAGTCGTGGGAAGCAGCCAAAATTTGCTCATCCAAGAATGAGTCATTGATTTCAAGATCCCCCACATGCCTTCCTTCTTCTTTCAAACGCGATAAGTGGTCGGCCACTTGATTCTCACACCCTCTCCGATCCTTCACCTGAAAGTCAAACTCTTGAAGAAGTAACACCAACCAGATTAATCGGGGCTTTGCATCTTTTTTAGTCATCAAATACCTTATAGCTGCATGGTCTGTATGCACCACCACCTTAGTCCCCAAGAGATATGCCCAAAATTTCTCGTAAGCAAACACCACAGCCAATAATTCTTGTTTCGTAACAGTGTAGTTTGTTTGGGCCGTGTTCAAAGTTTTGCTTGCATAATAGATCGGGTGAAA
The DNA here is from genome assembly GCA_003996215.1 of Jaltomata sinuosa. Classification (NCBI taxonomy): domain Eukaryota; kingdom Viridiplantae; phylum Streptophyta; class Magnoliopsida; order Solanales; family Solanaceae; genus Jaltomata; species Jaltomata sinuosa. The sequence continues at coordinate 302,142 of QJPP01000400.1, forward strand.
AATCTTTTCTCTTCGTTGGCCAAGTACCACCCCTAAATCTACGCCACTGGCATCACACATAAGCTCAAATGGTCTCGACCAATTAGGTGAAATGATAATAGAGGTGGAGGTTAACTTTTCTTTTAAGGTGAGGAATGCCTTCATGCATCTATCATCGAAGTCAAATTTAGCCTCCTTTTCTAGTAGCTTACATAAAAGATAGGCTACTTTTGAGAAGTCTTTCATAAAACGCCTATAGAATCCGGCGTGGCCAAGAAAACTCTGGACGCCCTTCACAGTTTTCGGAGGGGGTAGCTTTGATATAACCTCGATTTGGGCTTGATCAACTTCAAGACCCTTTTTGGAGATCTTGTGCCCCAAGACTATCCGCTCTTTCACCATGAAGTGACATTTTTCCCAATTCAACACCAAATTTGTCTCCTCACATCTTTTAAGTACCTCCCCTAGATGCTCTAGACAATCTCTAAACTCATCCCCAACAACAGAGAAATCATCCATGAAGATCTCCATGGTGTCTTCCACCATGTACGAGAATATCGACATCATACACCTTTGGCAGGTGGTCGGGGCATTGCAAAGCCCAAAGGGCATTCTCTTGAAGGAAAAAGTCTCATACAGACATGTGAAAGTGGTCTTTTCATAATCTTCCGGAGTGATTGAGATTTGATTGTATCCGAAATAACCATCTAGAAAACAATAGAAGCCACGGCCCGCCAACCGGTATAGAATCTGATCCATGAACGGGAGAGGAAAATGGTCCTTTTCCATCAAAGAATTCAATTTTCGGTAGTCCATGCATACTCTCCAACAGGTCACGGGTCTAAGAGCGATCAACTCATCTTTCTCATTAGGAACCACGGTAATTCCTCCTTTATTTGGAACGCATTGTACTGGGCTAACCTAAGTGCTATCGGATGTAGGAAAGACCACACCCACGTCCAACTATTTAATAATTTCTTTCTTCACCACCTCTTGTATTGGTGGGTTAAGCCTTCGTTGGTGCTCAATGGAAGGAATTCTTTCCTCTTGGAGGTTTATTTTATATGTGCATATTCCCGGAGGTATACCTATGATATACGCTATGGCCCACCCTAGATCTCAGATATTCTTCTTCAACACTTTAAGCAGAGCTTCCACTTGCTTGTCGCTCAACTTGTTGAAAATAATGACCGTCAAGGTCTCCTTAGCTCCTAAGTAGGCGTATTTCAAATGGGAAGGCAGTGGTTTGAGCTCCAAAGTAGGAGGCTTAATGATTAAAGGTTTGGATGGTGGAGTTTTCCTGTTCTTTAGATCGAGATCAAGTTTCTTTGGAGGATAAGAGTAGGAGCCCATGCCCACTAATGCACAACAAACCTCGTCTAATTCCTCTATCCCCTCACCATCATGATTCAATAGTACCACCTCTAACACTTCGCCCACAAACCCCTCTTTCATATACAAGTCAACGTTATCCTCAATTTTGGCAATTGCAAAAGCCATTTAATCATCACCGGTTGCTTCATAGATCTATTCACATCAAAGGTGGCTTTCTCATCATTCACAACAAATTTCAACTCTCCCGAGTCCATTTTTCTCAAGGTACGCCTAGTTTTTAGACTAGGTTACCCCAAGATAATGGGTATCTCGAAGCTTCCTTTGCAATCAAGCACCACAAAATCCACAGGGTAAACAATCCATCCCACCTTAATCAAAATGTCGCAACCAACCCCCACAGGGTGCTTCATCAACCGATCTGTCATAATGAACTCTATGTTTGTGATAGTGGGATGCCCCAACTCCAGTCGTATAAAGATGGCCAAGGAGATCAAGTTGAAACTTTAATTTTCATCGTACACTAACCTTGTGGATTTGTGAACTCCCCTTGAATCACAAATAGTGTGTACACCCAGCATCACCGCATCATTGGTGAACTTTCTTGATAGAATTTCACTACTAACAGGTGATAGCTGAACTACCCCGGCATCCTCTAAATTGCAAGTGGTGCATACCTCTTTCACAAACTTGGCATATTCAGGAATCTTGTTAAAATTAGTACTTGAGGGCACATTGATGGTGATTCTCTTCAACATAGACTCAAAGTCTCTCGGATTTTCATCCACTTTTTCTTGCAACAAACATTGAGGGAATAGAGGCAAACACATAGGGAAAGGTTTGAAATTTTTGGGTACCTCATTCACATGTTTAATAGCTTTGGTCAAATTATTTCCCCAAACATGTTTATTTCTAGGCTTGTTTATTATTAGCATCGCAACATCAATGGGGTTGACTGAGCTCTCTACACCACTACCCCATTCTTCATTCTTGGCTTGTCTAGATTTGAATTGCGAACTAAGCCAAAGCATTCTATCTTTAAGACGTTCAATGGCTATGGAATACGATTTCATAGTTTGGGCAAGACTTCCAAGGTCATGACTCAACTCCTCAATGACTCCGTAGGTCTCCCCTACTTTCTCTAACACCTGCACAAGCATACTTTCCATTCTAAAGTCATCATATTATTCATTCCGACCTTGATTCCCATGATCACATCTGCCAAAACGTTTAGAGTTGTCATGGGAACCTACCTCATGGCCAACTGTAGACACCTCATTACTACCATTATTTGCCCTCGCCTTCCTCTACTAGCCTCACACCCCCAACTATGCCAATGGCATTAATTGTTTCAACTCGGTCATTTGAGGCACTCCTTACCATAAACTCAAGGAGTGTGGAAATGATTGATAACTCTATAGACTGTCGTGCATCATTCTTTAACCAATCCTCAATCTCTTTAACGCAGGTTGCACCCATTGCTCCCTCGGATCCCAAAAGTCCAACTTAAGGTCTAACAAGGTATGAAAAATCAAGTGCAAGTGGATTGAGTGAGAATTACTGGAATTGATGCTTGAGTGATGTGTGCCTGTAATCCACCACAAACAACAAACAAAATTAAAAGAAACAAGCACTCTCAAACTGACTTCAAATCAACAATCAAAAATAGCTATCAATTCAAGTCCCCGACAATGACACTATTTTTGATAAATGCTCAAATCGTACTCCCCAAAGATGGAGGCATGATAATCGTCAAGCAAAACACATTTATAAGTACCCAATAGGTGTCGAGGTCGTACCCAAAGAGACTTGGCGATAGCAATATGAAGATTGTAGTGAAATGACTTCACTAGGAGAGAAATTATTTAAAAACACGAAACTAAAAGGTTGGGGGAATTGGGATTCTGTCACAACAATCACAATTCAAATTAAAGCAAGTAAGTAAAATAGGTGTACCAAATTGAGTAGGAGACTAGGGATGTGTATCCAATGGGGCTTTAATGTAAGATAGGGTGTTTGCCTTTTCACACTTATTTTCACTCACTGACATAGGTAGCCTTGGTCATGGGCATGGTTGTTTATCTCTCGATGAACAACCACATATCCAATAATCTCGGTTAGATCAATATTGGTCAAATCAATAAACAACCAAGATCAAGCTTGGGGAGGTCACACTATCTCTAGCTTAGACCCTTAAATGGGTGATTCCGTTGATATGAGCTATTTCTAGCCTCAAATCTAAATGGAGTCCCAAGTTCTTACTAGTAATCTCACATCCGAAACCATGAAATTCTCTTTCAAGCAACAACATAGTCAAGTAATGAAAATTAATGTTTGCAACCACCAATTTTAGGATTAAAACTTGGTGAAACTACTAGACCCATATCAAATAAGCAATTATAAGCAAGAATTAGCAACACCCATACCCATTTGTCAAGCACCCATTATCAACACATCCCTAGACAAATGAAATTAGCCACTCATACTAAAGGAAAGAGATATACCAAGTGGTAGGCATCGGCCGACCGAGCACAGAAAGATAATATATATATAATAAGATACAGGAAAGCAGTTAAAATATAGGGATCCACCTAAATCTAGTTATAGAGCCAAAAATCAAAACAACCCAAGCTACAAAAGGTGAAGTAATAACAGGACCATCTCAAATCAACCAACAACCCAAACGCATCCAAAGCCAATGGAACATCGAGCTTATCAAATGAGTGTAGGAAGAAAAGACCCAAAATAGAGCATCGGGGTACCCGGAATTTAACCTCGGACTCATCAACGTATGCATAAAAAGTAAAACCCGAGATAACACATCGGGTGCCAGGCATTTACCTCAGACTCATCAACGTATGCATAAAAAATAGTATTTCCTTTCCCTTTTTCCTCCCAAAATCAGTAGTAAGGTTCAATATAATTCAATTCAATTCTCGAGTACACTGCAGCCGTATTAAGCTTCATTTTTAAATCCAAAAACCTTTAAAAATGCTTTTCTTCTATATCCATGACATGTGATGCAATATGAACATGAAATAACCAATCATGGAAGAAATCATTCACAACAAGGCAAAACCAGGGTAAAAATACCCTCCAAACCAAGAGAACTGACCTGGATCTCCATCTAAATCCAAGCTATGGCCTCGGGCCCACAGTTACAAACAACAGGAGAACAAATGAATAAAACAGGAAAAAATAACGCAGAAATTCAGCAATATTCTGTACTCTGCCTCTAAAATCTCCTAAAAGCAACTTAGGGATTCTAAGCTAGCCACAACAATACTACAAGCTCCTAGTCTAAGGATAACATGAAAATTCTACACTATAATCTGAAATGGACAATTATAAATGGTAAACAGGATTTAAGCCTAAACCTATCAGAAATCCAACCTAACATTCCAGCATCAAATAAATATATAAAATCTAACTACACTCGGCCTATGAAATAAACCGTAACCTACCTCGGGGCCGAACTGCAAGCACGAACCATCACTTGTTGGCCTTCCCCCATCGAACAGCCTCAGAAAGCTACCACGCTATCAAGAACACAATCTAGGTGTCAAGATGAGAAGAACAACACCCATATTTCCATACGAAAAAATCGAGTCGGGAATCAAGTCGAAAAATGACCCTCGAGGCTCGCGCAACAAAACTGAAAACAAATTTCACAATTATACTCGCGGTGGGTTAAGGAGCCCATCCCAAAGTTTAGGCATGAACGGAGCTCATTTTGGGGCCCATAATAGCCCTGAAGTGTTACTAGTTCACGGGATTAACATGGGAAAAGCTCAGAATTAAATGCGGGAACCTACCTTGACAAGAGAAACACATAATGGAGGTGAGTTGTACGAATTTACGAGCATGCAGCCCCAAGAATCAGATTTCTACAAGGATCACCCCAACTTTAAGAATTAGTCAACAAGGGAGTTTAGCGGGAGAATTACAAGAATTTACACGGAAGGAGGAGAGGGGTGACGAGGGAACTTACCGGATGAAGGACACTGAAGCAAGGAGCTGGAAAATAGGAGCTTGGGAGCTTCAACAATGGAGTTCTCGGAATAATGAAAGAGGAAATGAAGTTGAACTTTAAATAGCTTCCAGGGTCCTTCTTCGTGATCACGAAAGACCCCACGCGTTCGCGAGAAAATGCTGGCCAGACCATCGCGATCGCAATGGTCCAGCCCATGTTCGCGAAGAGGAAAGCTAAGTCGGGTCCCAGCCAGCTTCATCACAAATGTGACAAGCAATTTTCACGATCGCGATGGTCAAGAAACTAGACCATCGCGAACATGATGGAAGCTCCACGATCTCGAAGACCAAAATGGTCTGCACAATATTGCAGTAACCAGCAACTTCACCAAGGCCAAAAGTCTTCCGAAGGATCCTCGAGATTCATCTGAAACCCTGTGAACACAAACCAACCATGCTACCCCACCAAAAATGGCATTCCAGACTCAATGGAATCAATGAAACTCCCAACGGAGATCATTTTACCAAAAAGTGAGCTCCGCGCCTAAAACCAAAAAATAAGTCTGGAAGACCTGCGACCCGAACCAAAGGTCCCCTTAGCCCAAAGTCGACATTCCGGAGCTAATGGCGCTGACAGAATTTCCATCTGAGGTCGTCTTCTCTTAATGTTGACCAAAGTCAACCCTACCAGCCAAATTGACTTGAAAACACACAAAGCAACACAAAACCAAATCGAAAGCACTCAGACCCAGATCAATGGTCCCACTAGACTAAAATCCCTATTCTGGAGCCAAAGAAATTGTCAAAATTTGATTCTGAGTACGTTTACCAAGAAAGTTGACCGAAGTCAAAGATTTTCTAAGTTCAAGTTCTAAAATAGGGAAATGGTCCTAACGACCTAATGAATGGCCCGGGCATCGAACCATCAGTCCCGACAAGTCATAAATGACCTGTAGCCGCTGAGGGAAAGCTCAAAATGTAGAAAAGGCACGGAAAATGGAAAATGACCTGGAGGGTCATTACAATATCCACTACTAAATGAAGTTTTACCCGTGTAAGTTAGAAAAAGGATAGTACCTGAAGACTCAAAAAGACGAGGATAATGGGTCCGCATGTTGGTCTTGATATCCTTAGTAGCCTCCTCGACAGGATGATGCCGCCACTGAACTTTAACTGACAAAATCTTCTTGGAGCTCAACTTCCTAACCTGCCTGTCCAAAATAGCAGCAGGATCCTCCTCAAAGTCTAAGGAATCATCCAACTTAACCGACTCTAACTGAAGCACATGGGACTCATCCGGAATATACCGCTGCAGCATAGAGACATGAAATACAGGATGCGCACCAGAAAGAGAAGGAGGCAAGGCTAACTCATAAGCAACCTCTCCAATATCACGAAGGATCTCAAATGGCCCAATAAACCTTGGACTGAGCTTACCCTTTCTCCTGAACCTCATCACGCCCTTCATGGGAAATACCCGAAGGAACACCCTGTCACCCACCATAAACTCTAGGTCTCGAACCCTCCGGTCAGCATAATTCTTCTGCCTAGTCTGGGCAGTGTGAAGTCTCTCTTGAATAACCCAAACTCTATCCATAGAATCATGAAGTAAGTCGGTACCCCATGGCCTAACCTCAAAAGCATCGAACCAACCCATCGGAGATCTGCACCGCCTACCATACAAAGCCTCAAACGGAGCCATCTGAATGCTGGAATGGTAACTATTATTATATGCAAACTCTGCCAAGGCTAAACACTGGTCCCACTGACCCCCAAAATCAATAACACAGGCTCGCAACATATCCTCCAGAACCTGAATAGTACACTCTGACTAACCATCTATCTGCGCATGAAAAATGGTGCTAATATCAACTCTAGTACCTAACTCTCTCTGAATAGACTGCCAAAAGTGTGAAGTGAACTGAGCACCTCTGTCGGAGATGATAGAAACTGGCACACCATGCAACCGGATAATCTCTCGAATATAGATCTGGGCCAACCTCTCGGAACTGTAGGAAGTCTGAACTGGCAGAAAGTGGGCAGACTTCATGAACCTATCCATGATAACCCAAATAGAATCAAATATCCACAAATTACATGGCAATGAATCTACAAAATACATGGATATACACTCCCATTTCCACTCTGAAATGGGTAGCCTCTGTGACAAACCACCTGGCCTCTGGTGCTCAAACTTCACCTGCTGACAGTTCAAGAACCTGGATATGAAAGCTGAAATATCTCTCTTCATCCCACACCACTAGTAGTGTTGCCTCAAGTCACAGTATATCTTAGCTGCCCCGGGATGAATGGAATATCTAGAACAATGAGCCTCCTCCAATATCAATCTGACCAAGTCACTAACTCTAGGAACGGAGATACGACCCTCGATCCTCAGAACACCCTCTGAATCTAAAGTTGCCTTCCTATCCTCACCACTCAACACCTTGTCACGAATGATCCTCAATCTTGCATCATCAAACTGCTGTGCCGGAATCTACTCCAACAAGGAAGACCTAGCCTCAATACAAGCAAGAATGCGACCCGACTCAAAAATGTCAAGTTGGACCAACCTATTAGCCAAGGACTGGATGTCCCAAGCTAAAGGTGGCTCCTCCGTAGCTAAGAAAGCCAAGCTACCCATACTCACCGCCTTCCGGCTCAAGGCATCTGCTAACATATTTGCCTTGCCCGGATGATAAAAAATAGAGATGCCATAGTCCTTCTGTAACTCCAACCACCTACGCTGCCTCAAATTTAGATCCTTCTGGATAAAAATGTACTGAAGACTATGATGGTCAGTGAAGATCTCACAATGCACGCCATAGAGATAATGCCTCCACATCTTTAATGCAAAGACTACCGCTGCTAACTCCAAGTCATGTGTGGGGTAATTGGAAGCATAAGCAATAACCCGACTTTGCTGCATCAACACACAACCCAAACGAATACCTGACACATCACAATATATACGGTGAAACCCTGACCCTCGATCGAAAGAGTAAGAATCGGAGATGAAGTCAACAAGGCCTTGAGCTTCAGAAAACTCGCCTCACACTCATCTGACCACTGGAAGGGAAAATTCTTCTGAGTAAATCTAGTCAATGAAGCTGCTATCGAAGAAAATCCCTCCATAAACAATCTGTAATAACCTGCTAACCTAACGAAACTGCGAACCTCGATAGGAGAAGTAGGCCTAGCCCAATCACGAACTGCTGCAATCTTTGCCGGATCTACCATAATCCCATCCTTGGGAACCACAGGCCCCAAGAATGCCACAGACTCAAGCCAAAACTCACACTTAGTGAATTTGGCATACAACTTATGGTCTCGCAAGGTCTGAACTACAACTCTAAGTTGCTGCTTATGCTCCTCTCTACTCCTCGAATAAATCAGAATGTCATTGATGAACACAATCATGAATGAATCTAAGTAGGCATTTAACACACGGTTCATCAACTCCATAAATATTGCTGGGGCACTAGTCAACCCAAAAGATATGACTAGGAACTCGTAATGGCCGTATGGAGTCCTAAATGCAGTCTTTGGGATGTCCTCAGCCCTAATCCTCAACTGGTGATAACCGGACCTCAAATCTATCTTAGAGAACACTACTGTGCCCTGTAGCTGGTCAAACAAATGATCAATACATGGCATCGGATATCTGTTCTTAATCATCGCCTTATTCAATTGCCTGTAGTTAATAAACATACACATAGACCCATCCTTCTTCTTCACAAATAGAACCAGAGCACCCTACAGAGACATACTAGGCCTGATGAACCCTCTACTCAATAGATCCTAGAGCTGATCCTTAAGCTCCCTCAACTCAGCAGGTGCCATTCGATATGGCAGAATGGAAATGGGGATTGGTGCCTAGCTTGACATCAATACCAAAATCAATGTCACGATCAGTAGGTAGACCCGGAAGATCAGAAGGGAACACACTCGAATACTCATAAACCACAAGAATAGACTCAAGAGGAGGTGTGATGGCACTAGTATCACGGATGTAGGCAAGATAAGCCAAGCACCCCTTCCCAACCAACCGTTAGGCGCTCAGAAAAGATATAAGTCCCCTCTGCGTGTGGCTATTGGCTCCCTTCCATATGATAGGAGGGATACCAGGAATCCAAAGAGTGACAGTCTTGGCGAAGCAATCCAAGACCGCATGATAAGGAGACAGACAATCCATGCCAAAGATCACATCAAAATCCACCATATCAAGAACAACCAAGTCTACCCACGTGTCATACCCTAAGATAGTCACCACACAAGCCCGATACACTTGATCCACTACTAAAGAATCACCTACTATGGTAGATACACGCAAGGGCGCAGGTAAGGACTCACAAGCAGACTCCAGACGAGTAGCATAATAAGCAGATACATATGAAAATGTAGAACCCGGAACAAAGAAAGTAGAAGCAGAATGATGGAAAATGGAGATCATACCTGTGATAACAGCATTTGAAGGCTCGGCCTCTATCTGGCCCAGAACTACATATATGTGGCCCCGACCACCATGACCACCTGACCTACCGGACTGAGGACTACCTCTAGTACCCTGGGGACCACCCCTACTACCTTGTGAACCACCTCTAGCTAGTGGTGCTGGATCCCTGGGGGCCTGAACAAACTGATCTTGTCACCTGTGATGCGGTACTGACAGATAATCTCCAGAAAAGTGGCCTATCTAGCCACACTCGTAACAACCCAACCATATGTACCCTGTTGTGAAGACCCGGCTGAATCAGAATGACCACCATGACTTGTGGACCCTGAATGACCATCTCGTGGAGCAGGAATGATACTCTGGCTACTCTGACCCTTTGCAATCTGTAATGCTGCCTAAACAGGCTGGCTCGGCTGGAAATGCTGCTGGTGCTGACCTCTACCATAGTAGCCTCTACAACTCCCCCGTAAACCGCTGAAACTGCCCTGGTGGTGAGGCCTCTTATCGCTGCCTGATGAACGCTCAAATTGTGCTCTCTAATTAGGAGGACACGGTGATAGTACAACAAAACTAAATTTATAAACCCAATGGATGTCGGGGTCGTACCTAAGGGACTTGACTTAGCCAACTAGAGATTGTATGAGTTGATTTTATGACGAGAGTAATTGTTTAAACAAAAATGAGTAAAAAGATAGGGGGAATTGGGAAAGTTGTCACTACTAACACAATTCAACAAAAAGCAATAAAACTAAAGATGGGTGTACCAAGTGATTTAGAAGACTAGGGATGCATATCCGATGGGGCATTCACTATAGGATAGGGTAATCATTAATTCACTTATACTTTCACCTATTGACATGAATAGCATTGGTCATATGTGTGGAATGCTATCTTCCGATCAACGTCCATATTTCTGATGATTTCGGTTAGAACATCATCGGTGTAGTAAATAATAAACCAACATTAGCTTGGGGAGGTCGTCTGATTCCTAGATCGAACCCTTAAATGGGAGATTCATGCGATTAGAGCTATTCCTAGCCTCCAATATAGATGGATTACCAAGTACCCACTAGCAATTTGACATCCACAACTATAAAATTCTCTCCCGAGTAATCACATGGCTAAGTAATGTAAATTAATGTTTGCAACCACCAATTTTAGGATTAAAACTTGGTGAAATTACTAGACTCATGACAAATAAGCAATTATAAAGGCGAATTAACAACACCCACACCCATTAGCTAAGCACCCATCATCTATACACCCCTAGATAAGAGAATTTAGCCACTCATAGTAGGAGAAGAAGAGATACCATCTAGGTAATTCAAATTCCCATCCATTATAGCTGAATCTCAAGTTCTAGAAACAAATTAGGCACACAAATTGTTAACCAAGAGATTTGGATTGAAACCCTCTTCTCAATAGAGGTGGAAAATTGTTTACAAAGAAAAACTCTCTCTAAAACTCAGGTCTGAAGTATTGTATATACAAAATAAGCCTAAATTGGCCTTATATGTTCCCAAGTCGTCACATAAAATTAGGACAAATTTGCCCTCCGGGTGATGTGCGACATGACATGTGGTTAGCATGTTGCATTGTGCGTGTTGCACACGTGTTTCAGATCGTCCAGTGACTTCAACAGCATAAGTGACCTTTATGCAAAGATGGTGCATTTCGCACCACGGGTTGTGCGCATCGCACAGCGACCGCACTCCTTAGCAGAATCTTTAGCAACTTTTGTAACCTCGTGCGGAGGAGGCGCTAACCGCCACATCCCATAGCAGATTCTCCAGCTTTTCTCAACTCTTCACACTTAGCTTCTTTTTGGCTCTTTTTGGGTCCATATCCTTGTTCTTCATCTTCTATCAAAAGTACCTGCACAGACATCAATAAAGGTCATAAGAACGTCTAAATCGATTCAAAACAAAGCAATAATTCATGGATATAGACTCAATAAGTAGGTAGATTGCTGACTTATCACTGCCCCTTTGGGCCTCGCGAAGTACACCCTCAATAGTACAGGCATGATCAACTACCTCAAGAAAAGACTGACCCGATGCCACCATACCCTCTGTGGCCAAGCATAGATGCAAGGTTAAACCTCGAACAAACCGGCTCACTCTCTCGTGCTCGGTGGGCAGAATCATAGTGGCATGTCTGGACAATTGATAGAACCGAACCTCATACTCAGACACAGTCATGGAGCCCTGATCTAACCCAGCAAACTGATCCATCAGACACTCCCTCATGCTACATGGACATACTTCTCCAGAAAGGTTGCGGAGAACTGATCGTAAGTAAGCGGAGGTGACCCGACTGGTCTGCAAGCAACATATGACCTCCACCACTATTTTGCTGGGCCATCCAACTGAAATGCAATGTAATCTGCTCCATGTGACTCGAATAACCCCAAATTATATAACCTCTCCTAGCTAGTCAAAAACTCATGCGCATCCTTCCTAGAAGCACCTGAAAACCTCGGAGGACCCAATCTCCAGAACCTACCAAGCATCTTCTGCTCCTCAGAAGATATAACTGGCATGGCTGGAAGAGGGAGAGCAACTGCAGGGACTGGTAATACCTCAAATTTGGGAGCCGCATTAGCAGGCTATGCTCCTGAACCCTGTGCCGCCGCCTGAGCTGAAGTCTGAGCCTCACCTCGAACCTGAGAACCAATCGGAGTGCTCACAAAGCTACTGGTGGAGTCATACCCTCAAGGAACCCCAACAATCAAACTAAGGTGTCCTAAAATACTGGAATAGCCACAAAACCTGTCGGATGCTAGGCTGGACCCACATGATCTGGCTTATACTGAACCTCATCCACTCTAATCTCAGGCTCTAGTGACGGTAGTCTAGCCCGGGCCTGATCTGGTGCTGCAGCACGTGCCCTACCTTGACCTATGGGTCGACCTCTACCCCGTCCCCTAGCTACGGCTCCAACTGTGGGTGCAGGGGCGTCGTCCTCACCCGCTATAAATATCGTCTAAACCATCTGAGAAATAGTGAACCAAAGGTACTTATAAGTTGATCAAGTCAAGAACGCACGACAAAGAATCAAACAAGACAACATATTTCCTAGGAATGTCCTATAGCCTTTCGTAGATTAGATACGGACATCATCGTACCAATCTGTGACTCTATTAGACACTTTGCTCTTGTACTGGCAAGACCGGTGAACCTAGTGCTCTGATACTACTCTATCACGACCCAAAACTGGGCCATAATGGCGCCTACATACCCCCCGGTAGGCAAGCCAAACCCAACAACGTGGAAGATAGTAGAAATACAGTTTAAGTAATAAAAGCGAAAGACATAAAGGAAAAGATAGGGCCAATAGCATATGTATACATACCACCGTACAAAATATACAAAAGATGGACCTAAAGTGACCAAGAAGACAAAACAGACTTAAGAACCAACTCGAACCTGGAGTCACTAGTACAAGAGCGACTAAGCAAGTATTAGCTATACAATAGACTCGGTCTATCCAAAATACAAAAATATAGACAGAATATATAAGATAGAAAGCATGTAAAGTCTCCAAAAAGCGCTGGGAGCTCACCGCGATCCAAACTGCAATGGGCCTCGAACGATAGGAAGGTCAATGAGGGTGGCTCGAACTAGGTGTTGCATCAGAAAAAAGATACAGAGTGTAGTATGAGTACCAAGACAGCGGGTAGTCAGTAGGCATCATAGGCCAATCAAGCGCAGAAAGATAATATATATATATATATATAATAAGATACAGGAAAGCATTTAAAATATAGGGATCCACCTAAATCTAGTTATAGAGCCAAAAATCAAAACAACCAAAGCTACAAAAGGTAAAGTAATAACAGGACCATCTCAAATCATCCAACAATCCAAATGCACCCAAAGCCAATGCAATGCGATGCAACAATGATGTAATGTATGAATGTATACAAGTCAAACCCGGTATCTAGTACTCGAGCACTCAGGATGGAACATCGAGCTTATCATATGAGTGCAGGAAGAAAAAGCCCAGAAAAGAGCATCGGGGAGCCCAAAATTTAACCTCGGACTCATCAACATATGCATTAAAAGTAAAACCCGAGATAACATATCGGGCGCCTGGAATTTACCTCGGACTCATCAATGTATGCATAAAAAGTAGTATTTCCTTTCCCTTTTTCCTCCCAAAATCAGTAGTAAGGTCAAATTTAATTCAATTCAAATCCCGAGTACACCGCCGCCGTAGTAAACTTCATTTTTAAATCCAAAAACCATTAAAAATGTTTTTCTTCTATATCCATGATGTGTGATGCAATATGAACAAGAAATAACCAATCAGGGAAGAAATCATTCACAACAAGGCAAAAACAGAGAAAAAATACCCTCCAAACCAAGAGAACTGTCCTGGATCTCCGTCCAAATCCAAGTTATGGCTTCGGGCCCACAGTTACACACAACAGGAGAACAAACGAATAAAACAGGAAAAAAATAATGCAGAAATTCACCAATATTCTCTACTCTGCCTGTAAAACCTCCTAAAAACAACCTAGGGATTCTAAGCTAGCCACAATAATACTACAAGCTCCTAGGCTAAGGATAACATGAAAATTCTACACTACAATCCGAAATGGCCAATTATAAATGGTAAATAGGATTTAAGCCTAATCCTGTCAGAAATCCAATCTAACGTTCCAGCATCAAATAAATATATAAAATCTAACTACACTCAGTCTAGGAAATAAACCGTAACCTACCTCGGTGACGAACTACAAGCACGAACCATCACTCGTGTGCCTTTCCCTTCCAAACAGCTTCAGAAAGTTTCCATGCTATCAAGAACACTATCTAGGTGTCAAGATGAGAAGAACAACACCCATATTGCCATACGAAAAATTCACGCTGGGAATCGGGTCAGAAAATGACCCTAGGGGCCTGCACAACAAAATAGAAAACAAATTTCACAATTATGCTCGCGGTGGGTTAAGGAACCCATGCCCAAAGTTTGGGCGCGAATGGAGCTCATTTCGGGGCCCAAAACAACCCCGAAATGCTACTAGTTCACGGGATCAATACGGAAAAAGCTCAGAATTAAAGGCGGGAACCTACCTCGACAAGAGAAACACGTCATGGAGGTGAGTTGTACGAATATACGAGCATGCAGCCCCAAGAATCATATTTCTACAAAGATCACCCCAACTTTAAGAATTAGTCAACAACGGAGTTTAGCGGGAGAATTACAAGAATTTACACGGAAGGAGGAGAGGGATGACGAGGGAAATTACCGAATGAAGGACACTAAAGCAAGAAGCTAGAAAATAGGAGCTTGGGAGCCTCAACAATGGCGTTCTCAGAATAATGAAAGAGAAAATGAAGTTGAACTTTAAATAGTTGCCAGGGGTCCTTCTTCGCGATTGCGAAGGACCCCACGCTTTCGCGAGGAAATGTTGGCCAGACCATCGCGATCGCGACGGTCCAGCCAGCGTTCGTGAAGAGGAATCTGAGCCGGGTCCCTGTCAGCTTCATCGTGAATGCAACGAGCAACCTTCACAATTTCGATGGTCAAGAAACTAGACCATCGTGAACACGATAGAAGCTCCACGATCGGGAAGACCAAAATAGTTTGTATAATATTGCAGCAACCAGCAATTTCACCAAGGCCAAAAATATTTTGACGGATCCTCGAGATACATCCAGAACCCCGTGAACACAAACCAACCATGCTACCCTACTAGAAATGGCATTCCAGACTCAATGGAATCGATGAAACTCCTAACGGTGATTGTTTTAATTAAAAGTGGGCGACGCGCCCAAAACTAACTCGGAACTTGAAACCCAAAAACAAGACCGGAATCCCCGGGACCCGAACCAAAGGTCCCTCTAACTCGAAGTCAACATTCTTAAGCTAACATCATTGACATAATTTCCATCCGAGGTCATCTTCTCCGAATGTTGATGAAAGTCAACCCTACCAGCCAAACTGACTTGAAAATATACAAAGCAACACAAAACAAAACCAAAAGCACTCAGACCTAGACCAATGGTCCCACTAGAACAAAATCCCCATTTCAGAGCCAACGAAACTGTTGGAATTCGTTTCTGAGCATGTTTACCAAGAAAGTTGACCGAAGTCAAAGATTTTCTAAGTTCAAGTTCTAAAACAGGGAAATGGTCATAACGACCTAACAAATGACCCAGACACCAAACCGTCAGTCCCGACAAGTCATTAATGACTTATAGCCGCTGAGGAAAAGCTCAAAACACAAAAAAGGCACGAAAAATGGAAAATGACCTGGAGGCTTATTACAGAGAAGCTCCAATTCGCAAAAACACTATCAACACAATAATCTACACATCAAAAGGAGACTAACGATACCCATATCGCTATAATAATAGCCAGACCAAATTTTGGGTCGCTGATGGGCCTGTGGGCCCTGCGACCCAAGCCAAAAATAAAGAAGCACAAAATAATCACCACGATTATGGGAGCACGTGACCAAAAAATTGAAGAAATTTGGCATGAAATTCGAGCTAAAACAGCCCCTACAAGTCAAGGAACCAAAGAAGGAATTTCAGAATGATAAACTGGGAATTGGGCAAGAATCGCTTCCCACAACGAGAGAGAACGTCAAGGAGGTGAGTTCCATGAACCCACGAGCATGCAATCCCAAGAAAAACCAAATCTACAAGTAATTTCCAAGCTTTGAGAATTTATAACAATGGAGGGAATTTAAAGAATGAAAATCGGAGATTAGCAACAATTCTTCCGGATTAATGATGAAAAAGTGCTCACGAAGCTATGGTGAATTTACCCCAAGAAAAATGATGGCCATAAGTGGAGCAAATTGAGTTTGGAAACTTTAACAATGGAGGGACGAAGTTGGAAAATGAGGAAATGGAGAAGAAGGTTTAATTTATAACATTGCCAGCAGATACCGCAATTGCGGCACTTTCATCGCAAATGCGGACATTGAAAATGCGGCCAAAGTACTGCAAATCCGGAAAAACACCACAAATGCAAAATTTTACCGCAAATGCAGACCCAACAGGTACAACAAAACTCAGTTAAGCTGAAAATTTTGGATGGACCCTCGGGATTCATCTGGGATGCCACGGACACAAACGAATAAAGCTATTTGACTAGAAATGGCATTTAGGATCCAATGGAATCGATGAAAATCCCATTGGAGGTCAATTTAATGAAAAAGTGAGCCCCGCACCCAAAACCACCCTTAGGCCAACTATTTCCAAAATGGAACCCAATGGATGAAAACAAGTTTGGAAGCCTCGAGACCCAAACCAATGGCCCCTCTTGCCTAAACTCCATATTTTGGATCTAACGGCACTGACGGAATTTCCATCTGAGGCTATCTTCTACAAATGTTGACCAAAGTCAACCATACATGCCCAACTGGCTTGAGAACACAGAACGAGAGAGAATTCCAAGCAGAAAAGGTCCTGGATTCTGACAAAAGGTCCTTCTAGACCAAAATCCACGCTCCGGAGCTAATGGAACTGTCATAATTCAATTCTAAGCACGATAGCTAAGAATGTTGACCAAAGTCAACAATTTCCAAAGTTGAATCTCTAAATTCAGGAATGGCCAAAAAGACCAAACAAACAGCCCGGGCACCAAAATTTTGGTCCCATCAAGTCATGAATGACTTGGGGCCACTACAGGCACAATCTAATAGTATAAGAAAGGAGAAAACACAAGAATAACCAGAAGGGTCATTACACATTCTCAGAGCATGCCATTCATCGCATGTTGGTGGACATCATGGGGGTATGCGCACGGCCTCTAAAGTGTTACAAAGTGTATTCTATTGGAATACCATGTTTTAATATGCCCATGATTTGGTAAAGGAGTGTGACAAGTGTCAATGCGGAGGGGGCATATCTCGATGCCACAAACTTCCACTAATGTTTATCCTTGAGGTTGAATTGTTTGATGTATGAGATATCGATTTCATGGGTCCCTTTACAATTTCACATGGGAACACCTACATTCTAGTGGATGTGGACTATGTGTCCAAATGGGTCGAGGCGGTGGCTTTACCGAATAATAAAGGGAGAATCATGACTGCTTTTCTCAAAAAGCACATTTTTACTTGGTTTGGCATCCCTCGTGCCATCATTAGTGATGGGGGATCGCACTTTTGAAACAAGTTTTTTAGCACACTACTTGAGAAATATGGATTCAAACACAAAAAGGCCACCCCCTACCATCCACAAACGAGCGGGTAAGTTGAGGTGTATAACCGAGAGATCAAGTCCATCCTTTCAAAGTCGTTGGATGTTCACCAAACAGATTGGTCATGCAAGTTGGATGATGCACTATGGGCATATAGGACAGATTACAAGACCCCAATTGGAATATCCCCCTGTCAATTGGTCTTTGGCAAGGCTTGTCATCTCCCGATCGAACTGGAACACAAGGCTATGTGGGCCTTGAAGAAGCTGAACTTGGATTAGGAGAGAGCCGCTCGTGCTAGAGTGGAAGACCTCAATGAAATGGATGAGTTTTGGATGCGGGCTTATGAAAGTGCCTCTATCTACAAAGCCCGGATGAAGCGCTATCATGATCAACAAATATTTAGGCGAGAGTTTCATCCGGGAGATTGGGTGCTCCAATTCAATTTGAGACTCTTGCTTTTTCTGGGAAAACTAAGTTCCAAATGGTCAGGTCCTTTTAAAGTGTATCAAGTATTCACCAATGGATCCATAAAATTGGAAAATGAGGATGGCTCGATATTCAAAGTCAATGGGCAGCGAGTGAAGAAGTATGTGGGCATTCTGGAGGAGGTTGCAGTCTTAGCGGCTATCTACCTAGACGATACTGGAGTGGGAGGTACCTTTATCGAGCCGTGACATTAAACCAAGCGCTTCTTGTTAGGCAACCCAAGCATTTTAATTTTTTTTACTTTCTGTACTATTTGTTTTCTGGTTTTACTTTGTATGTTGTTTTTTTAATAGTCTTGTAGTGGGGACTAAGCTAAGGCAGTGTGAGGAATAATCAGGATGTGCGGTGCCCCATGCGATTGCATGTCAGAAGTTTCACGTCACACAGCAGGTCGCACAGTCATAACCGAAAGCTGAGAAGTTGGGCGCCACAACCTGCGACTGGTGTTCGGTCGCATGAGCATTAGTGCACATTGCACACCAGTTTTGCACCTCTTAGATAGAACACTGGCAGTTTTCTCCAAAAATCCACACCACCATATGATCAGTGAGGCATTTTGCATGTCTAAAAGTACGTATCGCACAAACTTCACACAATGATAAATAGAAACACGATCTAAATTGACCGATTTGGTACGCGATGGAGGTGTGGCCGCATCAGCATTAGTGCACTTTGCACAACTACCTCAGGGAGTGTTCTATTTTTTCTAGCTAATATCATTGGGGACAATGCTCCATTTGAGTTTGGGGGTTTGTTTTATTTGGTTGTCGCCTTGTTAATAGTAGTTTATCAATAAACTTCGAGGGTTTTCTTAATACCACGGTTCTTTCCCAAGGAGCAAAAGTTTTCTTTATCTTTCTTTTTCTTTTATTTTTGTGTCAAACCGGGTTGGTGTTTCCCTATGATATATTGAGAGGCAACTTTCTTAAGGGAAAATGCCAAGTTTTAGTTTAAAATTCAGTCCATAGTTTGTTGTCACGAAATGGGCCCATCAAAAATTTTCTCTTGGCAAATTATTTTTGAAAATAAAAGGAAGAAGGGAAATGATTTTTTGAGAAAAAGCATTCTCTTGTCATGAGTTGCACACTCTCGCTTTGGCTTGATTGACTCACAAACGAGTGTGTAACGAACTTGGAATAGCTTATCAAAAGTTATTTGTCCCAATTAATTTTGAGACTAATGAAAGAAGTCTTGTGGCATGATGCCTTGTGTGGTGAGGCTTTACCTTGATTCTCGTGCATGTGTGTCATCTAGAACTTGCCCCGAATGTGAATCAAGGCAAAATTCTAGGTGTGACCGATCTTGGAAGATGACCTTAGGCCCTCTTTAATAGCCACTTCACCCAAATGACTTCCCATGACATCAATCCTAGTGAACCCCTTTGAGCTTGTAACCATTATTTGGCACCTTGTTAACACCTTGAACTTTTTGAATCTCTATCTTGGCACCCGACCTCCCTAATTTCTTGAAAGTGATAAGTAGGATAAAAGCCTAAGTTTGGGGGGAATGAAAAGATAACATAGGCAAATGCCTAAGTTTGGGGATGAACGCGATCAAATGAGGAGAAGAAAAGGAATGCACTTCAAGTGTAAGGTATCACCCTAGGTTTGAGTTGAAAAATGCTCCAAAAGTCAATCCAATGAGCATAAATTGAAAAGCAAAAATTAGGTGCTACCAAATGAAGGTGATACAAGGAGTGTGAAGGACCATGATTGGAAGGGAGATGATTGGGTTGTGTGAGGGAGAAATAAGGTGAAGTTGAAATTTGAAAATGTGAGCGGTGTTTGAAATGATAACAAGGAGCGTTAGGGAGGTGTAGTCACTTGAAGCAAATGAAATCCTTGCATCAGCCCTAGTCAACATCATAACCCAAAAGTCCTTGGTGATTCCGAGCTTGGCTACCCTACATTAGTGGCGATTTACATAAAGGGCAAGCCTATGGTTCAACGTGTGTGCACTTGAATTTTCTTGAGAGAGTGAGAGTCTTCTTGGTTCTCTTATAATCCCGTTGCTGTGAATTGAGTGATTGTAAGTGGGATTCTCTCTTATGGTGAGTGGCATCATGCACTCGAATTGAAACATGAAGTCTCTATTTCAGTTGAGAGAAATGAATGAGACAAGTTGTGTGGCGAATCTCGAGGAAAACCTTGACGGTCCATGACAATGACTTGAGAATCTTTAAATGTCTTATTTGAATGACAAAATTCCCTTGATTTTGAGTGTGAAATGAAGTCCTTTTAGAAAAGATTTTGAAATGATCAATTGCCTTGACATTGGGGTGATTCAAATTGAGATGAGCATTGTAGTTGAGTCTTTTATTTGAGTCTTTTTGTTTATTCTTTTTCTAAAATTCTAGAATAGATTAGTCCTTTGTGCCTTAATTGAGTCTAGAGCATAATTCATTCCTTTCCTTGAGAGTATCTTGCTTGAGGACAAGCAATAGTTCAAGTTAGGGGGTTGGATAAGTCAGTAATCTACCAATTTATTGAACCATTATCCATGAATTATTGCTATGTTTTTAATAGATTTAGAGATTCTTATGGCCTTTCTTGATGTCTATGTAGGTACTTGTGATAAAGATAGAAAATAATAAAATGGACCCAAAAGGAGCTTAAAAGAAGTGAAGTGTGAAGTGATTGAAAAAAGACGAAGAATCTGCCCTGAGATGTGGCGCTTGTGTGACACACACAAGCTGTGGTGCATTTCGCACCTCCCACCGCAAGAAGCTTAGGATTGCCTGACAGATCTGTCACGGGCTGCGGTTGTTGTACGATGCGCACAACCCATGGTGCGAACCGCACCCACTTCGTATGAAATCTACCAAGTCGACTGAGTCACTTGTTCAAATGAAGAAGGTGTGCGACGCATACATCACCACGTGCGAACTGCATGTTGCGCCGCACACCACCTGAAGGGCAATTTTGTCTAAAAAATTAGTGACATTTTGGGAAAGTATAAAAGGCCAATTTAGGCACAATTGTAAATGACATTCTTCAGTCCTGAATATTCTGGAGAGCTTTTACCTTTGAGAACAAGTTTTCCTCTCCAAGAAGAAGAGGGTTTCAATCTATTCTCTCTTCCAAAATCTTGGTTAACCATTTGTGTATAAAAACTGAGCTTAGAACTTGAAGTTACACTTGAATGAAGAGGAATTTGACTTACCCACTTGGTATATCTCTTTCCTTTAGCATGAGTGGCTAATTTCATTTGTCTAGGGATGTGTTGATAATGGGTGCTTGACAAATGGGTGTGGGTGTTGCTAATTCTTGCTTATAATTGCTTATTTAATATAGGTATAGTAATTTCACCAAGGTTTAATCCTAAAATTGGTGGTTGCAAACATTAGTTTTCATTACTTGACTATGTTGTTGCTTGAAAGAGAATTTTATTGTTTTAGATGTGAGATTACTAGTGGGAACTTGGGACTCTATTCAAATTTGAGGCTAGAAATAGCTCATATCGACGGAATCACCCATGTAAGGGTCTAAGCTAGAGATAGTGTGACCTCCCCAAGCTTGATCCGGGTTGTTTGTTGATTTGACCAATAGTGCTCTAACTGGAATTATTGGATATGCGGTTGTTGATCAAGAGATAAACAACCACGCCCATGGCCAAGTCTACCTATGTCACTGAGTGAAAATAAGTGTGAAAAGGCAAACATCGTATCCCACATTAAAGCCCCATTGGATACACATCCCTAGTCTCCTACTCAATTTTGTACACCCATTTTACTTACTTGCTTTAAATTGGATTGTGATTGTTGTGACAGAATCCCAATTCCCCCAATGTTTTAGTTTTGTGTTTTTAAATAATTACTCTCCTAGTGAAGTCATTTCACTACAATCTTCATATTGCTATCGCCAAGTCTCTGTGGGTACGACCCCGACACCTGTTAGATACTTATAAATGTATTTTGCTTGACGATCGACGTGCTTCCATCTTTAGGGAGTAAGATTTGAGTGTTTATCACACCTCATATATGAGGTATAGAAAGTGGAACTGGGAACAATGCTTGAATTTGGAGAATAAACAGAGTTAAACTCTATCGCATGATATTGAAACTGTTTCATAAGTGTGGCGTGCTTCACACACATGAAAGAGACTCTACTCGGTGCGGCTTTCAGACACCCTAGGACTCTTGAACTTGATGCTCTGATACCAAGTTTGTCACGCCCTGAGGCTACAACCTAGACGTAACATGGGACCCATGCCCACAAGGAACCCAAGTTAACCCTTGGTCATAGTATAACTGAAGTAACACAATAAATTATAGGGGAAGCAAAATCAATATAAGTAGAAAAACCAATACTATATAAGATGAAGGTCTAGGAGTATCAAATTCGAAACATCAAAATATACTGAAAGGATAAGACATAATGAAAAGCCTCTACATAAAGCCTCTACATAAGACATAATGAGTCACTAGGACAAGACCTCAGCTAGCTCTAAGTACTGAAAGGATGATAATAAGCTAAACTGAAGAACCAGTCCTCGAATGATGAGGACTCACCAACACTAGCTGGATGGCCTGCAATCTCTAGCCACGTACCTGAGGAAGGAAACTTGAATCTGCATCATCAAAAGGATACAACACGAGAATATGCGTCAGTACTATAGGATGTACTGAATATGTGAGATATGCAAAATCTGAAGTAAACATGCTAGATATGCTATAGAAACTGATTTCATGCTATAACGGTAAAACTGTAATGTAAATGAATCAATGCAATATCATAAGCTAAAAACATAATCATAAGTAGTAAGTCTGAAATCTGAGCAAGAGTCAAATACATTTTAAAACTTGAAACTATTTCTGTGGGAGGTTCTCTAACCGACATAGACCATGTGAGCTACATGGAATCCGATGTATCCACTCCATCGAGAGGACCTAATATACCTAAAGTCATAACATATTCCAAAGCTTGGTCAAATTAGGGGCTTAGTACACCCTCGTTCATAAGGCTAAAGTCTATTTTCTCTAAGAAATCTAGGTCTTTAAATAAAGGAGTTCCATATTGTACTCCCTATTTGCTTTTCTAGTGCTACTTTCCTTGAAATAAAGATCGTTTTACCATGGTATAAAGGCATAGGTGTGGCGTGATCACTAATTCTAATGCCCAACAAAGAGGACTTATGAACCTATGAGGGCACGTAGTTTTGGGACTAAGGGTACTCTCACCCCGTCCAATTCGGTACTAAATACTACTCCCAAAAATATACATATAGCTCATATAATACTGGAGCATATCTGATGCCAAAATTGATCATAACTAATGACATATTTGATGTCAAATCTGTTTGAAAAGCAATAAGATATATCTGATGTCATGCAATTTCAATTCATAAGTCTTAAAAACTTAGCATAGCCATAATTCAAAGTATACTTTTCTTTCTAAATTCGTAGCTTGAAGAATTAGGCATGCAATTTCATAAATACATAGGTTCATATTATCTAAACATGCCAAATTTCACTTGAAAATATGCGTTTCAGCGAAATTATGCTAGAAATCATCTTTAATGCATGAGCTTTTGAAATCAACTAAGGAACCTCAAATAAATCATAGATAAGTGATGAGAAACCATGAATTGATGCTTTAAAACTGAACCCATAAGTTTTTCCCAATTTAGGTAAGAACCCTAATTTCATAAATTAAAATATCAAAGTAAAGGTTTGGGGTTTTGGGCACAAGGGTGAAAGAATCCCTTGTTGAATACCCACATACCTGACTTGAAGCTTTTCCAATTAAGAATGAGAAGAATGGAGACTTGAAATTGAAACCCTTGATCTTGAGCTTGAGACTTGGAGTTATAAAGTTCTTTTCTCTTTTGGGTGCTTGAATGAGGGAATAAGAAGAGACTTAGGCTAATTGGGGTAGAAACCCTACTAAAAGGTGTCAAAATGATCTCACTTAAGAGTTAAAAATATGGGAAATTATAAAAATACCCCTAGACTTAAGCTTGGAAAAATTGATAAAATGACTCGGCTTCAGGGACCATGACTCAGTCTACGGGCCGTCAAAGTGAATGACAAACAGTCATCTGGTTCGTATTTTTAGGAACCACTTCTGGGAGTCTATTGGAATTCCATTCCATGAGTCACTCTATGGTCCGTGATTCTGAACGACAGACCATCCTGTGACTCGTGGTTTTGACTTCAGGAAATAAGGATCCTCTGACCCTCAGAAACTACGGATGGAAGGTTAGAAGACTTGGTATCTCTCTGAAGGTGATTCCATGGGTTACAGGATGGACTGTCGTTCGAAATGATGACCCATCAAGTCACTCATGGAAACTGGGGAAGAAATGCTGAAATTTGACAAACCACGGGTCACTCTACTGACCGTGATTTCGGTCTACGGGTCGTGGACCAACCAGTGGTTTTGAAGATGAAAATTTTTAGTTTCAGGTTTGTTTTCACGAGTCACAGTACGGACCTTGGTTTCGTTTCACGGGTCGTCATCCTGTCTGTGGTCACTGAAAGTACTGTAGTAAAATACCCATAACTTTTTACTCCAGACTCAGATTAATGCGGGGTCAGTGGCGTTGGAAAGAAGACTCAAAAACCTTTAATTTGGTGAATACTAGGCCATCTAAATCTTTATATTCTAGGAGAAATGATCATTTGAAATTGACCCTAGTTTTGTCTTACATGAAAACTCATGTGGTTGGGGTGCTTTCAACTTAACTTGATGATAGAAGTTTCTTATGAACATGATTCGCATCCAAAGCACTCGCCACACTATGTAAATGATCACTACACTCATGGAAAAAGGTTCGAGTATTAGCTTAGGATTTTTGGAGTGTTACAATAAAATAGTATAGCAAATAAAATGATTAAACATAACAAATTTAAGGCATGAAAATGATTAAATGCAAAACTGGCAAAATAATAAATTATTAAAAAAAAGGTTTAGGTACTAGAAAAGTATGACAGTTAGATGTAATAAACGAAGATTTAGCATACTTTTAAAAGTTGGCAATAATCATCTAATTTTAAAAGTAGTATTTTATCTTAAAAGAGGTAAGACTAAAATTAGTCAAATATCTTAAAGTTAAATATTAAACCTCAAAATAATTAACGTATTTTAAGGAGCCTTAATTACTAGGCCCAAGTTTATTATGATCCAATTAAATCAATCAACACAAGCAAGTAAACAAATAGAAGAAAAAATAAATTAATCAACCCATTCCCGACACCCCAAAAATAAATTTTTCACTATATTCATTTTTATACAATATTGATACAAAAATAAAAAAATCTAAAGAGATAAATGAGGTAATGGGCTCCTTGAAAGTAACATTAGATCTTGCATGGCGACTCCGAATAACTCGTACGTTTGTTGTATACATAAGACAACACACATCAAAATAAAGGGGGGTAAGTGATCAGTAAGCAAAAGAGTGAATTAATAAATAAATAAGTAAACGTACATTAGATTTAAAGCGGTACAATAGCAAATAAAATAAGTAAGCAAGTCTTCATGACACTAATTATAAATAGTTATTTCTATGTCAAATAAGCATTAAATGTATACCTTTAAAGTAAAAATAAAGAAGAATATGGTAACAATGAGGCAATGAACACGAAAAAAAAAGATCAATGA
Source organism: Jaltomata sinuosa (assembly GCA_003996215.1). Lineage (NCBI taxonomy): Eukaryota > Viridiplantae > Streptophyta > Magnoliopsida > Solanales > Solanaceae > Jaltomata > Jaltomata sinuosa. Next base: position 328,140 of record QJPP01000400.1, read on the forward strand.
AATATGTTAATCGTATCTAAGAGAAGTGAGAGTAGAGCATGAGCCCATTGAGAATAAAAAATACCATATTTATAGTGATGAGATTGAAAAGGTAAAAATGGTAGAAAAGATAATTTATGGCAAGAATTTTGAATTTAAGAGAAAAAATAATTTTTTGATTTAGGATGATTTAGGGGATCATGCTATGATTAGGGAATTAACTTAAGTGACATGAAAATTAATTAAGAAAAGAAAGTAAGAATTTAAAAGAAGAGAATCATAGAAAGGATATTGAAAAGAGAATAACAATAATAATAATAAAAGGGGGCGAAGGGAGACATTGGAGAAGGATCAATATATATTAAATATAAAATAAATAAAATAAAGGAAAGGTAATGTCCTCTTCTTCTTGAGTGGTTTATTGATAGAAAATTATATTCTTCATATGAAAGATAAGATAGTGAGGAGGATTATTCTTAATTATGAAAAAAAAAATCTTATTCAAAATTTAAAATTTGTACTCAATATTAACTAATATTCTAGAAAAAATATATAAAACTGATAACTACTCAATTACTAAGCAATAAAAGAAATTTATAAACTATTAAAGTAAGATCTCCCCATTAGAAGGTGGCAATAATAATAAGATTATACTAATAAATGAGATTGATAAGAAAAGGGGGGAAAATTGGGGAAAAAAGATCAAAATAGAAAAGAAAATAAAAGCAAGGAAGACAAAGTCAGAATAAAAGAGTTGACAAGACAGGGATGTTAGGGGGAAGGATCAAGAATAGATTTATTTTTTTTAATTTATGGGAGGGTTTATGGAAAGTTTATATTTTCCTTGTAGAGAAAAGAATTGAGAAGATTTTATGGATATGAAAAAATTAGACCAAATTTCAAATTTAAAAATTTGGGCTTATTCGGATCTAATAAGAATTCTACGAAAAATAAGTAAAATGGGTATTTACTAAATTACTAAGTAAAAAATATGTATTATTAAATTAAAAAAAATCAATCAGTATATTTTATTATCAAGAAAATAATAATAATTCACCAAAATTCATGATAAATCAATAATAACTTTTAAAATATTTGCTCAAAAATTTATAAAATAAAAATAAAAGATAAATGTAAAAGAGTAGGTAAATAACTATCTTTGCAAGTGAAGAATGTTATAATAATCATAATAGTAATACCACCAATAATAATAATAATAATAATAAAATGATAGTAAAATAATGCATATAATATTTAATAGCACAAAATCTTATAAAATAATTAAACATAGCATTTTTGGCCTTAAAAATAAAATAGACGCTCAAATGAGTAAAATTATTGTCACGACCCGATTTCTCGGTCATGATGGCACCTACAACCCCCAGTAGGCGAACCAATTCGCGTAGCTCAGAACGGTTAGTAATGGACTACTTTCTAACAGTTTAAGCGGAAGAAAAAATAAATAAGCGGAAGCAAGGGAACAAGATGAATAAACAGGATAACCGGAGTAATATGAATGCAAACGAAAGCTACACCATCCCAAAACCTGGTATCATAGCGTATAAGAACCGAACTACAACAGGAGTACAAAAGGCCCAAAAGAGACTTATACATAAGTTGTCTCCGAATAGTAACAGAGTGCAGAATATACAAAAGATAAACTAAGTCAATCTCTGAACGCCAAGAGCTCACCCTCAGCTTAGATGATCCAAAAGCAGCTGCCCGCACGAGTCTCCGACGCTCTAACGGCGATGGCCCACACCATGATGTGCACCAGAAGATGCAGGAGGGGTAGGGTGAGCACCAAATGCGAAGCATAAGGTACCCAGTAGGTATCATAGGCCGACTAGGCACATATAAAGTAAAAGAACAGTAGCAGGCAGAGTAGAAACAAACGGTCATAGAAATCAATGATAAAGTACACAGGAACTAGCCCAGAGGGAAGACAAAAGAAAGCAACAAGCAAGCCTAGCAAATAGAATATATAGATGGCAAACACAGGTGAAAAAGAGAATGACGCACCTGGGATCCTCGCAAAAACAGTATATATAGATAAGTTCTAGCAAGGGACGATATACCGATAACCTCAAGTGTATAGAATGGGCGAGAAGGATAAAGTAGACATGCTCGTTAAACAGAATGAATAAACACCCAAACCATGCCAATTCTCAAATCCATAGGTAACAATCAGCAAGTTCAATTCCACACTTATAACTGTAGTAGAGAACAAATCTGTAATTAAGTAAAGAGAGTCTACCTACAGTCCTTCGGCCGCCCATACAACCGAGGAACGTAATCAAGTGAAAACAAACCCTCCGGCATCCCATACTACCGTAGCTTACAATCAACAAACAACAAACAAGGGTGGTACCTCAAACAATGGATGATATGATGCATGATGACCTCAGGGTGAAATAGAATCTCGGTATGTACCTCCTCCGGTGCCGATCGCCCAGGAGGCAGGTTCCATGGAAGAACTCAGCCCATATACCTCTACTCTTCCATATACCCTTCCCCCCGGCACACGCGGCCCGAAGCCCCTGGCCCAAAGCGGCAAGGTCCATGGAGGTCCCGGACCCCATACTAAATCTCGGAATCAAAATGTGCCCTCCGGACTCGAGTCCGGGTTCAAGCCAGTGGCTAAGTCTCAAATATGCATGCCTAGACCCTGTCTAGGACTAAAACAGTGAGAAAGATGTCTCAAAAACCCTTCCAAGGGTGTTCGGGAACAACCGGGTCTAAAACAGTAGTAAAATCTCTCAGATGCTCGACCCAGTCGAGCCTAAAGCCATTTCAAATCAGTGAGGAAACTCAGCTAGCACTCTGAACCGGTCGAGTCTAGCAATAGTAGTAAATCATGATAAAATCATATTTTTAACCTTCTTTTACCCCAATAAGGTTCACGTATCAAGTCAAATCATTTCCAAATCAAATTTTATCAAAAATGAGGCCCCGGGGCCATGCAAGTTTAGGAAATCAGTTCTGCAGGCCCGAAGCCAAAAGCCATATTAAAACGTGGAAAACCTCTTTATATTCATGGAAATGGTATGATCATCACAAATAGTTGCCTGGCATCTGACAATCAACCTGACGGCCCTGCATAGGCTCCGAAGCTACTCAGTAAGCATAACCAGCCTAGAAGGATATTTCTATATCCGGGACTCGCGGACATTCCCAATAATCCCACCTTTTATGTTCCAGAATCAACCATACCTCACGGGGTCACAAGGATAATAAATACACCAACTAATAGGAATACTACACATAACGGAGGAAGGAAATAGGATGAATCATAGAAAAGCGGTCAAGGTCTGTGGTACCAACCTAATAACCCAACCCAAGGATGCCAACTAGTACAATTTTACCCGATATATGCGAAGTCTAGGGAGTTAAGCCATAACCTACCTATCGTCCGATGACAAGCTGCCCAAACAACCAGGTCCAAGCCCGAAATGCTCTGAGAACTCCCGAACGACAATCAAACTATCAAGACCATAAATATAACGTTAAAACAATTCTAATGGTAACCATATTGCTACAATTATAGCCGGGTCGATATCCAAGTCAAAAGCAGGCTCATGGGGCCCACAATCCAAAACCAAAAATGAAAAGAGCCACGATGACCCCAATGGTGCCAAGAAGCTATGCTCCAAATTTGAGCACAAATGGCCAAGGAAAAGGGCATCAAAACAGCCCGCAAAGGTTGGGGTTTAAAGAATGGATTTCCAAGACAAAAATTGGGCAAGAAATACTTACCACAAAGGAGAAAACCCGAGTCAAGAAGGATAATTTACGACTCCCACGAGCATGCACCAACTGGACGGCCAGAATTCACAAGGAAAACTCAAGCTTTAGAGAAGAGCATCAATGAAGGTTTTAGGAAAATTCAAGAGAGGAGGGAGCTTACCAAACGACGAAGAAGCGCGGAAAATCCACAAACAATAGACTCCCCTAGTCTTAGGATCAATATGGAGGAATTTGGGAGAGAGGAAATTGAGTTTAGAGTGAGAAACAATGAGCTGAAATGGCTGGAAAAACGTACCTCCAGCTATTTATAGCTGCAGGAAAAAGGCCAGCGTCATCGGCGCTAGGCCAGCACCAACAGCGCTGAAGGAGTGGCAGGTGCCTCGGTGCTATCGCGCTTGGAGGGCGCGATCACGCTGAAGGCTGGCAGGCGCTGAGGCGCGATCGCGCTGGCCTTGGCGCGATTGCGCTGAAGGCTGGCCTGCAATAATTTTTCTAGAACTTTTTGAGAACTCCACGGGGTGTTTCAGGCACAATCGAAAACCAATATTCAAAAACCAATAATGCTAACAGAGTGGAAACAATGTTCCGAACTCAGCGGAAGGTCATTTTAGAGAAATGTTGACCCAAGTCAACACTAACAAAAAGGAACTCAAAGGCTCAAAATGTGTCCGGATCACCTGGAACCTGAACCAACCACCTTCCAAGCCCAAACTCAACATTTTAGAGCTGATGGAATCGTCGGATTTCGAATCCAACACTCCAATCATTGAAAGTCACCCGAAGTTGCACTTTCAACTCCAAATGGCCTGAAAACTGAGAAATCCACACAAACCCACAATGGAAGTTCTCAGGCCTCAATTAAATGTCCAACTAGACCAAACTCATCGCTCCAGAGCTAACGGAACTGTCATAATTCAATTCCGAGTATGTTAGCTAAGAATGTTGACCAAAGTCAATGATATTCTAAGTTTATAGGCAAACGGTCAAAACAACCAAACGAACGACCAGGGCACCGAGCCACCAGTCCCACAAGCCATAAATGACTTGGGGCCACTACAGGAAGGATGTAACAGTGCAATAAATGCAAAAACGCGAAGATGACCAGAAGGGTCAACACAACATCCACTACTAAAAAGACTTTCATCCTCGAAAGTCAGGAAGAAGGGAGTACCTGAAGGCTCGAACAACTGCGGATACTAAGCACGCAACTCACTCTCAATCTCCCAAGTAGCCTCCTCGACCGGATGGTGCTTCCACTTAACTTTCACAACCAAAATCTCCCTAGATATCAACCTCCTAATATCTCTGGCCAAAATAGCTATCGGCTCCTCAATAAAGGATAACCTCTCATCCAACTTGAACGAATCCCAATGCAACACATGAGACTCATCTGGTACATACTGGTGCAACATTGAGACATGAAACACTGGGTGAATAGCTGAAAACATCGGAGGCAAGGAGAACATGTAGGCAATACTACCAACCCTCTACAGAATCTTAAATGGCCCAATGACCCCTGGGGTAAGCTTGCCCCTCCAACCAAATCTCATCACGCCCTTCATGGACGATACACGAAGGAAAACCAGGTCACCAACATTGTACTCCAACACATGAAGTCTACGATCAGTGTAGCTTTTTTGCCTACTCTGGGCCGCTCTAAGTCTATCCTGGATCAGACAGACTCGGTCTAAGAAATCTCTAAGCAAATCCGTACTCTGCGGTCTGGACTCTAACCCATCAAACCAACCAATGGGCAATCTATAATGCCTACCATACAAAGCCTCGAAAGGTGCCATGCCAATGCTCGAATGAAAGCTATTATTATACGCAAACTCAGCCAAAGGCACAAACTGATCCCATGAACATCCAAAGTCAAGTACACAAGCCCGAAGCATGTCCTGTAGGACCTGAATGGTCCTCTTGGACTGGCCATCTATCTGAGGGTGGAACGTAGTACTAGGCTGAACCTCCGTACCTAAATCCCTCTGTATAGCCCTCCAGAACTGAGATGTGAACTGAGTGCTGCGGTCTGAAATGATAGAAGTTGGGACCCTGTGCAACCGTACAATCTCACGAATGTAGATCTGAGCTAACCTCTATGCCCCGTAGAAAGTCTAAACTTGCAAGAAATGCGCTGACTTAGTCATCCTATCCACGATCACCCAAATAGAGTAAAACCTATAAGTAGTACGAGGCAAACTAATAACGAAGTCCATAGTAATACTTTCCTACTTCCACTCAGGAAAAGGAAGTCACTGCATCAAGCCACCCAGTCTCATGTGCTCGAACTTCACCTGCTGACAGTTCAAGCATGGAGACACAAACTCTGCCATGTCCCGCTTCATACCACCCCACCAGTAAAGCTGCCTCAGATCTTTATACATCTTCACTGCGCCAGGATGAATGGAGTATATGGAACAATGTGCCTCATGAAGTATCAACTGTATCAAATCACCAACTCTCAGAACACAAAGTCGACCCTCAAACCTCAGAACCCAGAGTGGCTCGGCTAGCCTCACCCCAAACCACCTGATCACGAAGGTCACACAAACTCTGATCCTCAAACTGCCAGCTCTGAATCTGATCAACTAGAGTAGAGCGAACCTCAACACTGGCAAGAACTCTGCTGGGATCTTATAAGTCAATCCTAACCAAACGGTTAGCCAAGGACTGGATGTCCAAGGCTAATGGTCGCTCAGTAACTGAAATTGAAGCTAGGCTACCCATACTCATCGCTTTCTGACTCAAGATATCCGCTACCACATTTTCCTTGCCCGGATGGTACAGAATAGTGAAATCCTAGTCCTTCAACTGCTCAATCCATCTCCTCTATCTCGAGTTCAGCTCGCGCTGACTCGTAATGTACTGAAGGCTATGATGGTCGGTGAATATCTCACAATGAACTCTATATAGATAGTGCCTCCAGATCTTTAGCGCGAAGACTACTGTTGACACCCAATTTTGGCTCTCCGTGCTTAAAATTAACGTCTTCAGGTTTCCTGATCGTTAAAGAGCACAAAATACATTTTTTACACATTTTTCATGAAATATAATAATTTATTGATAATCATTCTTATTTTAGGAATTTTATCAATTTATTGATATATTTTTATTTCTCACAATTTATTGATAATTATCCTTTATTTTATAAATATTAGGATTTTATCAATTTATTGTCATTATACAATTTTTGATAATCGCAATATTTTTTACAGTCATCCGCACACGTACACAACACAAATACTACAATTTCAATTATTTAAAACACATTACATTTTATTTTATTTCTTTTTATCACATACCAATGCACACATTTTTGTACATTATTTATATTCTCTAATACATTCCGCAAGCACAAGAGGTCGGAGCAATTAATTCTAATACCAGGGCAACGAATCAGTCAAGTCAGGGTCTTGTCATCTTTAATAAAGGTGACATTTGACATGACTGAATACGGCTATCGTCCTCTAGTTAATAACCTTGTGCATTGGTTAATAAGTTGGGTCAAGTCAAGGTCTTGTCACCTTTAATAAAGGTGACATTTGACATGACTGAATAGGGCTATCGTCCATCGGTTAATAAACTTTATACATTGGTTAATAGAGTAAATAATCTATTAGATAATAACCAAAGAATAAAGGGTAAAAAGCTATTATTTCTTGGACAAAGGGGGGATTTGTTTTGTATTATAAATAAAAGGGGAGGGGGATATTTTATTGGGGGGGGGGACAAAAATATTATACACACACAATACACACACACTACACATACACACACTTTACATTCACACACACCCCCCCCATCAGATATTTTCCCTTTTCTTTTCTCTAAAGCCTCAAGTGGCTCTCTCTCTCTCCCGGCTCTCTCCTTCTGCCGCTGCCTGGCCGGAGGTGGTGACCGGCGAGCACTCCACCACACGGACACCAACGCCCCTCTCCCTTTCTCTCCCTTTCCTCTCCGTCTTGCCGCTACCACGCCGGAAAACATAGCGTCGAGGTCCCCAAATTTGGCCGAAAAGCTCTCTCAACTCCACAATCCCCACCTTTTCTTCTCCTTGGCCGGATCTCTCAGATCTGATCGGAGAAAACACCTCCGACTGACTGGATTTTGTTGAGATAATATGTTATTGTGTATGTTTGTATAGATCTGTCCATAACTCGCATTTTATGGTGTTCTCACACCATTTTTGATGACATTGCTGACTTTGCCGGAGCTTCGACTCCGACTTTTTGCTTGTTGTTATGTTTCAACGCTATTATCATGTGCTTGACTGATTTTTTTCAACATTTTTTCGGTGACCTTGGATTTTCCGGCGAGTTATTGGTCTTCTCCGACGAACATCACTGTTTTGGGGCTCCATTTATGGTTGTTTTTGCTAGCTGTTGCTCTATTTTGTTACTGGTCTTAATGTTTGCACTGATTCTTGTCTTGATTATGTCTTGATAATGACTTTGTCAATTTTTTTTGACGGTCCTGTTTTGCTCTGTCACTGTGTTGCAATTTTGGACTGTTCTGGGTGGACATTTTTGTCCTTTTTAATGCTTTTCGGATGTTATTAAACTGATAATGAACAAGATACTACATTACTTGGCCAATGAAAAAACTCTCGTCGATTTTTGAGGCCTCCACAATATAAAAGACGGATACATATATACATGCGTAGCGAGAAAAAAAAAATTTGGGCGATGACGAAATCTTGTTATTACAAGACGAAATAAAAAGTTTTATGATCCGCATCTTGGCGAGGTGATCTCGGGTGGCCAACCGATGCTTCGCAGCCATGGCGTATCTAAAACTTAATACAACTACATATCTGAGCCCATACTACAATAAAATTCTATTTTCTTATATTTACATACATATATGTATTTCTTGACTTATTTTGGTAAATATTTATTTGTTATTAATATTTTTACTAAGTGTTTATACAGGTACGTGAGGATGCTTCCCGAAGACGATAATTAAAAGGAGTTTGAAGATCTCCCCAAAATTCATTGTTTTATTTATATCCTTGTAACTCTTGTAATTGTACAAAAACTAAAATATAGTGAAAACTTTACTTTTGGGGTGTCGGGTGGGAGTGTCCCTTTATTTACTTATCTATTTTACGCGCTTAGGCAAAACTTTAAGTCGTAAATACTTTTATAAACAAATTAATTTAACTTAGATACTTAAGTTAATTAATTCATATTTTTTACGTTACGCAAACATTAGGACGTCTTTTCTTTTCTTTTCCTTCTAATTAGTTTACTTAAGCTTTACAAATAATCCTTTTACACATTCTTTTGTTAAAAACATTTTTAAATTAATATTCCTTTCTCATTCTTAAACTCATTTTTCTTGCAAAAGTGAAACAATATTTACATAAAAACGCAAGTCACTCGATGTAATTATTGTACAATCTTTTCAATGCATTTCTTTTACATTCTTTGCTCAATGTATTTAACATACATTACTTACACATTTTCTTTATATATATTTCGTAATAGTATCTACTTATATTTACATATTTACATACTTTTCATATTAACAATATACATTCTGTTACACTCTTTTGTATACTTTCTTACATATAAATTTTCATACATATAAATTTTCTCATACATATAAAAGTACATTTTTCATACTCTTAGGCACATATTTTAAACTTGTATACATATATTTTCTTTCATATTTATACTTTTTTACAAAAATGATGTTTTACCTCCTCTCTCTTTAAAAATTAAGTTTAGTCAGGTACCACATTTGTGGATTCCGAAGGATGCCTAACACCTTCCCTTCGGAATAACTTGAACCCTTACCTAGAATCTCAAATGCTTTTCGCAGATTAAAATACGAGTCATACATGTCAATAATAAAAAATAGGTTTCCTTATTTTCCTTAAAAATTGGGTGGCGACTCTGTACATAATAAAAATTCTTTTTAGAGTCCATAAGTTGTGCTTTATCTAATCTTGGTAAAAAATAGGGCATGACAACTACTGCTGCCAACTCTAAGTCGTGAGTGGGGTAGCTGCGCTCGTGAACCTTCAGCTGCCTCGATGCATATGCTATCACTCGACCTTGATGCATCAACAAACAACCAAGACCTACCCCTGAAGCATCACAATACATAGAGAAACCCTGACCCTCAACCGGCAAGGTCAGAACTGGAGCTGAATTCAGTAAGGACTTAAGCCTCTAGAAGCTATCCTCGCACTGATAAGACCACTGGAATGGAACATCCTTCCTAGTCAGCATAGTCAAGGGTACTGCTATAGAAGAAAATCCCTCAATGAACCGTCTGTAATAACCGGCTAACCCAACAAAGCTGCGAACCTCAGTAGGAGTGGTAGGTCTAGGCCAATCATGAACCGTAGAAATCTTACCCGAATCCACTCTAATCCCATCCTTAGACACCACGTGTCCTAGGAATGCAACTGACTCAAGCCAAAACTCATACTTTGAGAATTTGGCATAAAGCCGATGATCTCTCAAAGTCTGAAGTACGGTCCTCAAATGCTGCTCATGCTCGTCCCTACTCCTCGAGTATATCAAAATGTCATCAATAAAGACTATCACGAACATATCCAGGTACGGGCTAATCACCCTATGCATTAAATCCATAAAGGCTACGGGGGCATTAGTCTACCAAAAAGACAACACCATGAACTCATAATGGACATAACGTGTCCTGAATGTTGTCTTAGGGATGTCCTCCGCCCTAATCCTCAATTGATGGTAGCCGGACCTCAAGTCAATCTTAGAAAACATGGGGGAACCCTGAAGCTAATCAAATAAGTCATCAATCTTGGGCATCGGATATCCATTCTTCACTCCAAGGGTGCCCGGGCACAACAGGGTCTAAAAAAGTAGTAAAATCTCTCAGATGCTTGACCTAGCCGAGCCTAAAGCCATTTCAAATCAGTGAGAAAACTCATCTAGCACTCCGACCCGGCCGAGTCTAGCAATAGTAGTAAATCATGATAAAATCATATTTTTAACCTTTTTTTACCCCAATAAGATCCACGTATCAAGTCAAATCATTTCCAAATCCAATTTTATCACAAACGGGCCCCCGAGGCCATGCAAGGTTTAGGAAATCAGTTTTCGCTGGCCCGAAGCCAAAAACCATAATAAAACGTGGAAAACCTCTTTATATGCATGGAAATGGTATGATCATCACAAATAGCTTCCCGGTAGCTCACAATCAACCTGACGGCCCTGCACAGGCTCCGAAGCTACTCAGCAAGCATAACCAGCCTAGAAGGATATTTATATGTCTGGGACTCGCGGACATTCCCAATAATCCCACCTTCTATGTTTCAGAGTCAACCAGACCTCACGGGGTCACAAGGATAATAAATACACCAACTAATAGGAATACTACACACAACGGAGGAAAGAAATAGGATGAATCATAGAAAAGTAGTCAAGGTCTGTGGTACCAACCTAATAACCCAACCCAAGGATGCCAACTACTACAAATTTACCCGATATATGCGAAGTCTAGGGAGTTAAGCCGTAACCTACCTATCGTCCGATGACAAGCTGCCCGAACAACCAGGTCCAAGCCCAAAATGCTCCGAGAACTCCCGAACGACAATCAAACTATCAAGACCATAAATATAACATTAAAACAAGTCTAACAGTACCTATATTGCTACAATTGTAGCCAGGTCGATATCCGGGTCAAAAGCATCAATGGATAGAATTCACAAAGAAAAATGCAAGCTTTAGAGAAGAGTATCAATGGAGGTTTTAGTAAAATTCAAGAGAGGAGGAAGCTTACCAAATGACGAAGAAGCGCGGAAAATACACAAACAATCGACTCCCCAAGTCTTAGAATCAATATGGAGCAATTTGGGAGAGAGGAAATTGAGTGTAGATTGAGAAACAATGAGCTAAAATGGCTGGAAAAATATACTTCCATCTATTTATAGCTGCAGGAAAAAGTCCAGCGCCATCGGCGCTAGGCCAGCGACAACAACGCTGAAGAGGTGGCAGGCACTGAGGTGCTATCGCACTGGCCTTGGCGCGATTGCGCTGAAGGCTGGCCTGCAACAATTTTTCCTCAACTTTTTGAGAACTCCACGGGGTGTTCCTAGCACAATCGGAAACCGATATTCAAAAACCAATAATGCTAATATAGTGGAAACAACATTCCAGACTCAACAGAATTGATGAAACTCCCATACGAGGTCGTTTCAGAGAAATGTTGACCCAAGTCAACACTAACAAATAGGAACTCAAAGGCTCGAAATGAGTCTGGCTCACCCGAAACCTGAACCAACCACCTTTCTAGCCCAAACTCAACATTCCAGAGCTAATGGAATTGTCGAATTTCGAATCTGACACTCCGATCATCGAAAGTCACCCGAAGTTGCACTTTCAACTCCAAATGGCCTGAAAACTGAGAAATCCACACAAAACCCACACCAAAAGTTCTCAGGCCTCAACTAAAGGTTCAACTAGACCAAAGAAATCGCTCCGAAGCTAACAGAACTATCAGAATTCAATTTCGAGCATGTTAGCTAAGAATGTTGACCAAAGTCAATGATATTCTAAGTTTAAGCTGTAAAATAGGCAAACGATCAAAACAACCAAACGAACAGCCAGGGCATCGAGCCACCGATCCCAGCAAATCATAAATGACTTGAGGCCACTACATAAAGGCTCTAACAGTGCAATAAATGCAAAAACATGAAGATGACTGGAAGGGTCATCATAATTATGAAAAAGAGGGATAAAATTGGGTGTCAACATCTGCCCCTTCTTTTCTCGAGAATGATGGATAAATTGTCGAGGAAAGAACGTTGATGGAGTAGCCAATTTTGTTTGACTGAGGGAATGAATCTTTTTGAAATCAAAATAAGTAGTGTAGAGTTGTAAAATATTATGGCTGAGACTTTAGTTTCAAGTCACCTACATATCTTGGGTTTTACGAGAATCAGACCATGTGTAGTTCTTGATTTAGGAACAAAAGAGATTTCTAAAGAAAAATATATGATACAAGATTTGAGCAGAGGTGGAGGTAACTTGGGTTAATAAGATTTGAAAAGAAGGTCGTTCGAATAACGTGAAAATATTAGGCATGGATATAGTTCGAGTCAAGTTGTGGCGATATAGGGATAAGAAGAATTACATCTCAAAAACAGGAGAAAAAATTATTCTCATTTGTTTCTTGCCTTTGATACCTGCAGCTTCTAATATAACTAGACAAAATGGTTATCCAATAAACTTAGAGAAACATGAATTAATGTGATGAAAAGAAGTGATGCTAGAAACCGATAATGACAAAAGGATATAAGAACACATATTTGTTTGCTTGAAAAGATAGGGCTTAACTCATTCAACTTCTAAAGGACAATGCTTAGCCGCGGGTAACTTCTTGAATAGGTAGTATATAACTCTATCAATTTCAAAGGATAATGCTTAGCCTCGGGTAATATCTTGAAAAGGTAGTGCTTAACCCAATCAACTTTCAAAGGACAACGCTTGGTCTCGGGTAATATCTTGAAAAGGTAGTGCTTAACCCAATCAACTTCCAAAGGATAATGCTTAGCCTCGGGTAATACTTAAAAAGGTAGTGCTTAACCCAATAACCTCCCAAAGGACAATGCTTAGCCTAGGGTAACTTCTTGAGAAGGTAGTGCTTAACCCAATCAACTTCCAAAGGACAATGCTTAGCCTCGGGTAACGTCTTGAAAAGGTAGTGCTTAACCCAATCAACTTTCAAAGGACAATGCTTAGCCTCTGATAATATCTTGAAAAGGTAGTTCTTAACCCAATCAACTTTCAAAGGACAATGCTTAGCCTTGGGTAACATATTAAAAAAGTGGTGCTTAACCCAATCAACTTCCAAAGGACAATGCTTAGCCTCGGGTAATTTCTTGAAAAGGTAATGCTTAACCTAATTAACTTCCAAAGGACAATGCTTAGCCTCGGGTAAAATATTGAAAAGTTAGTGCTTAACCAAATCAACTTCCAAAGGACAATGCTTAGCCTCAGGTAGCATCTTGAAAAGGTAGTGCTTAACCCAATCAACTTCCAAAGGACAATGCTTAGCCTTGGGTAACATTCTTGAAAAGGTAGTGCTTAACCAAATCAACTTCCAAAGGACAATGCTTAGCCTTGGGTAAAATTTTAAAAAGTAATACTTAACCAAATTAACTTCAAAGGACAATGCTTAGCCTAGATAATATTTTGAAAAGGTAGTGGTTAACCCAATCAACTTCTGAAGGACAACGCCTAGCCTTGGGTAAAATCTTGATAAGGTAATGCTTAACCCAATCAACTTCCAAAGGATAATGATTAGCCTCGGGTAAAATCTTGAAAAGGCAGTGCTTAACCAAATCAACTTCCAAAGGACAATGCTTAGCCTCGGGTAGCATCTTGAAAAGGTAGTGCTCGACCCAATCAACTTCCAAAGGACAATGCTTAGCCTCGGGTAACATTCTTGAAAAGGTAGTGCTTAACCAAATCAACTTCAAAACGACAATGCTTAGCCTCGGATAATACTTTGAAAAGGTAGTGCTTAACCCAATCAACTTCCAAAGGATAATGCTTAGTCTCGGTTAACATCTTGAAAAGGTAGTGCTTAACCCAATCAACTTCCAAACGATAATGCTTAGCCTCGGGTAAAATCCTATTTATTGCCCCAATAGTAACTGATTAGTAGTAGCTCAATTTATAGTAGCCTGAAGTAGCTTAATTCAAGTATTCGGTAGCCCAATAGTATCTCAATATAGTTTAGTAGTCTAGCATAATCAGAGCGGAGGAAGTAGAAAAATTTAGCTTTTAGGACAAATTTGAGAGAGAATATATTCTCTTGATGACCATTGTTCTTGTGGCACCATTTGATTACAATGATTATTTCTTAATTTGTACTTGCATTTCTGCACTCGAAGTAAAATTATAAGTTGTGAAAGGCTAAAGATTTACTCGTACCTTTGCTTGTATTTTGCTTTTCAAACTTCAAACTTGCACTCTGTCTAAATTTCTTGAGATGTAATACTTGAAATTTTTGAGGATCCCTCAAAAATTTATGGCCCAGTTTATGACTTGAAAATTTTCGCACTTTTCCTTTCGATATTCAAAAGGACAATGCTTAGCCTTTAGAATTTATCACTGACGATGTAGTATACTTGTGAGATTATGCATGTTATTCCTGCGATCAAAGAAAATTGTAAGTTTTAAAAGGAAAGCATTGATTCGTGCCTTTGTTCAAATTTTGAGCTTGCACTTTGCTTGGCTGTCTTGATATGTGATCTTTGACAAAAAATTTGAGCACTCCTAAAAAATTTCTGCCCCAGTGTCATGTCTTGTTAGTCTCGAGCTTGTGGAAATGCCTCTTTTTCAATAAAAAAAATTGAGTTCCTCTCAAAAATTTCACCCCAGTTATATGTTAGAAAAGGGGATATGAAAATTTTTATTATGATAAGACCGAACTCCACAAGAGCGCCTATATATCCCTCTTAAACGGGAATTATGTCAAACATAGTTTCAATTACATTAAAGGAAAGCACAAAGAAACTTTATCTTGCTCCAAGAACATATCACCATTGCCAAATTAATAAGGTTTAAAGCCATTTATTGAATGCTCGGGAGCCTCGGCCGAGGAGACAACATAATCAAATATCATTGAAATTAGGCTCTTTCAAGTGTATCATATTAGTATCAATCAACGTTTGAATACGATCTTTCAAAGTTTGACATTCTTCTATGGTGTGACCTTTCATCCCTGAATGATAAGCACAAACTTTAGTGGGATCAAACTATTTTACGTGTGTATCTATCACTAGCTCAGGAATGGGAGCAATATGGCCGGCAACCTTTAATCTCTCATTTAATAGGGCAATGGGATCGGGCAAAAGGGTGTGTCTTGTTTGGGTGGATTTTTCTTCAAATTAGCTCGAGGTTTTAAGGATCAATGGGATCATTGAGATCTTGGTAGCTTTTGATAAGCTGCTGGCTTTTGAAATATAGGTGGAGGGAATTGAAAATTTGTGAGTTTTGTATCATAGATGGGATAAGAAACAGAATTGTAGGACGGTATTGGATAATTATGTGTTGGTGCGAAAGATAAAAGTACTTGATTTTTGGGTGTTTGTTATTAAGGTGGAAGTGGTGATGTTTGGCAAATCAAAGGAGCTTTCAGCCCTTTGGTAATTGATACAGTATTCACCTCTTTCATGTTCTTGTTCTTGATGACCTCATTAGAGTGTGAAGTCTTATTAGTTGCTTGTAATGCCTCCAAATTTATTATCATGCCATTTTATATGCCTTTCTCAATTCTTTCTCCCAGCTTGATGATGTCAAAAAGCTTGTGATCTTCTATGAGCATAATTTTTTCATAATACTGTGGCTCTTGAGCATGCATAAAGATTTCTTTCATTTGATCTTCCTCCAAAGGAGGGCGTGCTTTAGTGGCTTTAGATATCCATCTTATTCCATATTCTCAAAATGATTCTATAGGTCTCTTCTTCAAGCTCTGAATGTAAAACAATCAGGTGCATTCTTAATATTAAACTCAAATCTTTTCATAAAATTAGAGGCCATGTCAGTCCATTTTGACCATCTTCTTGAATCCTGTGCAATATACCATGACAAAGCATCTCCGGTAAGACTCCTCATGAATAATTTCATGCGAATCTATTCATTTTTTTACGCCTATTAGCTTATAACAATACACTCTTAGATGTGCCTTTGAGTCTCCAGTCCCATCGAAAAATTCAAATTTAAGAGGTTTGTACCCTTCAGGCAGTTCAACATCAAGATATATGCACAAGTCTTCAAAATTTAACCCTTCTACTCCTTTATTACCTTCCACATGCTGCAATCGACTATCCAATAATTGCTCGACCATAGTTCGTATTAATATGTCCTTTTGAGAGGACTCTTATTCATGGTGATGATGGGTGAAAGGGGATCTCTCGACATAGATAGAATTTGAATTAAGATTTTCTGGAGCATAGACGTAAGACATATTTGTGGTAGATGTTGGTGGTATACCGTGGGTGTGTAAGGTGGTTTGGGAATTTAGTGGAGCTAGACATGTGTAATTGGATGTATTAGGTGAATATTGTGATGGATAAGTATGACTTTGAGGATGAGATGGTAAAGGAAGGCTTGTGAAAGTAACTTGGGGTTTGGTAGTGGCGTTGTTGTAATGACCCTTCTGGTCATTTTTGCCTTTACACTTTTTTTGTACTGTTAGAGCTTTCCTGTAGCGATCTCAAGTAATTTATGGCTTTCTGGGACCGGTGATTTGGTGCCCTGGCCGTTCTTTGGTCTTTATGGTCATTTCCTTGTTTTAGAGTTGATTCTCAAAGTTGAGTTATCGAAATCGTGCGATAGTGATTTGCGATCGTATGACCTCAACTGACCTTGTGGGAAGGTCGATCCCGAGTTGAGGTATCATATGACCTTAACCTTCGTCCCGTATCAAAGGCTTGCGAGCCTAAATTTGAGAATTTTATTAACATCGCGCGTATTTGAAAATATTTTCTTTTAAAAAAAAAGTTGAATGTGGTAGAAAGTTATATTTTATTGCCTTCCTAAAATATTTTAAATGTTTATGAAAAATACTTTTGTTATGATATATTTGTGTATGTATTTATTTTTTAAGATTTTTTATAAATTATTAATATTTTAACGGAGTTAGTAAACTTAGTTGTGTTAAAAATAATTATTATAATATAGTAGATTTTATTTGAAATAATTTTCTGTTTATTATGATATATTCAAAAAAATATATATATTTTACCCTGAACCTATGCAATTCCTGAGTGCATATATACTCGGATAAAGAAAATAAGGTTCTCACACCTCCACTTCCACGTGGAAGTGGAGGGATAGTGCAATAGTTGGGTACATTAAATGTTTGCCACCTTAATTTACAACTTATCACTTTATATTATTAATTAATTATAGTTGTGAGTTTCTTATCCTTATATTTAAGTTCATAAATGCATATGTTAATGGAATTCATCAGATCTTTCCAATAACTTATTTTTTCTCACGAAAGTCAAGTAACTATGTTCAAGTTCATGCTTCTTACCAATTTTTCAAGAACGCTTTATTTCCATAGGATTATATATGGATTCTTGATTTTTAATATATAAATCTCGTGACTCTGCTGCTCTATTATGCCCGTAGTGGTATATCGGCATATGAAATGGAACCTTGGTTCCTTAAGTTGCACTTCGTGAGTTCCTTAATCTGTAGAAATATCGCTTGATAGACCACAGAGAGTTTAAATCTTTGTGTCATGTCGGTTGTGTTTCTTATCATATATGTGCTCGTTTGATATTTCGTCAAGTTATTCAAGCCCGAATTCGAGTTTGATTTTATTTTGGAGCTTCTCGGAGTGATTCGACCTAAAAATCATCGTTCTAGCAGTTTATCATCGAACGACAGGTAGGTTATGGTTTAACTCCTTTTAGACTTCACATATATAAGATATAATTGTACTAATTAGCATCCTTGGGTTGAGTTTATTAGCTTGGTACCCCAGACCTTGTCCGCTTCTTCATGTCCGTCTTATTTTTGCTTCGTTGAATATAGTATTCGTTATAGTTGATAGTATCACCCTTGTGGTCCTGTGTGGCCTTTTTTTGACTCTGGACCATAAATTGTGGGTTATTTGGGAATGTCCGCGAGTCCCGGACATTGATACCGTTATTATAGAGCTGGTTATGCTTGCTATAGAGCGATTGGAGCCTGTGCAGGGCCAATAGGTTGATTGTGAGCCGTTGGGCTACTATTTGTGATTGAGCATGCCATTCTCATGTATACAGAGAGGTTTTTCACATGTTCTACTATGGTTTTAGCTTCGGGCCTACTGTTGTTGGTTTTTTAAATCTTGCATGGACTGAGGACCCATTTTTGGTAAAATTCATTATAAAGGATTTGGAATTGTTATCATGGATCTTCTTAGGGCAAGAAGAAGTTAAAAGGATGATTTTACCACTATTGTCATACTTATACTAGACTC
Source organism: Jaltomata sinuosa (assembly GCA_003996215.1). Classification (NCBI taxonomy): domain Eukaryota; kingdom Viridiplantae; phylum Streptophyta; class Magnoliopsida; order Solanales; family Solanaceae; genus Jaltomata; species Jaltomata sinuosa. Next base: position 346,842 of record QJPP01000400.1, read on the forward strand.
GGTTTGACCAATCATCAGATTGGCTTTACTACTGTTTTAGACCCGGTTATGTCCGGGCACCCTTGATAGAATTTTTGAGACTTATTTCACTGATTTAGACTTGGATAGACTCCACCCATGCATTCTCGAGATTTGGTTACTAGTTTGGATCCGGTTGCACTCCGGACTATTATATCGAGACTTGAGTTTTAGCATGTGGTCTACGAGTAGACCTCCATGGGCCCTGCCATTCCAGACCAAAAGCTACGGACCGAGAGTGACCAAAAGAGGGGTGTACGGTGGAGTTGAGGTACTCAAGGGAATCCCTTCCATGGCTCCTGCCTCTATTGGGCCTTCTAGATACTGGAGGGGGTAACATACGGCACTACCATCACTTGGTTCAACATATCATATAATATCATATCATGCATATTGTGTTTGGATTTACCCTTGTTTGCTATTTACTCAGTGTACGCTCCGGTAGTATGGGATGCCGGAGGGTTTGTTTTTACTTGTATGTGTTCCTTGGGTGTATAGGTCACCCGTGGGACTGTAGGTAGACTTTTATTCATTATTATTCTATCGCGATATTGATCCTGATTATGGTGTTAGTAGCATGACTTGGTTTTAATCTTATTTTCAAGTGTGTTACCGCTATTTTCCTTTCCTCCTTCCCTTTTTACTTGAGGTTACCGATATACTGCCTGCTTCTTTAACTCTCTTTATATATATTATGCATGGACCCCAGGTGCATTTCTTTCCTTCCTTTACCTATGTCTGTGAGATATGTATTTCTTTTAGCTAGCTTAGCATGATTGTTTTCTCCTGGTAGTCCTTCTGTGCTAGCTTCCATGTTCTTGATTCGCTGTTTCGGTGACTACTTATTTTCTTTTTTCTATATTATTGCTTTTATATCTTATATGCATCCAGTCGGCCTATGATACCTATTGGGTGCCTGTTGCTTTGAAATTGGTGCTCATACTATACTTCTGCATCTTTTGGTGTAGATCCGAGTATGAGTTCTCGTCGTTGATCACGCTTCCTCGTGCGAAGTGTTTTTGGACTATCCGAGACTAAGGGTGGGCTCTTGGCGATCGGGGCTTAGCTTTAGTTCATCCTTTGTGTCATGTACTCTTTTTGTTATTCGGAGACAGATATGTATATATTGTTTGGGACCCTTCTTGTACTTTGTTGATGTAGTTTCGGCTCTTATACTATGATATCAGGTTTTGTGTTGGTTTTAGCTTCTGTATATACATTCATGTTGTTCCTTTTCTTATTCTTATATCCCTTACTTCTGTTTATTTTATGTTTCCTTCCGTTTGCTGGTTAGATAGTAGCCCGTTACTAACCGTTCTGGGCTACAGGAATTGGTTTGCCTACTGGGGGGTTGTAGGTGCAATCATGACTGAGAAATCGAGTCGTAACAGTTGCTCTCAATTGGTGGCTCTAGAGGGGTATTCAAGGTAATTGATAGATTGGCTAGACTGCGAACATGAGATAATTCTCCTTGCATCTCTAGAATCTTTTGTTTTAACTTTAATATCACCTCATTATGTTCAGGTGGATATTTTTCCTCCACACTCTCTGAAGCCTCTTTTTGAGCAATTATATCAATCTTGTCACTAATGCCGTCGTGATCACCCATTTTCTTGCCTTGATGTCAAGACCTGAAAGGAGAATCTTCTCCAGATTGAGCGTGATAGACAAAAGGCACAAATCAACCTTTGGGAAGGGAAAAAATAAGAATACAAAAAGAGAAATAAAATTAGTAATAAATAAATAAATTAAGATGTGCTATAAAAGAAAAACTAAAATAATTAAACACGTTGATTACGTTCCTAATTTGGGGACCTCTTTTATGTTATATCATAATGTAACATTATTTGTCTCCAAAAATAAATTCCCCAGAAATTAAATTTTGTATTGTCTCAAAACTTTTTTTTACAACGAAACAAAATAAAAACTAAACTAAATTTTAAAGACATTCTCCTCCTCATCTGCATCCTTGGGTGCCTCCAAAGCTTTGTCTATGATGTAGGAGGAGTCATTGAATCTGCACCCAAAGGAAGGGTGTTAGCCTACCCCACCCCCAAAGAGCAAAATAACAATACATTAGGCATATTTAATCTCTCTAATGCATATAAATCATGAAGACATCATTTTGGGATCCTAAACCCGTTAAGACTCATTGTAAGGCTTCACTTTTAATCTTGATGCACCATGGGAATCAATATATCCTAGGTTTAATAAGATGCAAGTCCCTTAGTAAAGGGACATGCGGTCACGATCTAAGAACAAGAGTGGTTTCATGACACAGTTTCCTCAAGCGGACAACTTGAGAGTGGGAAAGCTCCTGACTGTTGACACATCGCTGATCGACCGATCCATGAGACATTTTCCTTAAGGTTTTTTTTATAAATAAACGTTCGTTCAACCACGCAACCATTCCAAAAGAAAATAAAAGAGGTTCCAAGTGGAGGGAAGTATGAGCGAAATGATAGTTTATAAATAAAGCGATAACACATAGCAAATAAAGAAAAGAAGTAACAAAATACACAGTTTATAATAAAGCAATAACAAAATACCAAGAAGTAAATGACATAAGTAAAGAAACGAGTAAGCAAACTGTTAGTCCCAAAATAGAGAGATACACATTGAAAGAAGACAAATAATTAGAAAAATTAAAGGAGGGGGACATGAGATGGGTTAAATTACTTAAGTGAATATATAGACATGATGGGTGGTTAACATGTTTTTTCTTCTTCTTTTTTCTTTTAAGAAAAAGCAAAATCCCTAGACATGGAAGGCAATCAACTAAAAATATGTAAGCATAAATGATATTTAATCAATTATAAAAAATAAAATAAAGATGACCACAAAAAATTGTAATAAATTAAATTAACACATAGAAGGAAGCAAGATCTATCATGAAGATATTATTAATTAAAAAAATAAATAAAATCAAAGGAACATAATCAACAAGCAAATTTAAAAATTTAAATATGAAAGGACATTTTTTTTAATAAATAAATAAAAGGATGAAAGAAAAAAAAATCACAACGCAAAAAGAATGCTAATACACACATAACATCGCACATAATTAAAATATGTAACGGTTAGAACTTAAGTATCTCCAGTAGAGTCGTCATTCTGTTGCGCTCCATTTCTCTCGCGAAAAGTGGGATTCAATGTGATAACTCTTTTTAGAATAAAAGAGGGTGAAGAGTCGTTACCTAACGAATTAAAGTGTGTTAGGGCATCACTTTAAACTAATTACAATTAAATCTATTTTAAGTCTATGCAACCAGAAATAGGGTAAGGGTTCAAGTTACCTTGAAAGGAAGGTGTTAAGCACCTTTCGAGGTCCATAAATGTGGGTCCCTACTGGATTCATTATTATGTGAGAAGTATGTGATAAAAAGATAAATGCACAAATATGCTAGGCCAACAAAGTAAAATAGCATAAAGAGAGAATAACATGTACGATCAACAACCTTTAAAGTAAATAAAGAAATGCGGGAGGACATATATATAATTTATAAACACCTTAAATGGATGAGGATAAATTTAAAGTTTGGGTAAACTTTAAAAGGAAATGAAAGAAACGATATTTAAAGAAGAAGTTATATTACAAATAGAATGGATTAAACCTAGGTTAAAGACAATTTCAAAGTTCATTGTTGTATTATGCTCGGGTCGATTTCCATCATGTCCGTCTATCTACCCAATTACTATAATTTACCTTATTACTTAAAGGCGTGCCTAAGCAAAATTTACCCGTGCCAACCCATTCCTAATCTTAATGTCCAGGAGGCATGGACGAACTATTAATCAGGAAGGTCACTAAACTTAAATAAAACTATGGTTGAATTATATGGAAGTAAAAATTTAAAAGGAGAGAATTATAGAAAGGATATTGAAAAGAGAATAACAATAATAATAATAAAAGTGGGGGGGGGGGAGACATTGGAGAAGGAGCAAATATATATTAAATATAAAATAAATAAAATAAAGGAAAAGTAATGTCCTCTTCTTCTTGAGTGGTTTATTGATAGAAAATTATATTCTTCATATGAAAGATAAGATAGTGAGGAGGATTATTCTTAATTATGAAAAAAAAATATTCTTATTCAAAATTTAAAATTTGTGCTCAATATTAACTAATATTCTAGAAAAAATATACAAAAATGATAATTACTCAATTAGTAAGTAAGAAAAGAAATTTATAAACTATTAAAGTAAGATCTCCCCATTAGAAGGTGGCAATAATAATAAGATTATACTAATAAATGAGATTGATAAGAAAAGAGGAGAAAATTGCGGAAAAGGGATCAAAATAGAAAAGTAAAGAAAAGCAAGGAAGACAAAATCAGAATAAAAGAGTAGAAAAGACACGGATGTTAGGGGGAAGGATCAAAAATAGATACTTTTTTTAATTTATGGGAGGATTTTATGGAAAGTTTATATTTTCCTTGTAAAGAAAAGAATTGAGAAGATTTTATGGATATGAAAAGATTAGACCAAATTTAAAAATTAAAAATTTTGGACTTATTCGGATCTAATAAGAATTCTATGAAAAATAAATAAAATGGGTATCTACTAAATTACTAAGTAAAAAAAATATATTATTAAATTAAAAAAAACAATCATTATATTTTACTTTCAAGAAAGTAATAATAATTCAGCAAAATTCACGATAAATCAATAATAACTTTTAAAATATTTGCTCAAAAAATTATAAAATAAAAATAAAAGATAAATGCAAAAGAGTAGGTAAATAACTATCTTTGCAAGTGAAGAATGTTATAATAATCATAATAGTAATACCACCAATAATAATAATAATAATAATAATAAAATGATAGTAAAATAATGCAAATAATATTTAGTAGCACAAAATCTTATAAAATAATTAAAAATAGCATTTTTGGCCTTATAAACAAAATAGACGCTCAAATGAGTGAAATTACGAAAAGGAGGGACAAAATTGGATGTCAATAACTATCCCTTCTTTTCTCGAGAATGAGGGATGAATTGCCGAGGAAAGAACATTGACGGAGTAGCCAATTTTATTCGACTGAGGGAATGAATCTTTTAGAAATCAAAAGAAGTAGTGCAGAGTTGTAAAATACTGTGGCCGAGACTTTAGTTTCAAGTCGCCTATATATATCGGGTTTTACGAGAATCAGGCCGTGTGTAGTTCTAGATTTAGGAACAAATGAGATTTCTAAAGAAAAATATACGATACAAGATTTGAGCAGAGGTGGAAGTAACTTGGGTTAGTCAGATTTGAAAAGAAGGTCATTCGAATAACGTGAAAATATTAGGCATGGATATAGTTCGAGTCAAGTTGTGGCGATATAGGGATAAGAAGAATTACATCTCGAAAACAGGAGCGAAAATTATTCTCATTTGTTTCTTGCCTTTGATACCTGCATATTCTAATATAACTAGACAAAATGATTAGCCAATAAAATTAGAGAAACATGAATTAATGTGATGAAAAGCAGTGATGCTAGAAAACGATAATGACAAAAGGAGATAAGAAAATGTATCTGTTTACTTGAAAAGATAGGGCTTAACTCATTCAACTTCTAAAGGACAATGCTTAGCCTCGGGTAACTTCTTGAACATGTAGTATATAACTCTATCAATTTCAAAGGATAATGCTTAGCCTCGGGTAATATCTTGAAAAGGTAGTGCTTAACCCAATCAACTTTCAAAGGACAACGCTTGGTCTCGGGTAATATCTTGAAAAGGTAGTGCTTAACCCAATAAACTTCCAAAGGACAATGCTTAGCCTTGGGTAACACTTGAAAAGGTAGTGCTTAACCCAATAAACTTTCAAAGGACAATGCTTAGCCTAGGGTAACTTCTTGAGAAGGTAGTGCTTAACCCAATCAACTTTCAAAGGACAATGCTTAGCTTCGGATATCTTCTTGAAAAGGTAGTGCTTAACCCAATCAACTTTCAAAGGACAATGCTTAGCCTCGGGTAAAATCTTGATAAGGTAATGCTTAACCAAATCAACTTTCAAAAGACAATGCTTAGCCTCGGGTAATTTCTTGAAAAGGTAATGCTTAACACAATCAACTTTCAAAGGACAATGGTTAGCCTCGGGTAAAATGTTAAAAAGGTAGTGCTTAACAAAATCAACTTCCAAAGGACAATGCTTAGCCTCGGGTAGCATGTTGAAAAGGTAGTGCTTAACTCAATCAACTTTAAAAGGACAATACTTAGCCTCGGGTAACATACTTGAAAAGGTAGTGCTTAACCAAATCAACTTCCAAAGGACAATGCTTAGCCTCAGGTAAAATCTTGATAAGGTAATGCTTAACCAAATCAACTTCCAAAAGACAATGCTTAGCCTCGGGTAATACTTTGAAAAGGTAGTGCTTAACCCAATCAACTTCCGAAGGACAATGCTTAGCCTTGGGTAAAATCTGAATAAGGTAATGCTTAACCCAATCAACTTCCAAAAGACAATGCTTAGTCTAGGGTAAAATCTTGAAAAGGTTGTGCTTAACCAAATCAAATTCCAAAGGACAATGCTTAGCCTCGGGTAGCATCTTTAAAAGGTAATGCCTAACCCAATCAACTTCCAAAGGATAATTCTTAGCCTCGGGTAACATTCTTGAAAAAGTAGTTCTTAACCAAATCAACTTCCAAAGGACAATGCTTAACCTCGGGTAATACTTTGAAAAGATAGTGCTTAACCCAATCAATTTCCAAAGGACAATGCTTAGCCTCATTTAACATCTTGAATAGTTAGTGCTTAACCCAATCAACTTCCGAAGGACAATGCTTAGCCTCAGGTAAAATTAAATCTTATTTAGTAGCCCAATAGTAACCGATTAGTTATTGCTAAATTTATAGTAGCCTGAAGCAGCATAATTCAAGTATTCAGTAGCCTAATAGTAGCCTAATATAGGTTAGTAGTCTAGCGTCATCATAGCCGAGGAAGTAGAATTTTTTTGCTTTTAGGACAAATTTGAGAGAGCATATCTTCTCTTGATGACCATTGTTCTTGTGTCATCATTTGATTGCAATGATTATTTCTTAATTTGTATCTGTATTTCTGCACTCAAAGTAAAATTGTAAGTTGTGAAAGGCAAAAGATTGACTTGTACCTTTACTTGTATTCTGCTTGTTGGACTCCAAACTTGCACTTTGTCTGAATTTCTTGAGATGTAATACTTCAAAAAATTTGAGGATCCTCAAAAATTTCTGCCCCAGTTTATGACTTGAAATTTTTTGCACTTTTCCTTTTGAAATTCAAAAGGACAATGCTTAGCCTTTAGAATTTATCACTGACAATGTGGTATACTTGTGAGAATGTACTTGTTATTCCTGCGCTCAAAGAAAATTATAAGTTTTAAAAGGGAAGGATTGATTTGTGCCTTTGTTCGAATTTTGAGCTTGCATTTTGTTTGGTTGTCTTGATATGCGATCTTTGACGAAATGTTTGAGCACTCCTCAAAAAATTTTGCCCCAGTGTCATGTCTTATTAGTCTTGAGCTTGTGGAAATGCCTCTTTCAATAAAAAAAAATAGCCCCAGTTACATGCTAGAAAGGGGGATATGAATTTTTTTATTATGATAAGACCAAACTCCACAAGAGCGCCTACATATCCCTCTTAAATGGGAATCAGTTCAAACATAGTTCCAATTACATAAAAGGGAAGCACAAAGAAACTTTATCTTGCTCCAAGAACATATCACCATTGCCAAATTAATAAAGTTTAAAGCAATTTCTTGAATGCTCGGGAGCCTCGACCGGGGAGACAACATAATCAAATGTCATTGAAATTAGGCTCTTTCAAGTGTATCACATTAATATCAATCAACGTTTGAATACGATCTTTCAAAGTTTTACATTCTTCTATGGTGTTCCCTTTCATCCCTGAATGATGAGCACAAACTTTAGTGGGATCAAACTATTTTGCGTTTGTATCCATCACTAGCTGAGGAATGGGAGCAATATGGCTGGCAACCTTTAATCTCTCATATAATAGGGCTATGGGCTCGGCCAAAGGGGTGTCTTGTTTGGGTGGATTTTTCTTAAAATTAGCTCAAGGTTTTAAGGATTGATGGGATCGTTGAGATCTTGGTAGCTTTTCATAAGCTGTTGGCTTTTGAAATATGGGTGGAGGGAATTGAAAATCTGAGAGCTTTGTATCATTGATGGGATGAGCAACAGAATTGTAGGATAGTATTGGATAATTATGTGTTGGTGTGAGAGATGAAAGTACTTGATTTGTGGGTGTTTGTTATTAAGGTGAAAGTGGTGATGTTTGGAAAATCAAAGGAGCTTTCGGACCTTCGGTAATTGATACAATATTCACCTATTTCATGTTCTTGCTCTTGATGACCTCATCAGAGTGTGAAGTCTTATTAGTTGCTTGTAATGCCTCCGAATTTATTATCATGCCATTTTATATGCCTTCCTTAATTCTTTCTCCCAGCTTGATAATGTCAAAAAGCTTGCAATCATCTATGAGCATCATTTTGTCATAATACTGTGGCTCTTGAGCATGCATAAATATTTCTTTCATTTGATCTTCCTCCAAAGGAGGGCGTGCTTTAGTGGCTTCAGATATCCATCTTATTCTATATTCTCGGAATGATTCTATAGGTCTCTTCTTCAAGCTCTGAATGTAAAACCAACCAGGCGCATTCTTAATATTAAACTCAAATCTTTTCATAAAATCAGTGGCCATGTCAGTCCATTTTGACCATCTTCTTGAATCCTGTGCAATATACCATGACAAAGCATCTCCGGTAAGACTCCTCATGAATAATTTCATGCGAAACTGTTCATTTTTTCTGATGCCTATTAGCTTATCACAATACACTCTTAGATGTGCCTTTGGGTCTCCAGTCCCATCGAACATTTCAAATTTAGGAGGTTTGTACCCTTCAGGCAGTTCAACATCAAGATGTATGCACAAGTCTTCAAAATTTAACCCTTCTACTCCTTTATTACCTTCCACATGCTGTAATCGACTATCCAGCTTTTCCAATTGCTCGACCATAGTTTGTAATAATATGTCCTTTTTAGAGGACTCTGATTCATGGTGAAAGAGGCTCTCTTGACATAGATATGTCACGACCCAGACCGCCGCGAGTGGCACCCACCCAACCCCCGGGGCAAGCAAACCATCAACGACCCAGAACTCAATTGTTCTAACATCTCAAAACTAGTGTGCAAAAAGTAAAACTAGCAATAATCAACCAAATCAACACTAATATAAATAAACCTATGGAAATCCCTCTCTAGAACCTGAAAGTCATCATACCAAAACACTACCAAAAATCTAGAATGCGGGGATGCAACCCCAAAATAAGCAAGAGTCCAAGCCCGAAAACAAGTGGTCTATACTGGAAACGAAAGAGACCAAGGTAGTTCGACCGAAATAGCTGACCCTTGATGTCTGGAAGAGCTGGGACTACAAGTGAGGTTGCGTGTCAGCCGCTGGAAGATTGCTTGTACTCATAAAAAGAAACGCAAGTGCAGAATCAGTACACAACTATCGTGTACTGGTAGGATCATCAGCCAGTTCCAGATAAGTAATATATGAATGGTACAATAGCCAAATATAAGTACAGGAAACAAGTAACAAGACAACAGGTATCCCTAGACCACAAGTATCTTCTTAGCTTATTCCCACATGTAACCCACCCTTATGACCACGATCAACAATCAATAATAATCAATAAATATACCATTTTACATATCCTGAACCCACCCTGGGATCCCCGTAAATAACACCTAAGTGTTAAACATGCAACCCGGTCTACACCAAGACCAAACTCACAAATCAATACAATAACAACCCAGCCTTTCAAGGACCATATGCAATATCACAATCATAAACACAACCCAGTCCACTCATGGAACCATTATTAAAATTCAACAATACAATATAGTAAACCTGTACCAGGCGTGGTACCCGAGCCAACCAGTTAGTTATCCTGTACAAGGCGTGGTACCCGAGTCAACCGTTAGTTATCTTGTATCAGACATGGTACCCGAGCCAACCAAATGTCACACAAAATTCACAGTTACAAACAATGAACAATCAACACTTATAAACCAACAAGCAATAACACATAGTTCATTTCTCAAGACTGATAACAGGACCCTTAGACATTCCTAATCATTCCCTAAGCATGCAACTCAAACAATACTTAGACAAAAGTACACAAACATACAATGCATACGGGAATCAATAACCATCACCTACCTTGAATTATTCCAAGCTCTATTAAACCGGAGCTTTCCCCTTTTTAGGATTCCTTGCTTGTCCTTGGTCTAGAAACAAATATGCAAAAACTATAATCAATTACTGACCCAAAGTACTCGGATTGTACAAAATCCTAATCCCCAGGCCAACCTATGAATATTCCACCCATTTTCGATCTTTCCCACCATTAATTCACCTAAATTCATCATTTTTATGGATACCTTTAGAGAATTATGGCTAAGTGATCATCACCCATCATCAATGATCAAGACCTAAGAACTCTAGCACCCTAGAATCCCCTTTTTCCCTAGATTCTACCATTCCTAAGTCATTCCAAACCTTTCTCCAAGTCCACTCCTAGAAATTATATATCATAGGAAAGATAGCATGGAGTTTGGGGAGTAGAAACCTTACTTTTGGGGAAAAAAACAATGGAAAATGGAGGAAAATCACCCAAAATCGCCTTGCCCTTCTCCCAAAATGTTCTTGTTGAAAACTGACTATTTTGGGGAAGTTTCTGCATTAAATCTCATCATGCTTTGCTATAGCAGTCCACTCCACTATAGCGGTACTGCCGTAGCAGAGTCAACCGCTATGGCGGAGGTTGATCGACGTTGACTTCCGCTGTAGCAGTATTTTCTCCGCTACGACAGAGGTCACTATGGCGGTGTGTCAACTTCTACGTCAGTTGACATGGGACATAAAGTCATAAAGTCCCTGAACTTGCCCCATTTTACAACACACTTCATTTTTTGACGTTCCAAAATAACCCCTTCACGTCAACCTTGATACCGAGAGTTCTGCTTACCCGAATTCGATTCTGAAAAGTCTACCGGACTTTTTTATGTCTTAGCTAAAAGGAAAAATAGCTCAAGTCAAGACACTTTACCCCATCCTTACCCAGATTTCCCTAGACCATACCTCACTCCAAAACCGGCCGAGACTAGCCTAGCCTAAAATTTTCAACTCCCAAACCTGGAAGTTTCCTAACCCGAACTTGGCATGAAAGGTTTACCTGTAACGACGAACCGGTCGTTAAAATAGATACCAATTTGCCCATCGTTCATCCCCAAATGATCAAACTGAAAATACAGAAAAAATAAAGAAGGGATATGTAGTACCTGAATCCTCAAATAAGTGAGGGTACTTGTCCCGCATGTCCTTATCGATTTCCCAAGTGGCTTCCTCAACTGGACGATGCTCTCATTGAACCTTTACCATACTGATCACCTTTTTCCTCAATTTTCAGACATCCTAATCAAGAATCAAAATCGTTCCTCTTCATAGAAAAGATCCTTATCAAATAACACCTCACCCAACTTGATGATATAGTCCCCATACCCATGGTATCGCTTTAGCATAGATACATGGAGTACCAAATGGACACCCGATAAATTGGGCGGCAATGCTAATCTATAAGCCACTGGCCCCAGGATCTCAAGAACTTCATATAGTCTGATGAATCGAGGGATGAGCTTGCCCTTCTTACTGAAACGCATAACTCCCTTCATGGGTGACACCTTCAACAATACCTATTCACCAACCTGGAAATCCATATCCCTTACCTTTCGATCTGCGTATTCCTTCTGCCTGCTTTGGATGGCCAGCAACTTGGTCTGAATGCCCCTTACCTTTTCTTGTGCTTACCTCACCAATTCCACGCCCAAATTTTTTACATCGCCTTCCTCAAAACACCTTATGGGTGATCTACAACCCCTCCCGTATATGGCCTCAAATGGTGCCATGTCGATACTGGAGTGGTAGTTGTAATTGTATGAGAACTCGCACAATAATATAAACTGGTCCCAATGACCCTCGAAGTCAATCACACATGCTCTCAGCATGTCCTCCAATACCTGAATCGTCCTCTCCGACTGACCATCAGTCTTAGGATTGAAGGTTGTATTAAAAGTGAGTTGTGTACCCAACTCTTCATGTAACTTACCCCAAAACTTAGAGGTAAACTGCGTACCCCTGTCTAAAATTATGGATAGTGGTACCCCATGCAATATCACGAACTATTTCACATAAATCTTAGCCAATTGATGAGAATTATAATCCACCCTGACTGGAATGAAATAAACTGACTTGATCAGCCTGTCGACAATGACCCAATAGAGTCATACTTCCCCAAAGTCTTGGGAAGACTCACCACGAAATTCATGGCTATCCTTTCCCACTTCCACTCTGGAATGGGCATTCTCTGAAGTAGTCCTGAAGGTCTTTGGTGCTCATACTTTACTTGCTGGCAATTATGACATTTGGACACGAAATTGGCTATGTCCTTTTTATCCCCGGCCACTAGTAAAACTGCCTCAAATCTCTGTACATCTTGGTTACACCTGGATGAATCGAATACCACGAACCATGAGCCTCTGCCAACACCTTCTGAATTATGTCATCAACTCGAGGCACACAACCCCTTCCCCTGAATTTCAATACTCCACCAGCGTCCAACGAGGCATCCCCGGACTCTCCAAATATTACCTTACCTCGAAGCTTGCTCAGCTGCGGATCCTAAAACTGTTTAGCCTTTATTTCTCCTATAAAAGAGGCTTTGACCTCAATACTGGCCAACATCCGACCTTGTTTAGAAATACCCAAGTGCATAAATTTAGATTCCAACGCCTGAATCTCCTTTGCCAGTGGTCGTTTGGACATTTCCAAACAAGCCAAACTGCCCATGCTAACTGTCTTCTGGCTCAATGCATCTGCCACCATATTAGCCTTACCTGGATGGTACTGAATGGTCACATCATAGTCCTTTAATAACTCCATCCACCTTCTCTGCCTCAAGTTCAAGTCTTTCTGAGTGAAAATATATTGCAGGCTGCAATGGTCAGTAAACACCTCACACTTGACACCATAGAGATAGTGTCTCCAAATCTTGAGTGCAAACACCACCACTGCCAACTCTAAATCATGAGTCAGATAGTTCCTCTCATGAACCTTTAACTGCCTAGAAGCATATGCTATCACATTCCTCTCCTGCATTAACAAAGCACCCAAACCACAATGTGAAGCATCATAATAAACAATAAATTCCTTACCTTCGACTACCAAAGACAAAATAAGAGCCATGGTCAGAAGTGTCTTGAGCTTTTGAAAGCTCTCCTCACACTTGTCAGACCACACAAACAGTACCTCTTTCTGTGTCAGCCTTGTCAGGTGAGTAGCAATAGATGCAAAATTCTTGACAAACCGCCGGTAGTAACCTGCGAGCCTAACAAAACTCCTCACCTCAGTCACAGAGGTAGGCCAGGCCCAACTCTTGATTGCCTCAATATTCTAGGGATACCATCACCCCCTTTTCTAACACTACATGCCCCAAGAATGCGACTGACGTCAACCAAAACTCACACTTGGAGAACTTCGCATAAAGCTTTTGGTGTCTCAATATCTCCAACACTATACAGAGATGTTCACCATGCTCCTCCCTACTCTTGGAGTAGATCAAGATATCATCAATAAAGACAATGAGGAATGAATCTAAATAAGACTTAAACACTCCATTCATCAAACTCATGAATGTTGTCAGCGCATTAGTGATCCCAAACAACATCACTAAGAACTCGTAATGCCCATACCGGATTTGAAAAGCATCCTTGGAATGTCCTCAGGTCTAATCTTCAACTGATGATACCCTGACCTCAAGTAAATTTTTAAGAACACAGATGCACTCTTTAACTGGTCAAACAGATCATCTATACGGGGTAAAGAGTACTTATTCTGGATGGTCACCTTATTCAACTGCCTGTAATCTATGCACATCCACATACTACCATCATATTTATTCAGAAACAAGACTGGAGCACCCTAAGGCAAAGCATTGGGACAGATGAATCCCTTATCTAGGAGTTCCTCAAGCTGAGTTTTAAGTTCCCTTAACTCTGCAGGAGCCATACAATATGGAGGAATGGAAATTGGGTGAGTGCCTGGCTCCAAGTCAATACAAAAATTGATATCCCTGTCCGAAGGCATACCAGGAAAATCCGCTGGGAACACCTCTCGAAACTCTAGAACAACTGGAAATGACTCAATAGATGGAGACTCCACACTATCATCCCAGAGATGAGACAAAAAGGCTAGACACCCTCTCCCCACTAGATTCCTAGCCCAAACAAACGATATTATCTTGGCTGGCTTAGGCCTGTACATACCTTCCCACTCTAGCCTATCCTTACCCAAAATCTCTAGAGCCACAGTCTTGGTGTTATAATTCAACACGGCATGATAAGGGGATAATCAGTTCATGCCCAAAATAACATCGAAGTCTACCATATCCAGAATTACCAAGTCTACCCAAGTATGCGACCCCACAAATACAACAGAACAATTATGATAAATATGAGTCACAATCTCGGACTCTCCTACCGGGCTGGAAACATGGATAGGGGAATCAAGGATATCACAATCAAATCCAGACCCAAAGCAAAATTCACAGACACATATGAATATGTAGAACCTGGGTTAAAAAGCACGAAAGCCATCCTATCACACACTAGAATGGTATCTGTGATCACCGCGCCTGATGCCTCAGCCTCGGACCTTCCTGGAAATGCATAACACTGAGCTTGATCATCAATCCGAGCTACTTCTTTGGCTATCTATGCCACAACCCTTCCCGCGCCGCCATTCTCTTTGTCTCCCCGATCTCCCTGAAAGTTACCTCACGCACCCTGTGGATGACCTCTAGCATAACCACCTCTACCTGCCGGGACCACCACCTTAGATTGCTGCTGAACCTAATTACCAGTCTGCTTGTGAGGGCACTCCCTATTAAAGTGGCCCAGATCACTAAAATAGAAACAACCATGATCAAGTGTAGGCCTTCTGGCGGATGTGTAAGAAACTCCCTGGCCTCTAAGAGCTGAACTGCTGATTAGCTCCCGGACGACCACCTGTAGCAGCTAGCAGAGCTGACTGAATAGGATGGGCTGAATATACCTGTTGATTATGGCCTCTGGAGTGCGAGCCACTGAAATTTCCGTCATTCCGGGGATTCTTGGCTACCACTTTAGCCTGCCCCATTTGCTTGACCCCTTCTAGACTCTTAAAATAATCTGTTACATCATTGAAGCCCTTCCCTGCTGAAGTTATATGCACATATAATACTTGCAAATCGGTGTTCAAGCCCTTCACAACCAGTCGAATCCTCTCCTCCTAAGACCCCAACAATTGTGTAGCAAAATGAGACAAGGCATGAAACTTAGCCTCATAAGCAGAGACCGACATGCTACCCTGTTCCAGATTTCAAGAACTCATCCTTTTTCCTATCCCTCAAAGTGCGGGGTACATACTTCTCCAAGAAGAGAGCATGAAACTCCTCCCAAGTCAATGGAGGCAAGGTTGATGGTCGACATTCCACCTAAGACCTCCACCATTGTTTAGCATCTCCCTGCAGCTGAAATGTGACAAACTCAACCCTATGTTGTCGCATGATACCCAGCTTGTGTAGACTTTCATAGCAATCCAAGATGAACTCATAAGCACCTTCCTTATCATAAGCATCTTATGTTCATTCCCTGTCATTATCGGGCCTAGCATTGGCCTGAAGAAGTCACCAGTGCCTGAAGCTGCATCCATCCTAGGAGCCGTAGTAACTGCTGGCTAAGTTCCCAGAGCCTGATCTGCAACACCCGCGGGGGTAGCTCCGGCACCAACCAAACCACTCAGGAAGTTCCAAACCTGCCGAAATGCTTCAGCGTCATAGGGGGAAGACCCGCACCTCCAGTCGGTGTTGCCTCCTCCTGTGCCCCCCATCCTCAACAACAACTTCCACTTCTTCGACAACCTATTCCTGAGGTAGGGGAGGGGTTGCTTCTCTCTCTCTTTCCGCCGCTTGAGCTCCATCCCTGGCGGGGACCGCTGGTCTTGATCCGTTGTTCCTTGTGTTAACCATCTGCGGACAGAAGAGTGAAAGAGTCAGATATCAATTTGTATCACCAGATACCAATTGAAATCAAGTTATAGAGCGAAGGAAGAAAGAAGAGATAGTTTTCCTAAAGTCTTATAGCCTCTCGAAGAAAAGTACGGACGTCTCCGCACCATTCTGCAAGACTCTACTAGACCTATTTTGGTATGATGAGATCAACGAACTTAGGGCTGTAGTGACCGCCGCGAGTGGAACCCACCGAACCCTAGGGCGAGCGAACCATCAATGACCCAGAACTTAACCGTTCTAACAGCTAAAAACTAGTGTGCAATAAGTAAAACTAGCAATAATCAACCAAATCAACACTAATATAAATAAACCTGTGGAAATCCCTCCCTAGAACCTGAAAGTCATCGTACCAAAACACTACCAAAAATCTAGAATGCGGGGATGCAAACCCAAAATAAGCAAGAGTCTAAGCCCGAAAACAAGTGGGCTATAGTGGAAATGAAAAATACCAAGGTAGCTCGACCGAAATAGCTCAACTTGATGTCTAGAAATGGTGGGACTACAAGTGAGGTCGTGTGTCAGCCACTGGAAGATTGCCTGTACTAACAAAAAGAAACACAAGTGCAGAATCAGTACACAACCACCGTGTACTAGTAGGATCATCATCCAGTTCCAAATAAGCAATATATGAATGGTATAATAGCCAAGTATAAGGACAAGAAACATGTAAACAAGCCAACATGTATCCCTAGACTACAAGTCTCTTCCTAGCTTGTTCCCACATGTAACCCACCCTTATAACCATGATCAACAATCAATAATAATCAATAAATATACCATTTTACATATCCTGGACCCACCCTGGGATCCTCCTAAACAACACCTAAATATTAAACATGCAACCCGGTCTTCACTATGACCAAACTCACGAATCAATACAATAACAACCCGACCTTTGAAGGACAATATGCAATATCACAATCATAAACATAACTTGGTCCACTCATGGAACCATTATTAAAATTCAACAATACAATAAAGTAAACCCATACCAGGCGTGGTACTTGAGCCAACTAGTTAGTTATCATGTACCAGGCATGATACCTGATTCAACCATTTGTTATCCCATACCAGGCATGGTACCCGAGCTAACCGAATGTCACACAAAATCCACAGTCACAAACAATGATCAATCAACACTTGTAAACCAACAAGCAATAACACATAGTTCATTTCTCAAGACTGATAACAGGACCCTTATACATTTCTAATCATTCCCTAAGCATGCAACTCATACAATACTTAGACAAAAGTACACAAACATACAATGCATACGAGAATCAATAACCATCACCTACCTCGAATTATTCCAAACTCTATTCAACCGGAGCTTTCCCCTTTTCAGGATCCCTTGCTTGTCCTTGGTATAGAAATAAATATGCAAAAACTATAATAAATTACTGACCCAAAGTACCCGGATTGTACAAAATCCCAATCCCCCAGCCAACCTATGATTATTCCACCCATTCCAAGGCTTTCCCACCATTAATTCACCTAATTTATCATTTTTATGGATACCTTTAGAGAATTATGGCTAAGTGATCATCACCCATCATCAATGATCAAGACCCAAGAACTCTAGCACCCTAGAATCCCCCTTTTCCCCAGATTCTACCATTCCTAGGTCATTCCAAACCTTTCTCCAAGTCCACCCCTAGCAATTCTATAGCATAGGAAAGATAGCATGGTGTTTGGGGAGTAGACACCTTACCTTTGGGACTAAAAATGATGGAAAATCGCCCAAAATTGCCTTTCCCTTCTCCCAAAGCGTCCTTGTTAAAAACTGACTATTTTGGGGAAGTTTCTGCATTAAATCCTGTCACGCTCCACTGTAGTAGTCCACTCCGCTATAGCGGTACCACCGTAGCAGAGTCGACCCCTATGGCGCAGGCTGACTGACGTTGACTTCTGCTGTAGTGATATTTTCTCTGCTACGACAGAGGTCAGTATGGTGGTGTGTCAATCGCCATAGCGGTTGACACAAGACAAAAAGTCATAAAGTCCGTCACATTTCCCCATTTTACAACACACTTGATTTCTTGATGTTTCAGAACAACTCCTTCACGTCAACCTTGATACCAAGAGTTCTACTTACTCTAATTCGATTCCAAAAAGTCCCACGGACTCCTTTATGTCTTAGCTAAAAGGAAAACTAGCTCAAGTCAAGACACTTTACCCTATCCTTAGCAGGATTGCCCTAGACCATACCTCGCTCCAAAATTAGCCGAGAATAGCCTAGCCCAAAATTTTCAACTCCCAAACCCGGAAGTTTCCTAATGTAACGACTGGGTCCATCGTTACGGGAAAAATCATTCATGCCAATTTTTAGATTTAGAAAACTCAGGGTTTGGGAGTTTGAAACCTTGGGCTAGGCTAGTTTCAGCTGGATTTGGAGCAAGGTATGGTCTAGGGCAATATGGGTAAGGATTTGGTTTGATGTATTAATTTGAGCTAGTTTTCCTTATAGCTAACACATAAAGGGGACTTTTCGAAATCGAATTCGGGTAGGTAGAACTCCCAGAATCGAGGTTGACGTGAAGGGGTTGTTCCGGGATGTTGGAAAAATAAGTGTGTTTTAAAATGAACTAGTTTTAGAGATTTTTTTACTTTCTGTCCCGTGTCAACTAATACGGTGGTTGACACTCTGCCATGGCAACCTCCACTGTGGCAGAGAAATTACTGCTACAGCGAAAGTCAATGATGGTCAGCCTCCGCCATAACGGATGACTTCGCTATGGCGGTACCGCTATTGAGGAGTGGACCACTATAGCAAAGCATGACAGGATTTAATGCAGAAATTTCCCCAAAATAGTTCATTTGAAACATTTTGGGAGAAGAAGTGGGTGATTTTCATCCGTTTTCCACTATTTTTCGTCCTAAAGGTAAGGATTCTACTCCCCAAACTTTGTGATATCTTTCATATGCTATACAATTGCTAGGGGTAGACTTGGGGAAAGATTGGGATGGCCTAGGAATGGTAGAATCCAGAGAAAAAGGGGATTCTAGGGTGCTAGAGTTCTTGAGTCTTGATTCTTGGTAATGGGTAATGATCACTTAACCATAAAAATGATGAATTTAGGTGAATTAATGATGGGAGAGCCCGGGAATGGGTGGAATGATCATGGTTGGCCTGGGGTTTGGAATTTTTCATAATCCGAGTAATTTGTAGGCCATGAGGATTGATTTTTGGTTACTGTGTATTGTTTCTAGACCAAGAACAAGCAAGTGATCCTGAAAGGGGAAAAGCTCCAGCATTGTAGAGCTTGCTTATTCGAGGTAGGTGATGGTTATTGATTCCTGTAAGCATTGTATGTTTGTGTACTCATGTCTAAGTATTTGTATGGTTTGCATTGCTTAGGAAATGATTTAGGAATGTCCAAAAGTCTTGTTTTTCAGTCTTGTGAAATGAACTAAGTATTATTGCTTGTTGGTTTACAAGTGTTGATTGTTCATTGTTTGTGACCGTGGATTTATGTCATTCGGTTGGCTCGGGTACCACGCCTGGTATGGAATATACCAACGATTAGCTCGAGTACCACGCCTGATACGGGATAACACTAACGGTTGGCTCGGGTACCACGCTTGGTATGGGTTTACTTTATTGTATTGTTGCATCTTTATTAACGGTTCCCTAAGTGGACTGGGTTGTGTTTATGAATTATGGTTGTGTATTTTAGTCCTTGAGAGGCCGGGTTGTTACATTGCTTTATGAGTTTGATCTTTGTGTAGACCGGGTTATTTGTATGACACTTAGGTGTTGCCTAGAGGGGATCCAGGGTGGGTCCTGGATATGTAACGAGGTATAATTGTTATTGTTGTGGATTATTGATCATAACTGTAAAGTGGTTTACCTGTGGGACAAGTTAGGTAGAGACTTATAGTCTAGGAATACCTGTTGACTTGCCTATGTGTTTCTGTACTCTTTCTTGATTGTTGTACTACTCATATACTATTTATTTGGAACTGGCTGATGATCCTACCAGTACATGGTGGTTGTGTATTGATACTGTCCTTGCTTGTTTTTTTGTGAGTACAGGAAATCTTTCGACGGTTGACGCACGACCTCACTTGTAGGCCTGACACTTCGAGATATCAAGGGTGAGTTGTTCGACCAAGCTGCCTTGATTTCCATCTATTGAGTTGTAGCTCATTTGTTTCGGGCTTAGACTATTTTTATTTTTGGGGTTGCATCCCCGTACTCTAGCTTTGGTAGATGTTTTTGGTACGATGACTTTCAGATTCTAGGGAGGGATTTTTAGCAGGTTATATTTTTATAGAGTTGATTTGATTATGTTGATTGCTAGTTTACATTTCTGCACACTGGTTTTAGGCTGTTTGGCTATGCTGAGAGTCAGACTCTATTGGTTTGCTCATCCAGGGGTTGGGTGGGTGCCACTCACGGCGGTGAGGGTCGTGACACTTAACCCGAAACTTGGCACGAAAGGTTTACCCGTAACGATGAACCCGGTCGTTACAAGATAGAATTTGAATTAAGATTTTCTGGAGCATAGACGTAACACATATTTGTGGTAGATGTTGGTGGTATACCGTGGGTGTGTAAGATGTTTTGGGAATTTAGTGGAGCTAGACATGTGTAATTGGATGTATTATGTGAATATTGTGATGTATAAGTATGACTTTGAGGATGAGATGGTAAAGAAAGGCTTGCAAAAGTAACTTGGGGTTTGGTAGTGGCGTTGCTCTAAATTGGTGGCTCTAGAGGGGTATTCAGGGTAATTAATAGATTGGATAGACTGCGAACACGAGATAATTCTCCTTGCATCTCTAGAATATTTTGTTTCAACTTTAATATCACCTCATTTAGTTCAGGTGGATATTTTCCCTCCACACTCTGTGAAGCCTCTTTTTGAGCAATTATATCAATCTTGTCACTAATGCTTTCGTGATCGCCCATTTTCTTGCCTTGATGTCAAGACCTGAAAGGAGAATCTTCTCTACATCGAGCGTGATAGACAAAAGGCACGAATCAACCTTTGGGGAGGGAAAAACAATAAGAATACAAAAAGAAAAATAAAATTAGGAATAAATAAATAAATTATGATGTGCTATAAAAGAAAAACTAAAATAGTTAAACACGTTGATGACGTTCCTAATTTGGGGACCTCTTTTGTACTAAAGGTAAGCCTAGCGTTTTAAGAGATAAATATGCCATAATGTAACATCATTTTGCTCCAAAAATAAATTCCCCAGAAATTAAATTTTGTATTATCTCAAAACTTTTACTTACAACGAAACAAAATAAAAACTAAACTAAATTTTAAAGACATTCTCCTCCTCATCTGCATCCTTAGGTGCCTCCAAAGCTTTGTCTATGATGTAGGAGGAGTCATTGAATCTGCACCCAAAGGAAGTATGTTAGCCTACCCTACCCCAAAGAGCAAAATAACAATACATTAGGCATATTTAATCTCTCTAATGCATATAAATCATGAAGACGTCCTTTTTGGGATCCTAAACCCGTTAAGACTCATGGTAAGGCTTTACTATTAATCTTTATGCACCATGGGAATCAAGATATCCTAGGTTTAATAAGATGCAAGTCCCTTAGTAAAGGTACATGCGATCACAATCTAAGAACAAGATTGGTTTCATGACACGGTTTCCTCAAGCGAACAACTTGAGAGTGGAAGCTCATGACTGTTGACGCACCGCTGATCGACCAATCCATGAGACATTTCCCTTAAGGTTTTTTATAAATAAATATTCGTGCAACCACGCAACCGTTCCAAAAGAAAATAAAAGAGGTTCCAAGTGGAGGGAAGTATGAGCGAAATGACAGTTTATAAATAAAGCGATAACACATAGAAAATAAAGAAAAGCAGTAACAAAATACACAATTTATAATAAAGCAATAACAAAATACCAAGCAGTAAATGACATAAGTAAAGAAACGAGCAAGCAAACTTTTAGTCCCAAAATAGAGAGATACACATTGAAATAAGACAATTTATTAGAAAAATTAAAGGAAGGGGACATGAGATGGGTTAAATTACTTAAGCGAATATGTAGACATGATGGGGGTTAACATGTTTTTTTTCCTTCTTTTGTTTTCATAAAAAGCAAAATCCCTAGACATGGAAGGGAATCAACTAAAAATATGTAATCATAAATGATATTTAATCAATTATAAAAAACTGAAATAAAGATGACCACAAAAAATTGTAATAAATTAAAGTAGCACATAGAAGGAAACAAGATCTATCATGAAGATATTATTAATTTAAAAAATAAATAAAATCAAAAGAACATAATCAACAAGCAAATTTAAAAATTTAAATATGAAAGGGCATTTTTTTTATAAATAAATAAAAGGATGAAAGAAAAAAAATCACAATGCAAAAGAATACTAATACACACATAACATCCCATATAATTAAAATCCGTAATAGTTAGAACCTAAGTATCCCCAGCAGAGTCGTCATTCTGTCGCGCTCTATTTCTCTCGCGAAAAGCGAGATTCGATGTGACAACTCTTTTTAGGATAAAAGAGGGTGAAGAGTCATACCTAATGAATTAAGGTGCGTTAGGGCACCACTTTAAACTAATTATAATTAAATCTATTTTAAGTCTACGCAACCAGAAATTGAGTAAGGGTTCAAGTTACATTGAAAGGAAGGTGTTAAGCACCTTTTGAGGTCCACAAATAGGGGTCCCTACCGGGTTCATTATTATTTGGGAAGTATGTGATAAAAAAGATAAATGCACAAATATGCTAGGCCAATAAAGTAAAATAGCATAAAGCGAGAATAACATGTATGATCAACAACCTTTAAAGTAAAGAAAGAAATGCGGGAGTACACACACAGACACACACACACACACACATATATATATATATATTTATAAACACCTTAAATGGATGAAGATAAATTTAAAGTTTGGGTAAACTTTAAAAGAAAATGAAAGAAATGATATTTAAAGAAGAAGTTATATTACAAATAGAATGGATTAAATCTAGCTTAATTTTAACCTATTTGGATCAGCGCCCGGCTTGTTTATCGAAGATAATTTCAAAGTTCATTGTTGTATTCTACTCGGATCGATTTTCATCATGTCCATCTATCTAACCAATTACTATAATTTATCTTATTACTTAAAGGCGTGCCTAAGCAAAATTTACCCGTGCCAACCCATTTCTAATTTTAATGTCCAGGAGGCATGGACGAACTATTAATCAGGAAGGTCACTAGACTTAAATAAAACTATGGTTGAATGATATTAATTATTAATGTGTTAAAACAAAATAAATAAGGACTTTAAACAAATAGCAAGTAAAAAAAGAGTAACAAAGACTATATTTTAAACTCCTCCATCAAACATGCTAAAGCTATATGCAAATAATATTTGGCTCTTCAAAATACTTTTAAACTTATTTAATTTAATATTTAATATATAAAGTGGATAAAATAGTATAGCAAATAAAATGATTAAACATAATAAATTCAAGGCATGAAAATGATTAAATGCAAAACTGGCAAAATAACACATTATTAAAAAAAAGGTTTAAGTACTAGAAAAGTATGACACTTAGATGTAACAAAAGAAGATTTAGCATACTTTTAAAAGTTGGCAATGATCATTTAATTTAAAAAGTAGTATTTTATCTTAAAAGATGTTAGACTAAAATTAGCCAAATATCTTAAAGTTAAATATTAAACCTCGAAAGAGTTAACGTATTTTAAGGAGCCTAAATTACTAGGCATAAGTTTATTATGATCCAATTAAATCAATCAGCGCAAGCACGTAAACAAATAGAAGAGAAAATAAATTAATCAACCCATTTCTGACATCCCAAAAATAAATTTTCCACTATATTCATTTTTATACAATATTGATACATAAATTAAAAAAAAATCTAAAGAGATAAATGAGGTAACAGGCTCCTTGAAAGTAACGTTAGATCTTGCATGGAGACTCCAAATAACTCGTACATTCGTTGTATACATAAGACAACAAACATCAAAACAAAGGGGAGGTAAGTGATCAGTAAGCAAAAGAGTGAATTAATAAATAAATAAGTAAACGTATATTATAGCCTGTTTGGCCAAGCTTAGTTTTTACTAAAAGTGATTATTTTTTATCAAAAGTGCTTATTTTAAAAAATCAAGGTGTTTGGCCCAACTTTTGGGAGAAAATAAGTGCTTCTCGGGAGGAGCAGAAACTGTTTTTGAGAAGCTAAAAAAAGTAGTTTCTCCCCAAAAATACTTTTTTGAAAAGTACTTTTGATAAAAATACATTTAAAAGCACTTTTAGGAAGCCTGGCCAAACATTAATTGCTGCTCAAAATTATTTTTTAAATTTATTGGTCAAACACAAATTGCTTCTCATCAAAAGTGTTTTTTTGAAAAGTACTTTTTAAATAAGCACTTTTCAAAATAAGCTGATTTTAGAAGCTTGGCCAAACATGCTATTAGACTTAAAGCGGTACAATAGCAAATCAAATAAGTAAGCCAGTCTTATGACACTAATTATAAATAGTTATTTCTATGTCAAATAAACATTAATTGTATACCTTTAAAGCAAAAATAAAGAAGAATACGGTAACAATGAGGCAACGAACACGAAAAAAAAGACCAATGAAATATGTTAATCGTATCTAAGAAAAGTGAGAGTAGAGCATGAGCCCATTGAGAATAAACAACACCATATTTATAGTGATGAGATTGAAAAGGTAAAAATGGTAGGACAAATAATTGATGGCAAAAATTTTGAATTTAAGAGAAAAAATAAAATTTTGATTTAGGATGATTTAGGGGATCATGCTATGATTTGGGAATTAACTTAAGTGATATAAAAAATAATTAAGAAAATAAAGTAAGAATTTAAAAGGGCAGAATCATAGAAAGGATATTGAAAAGAGAATAATAATAATAATAAAAGGGGGGAAGGGAGACATTGGAGAAGGTAACAAATATATATTAAATATAAAATAAATTGAATAAAGGAAAGGTAATGTCCTCTTCTTCTCTAGTGGTTTATTGATAGAAAATTATATTCTTCATATCAAAGATAAGATAGTGAGGAGGACTATTCTTAATTATGAAAAAAAAAATTCTTATTCAAAATTTAAAATATATGCTTAATATTAACTAATATTCTAGAAAAAATATATAAAACTGATAACTACTCAATTACTAAGTAAGAAAAGAAATTTATAAACTATTAAAGTAAGATCTCCCCATTAGAATGTGGCAATAATAATAAGATTATACTAATAAATGAGATTGATAACAAAAGGGGGGGAAATTGGGGAAAGAAGATCAAAATAGAAAAGGAAAGAAAAGCAAAAAAGACAAAGTCCGAATAAAAAAGTTGAAAATACAGGGATGTTAGAGGGAAGGATCAAGAATAGGATTTTTTTTTTTTAATTTATGGGAGGATTTTATGGGAAGTTTATATTTTCCTTGTAAGGAAAATAATTGAGAAGATTTTATGGATATGAAAAGATTAGACCAAATTTAAAATTTAAAATTTTGGGCTTATTCGGATCTAATAAGAATTCTACGAAAAATAAATAAAATGAATATCTACTAAGTTACTAAGTAAAAAAAAATATGTTATTAAATTAAAAAAAATCAATCATTATATTTTATTGTCAAAATAATAATAATAATTCACCAAAATTCATGATAAATCAATAATAACTTTTAAAATATTTGCTCAAAAATTTATAAAATAAAACTAAAAGATTAATGTAAAAGAGTGGGTAAATAACTATCTTTGCAAGTGAAGAATATTATAATAATCATAATAGTAATACCATCAATAATAATAATAATAACAATAATAATAATAATAATAAAATGATAGTAAAATAATGCAAATAATATCTAATAGTAGAAAATCTTATAAAATAATTAAAAATAGCATTTTTGGCCTTGTAAATAAAATAAACGCTTAAATGAGTAAAATAACGAAAAGGAGGGACAAAATTGGGTGTCAACAGAACCAATACAAGAAAGAATGAACATACATGTATAATCAAACATGTATCGGGCGTGGTACCCGATCCAACCATGATAGAATCTGTACTAGGCGTGGTATCTAAGCCAACCGATAGATATTTCGTACCAGGTGCGGTACTCAAGCCAACCAATAAGTATTCCGTACCAGGCATGATACCCGAGCCAACTGATAAATCACGGATATCATACAATCACAGACACAATGAATAAAACCACACTTATAAACCCAACAAGCATTAAAACAAGTTCATTGCACGGGATTGACAACAAGATGTCATTTCACATAAAGCTTTTTATTCCCTAAACATGCAATGTACAGAAATACTAAGTAGTAGTTAATATGCACATATAACGCATCTTGGGAAAACAACAACCATCACCTACACCACAGACCTGATTCATCCTCCCAACCCTTGATAACCTGTTTCGAAGACCAACCCCCGAATTATCCAACAGACCCTATGACTCATTTACCTCAAATCCTAGACTTCCTTAGAAGAGTAAGAAACCCCCTGACATTCAAGACTCTGGACCCTTCTTGTTTATCCCATTTCTCTTAATTACAACATTCCCGGGAACCCGCTATAACCTAGCAATCCATTCACACATACACATTATCATTTCCCCGAACCTACCTAACAATCTAGTTTTCTTAGAGCTTAGAATCAAATATTAATGATAACACAAGAAATCAAGTCACATTACCCATACCACTACAATCCCCCTTCAGTCAACCACCCAATTAATACGTTATCCCTCCAGACTCCATACCCGAAGGCCTAGGCATGAATTCTCCCCTCATTCTACAATAATAATATGCAATAGGATGCATGTCTATAACTACTCAGTTAAGCCTAGACTACCTGGATGCCAAACAGCTGTTGTAGAGGTCTGTACACGACTTCTGACTCCATGAAGGCAATTCCTAACAAAAAGCGAGTCTAGAATCCATGGTTTCACCCATTTTTAGCGGAAATCTCCCCTCCTTATTGCTCCCAAGCTTTGGAGCAGCCTACGAGAGTTTTTGGAGCAACCCTCATTTTTTGTTCAACTGAAGATGAGGAGCCTAAAATAAAATTTGCATTTATAAGTTACTGGTTCCATCAGCACGCTACAACGGCGGCGCTATAGTGGGAAAATTCTCGCTATAGTCGGATGACGTCAGCCTGGACAAATTCCAAAGTCTGAAATTTTCATCGTGTCATCCCAAATTAAATTAAAAATATATTTTTTAATTATTCCAACCACCGCCAATGAGGTGATTCAAAATAACGACTGAACATGTCGTTACAGTATTTATGAGTCTAATAATGCTTCTGACTGTTTGTACATTTATTTATAGTCATAGTATAGTTCTTCAACTTGATAAAATTCAACAAGTCTCTTTAAATATTTATTGTATGATTCTTGGCTTAGCTTAAACATATTCAGATTTCTTTTGTATTAGGCTAACATGAATCCATCAAAATTTCAGAAGCCTAAAACGTGATAAACTTCAAAGACTGTTAAGCATGCATGCATATTACCTAGTGCAGTAGTGCCTTAGCAAGGGGACGAGGACAAAGTTTAAGATCTTTGAGCTCCGAAAGAGTAAATATGAACGGCCTGCATGTGCGCTGTTTGATTAGCCTTCATCACCATCATCTTCAAGTGAACAATAAACTGAATCACATAACAGGTTAGTAGATCAAAAATCCTATTTTTAATGTCTACCTTGATTTTCCCAAAATGCTAACACAAAAATGCTAAGACTAGTCACCTTTGCCTTCTTTTTTCCTTATCGTTTTAAGTTGGGTTGGGATGGGAGATTACTAATTTCTTCAATTGCAGTCTGAACTTCCATGTTTTTCCTTATTCCTCTTGTATAATGATAAGAACTGATAAATTTTAGCGTTAAAAACACAAAGACACTTTTTCGTGATTCGGCTTTTATTAGTTTTTAACTTTTTATTTGCTTTAATTGTTTGCAACTGACCAATATAATGCATGCACTCAAATGCTCTTGCTGCAAAAAATATGATCGTTAATGAATTTTGATCGTGATAACTTGTTCATGTCAATGTTGATGTAAGAAAAATCACTCATTCTAAGTTCAAGATCCTAGAGCCTTGGTAAGAGGTAGTTCTGTAGTTCAAGCCAGAAATTAAGGGTAAAAAACTAGTTATGCTTTTTTCATATTCTCACATTGAATAGAGAGATGATTGACTGACTTCTCCTTTTTTATTAGGATGAGGTAGCTTTTTGTATGTGTTTTAAAAAAAATTAAATTTAAGCAGTCACTGCATCTTTGCAGCAGAACTTAGAAAACTCAAGTGCACATATTTGGGCATATTTATTTTCCTTTTTTTCCCCAAGGGAGTCGATACTTAGATTGTTACTTGTACAATAGAGTTGGATTTAAGGATTTTAACAAAGGACCTTTGAGGTAAAAGAGTTGTAACTTTGTTGCTCCAATTGAATTGTTCGCCTATCTAATAACATTTCACTTGGCTCAATAAATATTGTGTGCGCTATTTTACATTATAGAGTACCTACAACAATCCGTTTCTTATTATTTAGCCATCTATAACACATTCGAGAATTTTATGAAAAGGTTTTATTTTGCTCAATGGATATTTAATGATAACCGAGGAAAAGCAACTGGATAAGTTAATTAAAAAAAAGATGTCAAACATAGTGGGCACTATTATTATAAAATCTTTCAATGCTCTTTCCTATCAAAAATTGTAACGACCGGACTCCTCATTACGGGTAAACTTTTCGTGCCAATTTTTGAGTCAGAAGACTTCCGAGTTTGGGAGTTCAAAATTCTAGGCTAGGCTAGTTTTGGCCGGTTTTGGAGTGAGGTATGGTCTAAAGCAATTCGGGTAAGGATTGGATAAAGTATATTGGTTTGAGCTAGCTTTCCATTTAGCTAAGACATAAAGGAGTCCGGAGAACTTTTCAAAATCAAATTCGGGTAAGTAGAACTCCCAGAATTGAGGTTGATGCAAAGGGGTTATTCCGGAACGTTAGGAAATTAAGTGTGTTGTAAAATGAACCTTTTTGAGAGGATTTACGACTTTCTGTCCCGTGTCAACTGCCGTAGCGGTTGACACACTACCATAGCAACCTCCGCTATAGCAGAGAAATTACCACTATAGCGGAAGTCAACATCGGTCAGCACCACTATAGCGGTAGGTTCCGCTACGACAGTACTGCTATAATGGAGCATGGACCACTATAGCGGAGTGACGGGATCAGAAAACTTAAAAATGGGTTTTATATTTTCATTCTCTCCCATTCAACCCCAAAATAGATGAGGGTTACTCTAAGAACCCTCCTAGGCTGCTCCAAAGCTTGGGAGCCATGGTAAGGAGGGATTCCATCTGAAAGGACGTGAAGCCATAGATTCGAGCCTGCAAAATCATCGGGGAATGCCTTCACGGAGCCAGAAAGGGCATGGAACAGCTGTTCGGCATCCAGGTAGGCTAGGTTTTCTTTATTGAGTAGATTGACATGTTTCCATTTTGTACTTGTTGTATAGATTAAAAGGGAGAATCCATGCCTACGCCTACGGGCATAGAGTGTGGAGGAGAATTGTTTGGATTGAATTAGTTAAACTAGAATTGATGGAGTTGTAATAATGTGTTGTGACATTTTGGGTTGTTATGCTTAATTAGGTGTTGTATGATAATAAAATCCAGGGACTAGAATGTCGGGATGGTTCGGGGAACCGGAAGGGGTTAGTAATTAACTAATATGCAAGGAATGGAAGTTTTGGGAAATGAATTGGTATATTTACGATATCGTAGTGGTTGTGTTTCCAAGGCTAGGGGGTTTTCCCATGTTGTATCTCGGTCCTGGAGGAGGGTCATGAATAAAGGTATCTAATGGTATGTTTAAGGGGGTGATTCAGGGTTAGTCTTTGAACAGAATTTAACGGTTCATTGTGTACCCGGAATAAGGTAGGTGATGGTTATTGATTCCAATATGCATTGTATGTTCGTGTACCTTTGTCTAAGCATTGTACGAGTTGTATGCTTAGGGAATGATTTAGAAATGTCTAAGGGTCCTGTTATCAATCTTGTGAATTGAACTAGGTGTTATTGCTTGTTGATTTACAAGTGTTCATTGTTCATTGTTTGTGAATATGGATTTCAGTGTGACATTCGGTTGGCTCGGGTACCACGCCTGGTACAGGTTTACTAACAGTTGGCTCGGGTACCACGCTTGGTATGGGTATACTAATGGTTGGCTCGGGTACCATGCCTAGTACATATTTACTAACGGTTGGCTCGGGTACCATGCCTGGTACGGGGATACTAACGGTTGGCTCAGGTACCATGCCTGGTACAGGTTCTATATCGGTTAGCTCGGGTACCACACCTGGTATGAGTTTGATCTTACTTTTTTTGACTGTATATGCTGACGATGGTTCCATGAGTGGACCGGGTTAATTTTTGACTGTGAATAATTATTTTGGTCCTTGAGAGGCCGGGTTGCTACACTTAAATATGGGTATGGTCCTGGGGTGGACTGGGTATTTCATGGTAACACTAGGTGTTGGTATAGAGATCCTTGGTCGGTCCAGGAAGGATAAGAAGGGTATATGCTACTATTAATTTCTCATTGTTTAAGATTGGTCGTTGAACCTGTTTCATGTGGTTGATAAGTTAGAAGGAAGACTGAGAGTCTTGAATCATATTGTTATGATTTTAATTGTAACTTATTGTTCTTCACATGTTGGCTTCCTGAGAGAGCCAGGAGTTATATGTTTACTGTCACTGAGAATCATCAATGTCGGTTAGACTTATTAAGTGCGGTTGATAAGCTAAAGGGAAGACTTGTGTCCTGGTTATAATGTTGGTTATGGTTACTTGTCGAGTATGGCCCTGGGGTCATTGGGACGGTTTGTACTAGTAGGTAGTGGTACGACAGTTGTGGTCTACGTCACTAAGTAGTGGGGTTTACTCTGAGTTGTTGAGTCATAGTGGTTGATTGGGGTAAAGGAATAGTAGCCCGGGTATAGGCATAGATGTCGGGTAATGACAAGGTGATTTGGGAAGTCTAGGTGTCAAGGTGACTTGGGGAAGTCTAGGTGTCAGGTGTGAATTGGAAAGTCTAGGTGATAAGGTGACTTGGGATGTCTTAGGTATAAGAAGGTTGTTTCCAAAATGGGTTTTGATAAAGGTGGATGTTAAAGGGGTTGGAGTATTTAACTTATGTATTTACCTTGATTTCTTATATGATGGTAGGAGTGGATTCGGGTCGACCGATAATGCCTACCAGTACGTGTGTTTGTACTGATTCTACTCTTGTTATACCTTTTGGGTATAGTCTGATTGCAGGATTGGTGATGTTTTACAGGTTCAGGATGACGGTGATTCTCCAACAACTCCTACTTTTGCTTCTATGGTGTGAGTTGAGTCTTCGTCATTTTGTATCATCTTGTAGTAGTTCTTGTACTGGCTTAGACTAGATTCTAGGGAGGGCTGGTTTTAAAAATTGTAAAAGGTTTCCGCATTCTTGTAAACATTTTCATGTATTAAAAAGGTTTATTTCATGATTTACTTCTTTTTCTGCATTACCTGTTAGATCGGGTGGTAAGGGTTCTCCTATCTAGGTGAATTAGAGTAGGTGCCCCCATGGCCCGGTAGTTGGATTGTGACAAAAATAAGTGGACATATATCTATCTCTATTATTGGAAATCATCTATAAGTTTGCTGAACTATCTTGTAAATGTAAGTTATTGTTCACGTGTTTTATTAGATTGAGCACAAATTGAAGTCTCCTCTTTCTTCAATTTGATGGTTTATTCTGTGTTGCTAATCTGACACAAACTTATTCTTTTATCAGATCAAGAATTTGAAGTCTGAAGATCCTATCCTTGAAGAAAGTGCAGAGTAAATTGAAGTATACAAAGTTTTTGTTTAGTTATTTGTGGTTTAAAGGTGTTGTCTTAAATTATGTCATGCAAATTGGATATGTATATTTTTGAATAATTTGATGTTTTAGTTCTTTGTATTGACAAATAACAACAAAGTTTATATGAATATTAATTATTTGATTTATTCTCGGATGTGTTTGTCTGTATAAAAGACTATGAAATAGTTAATTATTACTATCCGGTAACATAAATTTTTATAATTATATATGTTTATTAAAAATACCTCATTAGCGAAGGGAAATTTGGTCGCTAATATAACTTGAAATGATTTGTTATTTGTCATTATTAAAGAGTTTAAGCGACCGGATGATTAATTAGTGAAGGGAAAACTCTATCATTATTAAGGACATAACGACCGGTATTTATGTTGTCGCTAAAAGATCTTTAACGATTGGATTTTTAATTTGGTCGTTAACTTTTAACAACAAAGCTTTTAACGACTGAATTTGTTCAAGTTGTTATTGACTTATAGTGACCAGATTTAGACTTTCAAAGACCAGATTTCCCTTCGCTAAAAGCCTATCTTCTTGTAGTGTAAGTCTTGTCCTCAAAATATGAGGACTCACCAAAATCTGCTGAGCTGATAGCTGATCGTGCTAACTACGAGCTGGACACTGAACGTCAGAACCTATATTATAAAACAATATAGCACAAAGAAAGTATACGATTAGTACTTTGAATGTACTGAGCATGTGAGATATGCACTATTCTAAGTATGCTGAATATGAACTACTAAAAAGAGCTCAAAAAGAGACGGACAGAAAAGCGATGGACAGCGTTGCTCAAGGAAAGCGACGGCAAAAGCGACGCTGTCCATCGCTTTTTTCATTTTTTAAAATTTATATTTATTTTTTTGCAAAAGTGACGGACAGCGTCGCCTTTTCCGTCGCTTTTTTTCGCAGATTTTTCTGCCAATATTATTTACAAATAATTAATATTTATTTTTTAATATAAGCGATGGACAACGTCGTAATTATTAAAATATTAAAAAATAATTTTAAAATAACGACGTTGTTCGTCGCTTTCTTTAAATTTTAATTTATTATTATATTAATTAATAATAATATCTTAAAATTTTAGTTTATATTAAAAAATATATAAAAGCGATGGACAATATCGCTTTTGTCCGTCACTTTTTGGTCAATTTGTGGTCAACTCATTTAAAAAAAAGCAATGGACAAAGCGACGTTGTTCGTCACTTTTTTAATTATACACAAACCCTATCGGGTCTCTTTCCCCCATTTTCTCTCTTTCTCTTTTCTCTTCTCCTCTCCTCTTCTCTCTGCCGCTGCCTCTGCTGGCCAACCTCCACCGTCCAAACACTGCCAACCTCCGCCCTCCAACCTCCTCCGATGTTCAGGTTAGTTTTTTTCTTTATTTGAAGGTTAGGGTTTAATTTGGATATTTTTTATTTGAAAAATTGATAGTGAATTCTAAACTAGGGTATGTTGTTGTTGTTGTTGAATTATAGATTAGGGTGTATATGTTGTTATTGTTGTTGAATTCTAGACTAGGATTTTGAGAAATTGATATGTGAAAAATTTGATAGTGAAAAATTTGATAGTGAAAAATTCTTTTTTCAGATTATATTCTTAATTTGTGAACTTTAATTAGTTTAGGTTTGCTATTAGTTTGTGAACCTTAGTTTAAGCTTGCTATCAGTTTGTGAACCTTAGTTTAAGTAAATGCTTGCTATTAGCTAGTGAACCTTAGTTTAGGTTAGTCTTGTAACCTTAGTTTAGGTTAGTCTTGTGAATTAGGTTTTTGAATTAGGTACTTGAATTAGGTTCTTGAATTTTATTATGAATTTGGAATTAGTTTTCAACTTTAGGTTCCTTTTTGTGAACCTTAATTAGGTTCTTGAATTAGATTATAACTTGAATTTGAGAACTTTGAATTTGAAATAGGTTCTTGAATTAGTTTTGGGTTTAGTATTTATAATGTTG
The DNA here is from genome assembly GCA_003996215.1 of Jaltomata sinuosa. Lineage (NCBI taxonomy): Eukaryota > Viridiplantae > Streptophyta > Magnoliopsida > Solanales > Solanaceae > Jaltomata > Jaltomata sinuosa. The sequence goes on from QJPP01000400.1 coordinate 380,875, forward strand.
AATTAGTTTTCAACTTTAACTTCTTGTATTAGGTTCTTGAATGTAAGTTTTTTAAAGTTAAGTTTGTTAGTTTAAATTGTTAGTTTTGTGTTATAAATCTTGAAATACTAGTTTTCAACTTTAGGTTCTTTTTTGAACTTGAATTATATAGGTTCTTGAATTAGGTACTTGAATTTGGAATTAGGTTCTTGAATTTGAAAATTTTGAATTAGTTTTGGGTTATGCATACAGATGTCATCAGGTGATGGGGATTGAGGTCATCCTAGTAAGAGTACTAGCAAGTCTAGTAAGCCTAGGAAGAGCTGTAGGAGGCCTATAGAGCTTGAAAATATTCCAGGCCATCTTTCATCTTCGCCACAGATTCGCTCTTCTCCACTGGTGTCTATCCCCTATAGCACTGAGAATCCCGCAAATTATCATGGTCCTAGACCCACTACTTCTCCTCATCACACTTTCATGCCTACATCCACTATGCCTCCGCCACATAGCAGCGGGACTATTAGATTATCATATGGTACTCCATCCCCACATGATTTTTCTTCCCCCCACATATCATGCTTGCAACTTAGAGATACCAGCTCTGAGCCTGACACACAAACATCTACTCCCCCATTGACTCAGTGTTATACACTTCTGCCATTACCTGCATCAACATATTCTGAGGAGGAAGAGGATATGGATTTGAGACCCGGCGAGAAGGACACTATTGGTAGAGTCATGATTCAGCCTGATGAATCATCGTAATTTTTTTTCTAAATTGATAAGTTTATTTTGTTTTTCATCTTAATTAATTATTTATGACTTGACATGCTTATTCTGTTCTTTACAGGTGGTATTCCGTGAAAGATCCCAAATGTACTCTAAAGGAGAAAGTTAGGAGGCTTTTTACAGAACCTTGACACTCCTTGCAGGACATTCCAGAATCGATTAAACAGACCATATTTGATGAGTTTAAGGTATATACAATTTAATTATTACTTTATTAAGTTTAATATTAAATTTTCATAATATATACATACATACATACATACATATATATATATATATATGTATATATATCATCTAACACTAGTCATTTCTATCTTTCAGACAATGTGTACTTGGAAGCGAAAGTACAATAAGATCATTTCCACTACTTTCGAGAGGAAGGCCGGTGCCAGGCTATCCCAATGGCTTAAAAGAGTCCGGGATAGTAAAAAGTATGGATCTTGGCTTCTACCTCATCTTCATGAGCAACTTAAAAAATATTGGAATACGAAAGAGTTCAAAGCATTGTCTGAACAAGCCAAGAAAGCTAGGGCCAGTGTCAAAGGTGGATCGTTGCACACTATGGGTGCAAAGAGCGTAACGGAGATTGAAAGGAAATGGTAAGTAATAATATTAACCTTTTAACTTATATGTTTATATAAACTTGATTAAATATTAATTACTTGCTTATGTTAAATTTTATTTTGTTTGCAGGAGAAGGAATTGGGGCGCCCTCTGACTCAGGCTAAGCTCTTTCGAAGAGGCCACGTAAGAGAGAAAAAAATAAATTAGATCTGGATGTATGGGTTGAGTAGAGGGCTCAAGACACCTATGTAAGTTTTAAATTTTAGATTTAATTAAAGTATTAACATATATATATATATATATATATATATTTATTATGTATATATTATAATTTTTATTTTTTTATATGCAGGATGAGTTTGGACGTGTCTTGTCTAAGTACAGCCAGACTCAACAAGGTCAGGGTTTGACGACCCAGCCTACAAAGCAGGAAGCCACTCAAATGTGGACCAAAAAAGTGGCAGGGGGAGACAAAAGGGGAGAATCTATGGTCTAGGCTCTAGGAATGATGTGCGATGCATCCACTCAGGACTGGCAGGTATTGGATCCTCGCGCTAGGTTGAGGCAGTTGATGGTGTTCAGCTTGCACATATATCGTAGTAGATCGCACAGCTTACGCATGCCTTGGCAGAATCTGAGAGAAAATGGGCTGAGAGCGATAAAGATATAGGCAAGACCATCCGAGATCTTAAAGAACAAGTATCTTCCTTGATTGGTCCTCGCTGACGTAGTGCAAATTATACTCCTTCCTCTTCCTCATCAAGTGACGACGTGACTGAGCATAGTGATAATAAGGAGGAGTATGTGGATACTACCCCCCCCCAATAGGATTGACTCATTTAGTTCACTTCCCTCTACTTTTAGACATTTTGACACTTTTTTTTAAGTTATTCAATACTTTGTAGGTCCTTTTGGTGGACCTTTTATGTGTTTAGTCTTATTATTATTTGTTATTTAGTTTTTTGTTGATGTTGGAATTGTTTTATGACTGTTGTGGCAATAATTAGTGTTGCTTTAGGCTGTATTGAATTTGTTTTGTAAATGGCAGGTGTTGCATCTTGAAAATGCAGGTTTCTGCTTGTGGAAAAAATGCAGAAAAGCGACGGACAGGGTCTCTTTTATCCGTCACTTTTCTGGAAGTTTTTTTTAAAAATCCCATAAAAAGCAACTCTGTTTGTCGCTTTCCTAGAACTTTCTAAAAAAAATTCCAGAAAAATCGACGGACAGCGTCGCTTTGTCACGACCTAAATTCTCAGTCATGATGGCACCTACAATCCCCCAGTAGGCGAACCAATTCCCGTAGCCCAAAACGGTTAGTAATGGTCTACCATCTAACACTTTAGCGGAGGAATGATATAAATAAGCAGAATCAAGGGAAATAAGCTGAAGAAAGTAGATACAGGAATATATAACTATACATCTGCGAAAGTTAAACCAAAACCTCAAAACCTGGTATCATAGTATAGAGCCAGAACTACATATAAGGAGTACAAAGGATCCAAAACAATATATACAGATGTCTCTGAGTAGTAATGGAGTACATGATGTAAAAGATAACTAAAAGCTAAACTCTGATTGCCAAGAGCTCACCCTCAGTCTAAAATATCTCAAAAATAGCTCCTTACACGAGTCTCCGATGAGCTAACGGTGATGGCCCATACTAGGATCTGCACCAGAAGATCCAGAGTATAGTATAAGCACCAATTGCAAAGCAACCGGTACCTAGTAGGTATCATAGGCCGACTGGGCACATATAAGATAAAAAGCAGTAATAAGAAGAATAGAAAACAACTAGTCACAAAGGCAACAAAGAAGTACACGGAAGCTAGCACAGAAGGAATACAAGAAGGAACAATACATATGGCAAGCTAAAAGAATACACATCACAGGAGAAAGAAAGAAACACGTACCTGGGATCCTCGCAAAAACAAGTACACAAAGAAGAGTTTAGAAAACAGACGGTATACCGATAACCTCAACGAATAGAGAAGGAGAGGAAGAAAACAGTAAACATTTTCAAATACAATGAACGATAACCCAACTAAGCATGCAATCTCAAGTCAAGAATTCAACAACTGGATGCTCAAGTTTAACCTTAACAATATCAAAAGTCATAAGAACCATAATAGGAACCAATAGAGCAAATAGTATTAATAAGTCTACCTACAGTCCCACGGGAGCCCATACACCCAAGGAACACAAAAAGGTGAAGACAAACCCTTCGGTATCCCATACTACCGGAGCGTACAATCAACAAATAGAAAACAAGGGTGGAACCTCACACAAATGAATGGTATGACATGCCATGCTAAGCCAAGAGTGATAGTAGTACCGTATGTTACCCGCTTCTGGCATCGTATAAGGCCCAAAAGATGGGATCTATGGAATGTCACACCCGCATACCTCTACTATGCCATATACCCCCTTCGACACTCGCAGCACGTAGCCCCTGGTCCAGAATGGCAAGGTCCATGGAGGCCCCTGACCAACATACTAGATGCCCTACAATCTCAAAAATCCCTAAGTAAAGCTGCCCGAAGAGTATCCAGGTCTAAATCAGGAACTTAAATAGTCCTAGCGCATGGCCCCGCCAAGTCTAGCATCACCTCAGAAGTTGTAGTAAAACAAATCTAGAGCTCGACCCTACCAAGTCTAGTGTAAGTGAAAATAGTGATAAAACATCCTTTAATTGCCTCTTACCCCAAGAAGATCCATTAAGACGGTACCAAACCCTCTTTCAATCATTTTTATCAAAAATGGGCCCCACAGGCCATGCAAGGTTTAGAAATTCAGCAATAGTAGGCCCGAAGCCAAAACTCAAGTAAAATCATGATGAAAATCCTTTTATATGCATGATAATGGCATGCTCAATCACAATCAATAGCCTAATGGCTCACAATCAACCTATCGACCATGCACATGCTCCAATCATTCTACAACACAGATAGCCAGCTCTATAACAATAATAACGATGTCCGGGACTCACATACATCCCCAATTTCCCACCATCTATGTTCTAGAGTCAATATAAGGCCTCACAGGACCATAAGAGTGATAATATCATCTATCGCAGGTACTACAACCATCGGAGGAAGAAAAGAATCGAACATGAATGAAGCGGTCAAGGTCTGTGGTACCAACTAGTAAACCCAATCCAAGGATGCCCATTAGTACAATTATTCTATATATGCGAAGTCTAAGGCGTTTAAACAATAACCTACCTCGGGGCCAAACTGGAAACACGAACCGTCACTCGTATGCCTTCCCCTTCCAAACATCCTTGGAAAGCTGCAACTCTATCAAGAACATAATATAGGTGTTAAGACGAGAAGAACGACACCCATATTGCTATACGGAAAATCAGGCCAAAAATCAGGTCAATAAATGACCCTCAGATCCCGCACAACAAAACAGAAAATAAAATTCACAATTATGTCCATGGTGAATTTAAGAACATATGTTCAAAATTTGAGCGCAAACAGAGTGTTTCGAGGCTCAAAACAGCCCCGAAGTACGAGTTATTCATGAGAACAAAAATGGAGAATTGTAATTTTCAAAGGCGAAAACGTACCAATTTGGAAGCAAGAATCAACCACGGACCGAAACTAAAGCTACCATGAACAATCAAGCTCTCCAATGCAACTTTAATCCAAGAAAAATCAATCTTGTAAGAGCCTCAACCATGGAGGTTTTTGAGCTTGAAGAGAAGAACAAGGCTTGAAGAAGAAGAGGCTTACCAATGATAAAGGAGGGAGATTAACGATAATTTGGAGAATTTTCATGAGCCCACACTGTTCTTGAGTAATTAGAGTTGAGAAAAATGAAGTTGGAGTTGAAAGAAGTGAAAGAAATAAGCTAAAAATCATGAAAACCAAGAATTTAAAGAATGAAATTTGTGAAAATTAACGGAAGTTAACAAGAGATTTTACCTAATCACGAGGCCAAGAAACATACCCGGATCAGCAACAATTATTCCTCCAAGTTATGGGTAAGAGCAGGTGAAGATTTGAAAGAATTTGGTGTAAAAATGATGGAGAAAACGAGTTAAAGGATGAGAGCAAAAGCTGAAAATAAAGCTGCCAACAACTATTTAAAGCTGGCCCGCAACAAAAAAATCTACAATTTGCTAAACTTCTCCGGGGTATTTCGAGGACAATCGGAACCCGATACTCACAAACTAATAGAGCTATTTGAGTGGAAACAACATTTTGGACTCAATGGAATCAACAAATTTACCAACGGAGATCGTTTTAAGAAAAAGTGAGCCCCATGCCCAAAACTAACTCGGAACTCAATACCCCAAAACAAGTCTGGAGGCCTCGGGACCCAAACCAAAGGTTCCCCTAGCCTAAAATTGACATTACAAAGCTAATAGGGCAGATGGAATTTCCATCCGAGACCGTCTTCTCCAAATGTTGACCAAAGTCAAACATTTAAGTTCAACTTGGCTAAAACACAAAAACCAGACAAAACTAAACCAAAAACTCCCAAAACCCGACTCAGGGTCCATGTAGACCAAAATCCATGCTCTGGAGGTAATGGAACTGTCAGAATTCGATTTTGAGCACATTTACCAAGAATATTGACTAAAGTCAATGATATTCTAAGTTAAGGCTCTAAAACAGGCAAACGGCCAAAACGACCAAACGAACGACCAGGGCACCGAACCACCAGTCCCAGCAAGTCATAAATGACTTAGGGACACTACAGGAAAGCTCTAGCAGTACAAAGAAGGTGTAAATGCAAAAATGACCAAAAGCGTCATTACATAATCCACTACTAAAAAGGACTTTCATCCTCGAAAGTCAAGAAGAAAGAGGTACCTGAAGGCTCAAACAGCTGCAGATATTGGGCCTGCATATCTCTCTCGGTCTCCCAGGTAGCCTCCTCGACTGGACGATGCCTCCTTTGAACTTTTACAATAGGAATCTCCCTAGACCTCAACCTCTTCACATCTCTGGCCAATATAGCAACTGTCTCCTCGACAAAGGACAAGCTCTCATCCAACTGAACCGACTCCCAATGCAATACATGAGACTCATCTAGATCATACCATCTCAACATCGAAAGATAAAACATCGGATGCATAGCTGAAAATATCGGAGGCAAGGCTAGCTGATAGGCAGCACTACCAACTCTCTGGAGGATCTCAAACGGCCTAATATACCTGGGGATAAGCTTGCCCCGCCGACCAAATTTCATCACGCCCTTCATGGGTGACACACGGAGGAATACCAAATCACCAACACTGAACTCCAAGTCACAAAGTCTACGATTAGCGTAGCTCTTCTGCCTACTCTGAGCAGCTCGAAGTATATCCTGAATCACCCTAACTCTGTCTAAGGAGTCCTAAAGTAAATCAGTACTCTGTAGCCTGAACTTCAATCCGTCAAACCAACCAACTAGCGATCCGCAACGCCTACCATACAATGCCTCGAAGGGTGCTATGCCAATGCTAGAATGGAAGCTATTATTATACGCAAACTCGGCCAAAGGCACAAATTAATCCCAAGAACCTCCAAAATCAAGAACACAGGATCGAAGAATGTCCTCCAGGACCTGGATGGTCCTCTTGGACTGACCATCTGTCTGAGGGTGGAAAGCAGTACAAAGCTGAACCTCTAAACCCAAATCTCGCTGAATAGCTCTCCAAAACTAATATGTGAACTGAGTGCCGCGGTATGAAATGATAGAAGTTGGGACCCTGTGCAATCGAACAACCTCACGAATATAGATCTAAGCTAACCTCTCGCCACTGTAAGAAGTCTGAACCAACAAGAAATAGGCTGGCTTTGTCAGCCGATCCATAACCACCCAAATAGAATCAAATCCCCTGGAGGTACGAGGCAAACCAACCACGAAATCTATGGTAATCCCTTCCCACTTCCACTCAGGAATGAGAAGTCGCTGCATCAACCCACCAGGTCTCATGTGCTTGAACTTCACCTGGTGATAGTTCAAGCACCGAGACACAAACTCTGCTACATCTCGCTTCATACCACTCTATCAGTAAAGTTGTGTCAAGTCTCTATACATCTTCGCCGCACCAGGATGAATGGAGTATCTAGAATAATGTGCCTCATGGAGTATCAAATGAATCAAATCACCAACCCTCAGAACACAAAGTTGACCACCAAACCTCAGAACCCCATATGAATCTAGAGTATCCTGGCTGGACTCACCCCAAATAACCTGATCTCGAAGGTCACACAACCGTTGATCCTCAAACTGACGGCTCTGTATTTGATCAACAAGAGTAGACCGAACCTCAACACTGGCAAGAACTCAATTGGGATCTGACAAACCAAGCCTAAACAAGCGGTTAGCCAAGGACTGGATGTCCAAGGACAATGGTCGCTCAGAAACTAAAAGTGAAGCTAGGCTTCCCATACTCACCGCCTTACGACTCAAGGCATCCGCTATCATATTTGCCTTTCCCAGATGGTACAGAATGGTGAAATCGTAATCCTTCAGTAACTCAATCCATCTCCTCTGCCTTGAATTCAGCTCTCGCTGACTCGTAATGTACTGAAGACTACGGTGATCGCTGAATATCTCACAATGAACTCCATATAAGTACTGCCTCCAGATCTTGAGTGCAAAAACTACCGCCGCCAACTCCAAATCATGGGTGGGGTAGTTTCACTTGTGAACCTTTACCTGCCTCGATGCATATGCAATCACATAACCTTGATGCATCAACACACAACCAATACAAACCCCAGAAGCATCACAATACACAGAGAAACTTTGACACTCAACCGGCAAAGTCAATACAGGAGCTGAAGTCAAAAGGCCTTAAGCCTCTGAAAACTATCCTTGCACTGATCTAACCACTGAAATGGGACATCCTTCCTAATCATCCTAGTCAAAGGTGTTGTTATGGAAGAAAACCCCTCTACGAACCGTCTGTAGTACCCGGCTAACCAAACAAAATTGTGAACCTCAGTAGGAGTAGTAGATCTAAGCCAATCACGGACCGCTAAAATCTTTCTCGGATCTATTCTAATCCCATCCATAGACACCACGTGTCCTAGGAATGCAACTGACCCAAGCCAAAACTCGCACTTTGAGAACTTGGCATAAAGTCGATGATCTCTCAAAGTCTGGAGTATAATCCTCAAGTGTTGCTCATGCTCATCTCTACTCTGCGAGTATATCAGAATGTTGTCTATGAAGACTATCATAAAGGAGTCTAAATATGGGCTAAGCACCATGTGCATCAGATCCATGAAAGCTGCGGGGGAATTCATCAACCCAAAAGACATCACCAGGAACTCATAATAGACGTAAAATTTCTTGAATGTTGTCTTAGGGATGTCATTCGCCCTAATCTTTAACTGATGGTAGCCTGACATAAAATCTATCTTTGAAAACACGGTTGAACCCTGGAGCTGATCAAACAAATCATCAACATGTGACATCGGATACCCATTCTAATAATAACCCTATTCAGCTGTTGATTATCAATACACATCCGCATTGACCCATCCTTCTTCTTAACAAATAGAACAGGAGCACCCCAAGGGGACACACTCATTCTAATGAACCCCTTAGCTAACAAATCCTGGAGCTACTCCTTAAGCTCTCTCAACTCTGTAGGAGCCATACGGTAGGGAGAAATAGAAATGGGCCTGGTTCCCGACTCTAACTCATAGAGAAATCAATATATCTCTTAGGTGGAAGGCCTGGCAGGTCGGTAGGGAACACATCTAGAAAGTCCCTAACCACAGGAATGGACTCAGGGGAAAAAGGGTCGGCACTAGCATCTCGGACATATGCTAGGTAAGCCAAACACCCTCGTGAAATCATCATCCTAGCTCAAAGACAAAAGATGACCCCAGACGACGCATGGCTAACAAAACTCTTCCACACAATTGGGGATACACCAGGAATGACGTTGGTAACGGTCTTGGCATAACAATCCAAAACTGCACGGTGAGGGGATAACTAGTCCATGACCAGTATCACATCAAAATCTAACATATCAAGTATCATCAAATCACCCCAAGTCTCCAAATCACCATAAGATATCATGCAAGATCTCACAATCTGATCCACTACTAAAGAATCTCTTACTGGGGTCGAAACAGAAACATGAACAGATAACGGCTTACTAGCCAACCTCAAACAAGGCACAAAGTAGGCAGATACGTATAAACATGTAGATCCAGGATCAAATAAAGCATAAGCTAGTCGATGGCATACAAAAATCATACCTGTGATCACAGCATCCAAGGCCTCTACCTCCGGTCTCCCAGGGACCGCATAGAGCTGATGGTGACCACCACCTGACCGACCGCCATCCCTACCACCTGTCCTACCTCATGGGCCACCACCTCTACCCTGATCACCACCTCCTCAAGCCAGTGGTTGAACTGAGTGCTTAGGCTGAGTCGGTGGAGCGGCTGGCTGAACTGTACCCCGCTGGGGGCAATCTCTAGAAAAATGACCACTAACTCTGCACTCATAGCAGGTTGTACCCGCTGGGGGAAATCCCTAGCAAAATGACCGCTGACTCTACACTCATAGCAAGGCCCTGACAGCCCACCCTGCCAAGACAAACTCGCTGAACCTGTATGGACACCTTGACTTGATGCCCCAAAAGTAGTACCTCTCGAAGGCTGACCACTGTAACCATGCTAACTGATCTGACCCTGCTCAAACTGAGAACCAGAAGGCTGAAGTAAAGCCTGAAATGGTTGACTAGACTGACCCTAGTGCCTCTGCGGCTGATGACCTTGGCCCCACTGGCCTAAACCCTTACCTCCATAATGAGAACCAATGTAGCTACCCTGATGTCGAAGCCTCTTATCTCTGGCCCCGGTGTCATGATGATGAAAATTCAATAAAGTACGGCCATAGTCCACAATAGCCTAGAATGACCGACCACTAGCAACCAATATCTCTGCAGGCTCTCTAAACTCTCTCCGTAGCCCCTAAAAAAATCTACAGACTCTATCAGACTCAGTAGGCATAATCATGGCCCCAAATGGAGCAAGCTGATAGAAATGGGTCTTGTACTCTGAAACGGTCATGGTATCCTGAGTAAGTCTGGTGAACTCCTCTCTCCGCCTCTCTCTATCTATCTGAGTTAAGAACTTGGCCATAAAGGCCTCATAAAACTTGGACCAAGTCAAAGGAGATGACGATGATGGTCTGCAAGTAACCTAGGCCCTCCACCATACATTGTTGGGCCCTCCAGCTGATATGTAGTATAGCCAAACCTGTGAGTCTCCAACAACCCCAAATGGTGCAACATCTCCTCACAAGTAGTAATAAAGTCATGGGGGTCCTGCCCAGAAGTACCAGCAAACCTCGGAGGTGCCAATGTCAAGAATCTACCCAACGCCTTCTGCTCTGTCTCTGTCATAGTTGGGCGAGGAGCAAGAGGTTGTGCAATTGATGGGACCAGAATAACCTCAGCATGGGGATCCACAGTAACAGGTTGTTCTCCTGAACTCGGTGCACCCAGGGCTGCCCCTTGAGTAGATGTTTGTGCTGCCTCAGAAGGCAACTCTCCAATCATACCCAATAACTATAACAGTAAGCCCCGAATATCTAAAGACTGAGCTAGGGCTGAAGCTGGCACTGGAGCTGGTGGTACCTGGCCTGCCCTCTGGTCCACATGCTGCTCGGGAGCAAACTCTGGCTCATGATCATGCTCGGGCCCTATCTCAACTATAGAAGCTACCACTGCTCGAGATATCCTCGACCCCTACCTCTATGACCTCCCTGACCCCTAGCTAGAGTTGGAGGCTCATCTTTTCTAGATGCCAATGATCTCGTATGAGCCATCTGCGGAAGAATAAACGACAACAAGTGATATTTCAAGAAACTCCCAAGGATTACGCACGATATAGAAGCAAATAAAAGAGTCATATTTCCTAAGATGTCACTATAGCCTCCCAAAGATTGAGTATGGACGTCTTCGCCCCGATCCATAGGACTCTACTAAACATTGGCTCCTAAACCGATGATACAGGTAAACCTAGGCTCTTATACCAAGCTATCACGACCCAATTTCTCGATCATGATGGCACCTACAACCCCCTAGTAGGCGGACTAATCTCCGTAGCCTGAAATGGTTAGTAATGGACTACCATCTAACACTTTAGCGGAGGAACAATATAAATAAGTGAAAGCAAGGGAAATCAGCTGTAGAAAGTAGATACAGGAATATATATACCTCTGCGGAAGCTAAACCAAAACCCCAAAACCCGGTATCATAGTATATAGCCAGAACTACATATAAGGAGTACAAAGGATCCAAAATAATATATACAAATGCATGTCTCCAAGTAGTAATAGAGTACATGATATAAAATATAACTAAAAGCTAAGCTTCGGTCGCCAAGAGCTCACCCTCAGTCTGAAATATCTCAAAAATAGCTCCTCGCACGAGTCTCTGATGAGCTAACAGTGATGGCCCACACTAGGATCTGCACCAGAAGATGCAGAGTGTAGTATGAGCACCAATCGCAAAGCAATCGGTACCCAGTAGGTATCATAGGCCGACTGGAAATATATAAGATAAAAAAGCAGTAATAAGAAAAATAGAAAACAACTAGTAACAGAAGGCAACGAAAAAGTACACGGAAGATACCACAGAAGGAATACAAGTAGGGACAATATATATGTCTAGCTAAAAGAATATACATCACAAGCGAAAGAAAGAAACACGTACCCGGGATCCTCGCTACAACAAGTATACAAAGAATAGTTTAGAAAACAGATGGTATATCGGTGACCTCAATGAATAGAGAAGGAGAGGAAGAAAACAATAAACATGTTCGAATATAATGAACGATAACCCAACTAGACAAGTAATCTCAAGTCAAGAATTCAACAATTGGAAGCCCAAGTTTAACCTTAACAATATCCAAAGTCATAAGAACCACAATAGGAAACAATAGAGTGAAATAGTAACAATAAGTATACCTATAGTCCCACGGGTGCCCATACACCCAAGGAACACAAACAAGTGAAGACAAACCCTCCGGAATCCCATACTACCAGAGCGTACAGTCAAAAAACAGCAAATAAGAGTGGAACCTCACACAAATGAATGGTATGACATGCCATGCTAAGCCAAGAGTGATAGTAATACTATATGTGACCCGCTTCTGGCGTCCTATAAGGCCCAGAAGATGGGATTCATGGAAGGTCACACCCGCATACCTCTACTATGCCATATACCCCCTTTCCGAAACTCGCAGCACGTAGCCCCCTGTCCAAAATAGCAAGATCCATGGAGGCCCCCGACCAACATAATAGATGCCCCACAATCTTAAAAATCCCCAAGTAAAGTTGCCCGGAGAGTATCCAGGTCTAAATCAGGAAGTTAAATAGTCTTCGTGCACGGCCCCGCCTAGTCTAGCATCACCCAGAAAGTTGTAGTGAAACAAGTCTAGCCCTCGACCCTGCTGAGTCTAGTGTAAGTGAAAATAGTGATAAAACATCTTTTAATTCCCCCTTACCCCAAGAAGATCCATTAAGACGATAACAAACGCTCTTTCAATCATTTTTACCAAAAATAAGCCCCATGGGCCATGCAAGATTTAGAAATTCAGCAATAGTAGACCCAAATCCAAAACCATAGTAAAATCATGAAGAAAATCCTTTTATATACATGATAATGGCATGCTCAATCACAATCAATAGCCCAATGACTCACAATCAACCTATCGGTCATGCACAGGCTCCAATCATTCTACATCACAGATAACCAACTCTATAACAATAATAACAATGTCTGGGACTCACGAACATTCCCAATTTCCCACCATCTATGTTCCCGAGTCAATATAAGGCCTCACAGGATCACAAGGGTGATAATATCATCTATCGTAGGTACTACAACCATCGGAGGAAGAAAAGAATCGGACATGAATGAAGCGGTCAAGATCTATGGTACCAACTAGTAAACCCAACCCAAGGATGCCCATTAGTACAATTTTATTCTATATATGCGAAGTCTAAAGAGTTTAAACTGTAACCTACCTCGGGGCCGAACTAAAAACATGAATCATCACTCATGTGCTTTCCCCTTTCGAACAACCTAAAAAATCTACCACGCTATCGAGAACATAATCTAGGTGTCAAGATGAGAAGAACAAAACTCATATTGCTATACAGAAAATCAGCCAAAAATCAGGTCAAAAAATGACCCTCAGGGCCCACGCAGTGAAGCAGAAAATAAAATTTACAATTATGTCTGCGATGAATTTAGGAACCCATTCTCAAAATTTGAGCGCAAACAGAGTTCTTTTCGGGTTTCAAAACATCCCCGAAGTACTACTAATTCATGAGAACAAAAATGGAGAATTGTGATTTTCAAGGGAGTAAACGTACCAATTTGGAAGCAAGAATCGACCACGGAATGGAACTACAGCTACCACGAACAATCAAGCTCTCCAACGCAGCTTTAACCCAAGAAAAATTTAGCTTGGAAGAGCCTCAACCATGGAGGATTTTGAGCTTCAAGAGAAGAACAAGGCTTGAAGAAAAAGAGGCTTACCAACGATAAAGAAGCGAGATTAATGATAATTTGGAGAATTCCCATGAGCCCACACTATTCTTGAGTAATTAGAGTTGAGAAAAATGAAGTTAGAGTTGAAAGACGTAAAAGAAATAAGCTGAAAATCGTGAAAAACAAGAATTTAAAGAATGAAATTTATGGAAATTAACAAGATATTTTACCTATTCACGAGGCCAAGAAACACACCCGGAGCAGCAACAATAATTCCTCCAAGTTATGAGTAAGATCAGGTGAAGATTTAAGGAATTTGGTGTAAAAATGGTGGAGAAAATGAGTCGGGAAGATGAGAGCAAAAGCTGAAAATAAAGCTGCCAACAGCTATTTAAAGCCGGCCCGCAACAGAAAAATCTGCAATTTGCTAAACTTCTACGGGGCCTTCCGGGTACAATCGGAACCCGACACTCACAAACCAATAGATCTATCTGAGTGGAAACAACATTCCGGACTCAATGGAATTAACAAATTTACCAACAGATATCGTTTTAAGAAAAGTGGGCCCCATGCCCAAAACTAACTCGAAACTCAATACCCCAAAATAAGTCCGGAAACCCCGAGCCCCAAACCAAAGTTTCCCCTAGCCTAAATTCGATATTCCGGAGCTAATAACGTGGATGGAATTTCCATCCGAGGCCATCTTCTCTAAATGTTGACCAAAGTTAAACTTTCAAGTTCAACTTGGCTAAAACACAAAAGCTCAGACAAAACTAAACTGAAAGATCCCAGAACCCAACCCAGGGTCCATCCAGACCAAAATTCATGCTCTGGAGCTAACGGAGCTGTCAGAATTTGATTTTGAGCATGTTTACCTAGAATGTTGACTAAAGTCAGTGATATTCTAAGTTAAGGCTCTAAAACAGGCAAACGGCCAAAGCGATCAAACGAATGAACAGGGCACCAAATCACTGATCCCAGCAAGTCATAAATGACTTGGGGCCACTACAGTAAAGCTCTAGCAGAACAAAGAAGGCGTAAATACAAAAATGACCGAAAAGGTCATTACACGCTTTTTCTGGGATTTTTTAAAAAAATTACTAGAAAAAGCAACGTTGTCCATCGCTTTGTTCTTCAAGTTCAAGAATAAAGAGACAGACAGTGTTGCTTTCTTAAAAAAAATAAAAAAAATTATTGCTTTTACATTTGCGTCGATGTTCATCATTTTTAAAGCGACAGATAAAAAGAGACTGACCACTTTCCCTCGAAAGTGAGTCCATCGCTTTTCCGTTGATTTTGGCCAAAAAAGAGATGGACAACGTCACTTCTGGCCATTGCTTTTCAGGATATTTTTAGTAGTGTGAGAGGATAAACTGAATATGAAACTGAGGCATGTAAACTAATGCAATGACCAAATAAGTAAACGTGTAAAAGAATAATACTATGCTGAATAAACTGAATACAAGGTCATGTAATATCTGAGTCTAAATTGTGGGAGCTACTGTTAACTGACATACCTCAATCTAAGAAAACTGGGGCCCAACCTGTAACCCCAGCTGGAAGGGAGTTCCATACCTTGCCAAGGGTATGAACACTGACTGACGTGGATCCACTAAACTTATGTCCAAATGGACTAAGGTATCAAGCCTGGTCTGACAGGCGACCCTTTAGAACCTATGATGGCGCCATAGTTCTGGAACTTAGGGACTTTTACTAAAGGTACCAGCCTAACTAATAGGTGAGCATTCATCCCTGCGCCCGCTCGGTGCTAAGTACTACTCCCAACTGAATATAAGGTGACATATTGGATAGCTCAATAATATTGAGATTCTGAGAATAAAAGGTAAATACTTAATCTAAAATCATTCTAAATCATGTAATTCTAAAGGACTGAGTATTCGACTAACATATCATGAAATCCTAAGTCATCGGGTGTTCATAATCTGCCATCTCTGAAGAATGCAACTACTCATGACAATGCTATCATCTGAATAAAGTGTGAAATCTCTTAACACAAGCTCAAAACTATGAATAGTTTAATACATTAAGGGTTCATAGATTTCAAGTGTACAAAGATGCTAAACTTTAAAGAAAACATGCATTCAAGGTTCATTCATAATAAGAGACTGAAGCAATTCATAATGTTCATGAAATCCTAGGCTCTGAAGAATGAATTGAACTGAGGAATTGAGTTAATTTTGAGACTCAATGGGTAAAAGAAAACCCATTGTTGAAGTCCCACATACCTACTAGAAGAAGATTCTTGAACTGGGGATGGAATTCTGAAGCTTTGGAGAAGAAAGCCCTAGGTCTGAGAGCGTTCATTCTCTTTTTCAGAACTTGAATCGATGGAATGAATGAAAACTAGACTATGTCTGATTAAAACTTCTTAAAATATACCCCAAATGACTTAGTATAGGATTTAAAAGAGTTGGGAAAAGACCTGAATGCCCCTAACTTCAATTAAAAAGTTGCAAAAACTTTCTCGTTGGATGAGCTGCCTCATGGACCATCGGACCTACCATAGCCCATGGTGGGGACCGTTGGGTTGGGGCCGGCTGGGTTGGTCTTCTGGATGATTCCCACGGTGCATGGCCTTGGCGGTCGGGCTGACAGAGTCTGGCCGAGCCACTAGTGTAATTCCACAGTGGGTTCCCATGGCCCATTGAATAAGTGATGTCCATGGTGACTGCTCGATGAGGCTGAGAGTTAGGTCACCTCCCACGGCAAGATTGATGGCTTATGGGACCTTCCACAGCCTGTGGGGCCTGCTAATGCGGCCTAAATCTTACAAAAATTATCCTAATTTCTAATTCTAAATGTTGGTTCAAATTTTGAGGTGTTACAATATCTCCACCTTGTGATCATTCGCCCTCGAATGAAGACTTAACTGGGCTGAAATAGTAGGGAAGGAGTTGTAATCCCTAAAACTGAGTTCTTAAAGCTGAAATACTAGGATAATGATTGAAATCTAACTAAAACATAACTAAACTAAAGTCGTAAGACATGAATGCATGTTGAAAACGCGAGAATAGCCGAGAGAACATGAAACTGAGGGGAATACAAATGAGGAAACTGGGGAAGAACTATTACCTCAAGATGGAGATGAATCGAAAAAAAAGAGGTGAGGGTACTTGTCCATCATGGCTACTTCTACTTCCCAGTAGCTCCCTTAACCGACTGGTTCCTCTAAAGGACTTTCACCGAAGTGACCTCCTTATTTCTCAACCTATGAACTTGACGGGCAAGAATCTAGACTGGGATCTCTTCGTAAGAGAGACTGTGTTTTACTCCCACACTCTCCAATGGCAC
The DNA here is from genome assembly GCA_003996215.1 of Jaltomata sinuosa. NCBI lineage: Eukaryota > Viridiplantae > Streptophyta > Magnoliopsida > Solanales > Solanaceae > Jaltomata > Jaltomata sinuosa. The sequence goes on from QJPP01000400.1 coordinate 397,991, forward strand.
AACTAAGGCTAGATCACCAATGCACTTCTTCAACATGGATATGAAAGACTGGGTATACTAATGCTAAGTCTATGGGCAACTCTAACTCATAAGCCACCTTTCTAACTCTCCTCAGAATCATGTAGGGACCTACATACCAGGGACTAAGCTTCCCCTTTTTACCAAATCTCATGACTCCCATCATAGGTGAAACCTTCTGAAACACCCAATCATCAACTTCAAACTCTAAGTCCCTTCTCCTTATATCTGCATAGGATTTCTAGTGACACTGAAAAAACCTTCTTATGTCCCTGATGAGATTAACTTTTTCCATAGACTCATGGAATGAATATGTCCCTATCAAGGCTGCTTCACCTACCTCAAATCAGCCAATAGGTGATCTACACCTCCACCCATAGAGTTCCTTACAAGAAGTCATCTGGATGCTAGAATGAAAACTATTATTGTAGGCAATTTCTATAAGAGGTAAGTGCTCATCCCAACTACCTTTGAAATCGATCACACAAGCCCTCAATATATCCTCTAAGGTTTGGATGGTATGCTCTGCCTAGCCATTTGTCTGAGGATGAAATGTTGTGCAGAGATTCACCTAAGTACCAAGACCTTTCTGGAAGGATCTCTAAAATTGAGATGTAAATTGAGTACCCCTATCTGAGATGATAGAAAGGGAACTCCATGATCTGACTATCTCATAGATGTAGAGCCTGGCATAATCCTCTGTTGAATCAGTAGTCTTGACATTCAAGAAGTAGGTTGACTTAGTCATCTTATCTACTACCACCCAAATCAAATCGTGTTGTTTATAAGTATGAGGTAAACCTGTAATAAAATCCATATTGATCACTTCCTACTTTCAAGTAGGAAGGGCAATATCCCGAGTCACACCTCCTGGTCTTTGATGCTCTACCTTCACTTACTGTCAATTTGGACATTTAGCCATAAAATCTGCAATATCCCTCTTCATGTCATTCCACCAATATACTTCCCATAGGTCACAGTACATTTTGGTGGCACCGGGATATATGGAATACCTGGAGCTATGAGCCTCTATCAAAATCTGCTGCCTCAACTCATCCACATTAGGAACACATAGGCGACCCTTGTAGAAAACTACACCATCTCCCCCTTGGGAGAAAACCTGTACTCTCTACTGATGGATGACACCTTTCAACTGAAGTAAGATGGGATCACTGTCTATTTTCTCCTTCACCTCAACTACCAAAGAAGATTCTGACCTATTCTGAATTATAACACCACCATCTATTGGGTCTGTAAGGCATACCCCTAGACGAGAAAGACTATGAACATCCTTAGACAATTCCTTCTTTTCTTCCCCCACCTGTACCACACTACCCATAAATAATTTGCTAAGCGTATCAACTACTATATTGGCCTCTCTAGCCACCTTCTTTGATAATGATTTAACTCCTTCTGAGTGAATACATACTGGAGGCTCTTATGGTCAGTAAACACATCCATATGGACACCATATAAATAGTGTCTCTAAATTTTTAAGGCAAAAACAACCACTACAAGCTCAAGGTCATGAGTTGGGTAGTTTTTCTCATGGATCTTAAGTTGTCTGGAGGCATAGGAAATGACCTTACCATGCTGCATCAAAATGCCTAAGACAACTCGGGATGCATCACAATACACTATGAACCTATCTGACACTACCCATAGATAATTTGCTAAGTGCATCAACTACTATATTGGCCTTACCCGTATGGTAAAGCACACTCATATCATAGTTCTTGAGAATCTCTACCCACCTTCTCTAATAAAGATTTAACTCCTTCTGAGTGAACACATACTGAAGGATCTTATGGTCAGTAAGCACATCTATACGGACACTATATAAATAGTGTCTCCAAATTTTGAAGGCAAAAACAACCACTGCAAGCTCAAGGTCATGAGTCGGGTAGTTTTTCTCATGGATCTTAAGTTGTCTGGAGGAATAGGAAATGACCTTACTATGCTGCATCAAAACACAACCCAAGTCAACTTTGGATGCATCACAATACACTACGAACCCATCTGAACCTTTTGGCAGAGTCAAAACTGGAGTTTTGGTCAACCTAGTTTTCAGTTCCTAGAAGTTCTTTTCACACTTATCTGACCACTAAAACTTGACCTTTTTCTGAGTCAACCTGGTAAATAGGGCAGCTATGGATGAAAACCCCTTAACAAACCTTCTGTAGTAACCAGCCAAACCCAAAAAGCTTCTTATATCTGCCAAAGAAGTGGGTCTAGGATAGTTCTTGACGGCCTCTATCTTCTACGAGTCTACCCGAATGCCCTCTTTAGACACCACATGTCCTAAAAGGAAACTAACTATAGCTAGAATTCACACTTACTAAACTTGGTGAATAACTGGCGATCCTTGAGAGCTTGGAGCACAACCCTTAGATGGTTTGCATGCTTATCTTCACTCCGATAATAAACAAGAATGTCATCTATAAAGACAATGATAAACATATCCAAATACTGCTTGAACACCTTGTTCATCAAGTCCATAAAAGCTGTAGGAGCATTCGTTAGTCCAAAAGACATAATTATAAATTTATAGTGACCATACCGAGTTCTGAAGGCTTTCTTCAGAATGTCACTCCCTTTGACTTTGAGATGATGATGGTCGAACCTTAGGTATATTTTAGAAAAGAAACTGGCACCTTAAAGCTAGTTGAACAAGTCATCAATCTTAGGAATGGGATACATATTCTTGATTGTGACCTTGTTTAACTAAAGGTAGTCGATGCACATTCTGAGAGAACCATCTTTTGTATGCGCAAAAAGAACTGGAGCACCCCATGGAGAGATTCTAGGCATGATTAAACCTTTATCGAGAAGGTCTTTCAGTTTTTCCTTTAATTCCTTAAGCTCAGATAGAGCTATTTTGTAAGGTGGAATTGAAATAGGCTGGGTATCTGGGAGGAGATCTATTTTGAAGTTAACTTCTCGCTCGGGAGAAACTCCATGCAGATATTTGAGAAACACTTCTGGGAATTCATTAACCACTAGGATGGACTAAAGAGTTGGGGTCTTGTGCTTTGAATCCTTAACCCAAACAAGATGGTCGATACACCCTTTGGAAATCATTTTTCTGGCCTTAAGCTAAGAGAAAAAATTGACCTACAGGCACTGAGGTACTACCTTTCCACTCTAAGACTGGCTCATTTGGAAATTAAAACCGAACTACTTGATTTCTACAATCGACTAAAAGCATATCAAGAATTTAGCCAATCCATGCCAAGAATAATATCGAAGTCAGCCATATCTAACTCTATAAGATTAACTAAGGTGACTGATAAGTTGGTAATTTACCAACGTATTGAGCCTTTATTCATGAATTATTGCCATGTTTTGATGAGAATTAGAAGTACTTATTGCCTTAATTGACATAAATGCAGGTATTCTTAGCCGAGTGAAGAAAGTAAAGGAATTAAACCCAAAGAGCTTCAAAAGAAGTTAAAGTGTGAACGTGATCAGAAAAGGGAAAGAAGTTGTCAAGGGGTGCGACAAGCATGCGATCTACACAAAGGCACCTGCAAAATACAGGTGCCATCGTATAAGAAAATAGCAACTGCCTAAGCAGTGACCAACATGCGAGCTGCACATCGCCAGATGTGATCGCACCTCCCTTTGCACTTGGGTCGCACATGCGGCTGGTCTTCACTATTAGGAAAGGAAAGCATATACGAGTCGCAAATCGCAGGGTGCAATCGCATGTGCATTCACATATCGATCGCACCTGCCCCAAAGGGCCTTTTTGTCCAAAGTCATATGACGTAATTAGGAAGGTTATAAAACCCGTTTTGGGGTGTGTAACTGAGATACAATTCAGTTTTTACTTTCTCCAAGGAAGAGCATTGGGAGTATACTTTTTCTTTTCTTTTTCCTCATTGAAAACACTATTTGTAAAGATTTTGGGCTTGAAATTATACTTAGCTTTCAATATGAATAGAATTTTAGGAAACTCATTTTGTAAATTCTCTTGTTACTTTAATATGAGAAGCTAAATTCTATTATAGGAGTATGTGAATGATGGGTGTTTGAATTTGGGTATGGGTATTGATTAATTATGCTTATAATTTATTATTTAGTATGGGTCTATTGAATTCTTCATGGTTTAATTATAAAATTTATGGTTGCAAATATTAATTGAGTTTACTAATTTTCTTCTTTCTTGAAAGAGGAGCTCATAAATTGGGTAAGAATTCAATCGGGGAAATTTGGGATTTCCACCATAGATTAAGGGTAGAAATAGCTTGATCAAAGGAAATTCTCATCTAAGAATCAAAACTAGAAGTAGTTTGATTCACCCAAGTATTTAATTGGTTGTTTATGGTAAAACTATGGTGCTTGATCAAAAACCATGGTACATATATTTGGAAGGTCAAAAGACTACCAAATATAGCTCGAACTAAGCTACCCATACCTTTAATCAAAAGTTATTAATCAATTCCCTAACCCATTGTAGAATTCCATTGGAAGCATACCCCTAGTCTTCCTACTCTTGATCATCAAATTGTGTTTATGTTATTCTCATGTTAAAATTGTGATTCGTTACGTCCCAAACCTTTTCCCCAATTTTTACTTTTGTTTGATCGAACACGTACTCGCTCTAGTGATTATTATTCAACAATTTGTTGGGGAATCATCACACCATTCCTCGTGGATACAACCCCGATATCTGTTAGGTTATTTATTATTTTGTACGATGATCGTTACCACCTCTTTTGGGAAAGTGCTTTTGAACATCATAAAAAATGGCGCCATTTTTGGAGAATATTTTTTTATTTGCCATTTGATTATCATTTAATTCACTTTTTGAGTGTTTGTTCCCTTTTACTTTTTTGTTGTTTGTCTTGATTGTGAACAGGTTGCCTATGAGTCAAGCGGATGACCAAGAGAGTGTTAACGAATTTATAGACGTGGAAGATGGACATGTGGTCCATGGTGTTGTAGGTGTAATCTGCCTATCCCCAACTATTGGAAATGTCATGTTCCATGTGATAAGCACGATGCTTTATTTGATACAAATTAAAAGTCTCTTTGAAGGGCTGGCTCATGAAGATGCCAACTGGCATATCTGAAACTTTGTTGAAATATGCTAGCATTTCAACATCAACAATATATCCCAAGAGTCAATCTAACTCCGATTGTTCCCTTTCTCTCTTATGGGGGAAGCAACAACATGACTTGAGGAGCTTCTGAAAGGATCTATTACAACATGGAATGGAATTGTGAAAGCCTTCTTGGTGAGATTCTTCCCACCTTCTTGGATGATGCAGCTAAGGGATAATATCACCAACTTTTGACAACTACCGGATGAGCCATTGCATGAAGCATGGCTGAGATTCAAGAAGAAGCTATTGTTATGTCCAAACTATGGGTTGCTGGATAATGTTCTCCTCCAAAGCTTCTATAGTGCACTAGACTCTATGAATAAATCAGTCGCTAACAACATTGCAGAAGGATCTATTATGGACCAATCTTATGGTCTCGCTGCTGCTCTTCTTGATCAAATGACAAAAACTAATAGAGCGTGGCATACTAGAGAAGCCAATGTCTCATTGGGTGTTACCTCTTCCATAATGAATAATGAGATAAGGCAAAAAGAGGAGGAAAGAGATGAAACCATAGCCAAAATGATGACTCAAATCGACTTATTAGCCAAATAGTCATCAAATCGACTTATTAGCCAAATATATGATGGGAGCTGGGACCAAAAGTGTCAATGTCGTGGGTACTTATGGTTTAAAAGATCATGATGAAGTTGGTATTCATACATCGGGAGATGAGGATCTATGTTATCTATCGGTGGGTTCTCTCCCGGGATATCAAGGTGCCAATCAAGGCAACTGGAAACCAAGGGATGAGAATCAAGGTTGGAGAGATTGTGAGTGAGATCGTAAAAGGGAAAATGATTGATATAACCATCGAAGCAATAATCCCTATGTGACTCCACCAAAGGCAAATGCTTCTCCTTATCACCCAAGTGTAAGTGACTCGGCCAGCTCTAAAATTGAGGATATGTTGTCAAAAGTGCTACAAAGAGTGAAGTCCACAAATAAAGGGGTAAAAGATCTAAAGAGTGATGTATCTACTCTTCATCAAACTGTGAACTCCCATTCGTTATCAAGTAAGCACTTGGAAGCTCAAATGAACCACATCTCTTCTCAAATGAATCCTTGTCAAAAGGGTACTCTTCCTAGTAACACTCTTGCAAACTCAAAGAACGATGGTCATATAATGGCAATTATTACTAGAAGTGGAAGGAGGTTGGACAAAGTGAGAAAATTGATCAATGAAGCTATGGTTGACTTGAATAACAGAATTTCACAAGAGGTCATGACTGACAAGAGTGATGATATGAGTCCAAATATGGGGGTGAATCTTAGTACACCCAATGTGATTGTTGACGATGATAGCCCATAAGAGGAGAAGGATGAAAGTGAGTTGCCTACTCAAATTGCTATTAAGATCAAGGAGGAAACTCCAAGTGTGCCAAGGACATTGCCTAAAAATCATCCTCCATATCTCCAGAGATTGATTAAGAAAAAGGAAGATAATCAATTCAAGAAGTTTATAGACATGTTCAGCAAACTATCTATTAAGATTCCTTTGGTTGATGCTCTCATGCAAATGTTGGGTTATGCAAAGTTTATGAAAGAGTTACTAAAGAAGAAGAGGGTGATTGATGTGGGGAAAGTTGAGGTGTCCCATAGTTGCAGTGCAGTGATAGCAAGTAGCATCACTCCCAAGCGAGAGGATCCGGGTGCTTTCACCATCCCATACACCATTAGGGTATTCCTATTCAAGAAACCCTTATGTGACCTCGGGGCAAGTATCAACTTGATGCTCGTCGTGATTTTTAGAAAATTGGGTCTAGTCACTCCTAAACCCACACCTAGGAGGCTACTAATGGCTGACCATTTAGTAAAGTACCCGATGGGAATACTCTTTGATGTGTTGATGAAGGTAGACAAGTTCATCTTGTTGGCTGATTTTTTGGTCTTGTATTGTGATGTTGATCTTGAAGTGCCCATCATTTTTGGGAAACCACTTTTGGCCATAGAAGGGACCTTGTTGATGTGGAGGTAGGGGATCTTAAATTTTGAGTGGAGAGAAAAAAAGTCACGTTCAACATGTGTCAACCCACCAAACCACTAGATGGGTATAGAGTTGTGTCCGTGATTGCTACCGAGGGAAAGATGATTTATGTCCTTGGAGAGGTTGAGATAAAGGATGTACCACCCAATGATCAACTTGTGGTCTTGAATGTTCACGAAAAGACGAATTCAAATTACACCCTCCAAGTGCCCATATCTATGAAGCTGTCAACTTGACAACAAGAGGAGGTGATGCAGATTTTAAAGAAGTACTTTCGATGCTTTGGTTGGGATCGTGTCCATTGTCTTGGCATGACTCGAGGCTATGATTTATCCATGAGGTACTATCATCAAGCCACGACATAAAATCAAGTGCTTCTTGGGAGGCAACCCAAGTGTTTAAGTTTATTTTCTTTACCTTTTGTTGGTTTTGGTGTGTTTTAGAAATGCATGGAGGTTGAAAAATGAATAAGTGGAAGAAAAATCTCAGAGGTCATATGCGATAGGCCATGCATTTTGCATTTCCCATTGTGCAGCCGCATGTGGCGTCGCACAGACAAACAATGAGCTGAGAAGAAAAAATAAAATCTGAAGGCATATGCAATCAAGGGTGCAAATCGCACCCTCCATTGTGCGTGTCTCACCTCTGTCACATGCCAAACCAGAAAGCAGGAAAAAATCTGGCTCAAGATCATCATTTGTGAAGTGACATGCGAGACACACATTTCCATGTGTGAATCGCACGTCACAGCGCATGCAAGCAAGTTTAAAATATTTTATTGACCTACCCATTAATCAACCTGACCTGGACTTTGACCCGCATATCTCCCACTTCTTTTCTCCTTATTAAACTGTCTTCTTCTCCCTTTGTCTCCCACGAACACTCTAAAATCCACCATTATTCTCCACCAAAATCCCTAAATCTTCCACAACTTCCCCAAAACCTCCTTCTCCCTCAAAACCACTCTATCACCGCCGATATCTCCGCACCACACCTTTTTCGGCAAAAAAATTGGATCTCCATTGTTAGGCACTAAAAGATTTAAGTTTTTCATTTTTACTCCCTCGTCTTCACTTGTGGTAAGTTCTCCAACGTTAAACCCTTATTTTTAAGTAGATTGAGAATGTTATTTGTGAAGCATGCTAAACAATATTGATTTTTAGTGAGATCTGATTTTTGGGACACCAATTTTGGTGGTTAATGTCGATTTTGCTTGAGAAAAACTTGGTAGATCTTGATTATAGATTGATGCATGCAACTTGTGTTAAATTTTAGCTCGTAATTTTATGTTTTTTTGGTGAATTCTGAGTAACTCACTTGCGTTAATGCATGGTTTGGCCCAATAATAGATTGGGTGGCGTCACTCTTAAGGGTAAATTATCATCTTCATAAGGTTTTGATTGAATAATGTCATGTGGGCTGAAATTATTTATACCACTACGCCCTTATGCTATTTGAATTGCTTATGATTGTTCGGTGAGTGCTTTGGTTGAGGGAAGGTAGTGCTTTGGTTGAGGAAAGTGAATTCGTGTTGCGATAAAAGTGTTTAATTGATTTTTGTGAATGCTTGATGTTCCCGATGATAGATGGGGTAACATCCTTCATAAGGGAAGTCGTTAAGAAAATCTTTAATAATGTGTGGATCTTGAATGTCTTTGAAGTTTTTCAGGGAAGTCTGAGTACCCGGATAACTTAGTTATTGGTCAATTCATGTTTAGGCCATGTTAAAGTTTGTGTTTATCACCTTGGTTGCACTTGTATTCCACAAGTATTGCTAAACGAATCGCATATGCAACACACTTAGAAATGAGAAATTGAAAATTTCTTACGGTTTCCTTATGCAGAATAAATAGAGGGGTGACCGAAGCCGACAAAGGCCGCCTACGTATCTCATTCTTGAGAATTCAGGTCAAACGTAGTTCAAGATAAAAAGTAAAAAGACAGACTTTTCTAAGGGGTTGACCAAACCCGACACAAGTCACCTACGTAATTCATTTTTGAGAATTCAGGTCAAACATAGTTCGTACAAAGAGGATAGGGAAATTTTAAGCTATTAAAAAGCATAAAACGATTACAATCAGAAAATGCGATTACAGGAAAAGAAATAAAAGGAAAAGAAACCGTCTTCAGGCATAGTATCTCTTCACGACATCAGAGTTGATTAGCTTGGGCCACACTTGGCCATCCATCTCGGATAAAATCATAGCCCCTCCAGATAGCACTTTATGGACTACATATGGTCCTTGCCAATTTGGTGCAAACTTTCCTTTGTATTCCTCTTGATGAGGAAAAATACGCTTAAGGAACAACTGTCCTATGCAAACATGCGAGCTCTTACTCTCTTGTTGAATGCAAGAATCATTCGGTGCTGGTATAATTTGTCGTGGCACACAATGCTCATTATTCTTTCATCAATAAACATGAGTTATTCATAGCGGGCGCGAACCCATTCTTCATTGCTCAGACCAGCTTCTTGAATGGTCCTAAAGGAGGGTATTTCAACTTCAGCCGGTATCATAGCTTCCGACCCATAAATTAACACATAAAGAGCTGCCCCAGTCAATGTTTCGATGGCCGTCTGGTATACCAATAAAGAATAAGGCAACATCTCATGCCGAGATCGGTGACTATCAATCAGCTTCCTTAAGATCTTCTTGATATTTTTGTTGGCAGCTTCCACGGCTCCATTCATTTGCAGACAGTATGCAGTTGAATTCCGGTGAGTAATTTTGAATTGCTCACATATCTCTTTTATCAAGTGACTATTCAGATTTGCTCCATTATTTGTGATGATTGACTCAGGAATCCCGAATCGGTAAATCAAATTGTTTTTGAAAAAGTCAGCTACAACCTTCTTGGTAACCGACTTGTAAGAAGTGGCTTCCAACCATTTGGTAAAGTAGTCAATGGCAACCAAAATGAATCTGTGTCCATTTGAAGAAGGCAACTCGATTGGACCAATGACATCCATGCCCCAGGCTATAAAAGGCCAAGGTGAGTTTTTAGCATGAAGCTCACTAGGCGGCACTACAATCAAATCTCCGTGGATCTAGCACTTGTGACACTTCTGTACGAACTTGCTACAGTCGTTTTCCATGGTCATCTTGAAATATCCGTCTCGCAAGATCTTCTTGGCTAAGGTGAATCCATTCATATGAGGTCCATACACTCCGTTATGCACTTCTTCTAACAACTTTGTGGCTTCAACCGAGTCCACACATCTTAAGAATCAAAGGAACGGAGTTCTCCTATAAAGGATTTCTCTGTTTAGGAAAAGGTTATTGGCCATTCGGTAGATTGTCTTCTTTGGTTGGCGATCAAATCTTTTGGATAGACTCCAGCTTCTACATACCTCTTGATATCGCAAAACCATGGTTTCTCGTCTGGTTCTGCTTTGACTTGTGCATAATATGCAGGTTGCTCTTTTAAGCTTATCACCAATGGATCGATATAATTCTGGTCGGGATGCTGAATCATGGAGGATATGGTTGTCAAAGCATCAGCGAATTCATTCTGTAGTATGAGCACCAATTGCTAAGCAACGGGTACCCAGCAGGCATCATCGGCCGATTGAGCACATATAAGATATAAAACCAGTAAATAGCAGATAGCAAGAAAGCAGTCATGGAAGCAATAGATAAAGCACAAGGAACTAGCACGGAGAATAGACAACCAAGAGTTATAAGCAAACAATGCTAGCACAGAAGATATATACACATAGAACGTAGGTGAAAGAAGGAAAAAGGACGCACCTGGGATCCTTGCAACAACAGTATATATAAGAAAAATTCAAAGAGATGGGTGGTATACCGGTAACCTCAAACTAACAGAAAGGAAAAAAAGCAAGCCAACAATTGAACTAGAAATCACATACTAACAGAAACATGCCTAAGACATCAAAGACCAAGATAAAGATAAACATAATCCACCTATAAGTCAAGCCTAAGATGGAATAACTAACCAACAAATATCAAAATACGCTAAACAAGACCAGGATAAAATAAGAATCAAACTCCACAATCGTTCAGAAAGCTATACAATCAGAATCTAATTAATATGGGACCCATTAGCCCCTCAATAATCTCGGAGTCTAATAATCGGAGCCTCCACAGGCTAAACCTGTCACGACCCAGACCACCGTGAGTGGCACTCACCCAACCCCTGGATGAGCGAACCAATAGAACTCAACCACCGTGTACTGGTAGGATCATCAGTCAGTTCCAAATAAACAGTATATGAACAATACAAAAGTCAAGTAAGAGCACAGGAAACATGTAAACAAGCCAACAGGTAATTCTAGACTACAAGTCTCTCCTTAGCTTGTCCCCACATGTTATCCACTTTCACAGCTATGATCAACAATCCACAATAAACAATAATTATACCATATTTCATATCCCGTACCCACCCTGGATCCCTTCTAGACAATACCTAAGTGTCAAACATATAATTCGATCTACACCAAGACCAACTCACAAATTAATATGATGATAACCCAGCCTCTCAAGGACAATGTGCACAATCACAAATCATAAACACAACCTGGTCCACTCAGGGAACCATTAGTAAAAATGCAATAATACAATAAAGTAAACCGATACCAGGCGTGGTACCAGAGCAAACCAGATAGTATTTCCCGTACCAGGCGTGGTACCCAAGCCAACCGTTAGTATATCCCGTATCAGGCATGGTACCCGAGCCAATCATTAGTATACCCGTACCAGGTGTGGTACCCGAGCCAACCGAATGTCACATAAATCCACAGTCACAAATAATGAACAATCAACACTTGTAAACCAATAAGCAATAACACCTAGTTCATTTCACATGACTAAAAATGGGACTCTTAGACATTCCTAATCATTCCCTAAACATGCAACACATACAATACTTAGACCAAAGTACTCAAACATACAATGCATACAGGAATCAATAACCATTACCTACCTCGAATAATCAAGCTCTAAACTGCCGGAGCTTAACCTTTTTCAGGATCCCTTGCTTGTTCTTGGTCTAGAAACAAACACATAAACACTATAGTTAATTAACTGGCCTAAATTACCCAAATTATAAAAAATTCTAATCCCCGGGCCAAACCATGATCATCCCAACCCTTTCCGGGCTTTCCTGTCATTAATTCACCTAAGATTATCATTTATACCGATACATTTAGAGAATTTAAGCTTGGTGTTCATTACACATTAACTATAAACAATACCCAAGAACTCTAGCACCCTAGAATTCCCCTTTTTCCCCAGATTCTACAATCCTAGGTTATCCCAAACCTTTCCCCAAGTCCACCCCTAGCAATTCTATAGTGTAGGAAAGATATTACGGAGTTTGGGGAGTAGAATCCTTACCTTTAGGATAAAAAATGGTGAAAACGGATGGAAATCACCCAAAATTGTCCCCTTCTTCTCCCAAAATGTTTTGAAGAAAACTGAACTGTTTTGGGGAAGTTTCTACATTAAATCCTGTCGCACTCTGCTATAGCGGTCCGCTCCACTATAAAAGTACCACCGTAGCGGAGTCATCCGCTATGGCAGAGGCTGACCGATGTTGACTTTCGATGTAGCAGTATTTTCTCCACTACAACGGAGGTCTCTATGGCAGAGTGTCAACCACTACGGCAGTTGACATTGGACAGAAAGTCGTAAAGTCCCCAAAATTGGTCCATCTTACAACACACTTATTTTTTTGACGTCCCAGAATAACACCTTCACGTCAACCTCGATTTCGAGAGTTCTACTTACCCGAATTCGATTTTGAAAAGTCCCCCGGAGTCCTTTATGTCTTAGCTAAATGGAAAACTAGCTCAAATCAAGATATTTAACCCAATCCTTACCCGGATTTCCCTAGACCATACCTCGCTCCAAAACCAGCTGAAACTAGCCTAGCTCAGAATTTCAAACTCCCAAACCCGGAGTTTTCTCACTCTAAGATAGGCACAAATGGTTCACCCGTAATGCTGTACCCGATCATTACAAAACCACTCATCCAATTGATATCAAAAGTCCAAGCTAGCTCTACAAGACGATAGAAGTAATATAATTTACCTACAGTCCCAACAGCCACCCATAAAACCGAGGAACACAATCAAGTGAAAACAAACCCTTCGACTGCCCATACAACCAGAGTGTACACTGAACACATAGCAAACAAGGGTAGAATCAGAGTGCCAAATACATGCTAATGATATGATGTGAAAGTAACCAGTATGTTCCCCCTCATGTACCTCAAGGGCCCATATAGAGGCAGGACCCATGGAAGGACTCTACCTGGGTACCTCTCCTACACCGTACACCCTTCGTCCAGCACACACAGCCCAAAGCCCCAGGTCCTGGATCGATAGGGTCCATAGAGGTCTACTCGTAGACCACATACAAAACTGTGTAATCTCATATAGTAGCTCAATACTCAAAACCTCGTAGTACATGCTCGGAATTGAACTAGGTCTAAAATAGTAGTAGTAATCTCAAAAGACCCTCTCAAAGGGTGCCCAAAGGATACTCCAGTATAAATCAGTAGTAAAAGTCTCAATAACCCTCTCAAAGGGTGCCCAGAGCGTATCTGGGCCTAAATCAGTAATAAAAATAAAGTCTAGTGCTACGGTCCTATCGAGCCTAGTATCAGTAGGAAAAATCAAGTCAAAAATCATTCAAATCCTATTTTATCATCATCTATACCAAAAATGGGCCCCCAGGACCATGCAAGATTTAGAAAACCGTCTATAGTAGGCCTGAAGACAAAACAGTGATAAAACATGCAGGGAAAACCTTTTTCATGGATCATATGCTCACCCACAGATATAAATTAGCCCAACAGCTCACAAACATTCCTACCGGCCCTGCACAGGCTCAACAGCTCTACAGCAGACATAACCAGCCTAAAATAAAGGCTCTATGTTCGAGACTCGCGAACATTCTCTAATAACCCACCATCTATGCTCAAGAGTCAATACAAGGCCACACAGGACCACAAGGGTAATGTAAAATACTACACGAATACTACAAATAACATAAGAAATAAACGGTCAGAAAAGGCAGACAAGGTCTGGGGTACCAACTAATACAACCCACCCAAGGATACTAATTAATAAAGTTATAACCTATATACGCAGAGTCTGGATAGGGAAGACCATAACCTACCTGTGGTTCTATAAATAGCTGCGGGGACAGCGTCATCAAGGATCGAACTTCTTCAGGAAGCTCCAATTCACAAAAACACTACCAATACAATAATTTATACGTCAAAACAAGACTAATGATGCCCATATTTTTGTAATAATAGTCGAGTCAAAATTTGGATCACAAATGGGCCATGGGCCTCGCAATCTAAAATTGGAATGAAAAACACCAAAGTGTTTCTTACCATCCCGGGAGAAAATGCTAAAAATTTGAGCAGAAACAGACCACGATTGGGGATCCAAAATAGCCCGCTCAAGAGAGGATTAAAGAAGGAATTTCAAGGAATAAAATTGGGAAATAGGGCAAGAATTACCTACCTCAATGATGGAATTACGTCAAGAATACGAATTGGACGATTCCTCAAACATGCAGACACCAAAGGGGCAGCTTGTACAAAGGATTTTCAAACTTTGAGAAAGGTTCAACAAAGGTGGTTTCCAACAATTAGGAGAAGAACAACTTAGGGGAAGAAGAACTTACCAAAATCGTTCAAGAAGCGAGACTTTCCAATCCAATTGATGAATTCTCCAAGCTAAGACTAAAAGAAGAATTTTGGTAGAGAGGATTTTCAGTTTGGAGTTGGGAATAAATGAGAAAAAGAGATGGAAAAATGAAAGGATCAAAAATATATAGTTGATGGTCGTTGGTCAGCGTGATCGCGCTGAAGGAAGGATCCCAGACTAGCGCTATTGCGCTACAGGAGAGCGATCGTGCTGAAGGGAATAACACAAACCAGCGCTATCGCGCTACAGGAGCGCGATCGCGCTGAAGACCACCAGAAAAAGAAAAACCAGCAACAGCCAAAACTTCTACGGGACATTCCGAGCATAATTAAAACCCGATACTCGAAAACTAATAGTGCTATTAGAGTGAAAGCGACATTACAGACTCAGCAGAATCAACAAAACTTCTATACGAGGTCATCTCGGAGAAATTTTGACCTAAGTCAACACTAGCTAATGCCAACCAAACACCCAAAATGATCCTGGCTCACCCAGAACCTGAACAAACCAACTAACTAACACAAACTCGGCATTCCGGAGCTAACAGTGCTGATGGAATTTCCATTCGAGATTGTCTTCTCCAAATGTTGCCCAAAGTCAACCAAACAAGCCCAACGATCCTGAAAACATAGAACGAGAGAGAATTCCAAGCTGAAAAGCTCCCGAATCCCAACCAAAGGCCCTACTAGACCAAAGTCCATGCTCCGGAGCTAACGGAACTATCAAAATTTGATTTTGAGCACGTTCACTAAGAATGTTGACTGAAGTCAATGATTTTAAAAGCTTAAAACTCTAAAAACAAGGAACGGCCAAAAAGACCAAACAAATAGCCCAAGCACCAAACTACCAGTCCCAGTACAGGCAAGGTCTGACGGCACAAGAAAGCTAAACACGCGTAAATGATCGGAAGGGTCATTACAGCATCCTCTTTTATATATTAGTAGTAGTAGTAGATCGTGATGTAAACACGATTTTATCTACTTCACATATTTTTTTTTATCAATTGTCTTAACAGTTAAATTGGTTTATTCCTTATTTAAAAATAGTAATTAATTTGGTGAAGGACATAGTTGAGACTAATTAGAATACTACCACTATGAAAACTTAATGTAGTGCATACCCACCTAATTTCTTTTCTATTTATTTTCTAGGATTAGGGTATAAAAAAAAGAAAAAGTAGGGTAGGATTGTGGGGTCATGGGCCTCTTTAACATTTTAAAAGTTTGGGGATACAATACAAGTTACAAAAATTTGTTTTTATCTTTATTAAATATTCCACCATTTATTAAATTCATGTAATAATTCAACTACTTTTCTCTCTCTCCTCAACCCAAGACTCACCTTTCTTCTTTCCGAAATTTCTTGATTGCCTCAAGAAGTTGAAAAAAAAAATCTCTAATCTTCTTCCCCAAGTCAAAATATTCATCCTCTTGTGCTCAGGTAAGTTTATTCTTCTTTCTCGATCAATTTTAGCTCCATTTTATTATACTTTTTTGTTGCATTTTAGTGTAGTAAATTTTGGGTTTTTGCAAGAATTGGATTGTTCTTGATTAAATTTTTCAAAATCTAACATATTTTTAGTTCATGTTCTTGATTCCGCATCTATAACTGAGTTTTGCTTTGGATAATGGCTAGAATTTTTTTGAATTTTTATGCTTATATTGTCTATCGATTTTGATTTTTTTTGCATTTTGATCGACTTTAATGGTGTTCTTGTTTCTGTCTTTTGCATTCTCCCTTTCTAGAATCACTGCTACTTATTTTGCATGTTTGATTAGAGCAGTTCTCTGTTTCTGTTAATAGACCAGTGGTCGATAGATTGACCACTACAAATTGGTTTTTGCTTATAGATTGTAAAGTATGGCTAAAGATAGAAAAAACATTAAAGTATCTGCTTCTACTACTTGAAGCAGTAAGAAACGTAAAGCTGAAGAAGTTTTCAAAACTTCAAAAAGAAAAAAAATAGTCATCGAGTCGGAGTTGGAAACAGAAAGTATGGTCGAGATTGAGAGATATGAGAACAGTAGTACCTAGGAGAGTTAGGATGTTGAGTGTAGCAAAGAGGAGAGTGAACGGGAGAGTGAAGGGGAAAGTGAAGGAGAAAGTGATGATAGTAGAGATGGAGATGGAGATGGAGATGGAGATGATGATCCCCTATCCTTGCCAATTTGTGCAAGAGATATCTCCGTTGAGTTGTATGGCCTAGCTACGTAGATGGATGATTTAGGTTCTTTTCAAGAAAAGATTTTTGTGAGATAAAGGATGGCGGTTTATTGGGACTTTAGGAAAACTCTAGTTGAGCAAAAGCTCTATGATGATTTTAAGAAAACCTATTTTAGACACTTGAGACATTTGCCAAAGTATTTTAAATTCAATGGACAGATGGTCCATTATATGTTGTTGTGACGTGTCAAGAATAACAAAAAGTTACATGAGATTTGGTTAAGTATGAACGATAAGCCAGCTTATTTCGACTTAAAGAAATTTGCTTTGATTACGGGGCTGAATTATTCAGCATACCCTCGTAAATCAAAAATGAACAAAAGTCCTCTAAAATGGTAAAAGTTTTTATTTCAAGGTGACCAAGAACAAGAACATCACTGCTGCAAGGTTGATAAGCTTGATCAAAGGTAATCGGTTGAATAAGGAGCATAAGTTGAAGTGTACTTTAGTTTGGTTTGTGCACTCGATGCTGCTGGCGAAGGATCCGTCGAAGAAGGTGGATTCAAACCACATCAAAATGGCGGCTGATTCAGATTTCTTCGGAAGTTATCCATAAGGAAAGAGTCATTTGGGCTAACAATGAGCTATTTAGATAAGAAGATTGATTTGAGCAAGAAGAAAAAAACTTTTGATAAGAAGAATAATGCATCGTACGCTTTATACGGCTTTCCCTGGGCATTTCTAGTACTCATCATCTACCATCTTATCGATTTATTAAAGATTCTTGCCTATTTATGCAGTAATACATAGACTCTATATATTTATTAATTCTTCTATTGATTGCAGGTTTGGATTGTCATGACCCCGACCATCGTGAGTGGCATCCACCCGACCCCCGGATAAGCGAACCATTAGAGTCCAACTCTTAGCCTAGCCTAACAGCTTAAAACCAGTGCAAAAAGTAAACTAGCATTCAATCTTGAATAAAACCAACTCTATAAATAAATAAAATAAACTGTGGAAATCCCTCCCTAGAATCTGAAAGTCATCGTACTGAAAACATCTATCAAGCTAGAGTACGGGGATGCAACCCCAAAATAAAAAAAAAAGTCTAAGCCCGAAACAAGTGGGCTACAACCAATAAGAAAGAAACCAAGGCAGCTCGATCGAATAGCTCACCCTTGATATCTTGAAATGTCTCGCCTACAAGTGAGGTCGTGCGTCAACCGCCGGAAGATTTCCTATACTCACAAAAAGATAAGCAAGTGCAGTATCAGTACACAACCACAATGTACTGGTAGGATCATCATCTAGTTCTAAGTAAAACAGTGTATGAAAAAGTTCAGAAATCAAGTAAGAGTACAGAAAATACATAGGCAAGTCAACATGTATTCTTAGACTACAAGTCTCTACGTAACTTGTCCCACATGTAAATCACTTCACAGTTATGATCCAAAATCCACAACACAAACAGTCATATTCTGCTACATATCCCGGACCCACCCTGGATCCCATCTAAACAACACCTAAGTGTTAGACAAACAACCCGATCTACACCAAGACCAACTCGTAAGCAATATGATAACCCGACTTTCAAGGACCAAAATACGCAACCGCAATTCAAGTTCACAACCCAGTCCACTCAAGGAACCATTAAATAAAGATGCAACAACACAATAAAGTAAACCCCTACCAGGCATGGTACCCGAGCCAGCCGTTAGTATTATCCCATACCAGGCGTGGTACCTGAGCCAACCATTAGTATATTTCATACCAGGCATGGTACCCGAGCCAACCATTAGTATTATCCCATACCAGGCGTGGTACCCGAGCCAACCAAAGTCAAATAATTCAGAGTCACAAAAATGAACAATCAACTTGTAAAACCAACAAGCCCAATACAACGTTCAATTTACCAGACTGCTAACAAGACTATTAGACACTTCTAATCATTCTCT
Organism: Jaltomata sinuosa; assembly: GCA_003996215.1. NCBI lineage: Eukaryota > Viridiplantae > Streptophyta > Magnoliopsida > Solanales > Solanaceae > Jaltomata > Jaltomata sinuosa. Next base: position 416,918 of record QJPP01000400.1, read on the forward strand.
AAGCAATGAATTTCATACAAATACTTAGATAAGAGTACTTAAACACACACAACATACAGGAAGCAAACCATCACCTACCTCAAAATGATTCAAAGCTCTACACAACTGGAGCATTCCCATTTCCTAAAGTTCCTGCCGGGTCTTGGTCTAAAACAACACACAATAACTAATAATTAATCTTTATGGCCTAAATTTCACCCGGATTACATATAATCCTAAACCCCAGGCCACCCATTATCATTCCACCCTTTTTCCTTGGATTCCCTTCATTAGCTCACCTAGTTCTACCATTTTTACGGATAAAATTAGGAAATTAAGGTCACATGATCATAAAACAGTAAATTTAGCAACACCCAAGAACTTTTACACATAGAATCCCCCCTTTTCCCCAGATTCTACCCTCTCTAAGTCATTCCAAACCTTTTCCCAAGTCCACTCCTAGCAATCCTACTGCATAGGAAACGTATTACGGAGTTCAAAGAGTAGAAACCTTACTTTAGGGAAGAAAAACGAGAAAGAATGGAGGGAAAACGCCTGAAATCACCCTAGCCCTTCGCCCAAATGAACTTGTCAAAACTGGATGTTTTTGGGGAAGTTTCTGCATTAAATCCTATCATGCTCCACTATAGCGGTCCGCTCTATAGCAGTACCACCGTAGCGGAGTCATCCGTTATGGCGAAGGCTAACCAATGTTGACTTCCGCTGTAGAGGTAATTTCTCCGCTATAGCGAAGGTCTCTATGGCAGAGTGTCAACCGCTATAGCGGTTTACACGGGACATAAAGTCATAAAATCTCCAAAACTAGTCCATTTTACAACACACTTATTTTCCCGACATTCCGAAACAACCTCTTCACATCAACCTCGATTCTGGGAGTTCTACTTACCCGAATTCAATTCTGCAAAGACCCCTGGACTCCTTTATGTCTTGGCTACATGGAAACATAGCTCAAATTAAGACATCTAACCCAATCATCACCCAGATTTCCCTAGACTATACCTCACTCAAAAACTGGCCGAGGCTAGCCTAGCCCAGAATTTCAAACTCCCAAACCCAGAGTTTTCTAACTCTAAAACTTGGCACAAAAAGTTTACCTATAATGATGGACCCAGTCATTATAACAGATACCAATTTACCCATCGTTCGTCCCCGAATGATCAAACCTGAAAATATGGAAAGATAAAGAAGGAAGGAGTAATACATGTATCCTCAAACAAGTAAGGGTACTTGTCCCGCATATCCCTCTTGGTTTCCCAAGTGGCTTCCTCAACCAGATGATGCTTCCATTGAACCTTTACCATACTGATCACCTTTGTCCTCAATTTCTAGACATCATGATCAAGAATCAGAATTGGCTCCTCTTCATAGCGAAGATCCTTATCAAGTAACACCTCATTCCACTTGATGATGTAGTCCCCATCACCATGGTATCGCTTAAGCATAAATACATGGAATACCGGATGGAAACCCGACAAACTAGGTGGCAGTGCTAACTTGTAAGCCACTGGCCCTATAATTTTGAGAACCTCAAACGGATCGATGAACCAAGGGTTGAGCTTGCCCCTATTACCGAATCGCATGACTCCCTTCATTGGTGACACTTTCAGCAACACTTGTTCACAAACCTGAAATTCCATGTCCCGGACCTTGCGATCCGCATATTCCTTCTGCCTGCTTTGGGCAGCTAGTAACTTGGCCTGAATACCTCTTACCTTTTCTTATGCTTCCTTTACCAAGTATACGCCCAAAGGTTTCACATCGCCTTTCTCAAACCACCCAATCGGTGACCTATAACTCCTCCCATACAGAGCCTCAAATGGTGCCATGTCGATACTGGAGTGGTAGCTATTGTTATATGAGAACTCATACAATGGTAGAAACTGGTCCCAATGACCCCCTAAGTCAATCACACATGCTCTCAGCATGTCCTCCAATACCTGAATCGTCCTCTCCGACTGACCATCAGTCTGAGGATGGAAGGCTATACTAAAGGTTAGTTAAATGCCCAACTCTTCGTGCAACTTACCCCAAAACTTGGAAGTAAACTGCGTACCCATGTCTGAAATGATAGACAGTGGCACTCCATACAATCTCACAATATCCTTCACGTAGACCTTAGCCAATTGCTGCGAATTGTAGTCCACCCTGACCAAAATGAAGTGAGATGACTTGGTCAGTCTGTCAACAATGACCCAAATAGAATCATACTTCCCCAAGGTCTTGGGGAGATCCACCACGAAATCCATGGCTATTCTCTCCCACTTTCACTATAGAATGGGCATCCTCTGAAGTAGTCCTGCAGGTCTCTGGTGCTCATACTTTACCTGCTGGCAATTCTGACACTTGGACACAAAATCAGCTATGTCCCTTTTCATACCAGGCCACCAATAAAGTTGCCTCAAATTCCTGTACATCTTAGTTACACTCTGATGAATTGAATAACGCAAACCATGAGCCTCTGCCAACACTTTCTGAATCATGTCATCAACTCAAGGAACACATATCCTTTATCTAAAGTTTAATACACCGCCAAAGTCCAACGTGATATCCCCGGACTCTCCGGATATTGCCTTGCCTCAAAACCTGCTCAACTGCAAATCCTGAAACTGTTTGGCCTTTATCTCCTCTATGAATATGGATTTGACCTCAACACTGGCCAAGATCCCACCTTTCTCTGAAATACCCAAGTGCATGAACTTGGACTCCATTGCCTGAATTTCCCTTGCCAAATGTCATTTGGACACTCCCAAACAAGCCAAACTGCCCTTGCTAGATGTCTTCTAGCTCAATACATCTGCCACCATATTAGCCTTACCCAGATGGTACTGAATAGTCACATCGTAATCCTTCAACAACTCCATCTACCTCTTATGCCTCAGGTTCAAATCTTTCTGAGTGAAGACATGCTACAGAATGCGATGATTAATGAACACTTCACACTTGACACCATAAAGATAGTGTCTCTAAATCTTGAGTGCAAAGACTACCGCTGCCAACTCTAAATCAAGAGTAGCATAGTTTCTCTCATGCACCTTCAACTGCCTAGAAGCATAGGCTATCACATTTCTATCCTGCATCAACACAGCACCCAAACCAGAATGTGAAGCATCATGGTAAATAATAAAGTCTTTACCTTCAACTGGCAAGGACAAAATATGAGCTGTGGTCAGAAGTGTCTTGAGCTTTTGGAAGCTCTCCTCGCACTTGTTAGACCATACAAATGGTACATCTTTCTGTGTCAGCCTTGTCAAGTGAGTAACAATGGAGGCAAAATCCTTAACAAACCTCCGGTAATAACCTGCAAGCCCAACAAAACTCCTCACCTCAGTCACAGAGCTAGGCCGAGCCCAACACTTTACTACCTCTATCTTCTGGGGATCTACCATCACCCCCTTTTCTGACACTACATGCCCCAAGAATGCTACTGAAGTTAACCAGAACTCACACTTGGTGAACTTTGCAGAAAGCTTTTGACGCCTCAAAATGTCTAACACTATATGGAGATGTTCAGCATGCTGATCCCTACTCTTGGAGTATATCAAAATATCATCAATGAAAATGACGACAAACGAATCCAAGTAATATTTAAACACCCTATTCATTAAACTCATGAATGTTGCCGGTGCATTGGTCAAACCAAACGACATTACTCAGAACTCATAATGCCCATAGAAAGTCCTAAATGTAGTCTTAGAAATGTCCTCAGGCCTAATTTTTAACTGGTGATACCCTGACCTCAAGTCAATTTTTGAAAACACTGATGCACTTGTTAACTGGTCAAACAGATCATCAATATGGGGTATAGGGTACTTATTCCAGATGGTAACCTTGTTCAACTGCTTGTAATCTATGCACATCCGTATATTACCATCCTTATTCTTTACAAACAATACCAAAGCACCCCAAGTCGAAGCACTGGGATAGATAAATCCCTTATCTAGGAGTTCCTGAAGCTGAGTCTTAAGTTCCCTTAACTTTGTTGGATCCATACGATACGAAGGAATGGAAATGGGATGAGTTCTCGGCTCCAAGTCCATACAAAAGTCAATATCACTGTCCGAAGGCATACTAGGCAAATCCGCTAGAAACACTTCTCGGAATTCTAAAACAACTGGAACTGACTCAATAGATGGGGACTCCACACTATCATTCTAGAGATGAGCCAAAAAGGCTAAACACCCTCTCCCCACTAGATTCCTAGCCTGAACGAATGATATAATCTTGACTGGCTTAGACCTGTACACACCTTCCCACTCTAGCCTCTCCTTGCCCGGAATCTCTAGAGCCACAGTCTTGGTGTTACAATTTAACACGGCATGATAAGAGAATAACCAGGTCATGTCCAAAATCACCTCAAAGTCAACCATATCCAGGATTACCAAGTCTACCCAAGTATGCAACCCCATAAAAACAATAGAACAGTTACGATAAACATGAGTCACCACTACCGACTCTCCAACCGGGGTAGAAACATGGATAGGGGAATCAAGGATATCACATACCAAGTCCAGACCCAACGCAAAACTCACAGACAGATAATAATATGTAGAACCGAGGTCAAATAGCATCGAAGCCATTTTATCACAGAAAAGAATGGTACCTGTGATTATTGCATTTGATGCCTCAACCTCGATCCTCCCTGGAAATGCATAGCAGTGAGTCCGATCATCAATCTGGGCAACCTCTCTGGCCAGATATGCCACACGCGCTACTGTTACCTTTGTCTCCCCGGCCTCCCTGAAAGTTACATGTGCCTGAAGTTGCATCCATTCTAAGAGCCGTAGGATCTGCTGGCTGACTTTCCAGAGCCTGATTTTAAACACCCGCGGGTATGGCTCCAGCACCAACCAAACCACTCAAGAAGTTTCAAGCCTGTTGAAATGCTTCTGGTGTCACAGAAGGAAGGCCTGCACCTCCAGCCGGTGCCGCCTCTACCTCAGCCTGCGCCCCATCATCCTCCACAACAACTTCCACATCTTTGACAACCTATTTCTGAGGTGGGGTAGGGGTTGTCTCTCGCACTCCTGCAGCAGCTTGAGCCCCACCCCTGGCGGGTGTGGCTCTTCCCCGTCCTTTGCCCCTTCCCCTGCCTCTACCATGGACAGCTGGTCCTGCTGCTGGGACCGTTGGTCTAGCTCCATTGTTCCTTGTGTTAACCATCTACGGACAGAAGAGTGAAAGAGTCAGATACCAATTTGTATCACCAGATACCAATTGGAATCAGGTTATAGCACGATGGAAGAAAGAAGAGATAGTTTCCTAAAGTCCCATAGCCTCTCAAAGAAAATTACAGACATCTCCGCACCATTCCGCAAGACTCTACTAAACCTATTTTGCTACAACAAGATCAACAAACCTAGGGCTCTGATACTATCTTGGTCACAACCCCGACCATCATAAGTGGCACCCACCCAACCCCCGGATGAGCGAACCATTAGAGTTCAACTTTTAGCCTAGCCTACCAGCTTAAAACCAGTGCAAAAAGTAAACTAGCATTCAATCTTGAATAAAACTAACTCTATAAATAAATAAAATAAACTGCGGAAATCCCTCCCTAGAATCTGAAAGTCATCGTACCGAAAACATCTATCAAACTAGAGTACGGGGATGCAACCCCAAAACAAAAGAAATAGTCTAAGCCCGAAACAAGTGGGCAACAACCAATAAGAAAGAAACCAAGGCAGCTCGATTGAACAGCTCACCCTTGATATCTTGAAATGTCTGGCCTATAAGTGAGGTCATGCGTCAACCGCCGGAAGATTTCCTTTACTCACAAAAAGATAAGCAAGTGCAGTATCAGTACACAACCACCGTGTATTGGTAGGATCATCAGCCAATTCCAAGTAAAACAGTGTATGAAAAAGTATAGAAATCAAGTAAGAGTACAGAAAACACATAGGCAAGTCAACAGGTATTCCTAGACTACAAGTCTCTACTTAACTTTTCCCATATGTAAATGACTTCACAATTATGATCTATAATCCACAACACAAATAGTCATATTCTTCTACATATCCCGGACCCACCCTGGATCCCCTCTAGACAATACCTAAGTGTCAGACAAACAACTCGGTCTACACCAAGACCAACTCGTAAGCAATGTGACAACCCGGCCTCTCAAGGACCAAAATACGCAACTACAATGCAAGTTCACAACTCAGTCCACTCAAGGAACCATTAAATAAAGATGCAACAAAATAATAAAATAAACCCATACCAAGTGTGGTACCCGAGCCAGCCGTTAGTATTATCCCATACCAGGCATAGTACCCGAGCCAACCGTTAGTTTATTTCGTACCAGGCATGGTACCCGAGCCAACCATTAGTATTATCCCGTACCATGCGTGGTAACCAATCCAACCAAAGTCAAACAATCCACAGTCACAAAATGAACAACCAACTTGTAAAACAAACAAGCACAATACAACGTTCAATTTACCAGATTTCTAACAGGACTATTAGACACTTCTAATCATTCCCTAAGCAATGCATTTCATACAAATACTTAGATAAGAATATTTAAACATACACAACATACAGGAAGCAAACCATCACCTACCTCGAAATGATCAAAAGCTCTACACAATCGGAGCTTTCCCATTTCCCAAAGTTCTTGCTGATTTTTAGTCTAAAACAACACACAGTAACCAATAATTAATCTTTATGGCCTAAATTTCACCTGGATTACGTATAATCCTAAACTCCAGGCCACCCATGATTATTTCACCCTTTTTCCCAAGCTTCCTGCCATTAATTCACCTAGTTCTACCATTTTTACGGATAAAATTAGGAAATTAAGGTCACATGATCATAAAACAGTAAATTTAGCAACACCCAAGAACTTTTACACATAGAATCCCCCTTTTTCCCCGGATTCTACCCTCCCTAAGTCATTCCAAACCTTTTCCCCGCATAGGAAAAGTATTACGGAGTTCGGGGAGTAGAAACCTTACCTAAGGGAAGAAAAACAATGAAGAATCGAGGAAAAATGCCTGAAATCGCCCTAGCCCTTCTCCCAAACAAACTTGTGAAAACTGAATGTTTTTGGGGAAGTTTCTGCATTAAATCATGTCACGCGCTGCTATAGCGGTACCGCTGTAGCGGAGTCATATGCTATGGCAGAGGCTGATCGACGTTGACTTCCACAGTAGTGGTAATTTTTTTGCTACAGCGGAGGTTGCTATGGCAGAGTGTCAACCGCTATAGCAGTTGACATGGGATAGAAAGTTGTAAAATATCCAAAACTAGTCCATTTTACAACACACTTATTTTGCCGACATTCTGAAACAATCTCTTCACGTTAACCTCGATTCTGGGAGTTCTACTTACCCAAATTCCGTTCCAAAAGTCCCCAAACTCTTTTATGTCTTGGCTACGTGGAAAACTAGCTTAAATTAAGACATCTAAACCAATCCCCACCCGGATTTCACTATACTATACCTCGCTCTAAAACCAATCGAGGCTAGCCTAGCCCAGAATTTCAAACTCCCAAACCTGAAGTTTTCTAACTCTAAAACTTGGCATGAAAAGTTTACCCATAACGACAGATCCAGTCGTTACATGGATATATGAGGATTTTTCTCATCTTGGAAAGTATGCCGGAAAGTCATTGGATTCTCCTTTGCCCATTCCTCGTTTACTTAGACGGCACACGTCAAAGAGCGATAACATAACGGAAGGCGACCCATATAAGTATAGAGGAAAGAGTACAAAGGTAAAATTTTATTTGTTATTATATAACAATATTTTTAAGCTAGTGAATGTCTTGTAATTTCTATATTCCTTTTTTGTAGATTGTGCACTCATACCTTACTCCTACTGTTTGTGAGATGAATCAGACCTACATGAAAACATTTAAGACATACACGGATGAAGTTAAGGACACGTTCACCAATTCTTTGAAGGCAGAGTTGAAAGGCATGAATGTCCTCACTTCATTAGTAGAGGTCATGGATAACGACAAAGATTTGGGTGGTCATAATCATGTCCCAAGTCCAACACGTGCTTGTGATCTTGCAGGTTCTAGTGGACAGGAAATCATACTGGGCACTTTTAGTGATGAAGATATGCTTAAGCGTGTTACTTTGCTCGAGAAATCTGTGTTGGATATTGCTTCTTATGTTAGCGAGGGGAGGTTGAGGAGAATTGAGAAGAACAAGAAGAAGCAACAAGAGCAAGATAAACTAGTTTATTTTTTGTTCTTCCTAATTAATTTACAGTCATGCCCCGAGGCTACCCCCTAGACGTAACACGGGATCTCCAGATTAACCCTTGGTCATATCATACTCAGACATCAATTCAAGAAAATATAGCGAAAGCATACTAGATACAAACAGGCAACCACAACTTAAATGAGGACAAGGTTTAAGAAGTATCAACTCCATACAACGGAAAGCAAGTCTAGCTATGTCTGAAGCCTCTAAAATATCATAAGAGCTTATGGGATAAGACCCCAACTAGCTCAGGAAATCTGAAGAAAACAATATAAGAGAAATAGGTCTAATACTAGCCCTCGGATAATGAGGTCTCACCACTGAAAATTGGGACTCCGGCAAGATCTAGCCACGAGTGTGAGGGAATGAGCCTGAATCTGCATCATCAAAGGATACAGTGAAAGATATGCGTTAGTACTATAGGATATACCAAATATGTGAGATATGCATAAATATGATAAAAATATACTGGAAACGTAAATATAATCTTAGTTCATGTATAAAGGAGTTATCAAAAGTAAATATCATAATTTTAAATTAGTAAACGTGAGATATGAGTCAAGACTTAAAAGTAGATGTCATAAGCTTAAACAGGTCAAAACATTCATACGGGAGTTTCTTATAATCGACATTAGACCATGCAAGCTACATGAAATCTAACTATATAACCCTAGTTAGCAAAGCTGACTTGAACCGTGCCAAGGAACGAGTCACCATATCCAACTATATAACCCTAGTTGGCAAAGCTACCTTAATGCCCGCTAAAGCACAGGACACCATACATCAAGATGTGGAACTACTCTCATAAGCCCATAGGGCAATTCATAACCTATGCTGGCAACATAGTTTTGGACTTGGATAATTGAACCCTCATAGCTCGGTGCTAAATACTACTCTCAAAATATGTACATATAGCTCATAAATTCATAGTGGCACAATCTCATGCCAAATCTTATTGAAAAGCATGAAAATAAATCGGGTATCATGCAATTCTCATAAAATAAGTTTTTGAAGCTTAGCATAGCCATAATTCAAAATATACTTTTTCTTTTCTAAATTCATACTTGAAGAATTAGGCATCAAATTTCATAAGTACATAAGGACATGTTATTTAAACATGTAAAGTTTCCCTTGAAAACATGCAATCCAATGGAATCATGCTAGAAATCAACTTTAATGCATGGGTTTTTGATACCAATTAAGGAATCTTATTCAAATAATAAATAAATTGGGTATGTTGTTGTTGTTGTTGTTGTTGTAAGAAACCATGAATTGATGCATAAAAATGGATTTCATAAGCTTTCCCCAATTTAGATCAAAACCCTAATTTCACAAGTTCGTAATTCAAAATAAGAATTGGGGGTTTTGGGCACAAAGGTGAAAGAAACCCATTGTTGGATACCCACATACCTTGATTGAAGCTAACCCACTTGAAATTGAAAAGAAAGGAGACTTGATCTTGGAGCTTGAAACTTGGAGCTTGAACGAGTTCTTTCTTTTTTTGGGAGATGAATGAAGATTTGAGGAGGGACTTAGGCTAATGAGGATGAAAACCTTTATAGAAATAGTCAAAATGACATCATTTAGGAGTTAAAAGGGTGGGTAATGACTAAAATACCCCTGGGATGTAATTAGGAAAAAACTAGAAAAAGTTGATTTTAAGGGACCACGGATGGATTCCATGGGTCGTAGACCAAACCACGGCTCGTGGTTGCCATCCATCGTTCCTGGCCAAGTGATCAGGCTACAGAAGCCAAACTACGGGTCAACAGGATGGACCCGTAGAATGGATCATGGGTCGTAGACCCAAGTCATAATTCCAGAGGACTTAGCTGGCCTCTAATTAAGTTCTACGAGTTAGCAGGATGGTCCGTAGTTCAATCTACGGGCCATAGAAACTAGTCGTGAAACCTGTAAACATTGTCAACCCTCTGATCAAGTTCCACAAGTTGACAGTGCGGTTCATAGAGTGAACTATGGTCCATAGAACCAACCCGTGGTTCTTAGACTAGGGGTTGAACTGCAGAAGGCAAACCATGGCCCCACTCCACGACTCGTGGTTCAAACCACGGTCCGTGGTTTGGATCCGTGATTCCTGAAAAACTGAAAAAAAATCAGAGTTTTAAACTTAGAAAGTTGGTTTGATTTCAGGGGTGTTACAATATCTCCCCCTTGGGATCATTCATCTTCGAATGAAGACTAAACAAGGGAAAACTGAAGAGAAAAATAGCTTAACCAATCAACAATACATAAAATCTGAAGAACAAACATGATAACCGAGCTTATAACTTAAAACATGACTGAATCAACTTCAAAAAACACGCATGCATACTAAAATCATGAGGGGAACTGATAGAATAGAGTGGAATAGATTATGATAATGAGGAGACTACTACCTCAAGCGGAAACTGGATCGAAAGGAAAGAGATGAGGGTACTTGGCTTTCATGGCTGACTCCGCTTCCCAAGTAGCTCCCTCAACAAGTTGATTCCTCTAAAGAACTTTTACCGAAGCGGCTTCTTTGTTCCTCAACCTCCAAATCTGGAGATCAAGGATCTCTACGGGAACCTCTTCATATGTGAGACTATCCTTCATACCCATATCCTCCAAAGGAATGATCAAGGTCGGATCACCAACACACATTTTCAACAAAAAAACATGGAAAACTGGATGAACCGCTTCTAACTCTATTGGCAAATACAACTCGTACGCAATGCTACCAACTCTCCTCAGAATCCGATAAGGACCTACAAAATGGGGACTAAGCTTCCCTTTCTTGCAAAATCTCATCACACCCTTCATGGGTAACACCTTCAGAAAAACCCAATCATCAACTTCAAATTCTAACTCTCTTCTCCTCACATCCGCATATGATTTATGTTGACTCTGAGCGGTCTTCAATCTATCCCTAATATGGTAAACCTTCTCCACAGTCTCTTGAACTGAATCTAGGCCAATCAGAGCTGTCTCATCTACCTCAAACTAACCAATAGGAGATCTATATCTCTGACCATAAAGTGCCTCATATGGAGCCATCTGGATGCTAGAGTGAAAGCTGTTGTTGTAGGCAAACTCGATAAGAGGTAAGTGACCATCCCAATTACCTTTGAAGTCAATCACACAAGCTCTCAACATATCCTCCAAAGTCTGAATAGTATGCTCTGCATGGCCATCCGTCTGAGGATGAAAAGCTATGCTAAGCTTCACCTGAGTACCGAGACCCCTATGAAATGATCTCCAAATCTAGAAGGTAAACTGAGTACCTCTATCTGAAATGATATACAAAGGAACACCATGCAATCAGACTATCTCGCGGATATAGAGTTTGGCATAATCATTTGTTGAATCCGTAGTCTTAACAGCAAAGAAGTGAGATGACTTAGTCATCCGATCGACAATCACCCAAATGGCATCGTGTTGTCTTCGAGTATGAGGCAAACATGTAATGAAGTCCATATTGATCGCTTCCCACTTCCAAGAAGGAAGGTCAATATCCTGAGTCATGCCACCCGATCGCTGATGTGGACTAAGTCAAAAACGACCTATGATCACGTCCTACACAAACCATTCTATCACCATAGCAAGACTAACCAGGCAAGTTCTAGATCGCACAGTACAGCAAGAATAGATACTAAATAGCTCACTTCCCACATGGCACAGAGTTAAGGCTACAGATTAGCTAACTACCAGTTTATGCTTTAGCTTAAGCTACTTATCTCAGTTATATGCATGATGTCATTTACAGATCCATCAATGTCAGTTCTAACACCTTATTGCACAAAAATTTAGAGGGGTCTCCACTTTTCACAGAATTTATAAAAAAGTCAGAACATGGCTGCATTTAGTTCCTAATTTACTTCTACAAATACACATCCTATACTAAACATGCCGGTTCAACAGAAAGTAAAAGTCCTTAGGGAAAGAACACAGGCAAGAAAACCCCAAGGACTCAGGTATCATATAGATACCCTCATGGCTTGCCTCCCATGCAGTGCTTGATTTAACATCGTGGCACGATGGGAGTGTTTTGGCTACTCAGACTTCGCCAAAACACTCTAAAAAAAAGATGACCACAATTTCCCCCACCCCATCTAAAAAGTTGTGCATTGTCCCCAATGCACTAAAAATAATAAAACGAAGGTTAAAAGGAATACCTATGGTGCCTAAGCACGGTCATCGGGTGTAGCTATAGTAAGGCCCACTGGATTGGCCCCCTCAGTCTTATCACCAACAGAGGCCTCCTCCGCAGATCTCTTAATAATATCATCTGCCCAAGCAGCATCAACAGCACTAACTCCCACAATGGGGTCTGAAGAAGGTATATCTAGAATAACAGCAACACCACTAGCTGAACCACCCATGCCAACGACAACAACCTTGATCTGTTGCATAGCTAGGGACTCTTTTGTTTCCCTCTCTAAATCTTTCTTTGCTCTCTTCGCGGCTCTATCCTCTCTCTTCTTTTGAGATTTTAAGCTAAGAGGCGCGTCGTCCACTCGGACATGCTTATCTTTCCTCTTTCTCTTTTTCTTGTGCTCTAAGGGACTAGGGGGTAATTCAGCCTCTTTTTTCTTTACTGGCCCAGCCTGCCAAAACTCGGGGTCTACAAAGTCCCATAGATCAATCATAGGCTCCAATGGAGCCTTTGGCAGGACCACTGGTGCTTTAGCCTGGGAGGTCGAGCCACCTTTCAAATCATCTACATCAACCCTTAGCTCTGCAATCTTCTGCTTTATCTCAGTCAACTCAGCATCCCCCATTTCATCTAACTTTGCATCGATCCTCTCTTCTAACTTATCAATTCGTATATGCACATTAACATATGGTGCGAAAGCTCATTGTATGGAGGCATCAACAATAGCCTAGAACTGATGTGCAAACTGCTTTATCTGCTCATTTAAATTTATCGTGGCCTGAACTGTGTTGGAAAAGTTCATCGGATGGAAGGCATAGATAGATGTTGGGTCTTCCACAGGAGGTGTAGTAGAAGTGGAAGGAGCTGGTAGGGTTTCTGGGATAGAGATGTCAGTCCCGCGGGGGGCCAACACATTAGTACTGTGGGGACATCTAGATGTGGAAGTGACAGCCGCTTCCTCTCTTACTGAGGGAGTCTCCTCATTCAATCTACCTTTTGGGGATGGTGCAGCCATCATATATGGTAGCATCTTCTCCGGGGGAACAAATGCATCATGAATTATCATTGACTCAGTTGCCTCAAATGTGCTACCCAAACCCAAAATTTTGTTGTCATCCTTGGATTGTTCTGGGTGATGGGTCTGGACTTCCCTCTCTGCATGATCAATACCCACATACTTTGGGACATCCGCTTCCTCACAGAGTACACTCATGAGACAGGGGAAAGAGTAGGATGAATTGAGCTTGGTGACCCGATCTCTGATCTCCTCTACTATAATTTGGCTGATATTTATCTTGTATTTGGATAACAAGCTAGCAACCAGGATTGCTCTCTCAAGTGTGAGCTGGTTGTCCCCACCAGTCAGCATAAGCCGAAGATGAATAATCCACCAAACCTTCACTTCAAAGGACAAAGAGGCCTTGGTGATTTGTGGCTTATCCTGAGTCAGCCACATTGGATTGCCAGTCTTTGTAAGGACCTTCGCTAGCCAGTTAGTCTGGTTCAACTTTGTTCTGCACCGGTACTCATAATCGGAAGTGCTGGAGGGTGCAACATATTTGGGCCCGTCCAGGAATCTATTAATAGTTGCGGCCAAGATATTCACTGGGACACCTCTCACCGGTACGCTCTCAAGAGTGGGAAAGTCGTATGGTTTCTGGCCTTTTCAATATCTACTTTCCTGAATAGCCTGATAATTTGCATACAGCTCTCTGACTATGGTTGGCTGGTAATCAGGAAGTGGTTTACTCATCCATCCAAGGTTGTAATGGCGGAAATACTCCTCAAGCTTAGAAAAATCTTTCAGCTTGAAGGATTCAATCCTCTATTCCTCTACAATAGGGCATCTCAGATGTCCTTGTGCTGTCACCCCGAGCCTATAGTCAAATATTTTCTTGGACCCTTTGACATTCCATCTGGCTTGTTCTCGGATCTTCTCATTCTTCGATCTGAACTCCCTAGATGTACCAAGATTCGGGGTTGTCTCCTTTTCAGAAGTGGTCTCTTCTGTATCAGACTCGGCATCACCCTCGAACTCCTTCTCAGAACCTGACTTTGCACCTTCTTCCAACTCAGTCGCAGTGTTCATGTCACTAGAAATCGGGATAGCTATATCGTTTCCTCCTTTGGCCTTTGAAGGAGCATGGTCACCCTCTAAATTAGAATTGGCTGAACCGAAAGATGATTCTGCCTCCTCTTCAGCCTCGTAGGAACTCTTTGCCACTTTTTGGTCCTTTTCAGACATATTCCCTCCTTCCTCTTCAGACTAGGAAGGAGATATCACCAGCTTTCTTCATGCAATATTGACGAGAGGGACGTTGTCGAGTCGCTCTTCTCGCCCTTGGAATTAGTTTGATTCTTTAGGCAAGACCTGACCACATTGTCATTTGCTTTCCGTGCCCCCCTCGGCTTACTGGAGTAGGTGGTTCCATCTAGTACCTGTAGGTAACCAACGTTAGCAAACAAAACCAAAAATCAAAAGCAGAAAAAAAATTAACACTTAGTAAATTTTCAGAAAAACTAACCTCCCACAGGCGTGGAAGGTCCGACGTTCGATGGCACAGGGCGTCAAAAAGGTCCAGTGAAGTTTGTAGGTGAAATAGTCCTCCCATGACCCTGTTCCACGGTCAAGGGAGGTACAACATCCCGTGGGATAGGGCATCGGATCAAGGTAGTGGAATTTTTTAAGAACAAGCTGTCCTCCCACGGGCGTAGGAGGTCCGACGTCCCATCGGATCGGGCGTCAGAATTGGACAGAAGCCTTTTCATGCACTGATCTAATCCAACACCCTGTCCGACGCCCGTCGTGCCTTAGACAGCCCGTCAGATATCCCGTGGGATCAAGATAAACCCAGATTTCTCTCTTTGTAGTCTACTATCACGCTTTATTTCCTCACCTAAACAAACAACATACAGTACTGATAAACATCACCACAACCCATTACTTTAGATCAAAATCACAACCCTAATCTCTAGTTTAAATTAATTCATACACACTCACATTCACTTAAGCAAAGCATTACAACTAGGGTTCACTTAACAGTATAAGAAATTAAAAACACCGGAACCCATAGTTGTTGTGTTCAACTTATCAAGTAGAATTAAACATCTCCAAGAAGAAATTACTTACTTCTTGATTGTTGGAACTCTTGAAGAAGAAGAAACTTAGAAAGCTTAAGAAGAACTTTTGCTTGTTGCTTAATGAACTTGTGAGATGTGGATTATTGAAGGAGATGATCGGGGGTTTAATTGATTTAGAAAAAATTTAGTAGGATGGAGTAGGAGCAAAATTTGACCTAAATTGAATGAGGTCAAACTCTTTTTAGACGTCGAGAAATAGGGAAAGGGAGCTGGGTCGGCATTTGTGAAGCATATAAAAAAAATTACCTTGTTTGATCGACCCAGACGATAGGCTCCGCAACGCCCATGGGGAACGTGATGACCCATCATGAAGAACTTACATGGGCATCTCAGTCTTGACTCCCATACCCATCAGGGTTACAACGTCCCATCATGCAGCGCGTGGGAATGAGCTAGTGGCTTATTCAGCATAGTACTTGGCTTCACGCCCATTTACCACGCCCATCGGAGCTGCGACGGCTTGTCATGCAGGGCGTGGAAATGGGATAGACCAATTTTTTTTACTATTTTGTAGTTTGGGACCCTCTTTTTCCTGTAATTCAGCTTTGCAATTTTCACTCTCACCAACTCCTGCACATTTCAACACACATTAGTTCATGGGTTTCCTCCCATGCAGCGCCTGATTTAATATCACGGCACAACGCAGGCTAATTGACTACTCAGACTTAATCAACATTCCTCATTGGTTTCCTCCCATGCAGCGCCAGATTTAACATCACGGCATGATGCAAGTTGCTTGATTACTCAGACTTCATCAAGCTCCTTGGTTAGGATGAATTCATCAAGGTTCCAGGCTTCAATTGCTTGAAGCTCCTATGCAGTGCCCAAATATGCTTTAATCCATTGTCCATTGGCCTTGAACCTTTTGCCGTCATGATTCTCAAGTTCAACGGCCCCATAAGGAAACACTTGTACCACCTTGAATGGTCCAATCCACTTGGACTTCAACTTGTCGAGAAACACGGAAAGTCTAGAATTGAAAAGTAGGACCAAATCACCCAGCTGGAAATTTCTCTTTTCAATCTTCTGGTCATGACACAGTTTTATTTTCTTCTTATATAATGTTGAACTCCCATATGCATTCAAGCGGAATTCATCCAACTCATTTGATTGCCCAAGCCACTAGAATGATGCTTTCGACCAATCTAAGTTCAACTTTTTCAACGCCCACATGGCCTTATGCTCTAACTCAACCAAAAGATGGCACGCCTTACCAAACAAAAGCTGATATGGCAACATACCTATTGGCGTCTTGAAAGCAGTCCTATAGGCCCACAAAGCATCATCTAGTTTCCGCGACCAATTCTTTTTGTTGGCATTAACAGTCTTGGACAGTATTAACTTGATTTCACGGTTTGAGACTTCCACCTGCCCACTAGTCTGAGGGTGATAGGGGGTTGCAACATTGTGCTTCACTCCATATTTCTCTAACAAAGTACGAAACAACTTGTTGCAGAAGTGATAACCTCCATCATAGATGATTGTTCTTGGTGTACCAAATTTAGAGAAGATGTTCTTTTTCAAGAACGTTGTGACACACTTACCCTTATTACTAGGAAGCCCAACCGCCTCCACCCACTTTGATACATAGTCAACAGCCACCAATATATATCGATTTCCATTAGACAACACAAATGAGCCCATGAAGTCAATACCCCAAATGTCAAACAACTTAATCACGAGGATGGGAGAAAGATAAAGCTCAAGACTCTTTGATATACCTCCTTCACTTTGACATCTGCTGCAAGCTTTAGCAAAATCATGGGCGTTTGTGAATAGTCGGCCAATAGTAGCCGCATTGCAAGATCTTATGCGCAGTCTGGATACCACTATGATAACCCACAACAGGGGATGAATGGCAAGCCTCTAGTATCTCCATCATTTCAGCTTCACGCACATATCTACGGATCATAGTATCAGCACACACACAAAAAAAGAATGGCTCCTCCCAGAAGTATTTCTTGACATTGGACATGAATTTTCTTCTTTGGTGAACAGACATATCAGGAGGCACCAAATCACTTGCCAAATACTTGGAAAAATCTAAAAACCATGGGATCAGGTCTTGAGAGGCAGCCAACACTTGCTCATCCGGAAACCAATCATCGATTTCCTGCTTATCATTCAGCTTCAGCATCGCCTCTTCTTCTAGTCTAGATAAGTGGTCTGCTACCTGATTTTCTGTACCCTTTCGATCTTTGACTTCAAAGTCAAACTCTTATAGCAGCAATACCCACCTAATCAATCTCAGCTTTGCGTCCTTATTCTCCATGAGGTAGCGAAAGGTTGCATGGTCAGTGTGCACCACCACCTTGGTGCAAAGCAAAATGATCTGAATTTCTCAAACGCAAATACCACAACAAGCAGCTCTTGCTCAATCACCGTGTAGTTATTTTGAGCAGGATTAACTACTTTGCTAGCATAGTATATAGGGTTAAGAATCTTTTTGCGCCTTTGGCCCAGGACTGCTCCTAGCGCCACTCCACTAGCATCTCACATAACCTTAAAAGGCTGAGACTAATCAGGAGAAATAATGATGGGAGCAGAGACCAACTTTTCCTTAAGGCACTCGAATGCCTTTAGACATGCATCATCAAACACAAATTTTACCTCCTTCTCCAACAACTTGCATAATGGATTTGCAATTTTGGAGAAATCCTTGATAAACCTCTGATAGAAACCAGCATGCCCCAAAAAGCTCTGAATACCCTTCACAGAAACTGGTGGAGGAAATTTTTCAATCACCTCAATCTTCACTTTATCAACCTCTATACCCTTCTTGGAGATCCGATGACCAAGCACTATACCCTATGCCACCATGAAGTGACACTTTTCCCAGTTCAACACTAGGTTACACTCTTCACGTCATTTTAGCACACAACTCAGATGATCCAAGCAATCTTCAAAAAGTCACCCACTATCGAAAAGTCATCCATAAATACTTAAATAGTGTTCTCCACCATGTCTGAGAAAATAGACATCATGCAACGCTGAAATATCGCTGGTGCATTACATAAACCAAAAGGCATCATCTTGAAGGCAAATGTCCCATACGGATAGGTGAGATTGGTCTTCTCTTGGTCTTTAGGAGTAATCGATATCTGATTGTATCCTGAATAACCATCAAGAAAACAATACCATCATTTACCAGTAAGATGATCTAACATCTGATCCACGAACAACATTGGAAAATAGTCCTTCTCAGTCCAAGCATTCAGCTTCCTATAATCCATGCATATGCGCCAGCCTGTGACTGGTCTTATCGGAACCAACTCATTCTTTGCATTTGGGACTACAGTAATCCCACCCTTCTTTGGCATACACTGAATTGGGCTCACCCACTTGCTGTCCGTAATAGGGTAAACCACACTTGCATCCAGCCACTTAATGATATCCTTCTTGATGACCTCTTACATAGGCTGATTCAACCTATGTTGGTGCTCGATAATAAAAATACAGTTTGGCGCGAGCTGAATTTTATGTGTGCAGATTCCAGGCGAAATCCCAATGATGTCAGCCATGGTCCACCCAATGGCTCTCTTAAACTTTCTTAGAAAAGAAACCAAATCTTCAACATGCCCTTCACCTAAATCTGCAGCAATAATAACTGGCAAAGTTTCTTAGCTAATAAGAACACATATCAAAGGTGAGACGGAAGTGCCTTGAGCTCCAAGACTGGAGGCTCCTCAATAGATGGTCTGGCAGGCGGTGTCTATCGATTCTTCAGGTCCAAATAAAGCTTATTTGGCGAATAACTATAAGACCCCATACCTGCAAGTGCTTCACCTATCACATCATATTCCTCAATATTGTCTCCATCAAAATTCATAATCACAACTACAAGTGCTTCGACACCAAGTCTCTCCTCAACAGGCATAATTAACTGATCCTCATCAACTACATCAATAACTGAAACCACTCGCATATGATCATGATGCTTTATAGACTTTCAGACATTGAAAGTAACCACCTCATCATTCAGCCTGAACTTCATCTGCCTAGTTTCCAAATCAACCAAAGCGCATCCGGTGGAAAGGAATGGTCATCCCAAGATGATGGGGACCTCAAAGTCAACCTTACAGTCAAGGATCTCAAAGTCAGCAGGAAGATAAAAGTGTCAACCTTCACCAATACATCATAGAGAATTCCCATAGGTATTTTTACCGTGATCTACCATAAGAACCGCATTGTAATCGGTGTGAGGGCTCTCAAGCCCAGTTGATTATATACTGCTAGCGGTATAAGATTAATGCTAGAGCCCAGATCACACAATGCCTTGGCAAAGTAGAAGGCTCCAATTGTGCACAGAATCATGAAAGCTCCAGGATCTTTCTTTTTCTGCACCATAGAATGTGATGCTATTGCACTACAATGGTGTAAATTATCGGGTGGCTCAAAACTAACCATTCTCTTCCGAGTCACCAGATTCTTCATAAACTTTGCATACCCAGGCATCTTCTCTAATACTTCAACTAAAGGAATATTGATTGAAAGTTGTTCAGCATGGAGATGAACTTGTGAAATTTACCTTCCTCAACCTTCTTCTTCAATCTCTGTGGGTAAGGTGGAGGAAGAAATGTCATGGGCTTCAAGACCGGTGCAACCTCTTTGTTCTTTTCTTTTGACTCAGAAGACTTCCTCTCACTTGGCCCTTCACCGCTATCTTTTTCCTTAGACTCGACCATAATCTCAGCGTCATCCTTTTCAGACTCGATCGGCTCATCAACAACTATAGGCATAGGAGGGTCGATAGTCTATTTTCCACTTCGAGTAGTCACATCCATAACCTGTCGATCATTCTTCGGATTCTAAATAGTGTCACTTGGTAGAGAACCATTTTGATGCAGATTTATGTTAGTAGACATCTGATGCATCTGGGTCTCAAGCTGCTTTATGGCGATAGAATGAGTCTCCACTTTCTGACTCATACCTGAAAGGTCAGCTCGCATCTCTTTCATGCTTGCATCCGTAGGATTAACCTTTTGAAATACTTTGTTGAGAAGCTCCCTCGTGGATGGTTGTTTAGGTCTATATTTGTAATTTCCAGGAGGGATATACAGACCATTTCTATCATTCTTGTAGTCATCCTTTTTATACCAGTCACCATCCCTATCTCTAACTCTGCTCCTATCTCTGTAGCTGGACCAATTGTAGTTGTCATTTCTATCTCTGTTCCAACCTTGATTTCCTTGGCTAGAGGCCTAGAAACCCACTTCTTGATCATTCAGATTTCTAACCTCCTCATCGGGTGAGTAATCGTCTAGCCTTGGTGCTTTCCCATGTGAACCGATGGCTTTCACCTTTTCTACTCCCTCATCTAGGATTTTCTTTGCAATCAACCCAATGCTTGTCTTCAATTCAGCAACTTCCTATTTGATGTCTTACAAATCATGAAGTTTAATGGACTTTCCAACCACATATGTACCTGCTGGAGTCTCAGACTCTCTAGTATGCCATGTTTTGTTGGTCTTGGTAACCCTGTCAAACATCTCAGAAGCTTTACTATATGAATTCTCCATGAATGCTCCTCCAGTTACAGTGTAAGCGACTGCTTTTGTGTTGGCATTCAATGCTTTGTAGAAGATCTCCATCAGATGCCGTGAAGGGTTTCCGTGTTTCAGAACTTGTTTCAGCTTCTTATTGAACCTCAACCATGTCTCATATATTGCCTCCGTAGTTAGTTGCTTAAAATTGTAGACTTCTTGCTTCAGCTGCAGCATCCTTGATGGAGGAAAGAACCGCTCCAAAAACTGAGTCTTCAACTCGTGCCATGTGTATATGGAATTATCGGGCAATTCTGTGAGCCACACAGTTGCCTCTCCAGTCAATGAGAATGGAAACGGTCCCAGTCTAATGGCATCTTTCCCCACTCCTAGTAGATTATAAGCTTTGCAAATCCCTACAAAAATTTTCACATGTAGATTTGCATATTCCGTAGGCTTTCCAACATATAGTCCCTTCAAGTTTAGCAACTGGATCATGGTGTTGGTGATATAAAACTTCATTTCTTCAGTCAGTGGTGGAAACACTATAGGACCAGTAATGCCCAGTTCCTCCACATCATCAACATCATCATCATAGTAGCGAGGGGCATGCCTCAGCTGCTGTATTTGTCGGCCCCTATTCTGCGATAAATTTTGTCTAACTGCTATGTCGTCTCTCACAGCTTGTGCATCGAGTGCGACTTGACGGGTAGCTTATTGTCGTGCTTGCCTTGCTTGCTCATCTCCCACATTTTGAGTTGCAAAGTCTGCTATAATTTGAGAACCCTCAGCAGCAAGGGCGTCTTCCCCTGCCTTTTTCTTTAGCTCTTCTTTGCCCAACAACCGAGTTGTGATCTACTCCGGTGTCTCATACTCTTCCTCTTTAGCCATGTTTATTAAAGTTTTAGGGAGTTGAAGATCGTATGGGATCAAGGGGTTGCCTTGACTCCTTGTACTAGGCATGCACAAGTGTGCAACCTGTGTAACAAAACAAAAACAATAGAAAAAGTAAAATCAGGAAATAAGGACTAAGTGAAATAAACGCAATCTCTCTCAATCCTAAACCATATTCCCCGACAACGATGCCAAAATTTGATGCGCCCAAATTACACCTCCTTTTAGAAGCGTAAGCAGTTGCTGTTCAAATATAGAACCCAACGAAGGTTGGGGTTGATCCCACAGGGAATATGGTAGGACTATGGTTGATTATTGTTTACTTGCACTATTAGCCATTTATTTCCCTTGAAAAGGAGGTTTTAAGTAACAAATATTAAACGTAACTTAGAATCGTAACAAGTAACAAGTATCAGTTTCGAAGGTTGTTATCAATAAGAGAAGTGTCTAGGGTAGTGTTCCCCATGAGATAATAACTTAGTAGGGCGTTGTACTTAGTAAACTAGCTTGGTGCTTAGCATGCAGAATTGCTAAGTTAGGTTCACCTAAGTAGTTGGTCCCTCAGATAGATAAATTTCACCACACGCGTTGGTTCGGCCATGGGTGTATGATTTACTAACCCTTACCCTGGAACCCAAATTAGCTATTCCGATACAAGGTCAAGCTATTAGATGAGGGTTGGTATCCTCAAATCTCCATTATTGAACAACCCTTTTCCTATCCGTTACCTCCTTGGTCCGATAAGTAAGGATAAGGCGAGTTCTAACATTGTACACCGTTAAAAAGCAACCAAAGCAAAGGAGAGAACAATACATGCATAAACACTGCCTTAGAATTACCAAGTACTTTGCTTACTTTGTTAATCCTTCATGGATCCCACAACCCTAGTTGTAGATTTAGCTACTCATGTTTATAAATAAACAAACAAGACTTGTTGGAACAATCATGAGTATATACTTACAAGAAGAAGTAAAGAAATCCATAATCTTGAAGAAATCTCAAGAACACTTCAATAAAATCAAGAAGAATCTTTAAATTCTCAAAACTATGAATTAATGTCTCAAAAACGAGTCACAATGTAGTAAACTTTGTAACAAAAGTAGAAACTCTCAAATAAAACCTAAGGGAATGTATTTATAGACACACAAGAACAAATCCTAACTGATCTAGGAAAGCTGGATGCGGCACAGTCCGACAGGATGCCCCACGGGCCGTCGTGGATGCAACGGGCATCGTGGGTGCCCGTCGGGATTTTTCATATTTGAGCTCCAGGTCTTCTACCTTGATTCCACGGGCTGATGTGATAGGGCATCATGCATGAGATTCCCATCATGTACATCTCGTCGGTCCTTATGATTTCTCCTCCATTCTCCACTCCCCAATCACGATGAGCTCTGCGATGACCCATTGTGTGGCTCACGAGCATTGTGGCAACTCGTCAGGTCTAGTCTCCAAGCTCCAGCTCCACTGGTCCAGTCCGATGGGTTCTCTGATTCCCCGTGGATGTATCGACTCCCGTCATGGTAGGGCGTAGGAATTCACTTCTTGCCTTCAGTCTCTTTGTCCAATTTCGACGTCTTCTCCCACGGGCCGTGGCAGATCCCACGCCCGTGAGACATGAGTTTTTCCCAGAATTCTGTAACTTTTTGGCCATCTTTATCTTTTCAATACATTTCCCTGTACATGTAACAAATGACATCAAATCTAACAAAACATGCTTAAGAACACCCAAAAATCCTTAGTGTTAAGCGTCGAAAGTGCAGTGAAATCTCGACACATCATCAACCTAATTTTTGTATGTAGTTGTTAGATATTTTAAATTATTAGTTATTGTGATTTATAATACATAATTTTCAAATAATATATGTTACTCTTTTTCTACTCCAATTTATGTGGCATTGATAGAATTTGCAGAGTCAACTAAGTTTTTTATATATTTTTTAAATATTTTAAATTATTAATTATTAGTTTTTATATATTTTTTAAATATTCAAACTTCTATAATTTTTCTCTTCACTTCATACTTCTCATAATAACAATTGTATTGTCATGACCCGATTTCTCAGTCATGATGGCACCTACAACTCCTAGTAGGCGAACCAATCCCCGTAGCCCGGAACGGTTAGTAATGGGCTACCTTCTAACAGTGTAAGCGAAAGAACAAATAAATAAGACAAAGCAAGGGAACGAGATTAAGAAAATAGATAACAAGAGTAATACATATGAAATGCATAAACTACACCAAACCCAAAACCTGGTATCATAGCGTATAAGAGCCCGATCTACATAAGGAGTACAAGGGATCCAAAAGTAATATGTATACATCATGTCTCTGAAATTATAAGAGTACAAAATGTACAAAAGATAAACTAGAGTCAAGCTCCGGTCGCCAAGAGCTCATCCTCAGTCTGGATGCCACAAAACTCCAAGCACGAGTCTCTCACGAGCTTAGCGGCGATGGCTCACGCTAGGATCTGCACCAGAAGATGCAGTGTGTAGGGTGAGCACCAAATGCGAATCATAAGGTACCCAGTAGGTATGATAGGCCGACTGGGCACATATAAGATAAAAGAGTAATAACAGAAAGAGTAGAAATAAGCAGTCACGGAAATCAATGAAAAATTATACAGGAACTAGCCCAGAGGGAAGACAACAAGGACAACATACAAGGCTAGCAAGTGAAGTATATACACAACAAGCACAGGTGAAAGTAAGAAAAGACGCACCTGGATTCCTTGCAATAATAGAATATACATAACAAGTTTTAGAAACTGAAGGTATACCGGTAACCTCAAGTATAAGGGAAGGGAGAGAAGAGTATAAATAGACATGCTCGGGAAAAATAGGAACCAGAGATCAAACTAGTCATATCAATATCAATCCCAGAAACTAGCAACCTAGCAGTATCCAATTACATACTTATAACCATAATAAAATAAAAGAGTCTACCTACAGTCCCACGGCCGCCCATACAATCGGGGAACACAAACAAGCGAAAACAAACCCTCCAGCATCCCATACTACCAGAGCATACAATCAACAAATAGCAAATAAGGGTGGTACCTCAAACAATGAATGATATGATGCATGCTAAGACTAGAGTGATAGTAATACCGTATGTTACCTACTTTCGGCAACCTATAAGGCCCAGAAGACAGGATCCATGAAAGGTCACACCCGTATACCCCTACTATGTTGTATACCCTCCCTCCGGCACCCTCCCTTCTAGCTACTGGTCCGGAATGGCAAGGTCCATGGAGGCCCCCGACCAACATACTAGATGCCCCGCAATCTCAAAACAATCCCCAAGTTAAGTTTCCTGGAGGGTATCCAGGTCAAAAATAGTAAGTCCAATGGCTCTAGCACATGTCCCCGCCTAGTCCAGCAGCACCCCGGATGCTGTAGTAAATAAGTCTAGCCCTAGACCCCGTCGAGTCCAGTATAAGTGTAACTAGTGATAAAATATCCTTTAAAACTTCCTTACCCCAAGAAGATCCATTAAAATGGTACCAAATCTCTTTTAAATCATTTTCACCAAAACGGGCCCCATAGGCCATGCAAGGTTTTAGAAAAATAGTCATAGTAGTCCCGAAGCCAAAAACCACAGTAAAACATGGGTAAAACCTCTTTATATGCATGGTCATGAGATGATCAAACACAGATAGCCACCCCGCAGCTCACAATCAACCTACGGCCCTACACAGGCTCCGAAGCTACTCAGCAAGCTTAACCAGCCTAGAAGGATATCTCTATTTTTGAGACTCGCGGACATTCCCAATCATCCCACCATCTATGTTCCAGAGTCAACAAGGCCTCACAGGACCACAAGGGTGATAATATCAACTACTAAGAATACTACACACAACGGAGGAAAGAAATGGGCAAATCATAGAAAAACGGTCAAGGTCTATGGTACCAACCTAATAACCCAACCCAAGGATGTCAGCTAGTACAATTTTATTCAATATATGCTAAGTCTAGGAGTTTAGATTGTAACCTACCTGTCGTCCAATGATAAGATGCCCGAATAACAACGTCCAAGCTCGAATCGCTCCGAGAGATTCTGAAAGACAATCAAACTATCATAAGAATATATAAAATGTTAAAATGAGTCTAACGATACCCATATTGCTATAATCATAGCTGGGTCGAAATCCAGGTAAAAAACGAGCCCGCGGGGCACAACCCAAAACCAAAAATGGAAAGAAGTGCGATGACCCCAACGATGCCAAGAAGGCATGCTCCAAAATTGAATACAATTTGCCAAGAGGAAGGTGCCAAAACAGCCCGCTCAAGTTGGGGTTTGAAGGTAGAATTTAGGAGCTAAAAATCAGAAATTTGGCTAGAATCACTTACCGAAAAGATAGAATTTCAAGCCAAGAAGGATAAAACTCCACACCCACGAACATGCACCAGCTTAGGAGGCAGACTCTACACAAAAATCCAAGCTTGGGTGTGAGCATCAATGGAGGAATTTTAGAGGAAAACCAAAGAATCCAAGTGAGGAAGAAGCTTACCAAGAGACGAGGAACTACAGATAATCGACGAATAAATGATTCCCCAAGGTTTAGAATTGATCTAGGAGTAATTTAGAAGGGTATTCTAGGAGTTTGAGTTGAGAAGAGATGAGAAAATAAGCTACATAAATGAAAACAGCAAAATATATAGCTGCTGGAAATTGGCCAGCGCCATCAGCGCTCAAGGCCTGCCACAGGCCAGCGCGATCGCGCTGCCTGGCCACCGTTGGAGCTAAAGCCTAGGCTTGCAACTATTTTCTGCAACTTTTGAAAATTCTACGGGGCATTTCGGGGACAATCAGAAATCGATATTAAAAAACCAATAATGCTAACAGAGTGGAAACGACGTTCCTGACTCAACGGGATCGATGAAACTTCCATACGAGGTTGTTTGGGAGAAATGTTGACCCAAGTCAGCAATAATAAAAAGGAACTTAAAGGCTCGAAATGAGTTCGGCTCACCCGAAACCCAAATGAACTACCTTTCTAACCCAAGCTCATTGTTTTGGAGCTAATGGAATCGTCGGATTTCAAATCCGACACTCCAATCATCAAAAGTCACCCAAAGTTACAGTCTCAACTCTAAATGGCCTGAAAACAGAGAAAACAACACAAAACCCACACCAGAAGTTCTCAGGCCTCAACTAAAGGTCCAACAAGACCAAACTCAATGCTACGGAGAAAACGGCACTGTCGGAATTCAATTCTGAGCACGTTAGCTAAGAATGTTGACTAAAGTCAATGATATTCTAAGTTAAAGCTCTAAAATAGGGAAAAGGGCAAAACAACCAAACGAACAACCAGGGAACCGAACTATCAGTCCCAGCAAGCCATAAATGACTTGGGGCCACTACAAAAAAGCTCTAACAGTACAATAAATGCGTAAATGCAAAGATGACCGGAAGGGTCATCACAACATCCACTACTAAAAAGATTTTTGTCCCCAAAAGTCAAGAAGAAGGGAGTACCTGAAGGCTCGAACAACTGCAGATACTGAGCACGCAACTCACTCTCAGTCTCCTAAGTAGACTCCTCGATCGGACGGTGCCTCCATTGATCTTTGACGACCGGAATCTCCCTAGATCTCAACCTCCTGATATCCCTGGCCAGAATAGTTATCGGCTCCTCAACAAATGATAAACTCTCATCCAACTGAACCAAATCCCAATGCAATAGATGAGACTCATCTAGCATATACCGGTACAACATCGAGATATGAAAAACTGGGTGAACAGCTGCAAACATCGGAGGTAAAGCTAACTTGTAGGCAACACTACCAACCCTCTGTAGAATCTCAAACGGCCTAATAAACCTGGGGCTAAGCTTGCCCCGCTGACCAAACCTCATCACGCCCTTCGCGGGTGATACTCAAAGGAAAACCAAATCACCAACACTGAACTCTAAGGCACAAATTCTACAATCAGCGTAGCTCTTTTGCCTACTCTGGGCCACTCTAAGCCTATCCTGAATCAAACGAACTCGATCGAAGGAATCTCTAAGCAAATTTGTACTCTGCAGTCTGGACACTAACCCATCAAACTAACCAATCAGTGATTCGCAACGCCTACCATACAAAGCCTCGAAAGATGCCATGCCAATGCTTGAATGAAAGCTATTATTATACGTAAACTCGGCCAATGGAATAAACTTATCTCATGAACCTCCAAAGTCAAGAACACAAGCCCGAAGCATGTCCTCCAGGAACTGAATAGTTCTCTCAGACTGGCCATCTATCTGAGGGTGGAAAGAAGTACTAAGCTGAACCTCTATACCCAAATCCCTCTGTATAGCTCTCCTGAATTGAGAAGTGAACTGAGTGCCGGCGGTCTGAAATGATAGAAGTTGGGACCTCGTGCAACCAAACAATCTCACGAATGTAGATCTGAGCTAGCCTCTCTGCCCCATAAGAAGTTTGAATCGGAAAAAAGTATGCTGACTTAGTCAGCCTATCAATGATCACCCAA
Source organism: Jaltomata sinuosa (assembly GCA_003996215.1). Classification (NCBI taxonomy): domain Eukaryota; kingdom Viridiplantae; phylum Streptophyta; class Magnoliopsida; order Solanales; family Solanaceae; genus Jaltomata; species Jaltomata sinuosa. The sequence continues at coordinate 445,265 of QJPP01000400.1, forward strand.
ATAGAATCAAACCCATGAGAAGTACGAGGTAAACCAACAATGAAGTCTATAGTAATACCTTCCCACTTTCACTCAGGAATGGGAAGTCGCTGCATCAAACCACCCGATCTCATATGGTCAAACTTAACCTGCTGGCAGTTCAAGCACCGAGGTACAAACTCTACCATATCCCACTTCATTCCACTCCACCAGTAAACCTGCCTAAAATCTCTATACATCTTCGCGGCACCCGGATGGATGGAATATCTGGAATAATGGGCCTCGTGAAGTATCAACTAAATCAAGTCACCAACCCTCAGAACATAAAGTCAACCATCGAATCTCAAAATACGATCAGAACCCAAAGTAGCCCGGTTGGCCTCACCCCAAACTACCTAATCATGAAGGTTACACAAACCCTGATCCTCAAACTGTCGGCTCTGAATCTGACCAACTAAGGTGGAACGAACCTCAACACTGGTAAGAACTCTGCTGGGATCCGATAACTTAAGACTAACAAAATGGTTAGCCAAGGACTGGATATCCAAGGCCAACGGTCTCTTAGAAACTGAAAGGGAAGCTAGGCTGCTCATACTCACCGCCTTCCAACTCAAGGCATCTACTACCACGTTTATCTTGCCTGGATGGTATAGAATAGTGAAATCATAGTCTTTCAGTATCTCAATCCATCTCCTCTGCCTCGAGTTCAGCTCCCGCTGACTCGTAATATAATGAAGACTATGGTGATCGATGAATATCTCACAGTGAACTCCATATAAATAGTGCCTCCAGATCTTGAGCGTGAAAACTACCGCCGCCAACTCCAAGTTGTGAGTGGGGTAGTTGCGCTCGTGAACCTTCAGCTGCCTCAATGCATATGCTATCACTCGACCCTGCTGCATCAACACATAACCAAGACCGACCCCTGAAGCATCACAATACACGGAGAAACTCTGACCCTCAACCGGTAAGTCAAAACTGGAGATGAAGTCAATAGGGCCTTAAGCCTCTGGAAGCTATCCTCACACTGATCTGACCACTGGAATGGAAGATCCTTCCTAGTCAGCATAGTCAAGGGTGCTTCTCTGGAAGAAAATCTCTCAACAAACCGTCTGTAGTACCCGGCTAACCCAACAAAGCTACAAACCTCAGTAGGAGTAGTAGGTCTAGGCCAATCACGAACCGTAAAAATCTTACCCGGGTCAACTCTTATCCCATCCTTAGACACCACGTGTCCTAGGAATGCAATTGACTCAAGCCAAAACTCACACTTTGAGAACTTGGCATAAAGCCGATGATCTCTCAAAGTCTGAAGTACAGTCCTCAAGTGCTGCTCATGCTCGTCCCTACTCCTCGAGTATATCAGAATGTCATCAATGAAGACTATTACGAACATATCCAAGTACGGGCTAAGCACCCTATGCATCAAATCCATAAAGGTTGCGGGGGCATTGGTCAACCCAAAAGACATCACCAGGAACTCATAATGGTCATAACGTGTCCTGAATGCTATCTTAGGGATGTCCTCCCCCCTAATCCTCAACTGATGATAGCCGGACCTCAAATCAATCTTCAAAAACACGGCAGAACCCTGAAGTTGATCAAATAAGTCATCAATACTGGGCATCGGATACGTATTCTTCACTATCACCTTATTCAACTACCGATAGTCAATACACATCCGCATTGACCCATCCTTCTTCTTCACGAAAAGAACAGGAGCACCCCAAGGAGACACACTCAGTCTAATAAACCCCTTAGCTAACAAGTCCTGGAGCTACTCCTTAAGCTCTCCCAACTCAGTAGGAGCCATAATGTAGGGAGGGATAGAAATGGGCCTGCTGCCCGGCTCTAACAAAATGGCAGAATTAACGTCTCTCTCAAGTGGAAGGCCTGGCAGGTCGGTAGGAAACACATCTAGGAAGTCTCTAACCACAGGAATAGACTCGAGAGACATAGGGTTAGCACTAACATCTTGTACATATGCTAGATAAGCTCGACACCCACAGGAAATTAACTTCCTAGCCCAAAGACAAGAGATAATCCCAGATGGTACATGGCTGACAGAACCTTGCCACACAACCGGGGATACACCAGGTACGGCTATGGTAACGGTATTGGCATAACAATCCAAAATTATGCGGTGAGGGGATAACTAGTCCATGCCTAGTTCACATCCAAGTCTAACATATCAAGTTTCATCAAATCAGCCCAAGTCTCCAAATCACCAACAGATATCACACAGGATCTCACAATCTGATCCACTACTAAAGAATCTCCTATTGGGGTTGAAACAGAAATAGCAACAGATAATGGCTCACTAGCCAACCCTAAACAAGGTAGAAAGTAGGCAGATATATATGAACAAGTGGAACCAGGATCAAACAAATCATAAGCTGGCTGACAACATATAGAAATCGTACCTGTGATCACAACATCTGAGGCCTCTGCCTCTGGTGTCCCAGGGACCGCATAGAACTGATGTTGACATCTACCTGCCCGATTTCCATCCCTACCTCCTACTCTACCATGCGGAGCACCACCTCTACCCTGACCACCGCCTCCTCAAGCCGGTGGTTGAATAGAGCAAATAGGCTAAACTTGGGAAATCTCTAGCAAAATGGCCACTAACCCTGCACTCATAACAGGTTGTACCCCGCTGGGGGAAATCTATGGCAAAATGACCACTGACTCCACACTCATAGCACGGACTTGATGGCCTACCCTGTTGAGACAAACCCGTTGAACCTGTATGGCCACCTCGGCCTGATGCCCCAGAAGTAGTACCCCTCGTAGACTGACCGTTGTGACCATGCTGACTGCTCTGACCCTGCTCAAACTAAGAACCTGAAGCCTAAAGTGAGGCCTGAATCGGTCGACTGGTCTGACCCTGATGCTGTTGTGGTTGATAACCTCGGCCCCACTGGACTAAACCTCTACCACTATTCATGGAACCACTATAGACACCCTGATGTCTTTTTCTCTTATCTCTGGCCCCAGTGTCATGACGACGCGAATCTCAATTGTACGGGCATAGTCCGTAATAGCCTGGAAGTACCGACCACTAGCAACCAATATCTCTGTCTGCTCTCTAAGCTCTCTCCGTAGCCCCAAACAAACCTACGGACCATGTCCATCTCAGTAGGTATAATCATGGCTCCAAATGGAGCAAGCTGATGGAAACGGGTCTCATACTCTGAGACGGTCATAGAATCCTGAGAAAATATAGTGAACTCCTCCCTCCGACGCTCTCTGTCGCTCTGTGGCAATAACTTGGCCATAAAGGCCTCATAAAACTCGGACCAGGTCAAGGGAGGTGATGTAGAAGGCCTGCAAGCAACCTGTGCCCTCCACCATAACTTTGTTGGACCCTCCAGCTGATATGAAGTATTTAGCCAACCCCTTGAGTCTCTAATAACCCCAAATGATGCAACATCTCCTCATAGGTGATAATGAAATCATGTGGTTCCTGACTCGGTGTACCAACGAATCTCAGTGGTGCCAATCTCAGAAACCTACCCAAGGCCTCCTGCTTCATCTCTGTCATAGTAGGGCGAGGACCAAGAGGTAAGGCAACCGATGGGACTGGAAAAACCTCATGGGGAGCCAAAGTAGCAGGCTACGCTCCTGAACTCGGAACACCCAGGGGGCACTGAGCGGATGTCTAGGTTGTCTCAGAAGGACGCTCCCCAATCAAACCCAAAAGTTGAACAAGTAAACCCTGATTATCTGAAGACTGAGTTGGGGCTGAAGCCAGCACAGAAACTGGTGATGGAACTAGTATGGGAGCTGGTGGTACCTGGGCTATCCCCGGGTCCACATGCTGCTGCTCTGGAGTGAACTCTGTCTCATAATCACTCTGGCTCTACCTCTAGCAGCTATAGCAGGTGTCGCTGCTCTAGGGCATCTTCGACCCCTACATCTACCCCGGCGACCACCCCATCTCCTAGATGGAGTCAGAGGTGCAGGGGCAGGAGGCTCTCCTCCCAGAATCTTAAGATCTCGTGCGAACCATCTGTGGAAGAGTGAACCAAAATAAGTGAGATTTTCGGAAACTTCCAAGTTTACTACGCACGAGATAGAAACAAGAAAAGTCCAATTCTTCCTAAGATATCACTATAGCCTCCTGAAGATTGAGTACGGACGTCACCACCCCGATCACCAGGACTCTACTAGACATTGGCTCCTATACCGATGACACCGGTGAACCTAGGGCTTTGATACCAAGCTATCACGACCTGATTTCTCAGTCATGATAGAACCTACAACCCTCCAGTAGGCAAACCAATCCCCGTAGCCCAGAACGGTTAGTAATGGGCTACCTTCGAACAGTGTAAGCAAAAGAACAAATAAATAAGAGAAAGCAAGGGAACGAGATTAAGAAAATAGATAACAAGAGTAATACATATGAAATGCATAAACTACACCAAACCCAAAACCTGGTATCATAGCGTATAAGAGCCCGATCTACATAAGGAGTACAAGGGATCCAAAAGTAATATATATACATCATGTCTCCGAAATTATAAGAGTACAAAATGTACAAAAGATAAACTAGAGTCAAGCTCCGGTCGCCAAGAGCTCATCCTCAGTCTGGATGTCACAAAACTCTAAGTACGAGTCTCTCACGAGCTTAGCAGCGATGGCTCACGCTAGGATCTGCACTAGAAGATGCAGTGTGTAGGGTGCGCACCAAATGTGAATCATAAGGTACCCAGTAGGTATCATAGGCCGACTGGGCATATATAAGATAAAAGAGTAATAACAGAAAGAGTAGAAATAAGCAGTCACAGAAATCAACGAAAAATTATACAGGAACTGGCCCAGAGGGAAGATAACAAGGACAACATATAAGGCTAGCAAGTGGAGTATATACACAACAAACATAGGTGAAAGTAAGAAAAGACGCACCTGGGATCCTTGCAATAATAGCATATACATAACAAGTTTTAGAAATGGACGGTATACCGGTAACCTCAAGTATAAGGGAAGGGAGAGAAGAGTAGAAATAGACATGCTCGGGAAAAATAGGAACCAGAGATCAAACTAGTCATATCAATATCAATCCCAGAAACTAGCAACCTAGCAGTATCCAATTACATACTTATAACCATAATAAAATAACAAGAGTCTACCTACAGTCCCACGGCTGCCCATACAATCGGAGAACACAAATAAGCGAAACCAAACCCTTTGGCATCCCATACTACTGGAGCGTACAATCAATAAACAGCAAACAAGGGTGGTACCTCAAACAATGAATGATATGATGCATGCTAAGACAAGAGTGATAGTAATACCGTATGTTACCTGCTTCTGAAAACCTATAAGGCCCAGAAGACATGATCCATGGAAGGTCGCACCTATATACCCCTACTACACTGTATACCCTCCCTCTAGCACCCGCAAATCGCAGCTTCTGGTCTGGAATGGCAAGGTCCATGGAGGCCCCTGACCAACATACTAGATTCCCCGCGATCTCAAAACAATCCCCAAGTGAAGTTGCCCAGAGGGTATCCAGGTCTAAAACAGTAAGTCCAATAGCTCTAGCACACGGCCCCGCCTAGTCCAGCAAAACCCCGGATATTGTAGTAAATAAGTCTAGCACTCGACCCTGTTGAATCCAGTATAAGTGGAACTAGTGATAAAATATCCTTTAAAACTTCCTTACCCAAGAAAATCCATTAAAATGGTACCAAATCTCTTTTAAATCATTTTCACCAAAACAGGGCCCACGGGCCATGCAAGGTTTTAGAAAAATAGTCCCAGAAGGCCCAAAGCCAAAAACCACAGTAAAACATGGGTGAAACCTCTTTATATGCATGGACATGATATGATCAAACACAGATAGCCGCCCCGCAGCTCACAATTAACCTACGGCCCTGCACAGGCTCCAAGGCTACTCAACAAGCATAACCAACCTAGAAGGATATCTCTATGTCCGGGACTCACGGACATTCCCAATAATCCCACCATTTATGTTCCAGAGTCAACAAGGCCTTACAGGACCACAAGGGTGATAATATCAACTACTAAGAATACTACACACAACGGAAGAAAGAAATGGACGAATCATGGAAAAACGGTCAAGATCTGCGGTACCAACCTAATAACCCAACCCAAGGATGCTTGCTAGTACAATTTTATCTGATATATGCTAAGTCTAGGAGTTTAGACCGTAACCTACCTGTCGTCCATCGACAACCTGCCCGAATAATAATGTCCAAGCCCGAATTGCTCTGAGAGATCCTGAAAGACAATCAAAGTATCATAAACATAAATAAAATGTTAAAACGAGTCTAATGATACCCATATTGCTATAATTGTATCCAGGTCGAAATCTGAGTAAAAAATGGGCCCGCAAGGCCCACAACCCGAAACAAAAAATGGAAAGAAGCACGATGACCCCAATGATGCCAGCAAGGCATGCTCAAAAATTTAGCACAATTTGCCAAGAGGAAGGCGCCAAAACAACCCACTCAAGTTGGGGTTTGAAGGTAGAATTTAGGAGATAAAAATCAGAAATTTGGCTAGAATCACTTACCGAAAGATAGAATTTCAAGCCAAGACGGATAAAACTCCACACCCACGAACATGCACCAGCTTAGAAGGCAGAATCTACACAAAAATCCAAGCTTGGGTGTAAGCATCAATGGAGGAATTTTAGAGGAAAACCAAAGAATCCAAGTGAGGAAGAAGTTTACCAAGAAACGAGGAACTACGGATAATCGACGAACAAATGATTCCCCAAGGTTTAGAATTGATCTAGGAGTAATTTAGGAGGGTATTCTAGGAGTTGGAGTTGAGAAGAGATGAGAAAACAAGCTGGAAAAATGAAAACAACAAAATATATAGCTGCTGGAAATTGGCCAGCGCCATCGGCGCTCAAGGCCTGCCACAAGTCAGCGTGATCGCGCTGCCTGGGCGCCGTTGGCGCTGAAGGCCAGGCCTGCAACTATTTTTTGCAACTTTTGAAAATTCTACGGGGCATTCCGGGCATAATTGTAAACTGATATTAAAAAACCAAAAATGCTAACAGAGTAGAAACGACATTCCGGACTCAACAAAATCAATGAAACTTCCATACGAGGTCGTTTTGGAGAAATTTTGACCCAAGTCAACACTAATGAAAAGGAACTCAAAGGCTCAAAATGAGTCCGGCTCACCCAAAACCTGAACCAACCACCTTCCTAACCAAAACTCATCATTCTAGAGCTGATGGAATCGTCGATTTTCAAATCCGACACTCCGATCATCGAAAGTCACCCAAAGTTACACTCTCAACTCCAAATGCCTGAAAATAGAGAAACTAGCACAAAACCCACACCTAAGTTCTCAGGCCTCAATAAAGGTCCAACTACACCAAACTCAATGCTCCGGATCTAATGGAACTATCGGAATTCAATTCCGAGCATGTTAGATAAGAATGTTGACTAAAGTCAATGATATTCTAAGTTAAAGCTCTAAAACAGGAAAAAGGGAAAAACAACCAAACGAATGACCAGGGCACCAAACTATCGGGCCCAGCAAGCCATAAATGACTTGGGCCACTACAGAAAAGCTCTAACAGTATAAAAAATACGTAAACGCGAAGATGACCGGAAGGGTCATCACATGTATATTCAAAACTCAAGTATTCAAGATAAAATCTAAGAACTTCTTCAAACACACATAACATATATTTTTATAAAACTCGCAAAAATAATTGCTATAATAGCTCTAACCTCTATTTTCCAAATCTGCTTCTGCTGGCTCTGGGTATTTGGGCATCGACCCATACATGCTAACCCAATCAATTTATAAGCAATTATAGTAAATAAATAGGTTTGGGATGGGAAAACTTTGAAACGTTAGAAAAAGAACACATAAATAGGTTTTAAATTAGTATTGTATCTAGTAAATAAACAATTATGGGAAAGGCAAAATGTTGGTTCATTGAGAAAGTTAAATATAGCATGTTAAAGTAGTATTTTTACCATAACACAAAAATGGAAAAAATAGAAAAATGTTATGAACTATTAATGTAAGAAAGAAGAAGAATATAGTAGAGAAAGAGAGGGGAGTTCTTTTTTATCTTGAAAGATTAATTGTGAGATGTAGGGATGAATTACAATGAAGGAAATCCCTTTATTTATAGGAAAAAACTAACTTGATCCCAAAGTTAAGGTTCGTAACTTTTTTCCAAAGAAACAAAAGAGATAGACATTCACTATATAATAATAACATTTTTGAATGTCTATTTGATAGATAATGTGCCTTGTTAAAATCTTACTAGATAAAACCCAGTGGGAAAAATTCTAGTGAAGGAAAAAGAGTACACATCTCTAATAATACGCACTTAGGTTGCCTCATTAAAAAATTTACAAGGAAAACCAGTGGGACAAAATCTTGTGAGGGAAAAAGAGTACAGCGCGTATTAACTCCCCCTAATAAGAGTGTGCCCTTATGAAAGTGGTTCCACGCTATGATATGTATAGTACCCCATTCCTTGGCAAGGTTCGGGGTAGCTTTGCCAACTATAGTTATGTTATTGGATTCCATGTAGCTCACATGGTCTATTGTCAATTATAAGAAACTCCCGTATGAATGTTTTTAAGTCTTATGCTTTGATATCTTTTACCTTATGCTTAAAATTATGATTTTCTTATGACTTTTCTTTTATGCGTGATCTCAGCCTTAAATATGCTTTTAGCATGTTTTGATTTCATTTATGCACATCTCATATACTCGTTACATCCTATAGTACTGATGCATATCTTGTGCTGCATCCTTTTGACAATGCGGATTCAGGCACCTGCCCTCAGACACGTGGCTAGACTATGCCAGACATTCGGCTGATTATTGGTGAGTCCTCATTATTCGAGGGCTAGAGTTAGAGCATCCATCTTTATGCTTTTATTTCAGATTCTGAGTTAGCTGGGTCTTGTCCCAGCAAGTCCCAACAACTCTTTATGACAGTTAGAGGCTTTTTAGACATAGACAGTATGTGAGTCTTCTTTTTGATTTGTATTTCTATTTGACTTGATTATCTATACATTTGATTTCGGATCTTCCTATTAAGCTTCCGCTTGTCTATTTAAATTATTTGAGTTATGTTATGACCAATGGTTAGCTTGGGGCACGTGTAGTCCCAGGTCTTATGTTACGTCAAGGGGGTAGCCTCGGGGCATGATAAATTTTGTATCAGAGCCTCAGGTTCAAGAGTCCTAGGGTGTCTGAAGCTGCATCGAGTAGAGTCTCTTTCATGTATGTGAAGCACGCCACACTTATGAGAGGGGAGCTATGAGATGTCTTAGGAAAAGTTCACTTCTTTCATGATCAGTATCGTGCGATAGAGTTTAACTATGTTACTCCTCTAATCTGTTCTTCTTACATTTCAAATTATGCCTCGTCGTCGTGCTATGCCTCGTGGGGCCAATGCCCAAAATGCTAATCCTCTGATTCCAGACCCCGAGGTCACCAATGCAGAGTTCAAAAATGCTATCCATATTCTAGCTTAGACTATGGCCACCCAGTCAAATCAGTAGGCTCCTATCCCCGTCCACCCTCAAGGTGGAGTAGCGGCCCGAGTTCGAGATTTTGCTTGCATAAACCCACCTGAGTTCTGGGGTTTGAAAGTGGGTGAGGATTCATAAAATTTCTTGGATGTGATAAAGAAAATCTTTGGTGTGATGCAAGTGGGTGGTGTTGATGGTGTCGAGCTAGCTTCCTATCAATTCAAGGACATAGCTCATATTTGGTTCACACAATGGAAAAATGCTAGGGCTAGGGATGTCGTACCTATGACTTGGGAATGCTTTGAAAAGTCTTTTCTTGACCGGTTCTTCCCGAGGGAGTTGAGGCAAGCTAAGATCAAAAGAATTTGTGAATTTGAGGCAAGGTTCTATGTCAGTTCAGGAGTACGAGTTGTAGATCACCCAGCTTTCTAGGTATGCTCCTTCCATGGTGGTTGACCTGTGGGATGAGATGAGTAAGTATGTTTATGGAGTGTCAGATTCAGTGAAGAAGGAGTAAAGGTCCGCGATGCTTTTGGGCAACATGAATATTTCTCAACTTATGACTCATGCCCAACAGATCAAGGGAGACAAATAAGGGAGAAGGCAAAGGAGAACAAGAGGGTTAGGTCGGAGAGCTCAGGTTTTAGCCATCAGAAGTTCGAGGGCGGACATCGCTCTTTGTTTCAGAAGAAATCATCAAGCCATATTCATTCTTCAGCTAGTGCTCCTACCCAGGCCCCCAGGCATCATTATGATCGGATTGGTAGAGGAGTTGGTTCCTATTCACAGGGGAGTGTTACAAAGGGTGCTCCTTACCCTTCTTGCAATAAGTGTGGTAGAAGTCATCTTGGAGAGTGTTTCGCTGGTTCAGGTGGATGCTTTGGATATGGTCAGGTTGGACACAAGATTAGGGATTTCCCTTCAGCTAAGAAAGAACAGGGAGGTAGTAGGAATCAGCCTGCCCCTGTAGCATCAGGAGGTCAACTGGCCCCGCAGGGCACTGCTTTTTGTTCTAGTGGTCAGTGCCAGAACTGTCTTTATGCTATGTCATCTCATTAGGACCATGAGAGTTCATTGGACGTTGTTACTGGTATGTTAAAAGTCTTTTCTCTCAATGTGTATGCATTATTGGATCTGGGTGTCTCCTTATCTTTTGTGACCCCTTATGTTGATTGTAAGTTTGAGAATTGTCCTGATCAACTTTTAGAACCCTTTTGTGTTTCTACTCCGATTGGTGAGTCAGTCCTAGCCAAAAGAATCTATCGAAATTGCCCTATCTCAGTTCTTCATAGAGTCACTTCAGAGGATCTAGTAGAGTTGGAGATAACTGACTGTGATGTTATTCTTGGTATGGATTAGTTGTATGCTTGTTATGCCTCCGTTGATTTTCATACTCGAGTCATCAGTTTCAAATTTCCAAATGACCCTGTCATAGAGTGGCAAGGTAGTCCTCCATCCTCGAAGGGTCATTTCATATCTTATCTTAAGGCTAGGAAGATGATTTCTAAGGGTTATGTTTATCATATAGTTGGGGTTATGGACACAGAGTCTGAAACCCCATCTCTTCAGTCAGTTCTTATTGCGAATGAATTTCAAGAAGTGTTTCCCTATGATTTGCCCGAAGTCCCTCCCGAGCAGGAGATTGACTTTGGGATAGATCTTCTCCCAGTTATGAATCCTATCTCTATTCCTCCCTATAAAATGGCTCCCGTGAAGCTTAAGGAATTGAAAGGTCAGTTAAAAGACCTCCTTGATAAAGGTTTTATTTGACCCAGCATCTCTCCATGGGGTGCTCCAGTCTTATTCGTGCAAAAGAAAGATGGTTCCCTCAGAATGTGTATAGACTACCATCAGCTGAACAAGGTCACAATCAAGAATAAGTATTACATTCCTAGGATTGATGACTTGTTCGATCAGCTTTAGGGTGCTAGTTTCTTCTCCAAGATCGACCTTAGATTCGGTTATCATCAGCTTCGTGTTCGAGAGTGTGATATTCCGAAGACAGCCTTTAGAACTTGATATAGTCATTATGAATTTGTTGTGATGTCTTTTGGTCTAATGAATGCTCCCGCAGCTTTTATGGATTTGATGAATCATGTGTTCAAGCAGTATTTGGATATGTTTGTGATTGTGTTCATTGATGATATCCTTATCTTTACTCGGAATGAGGAGGAACATGCGGACTATTTAAGAGTGGTGTTGCAAACTCTCAAGGACCGGCAGTTATTTGCTAAGTTTAGCAAGTGTGAGTTTTGGATGCAGTCTATTGCTATTCGAGTTGACTAGAGATGGTATTTGAGTTGATTCTCAAAATATTGAGGCAGTAAAAAACTGGCCTAGACCCACTTCCCCATCTGATATTAGGAGCTTTTTGGTTTTGGTTGGTTACTACAGGAGATTTGTGGAAGGATTTTCTTCCATTGCTGCACCATTCACTCGGTTGACTCAAAAAAAGGTAAAATTTTAGTAGTCTGATCTATGTAAGAAGAACTTTCAGGAATTGAAGACTAGGTTGACCACCGCTCCTGTGTTGGCTCTACCCGAGGGCCTAGATAACTTTGTTGTGTATTGTGATGCTTCTTGGATTGGTTTGGGTTGTTTGTTTATGTAGCATGGTAAAGTGATTTCTTATGCTTCGAGACAGCTTAAGATTCATGAGAAGAACTACCCTACTCATGATCTTGAGTTAGCGGCCATGGTTTTTTCCTTGAAGATTTGGAGACACTACTAGTATGGTGTCCACATGGATGTATTCACCGATCATAAGAGTCTTCAGTATGTGTTCACTCAAAAGTAATTGAATCTTCATCAAAGGAGATGTCTTGAGCTTCTTAAAGATTATGATATAAGTGTGCTTTACCATCTGGGTAAGGCCAATGTTATGGCGGATGCATTGAGTAGGTTGTCCATGGATAGTATGTCTTAGGTTCAGGATGGAAAGAAGTAATTGGCCAAGGATGTTAATTGACTTGCCTGACTTGGAGTTTGCCTTATGGATTCGACAAAAGGTGGTGTTATTATTCAGAATGGTTCTGAATCATCTTTGGTAGCCGAAGTGAAAGAGAAGTAAGACAGTGATCCTGTTTTGCACTAGTTGAAGGGTGCGGTCCATCAACAAAGGGTAGAGGTTTTCTCTCAAGAAGGAGATAGTGTGCTTCGATATCAGGGTTGATTGTGTGTTCCTGATGTTGATGGGTTGAGATAGCGGGTTTTGACAAAGGCTCATAGTTCTAGGTATTCTATTCACCCTGATGCCACCAAGATGTACCGTGACCTACGAGAAGTCTATTGGTAGAATGGCATGAAAAGGTACATAGCAGGTTTTGTGGCTAAGTTTCCCAACTGTCAACAAGTGTAGGTAGAGCATCAGCGACCGGGTGGTATGACTCAGGATATTGATCTTCCTACTTGGAAGTGGGAAGCGATCTATATGGACTTCATTACTGGTCTGCCTCGTACTCGAAGGCAACATGATTTGATTTGGGTGATTATCGACCAGATGACTAAGTCATCCCACTTTTTGGTTGTTAAGACTATGGATTCAGCGGATGATTATGCGAGACTCTACATTCGGGAGATATTCAGATTGCATGGTGTGCCATTGTCTATCATTTCGTACTCAGTTTACATCCCAGTTTTGAAAGTCATTCCAGAAAGGTCTTGGTACTCAGGTTAAGCTTAGTACATCTTTCCACCCACAGACGGATGGCCAGGCAGAGCGTGCCATTTAGACTTTGGAGGACATGTTGAGCGATTGTGTGATTGATTTCAAAGGAAATTGGGATGATCACTTACCTCTTATCGAGTTTTCCTACAACAATAACTTTCATTCTAGCATCCAGATGGCTCCCTATGAGGCACTTTATGGGCGGAGGTGTAGGTCTCCTATTGGTTGGTTTGAGGTAGGTAAGACAGCTTTGATTGGTCCAGATTCAGTTCATGAGACTATGGAGAAGGTTCAAATCATTAGGGAGAAGTTGAAGACCGCTCAGAGTCGTCAGAAATCATATGTGGATGTGAGAAGGAGAGAGTTGGAGGTTGAGGTTGATAATTGGGTGTTTTTGAAAGTGTCACCCATGAAGGGTGTGATGAGATTTGGCAAGAATTGGAAGCTTAGTCCCCAATATGTAGGTCCTTATCGGATTTTGAGTTGACTTGGTAGTGTTGCTTACAAGTTAGATTTGCCATCGGATTTAGAAATGGTTCATCCAGTTTTCCATGTTTCTATGTTGAAGAAGTGTGTTGGTGATCCGACCTTGATTGTTCCTTTGGAAGATGTGAGTGTAAAGGATAACCTTACTTATGAGAAAATTCATGTAGAGATTCTTGATCGTCAGATTCAGAGGTTGAGAAACAAAGAAGTAGCTTCAGTGAAAGTCCTTTGGAGAAATCAGCTAGTTGGGAAGCAGAAGCATCCATGAAGGCCAAGTACCCTCATATTTTTCCTTTCGACCCAGTTTCAGCTTGAGGTATTAGTTTCCTCCATAGTATGTTCCTCCGACTCTATTCCATCAGTTTCTCTCATGATCCTAGCATGCAATCATGTTTTCTGAAGTTAGTTTAATCATGTTTTAAGTTCAAAAGCTCGATTTTCATGTTTATCCTTGAGATTAATGTTTTGTTTCTTGGTTGGGCTGTTTTCTCTCCAGTTTTCCTTGTTTAATCTTCATTCGAGGATGAATGATCCCAAGGAGGAGATATTGTAACACCCCGAAATTCGATTCAGCTTTTAAACTTAGAAACTTACAGAAATTTTAAACTTCCAGGGATCACGGGTCAAGTCCACGAGCCGTGGATCATTTCATGAGTCGTGGAAAGAACTCGTGATTCCAGTCCTGCAGATCACCCTCAGTTCTAAGAACCACAATTCAGTTTCATGATTCGTGAAAGTTTCAACGGGTCGTGGAAACAACCCGTGAAAATCAGACAGAGAGCGGTCAATTTCCCCAAAACCACGAATTGGTTCCCTGACTCGTAGAAGTTTCTACGGGTCATCCTATTAGTCCATGGAAATTTATCCGCAGCCTGGAATTTTGGCTTAGGAACCATGACTCTAATACACGAGCCGTGGTTACTTCTACGGTCCGTGGAAAGGACCCGTGGAACCTGAAGCCGAGTCTTAAAACAACTTTTTTTTAATTTAATCCTAGGGGTATTTTATAATTACCCACCCTTTAACTCTTAAGTGTGGTCGTTTTGACAACTTTTAGTAGGGTTTCTACTCTTATTATCCTAAGTCTCTCATTATCTCTCATTCATCTACCAAATTGGAAAAAGGAACTCCTTCAAGCTCCAAGTCTCAAGCTCCATGTTGAAGCCTCCTCTTCTTTTCAATTTCAGTTGGGTTAGCTTCAATTAAGGTATGTAGGTATTCAATTAAGAAGATTCTTTCACCCTTATGCCCAAAACCCTAATTCTTCTAAATTAAATTTATGAATTTCAAGTTAGGGTTCTTACCCAATTCTCATGGGCTTTTCTATTAAGTATTTTCTCATGATTCTTCAATAAATTCTAAGTTCAATTTCATGATTTACATTAATTTTGCAATTGATTATTTGCCTTATGATTTGAAGGCTAACCCTAGTTAAATTTTGCATGCATGGCTTGATTTAAGGAAAATTGCATGTATTGATATTAGAATCTCAAGTATTTATGAAATTGCATGTCAAATTCTTCAAGTTATGAATTTAGAAAGAAAAGTGAATTATGGCTATGCTAAGCTTTAAGACTTATGATTTGAATTTGCATGACATTAGATATGTCCTTATGCTTTTCAAACAGATTTGACATCAGATATATCACAAGTATATATGAGCGATATGTATGCATATTTTGGGAGTAGTATTTAGCACCGAGCGATGAGGGTTCGATTACCTAAGTCCAAAATTACATTGTCAGTGTAGGTGAAGAGGGTCCTCGTTAGTTGAGAGTGTCTCCTCATGAAGATGAGTCCTCGTTAGTTGAGAGTGTCCCCTTATAAAACTGGTTCCACGCTATGATATGTATAGTACCCCATTCCTTGGCAAGGTTCGCGGTAGCTTTGCCAACTAGAGTTATGTTGTTGGATTCCGTGTAGCTCACATGGTCTATTGTCGATTATAAGAAACTCCCGTATGAATGTTTATAAGTCTTATGCTTTGATATCTTTTACCTTATGCTTAAAATTATGATTTTCTTACGACTTCTCTTTTATGCATGATCTCAGCCTTGAATATGTTTTTAGCATGTTTTGATTTCATTTATGCATATCTCATATACTCGGTACATCCTATAGTACTGATGCATATCTTGCGCTGCATCCTTTTGACAATGCAGATTCAGGCACCTGCCCTCAGACTCGTGGCTAGACTATGCCAGACATTCAGCTGATTATTGGTGAGTCCTCATTATTCGAGGGCTAGAGTTAGAGCATCCATCTTTATGCTTTCACTTCAGATTCTGAGTTAGCTGGGGTATTGTCCCAGCAAGTCCCAAGAACTCTTTATGACAGTTAGAGGCTTTTCAGACATAGACAGTATGCGAGTCTCCTTTTTTATTTGTATTTCTATTTTACTTGATTATCTATACATTTGATTTCTGATCTTCCTATTATGCTTCCGCTTGTCTATTTGAATTATTTGAGTTATACTATGACCAAGGGTTAGCTTGGGGCATATGTGGTCCCAGGTCCTATGTTACGTCAAGGGGGTAGCCTCGGGGCATGATAAATTTGGTATCAGAGCCTCAGGTTCAAGAGTCCTAGAGTTTCTGAAGATGCATCGAGTAGAGTCTCTTTCATGTCTGTGAAGCACGCCACACTTATGAGAGGGGAGTTATGAGATGTCTTAGGAAAAGTTCACTTCTTTCATGATTAGTATCGTGCGATAGAGTTTAAATCTGTTACTCCTCTAATTTGTCCTCGTTAGTTGAGAGTCAGTTTCACGGTTCGTGGAATTTCCACGAGTCATGGAACCAACCCATGGAAATCAGACAGAGAGTGTTCAATTATCCTGAAACCATGAATTAGTTCCACGACTCGTAGAAGTTTCTACGGGTCATCCTTTTAGTCCGTGGAAAGTTATTCGCAGCCTGAAATTTTGTCTTAGGAACCACGACACTAATCCACGAGCCATGGTTACTTCTACGGTCTGTGGAAAGGACCCGTGGAACCTGAAGCCGAGTCTTAAAATAGTTTTTCTTAATTTAATCCTAGGGGTATTTTTATAATTACTCACCCTTTTAACTCTTAAGTGAGGTCATTTTGACCACTTTTAGTAGGGTTTCTACTCTTATTAGCCTAAGTCTCTCAGTCATCTACCAAATTGGGAAAAGGAACTCCTTCAAGCTCCAAGTCTGAAGCTCCAAGTTCAAGCCTCCTCTTCTTTTCAATTTAAGTTGGGTTAGCTTCAATTAAGGTATGTGGGTATTCAATAAGGGGATTCTTTCACCCTTATGCCCGAAACCCCAATTCTTCTAAATTGAATTTATGAATTTCAAGTTAGGGTTCTTACCCAATTCTCATGGGCTTTTCTATTAAGTATTTTCTCATGATTCTTCAATAAATATATGTTCAATTTCATGATTTACATGAATTTTGCAATTGATTATTTGCCTTATGATTTGAAGGCTAACCCTAGTTAAATTTTGCATGCATGGCTTGATTTAAGGAAAATTGCATGTATTGATATTATGATCTCAAGTATTTATAAAATTGCATGCCAAATTCTTCAAGTTATGAATTTAGAAAGAAAAGTGAATTATGGCTATGCTAAGCTTTAAGACTTATGATTTGAATTTGCATGACATTAGATATGTTCTTATGCTTTTCAAACAGATTTGACATCAGATATGTCACAAGTATATATGAGCGATATGTATGCATATTTTGGTTGTACTATTTAGCATCGAGCGATGAGGGTTCGATTATGCAAGTCAAAAACTACGTTGCTAGCATAGGTGAAGAGGGTCCTCATTACTTGAGAGTGTCTCCTCATGAAGATGGGTCCTCGTTAGTTGAGAGTGTCCTCTTATAAAAGTGGTTCCACGCTATGATATGTATAGTACCCCATTCCTTGGCAAGGTTCAGGGTAGCTTTGCCAACTAGAGTTATGTTGTTGGATTCCATGTAGCTCACATGGTCTATTGTCGATTATAAGAAACTCCCGTATGAATGTTTTTAAGTCTTATGCTTTGATATCTTTTACCTTATGCTTAAAATTATGATTTTCTTATGACTTCTCTTTTATGCATGATCTCAGCCTTAAATATGTTTTTAGCATGTTTTGATTTCATTTATACACATCTTAGATACTCGGTACATCCTATAGTACTGATGCATATCTTGTGCTGCATCCTTTTGACAATGCAGATTCAGGCACCTGCCCTCAGACTCGTGGCTAGACTATGCCAGACATTCAGCTGATTATTGGTGAGTCCTTATTATTCGAGGGCTAGAGTTAGAGCATCCATCTTTATGCTTTCATTTCAAATTCTGAGTTAGCTTAGGTCTTGTCCCAGTAACTCTTTATGACAGTTAGAGGCTTTTCAGACATATACAGTATGCGAGTCTCC
This sequence comes from Jaltomata sinuosa, assembly GCA_003996215.1. Taxonomy (NCBI): domain Eukaryota; kingdom Viridiplantae; phylum Streptophyta; class Magnoliopsida; order Solanales; family Solanaceae; genus Jaltomata; species Jaltomata sinuosa. The sequence goes on from QJPP01000400.1 coordinate 463,291, forward strand.
TTTTTGATTTGTATTTCTATTTGACTTGATTATCTATACATTTGATTTTGGATCTTCCTATTATACTTCCGCTTGTCTATTTGAATTATTTGAGTTATGCTATGATCAAGGGTTAGCTTGGGGTACGTGTGGTCCTAGGTCTTATGTTACATCAATGGGGTAGTCTCGCGACGTGATAAATTTGGTATTAGAGCCTCAGGTTCAAGAGTCCTAGGGTGACTTAAGTTGCATCGAGTAGAGTCTCTTTCATGTGTGTGAAGAACTCCACACTTATGAGAGGGGATCTATGAGATGTCTTAGGAAAAGTATACTTCTTTCATGATCAGTAACGTGCGATAGAGTTTAACTCTGTAACTCCTATAATATTTTCTTGTTATATTTCAGATTATGCCTCGTCGTCCTGCTATGCCTCATCGAGCCAATGCCCAATATGCTAATCCTCTGATTCTAGACCCCGAAGTCACCAATGCAGAGTTCAGAAATGCCGTCCATATTCTAGCTTAGACTATGGCCACCCAGGCAAATCAGCAGGCTCCTATCCCCGTCTACCCTCAAGGTGGAGTAGCGGCCCGAGTTCGAGATTTTATTTGCATGAACTCACCTGAGTTCTTGGGTTTGAAAATGGGTGAGGATCCATAAATTTTATTGGATGCGGTAAAGAATATCTTTGGTGTGATGCAAGTGGGTGGTGTTGATGGTGTCGAGCTAGCTTCCTATCAACTCAAGGATGTAGCTCATATTTGGTTCACACAATGGAAAGATGTTAGGGCTAGGGACGTGGTGCTTATAACTTGGGAATGCTTTGAAAAGGCTTTTCTTAACCAGTTCTTCCCGAGGGAGTTAAGGCAAGCTAAGATCAAAGAATTTGTGAATTTGAGGCAAGGTTCTATGTTGGTTCTGGAGTACGAGTTGTAGATCACCCATCTTTATAGGTATGCTCCTTCTATGGTGGCTGACCCGTGGGATGAGATGAGTAAGTATGTTTATGGAGTGTCAGATTCAGTGAAGAAGGAGTGTAGGTCTGCGATGCTTTTAGGCAACATGAATATTTCTCGACTTATGACTCATGCCCAACAAATCGAGGGAGACAAAATAAGAGAGAAGGCAACAGAGAACAAGAGGGTTAGGTCGGAGAGCTCAGGTTTTAGCCATCAGAAGTCCGAGGGCGGACATCGCTCTTTGTTTCAGAAGGAATCCTCAGGCTCCATTCATTCTTCAGCTAGTGCTCCTACCCAGGCCCCCAGGCATCATTATGATCAGATTGGTAGAGGATCTGGTTCCTATTCGCAAGGGAGTGTTGCAAGGGGTGCTCCTTACCCTTCTTGCAATAAGTGTGGTAGAAGTCATCTTGGAGAGTGTTTAGCTGGTTCAGGTGGATGCTTTGGATATGGTCAGGTTGGACACAAGATTAGGGATTGCCCTTCAGCTAAAAAGGAACAGGGAGGTAGTAGGTATCAGCCTGCCCCTGTAGCATCAGGAGGTCAATTGACCCCGCAGGGCACTGCTTTTTATTCTGGTGGTAAGTGCCAGAACTGCCTTTATGCTATGTCATCTCGTTAGGACCAGGAGAGCTCATCGGATGTTGTTACTGGTATGTTAAAAGTCTTTTCTCTCGATGTGTATGCATTATTGGATCTGGGTGCCTCCTTATCTTTTGTGACCCCTTATGTTGATTGTAAGTTTAAGAATTGTCCTGATCAACTTTTAGAACCCTTATATGTTTCTTCTCCGGTTGATGAGTCAGTCCTAGCCAAGAGAATATATCGAAATTGCCCTATCTCAGTTCTTCATAGAGTCACTTCAGCGGATCTAGTAGAGTTGGAGATGACTGACTGTGATGTTATTCTTGGTATGGATTGGTTGTATTCTTGTTATGCCTCCGTTGATTATCGTACTCGAGTCATCAGTTTCAAATTTCCAAATGACCCTGTCATAGAGTGGCAAGGTATTCCTTCATCCTCGAAGGGTCATTTCATATCTTATCTTAAGGCTAGGAAGATGATTTCTAAGGGTTATGTTTATCATATAGTTTGGGTTATGGACACGGAGTCTGAGACCCCATCTCTTCAGTCAGTTCCTGTTGTGAATGAATTTCCAAAAGTGTTTCCCGATGATTTGCTCGGAGTCCCTCCCGAGCAGGAGATTGACTTTGGGATAGATCTTCTCCAGATACGAATCCTATCTCTATTCCTCCCTATAAAATGGCTCCCGTGAAGCTTAAGGAACTGAAGGTCAGTTGAAAGACCTCTTTGATAAGGGTTTTATTCGACCCAGCATCTCTCCATTGGGTGCTACAGTCTTATTCGTGCAAAAGAAAGATGGTTCCCTCAGAATGTGTATCGACTACCGTCAGCTGAACAAGGTAACAATCAAGAATAAGTATCACATTCCTAGGATTGATAACTTGTTCGATCTACTTTAGGGTGCTAGTTTCTTCTCCAAGATCGACCTTAGATTCAGTTATCATCAGCTTCATGTTCGAGAGTTTGATATTCTGAAGACAGCCTTTAGAACTCGATATGGTCATTATGAATTTTTTGTGATGTCTATTAGTCTAATGAATGCTCCCGCAGCATTTATGGATTTGATGAACCATGTGTTCAAGCAGTATTTGGATATGTTTATGATTGTGTTCATTGATGATATCCTTATTTATTCTCGGAGTGAGGAGGAGCATACGTACTATTTGAGAGTGGTGTTGCAAACTCATAAGGACCGGTGGTTATTTGCTAAGTTTAGCAAGTGTGAGTTTTGGATGCAGTCTGTTGCTTTTGTGGGTCATATTTTGACTAAAGATGGTATTCGAGTTGATTCTCAAAAGATTGAGGCAGTAAAGAACTGGCGTAGACCCACTTCCCCATTTGATATTAGGAGCTTTTTGGTTTTGGTTGGTTATTACAGGAGATTTGTGGAAGGATTTTCTTCCATTGCTGCCCCATTGACTTGGTGGACTCAGAAAAAGGTAAAATTTCAGTGGTTTGATCTATGTAAGAAGAACTTTTAGGAATTAAAGACTAGGTTGACCACCGCTCCTGTGTTGTCTCTACCCAAGGGCCTAGATGACTTTGTTGTGTATTGTGATGCTTCTAGTATTGGTTTGGGTTGTGTGTTGATGTAGCGTGGTAAAGTGATTACTTATGCTTCGAGATAGCTTAAGATTCATGAGAAGAACTACCCTACTCATAATATTGAGTTAGCGGCCATGGTTTTTTCCTTGAAGATTTGGAGACACTACTAGTATGGTGTCCACGTGGATGTATTCACCGATCATAAGAGTCTTCAGTATGTGTTCACTCAAAAGTAATTGAATCTTCATCAAAGGAGATGTCTTGAGCTTCTTAAAGATTATGATATGAGTGTGCTTTACCATCCGGGTAAGGACAATGTTATGGCGGATGCATTGAGTAGGTTGTCCATGGTTAGTATGTCTTAGGTTCAGGATGGAAAGAAGTAATTGGCCAAGGATATTCTCGACTTTCCTGACTGGGAGTTCGCCTTATGGGTTCGACAGAAGGTGGTGTTATTGTTCAGAATGGTTCCGAATCATCTTTGGTAGCCGAAGTGAAAGAGAAGTAAGACAGTGATCTTGTTTTTCACCAGTTGAAGGGTGCGGTCTATCAATAAAGGGTAGAGGTTTTCTCCCAAGGGGGAGATGGTGTGCTTCGATATCAAGATTGATTATGTATTTCTGACGTTGAAGGGTTGAGACAGCGGGTTTTGACAGAGGCTCATAGTTCTAGGTATTCTATTCACCCCGATGCCACCAAGATGTACCGTGACCTACGAGAAGTCTATTGATGGAATGGCATAAAGAGGGACATAGCAGGTCTTGTGTCTAAGTGTCCCAACTTTCAACAAGTGAAGGTAGAGCATCAGCGGCTGGGTGGTATGACTCAGGATATTGATCTTCCTACTTGGAAGTGGGAAGCTATCAATATGGACTTCATTACTGGTTTGCCTCGTACTCGATGGAAACATGATTCGATTTGGGTGATTATTGACCAGATGACTAAGTCATCCCACTTTCTGGATGTTAAGACTATGGATTCAGCGGATGGTTATGCCAGACTCTACATTCGGGAGATAGTCAGACTGCATGGTGTGCCATTGTCTATCATTTTAGATAGGGGTACTCAGTTTACATCCCAGTTTTGGAAGTCATTTTAGAAAGGTCTTGGTACTCAGGTTAAGCTTAGTACAGCTTTCCACCCACAGACGGATGGCCAGGCAGAGCGTACCATTCAGACTTTGGAGGACATGTTGAGAGCTTGCGTGATTTATTTCAAAGGAAATTGGGATGATCACTTACCTCTTATCGAGTTTGCCTACAACAACAACTTTCATTCTAGCATCCAGATGGCTCCCTATGAGGCACTTTATGGGCGGAGGTGTAGGTCTCCTATTGGTTAGTTCGAGGTAGGTGAGGCATATTTGATAGGTCCAGATTTAGTTCATGAAACTATGGAGAAGGTTCAAATCATTAGGGAGAGGTGGAAGACCGCTCAGAGTCGTCAGAAATCATATGTGGATGTGAGAAGGAGAGAGTTGGAGTTTGAGGTTGATGATTGGGTGTTTTTGAAAGTGTCACCCATGAAGGGTGTGATGAGATTTGGCAAGAATGGGAAGCTTAGTCCCTACTGTGTAGGTCCTTATTGGATTTTGAGGAGACTTGGTAGTGTTGCTTACGAGTTGGATTTTCCATCGGATTTAGAAATGGTTCATCCAGTTTTTCATGTTTCTATATTGAAGAAATGTGTTGGTGATCCGACCTTGATTGTTCCTTTGGAAGATGTGAGTGTGAAGGATAACCTTACTTATGAGAAAATTCATGTAGAGATTTTTGATAGTCAGATTCAGAGGTTGAGAAACAAAGAAGTAGCTTCGGTGAAAGTCCTTTGGAGAAATCAGCTAGTTGGAAGCAGAAGCATCCATGAAGTCCAAGTACCCTCATATTTTTCCTTCCGACCCAGTTTCAGCTTGAGGTATTAGTTTCCTCCTTAGTATGTTCCTCCGACTCTATTACATCAGTTTCTCTCATGATCCTAGCATGCAATCATGTTTTCTGAAGTTAGTTTAATCATGTTTTAAGTTGAAAAGCTCAGTTTTCATGTTTATCCTTGAGATTAATGTTTTGTTTCTTGGTTGGGGTGATTTCTCTCCAGTTTTCCTTGTTTAATCTTCATTCGAGGATGAATGATCCCAAGGGGGAGATATTGTAACACCCCAGAATTCGATTCAGCTTTTAAACTTAGAAACTTGCAAAAAATTTAAACTTCCAGGGATCACGGGTCAAGTCCACGAGCCGTGAATGGTTCCACGAGTCGTGGAAAGGACTCGTGATTCCAGTTCTGCAGATCACCCTCAGGTCTAAGAACCATGAGTTAGTTTCACGATTCGTGAAAGTTTCCACGGGTCGTGGAACCAACCCGTGAAAATCAGACAGAGAGTGGTCAATTTCCCCAAAACCACGAATTGGTTCCCCGACTCGTAGAAGTTTCCACGGGTCATCCTATTAGTCCGTGGAAAGTTATCCGCAACCTGGAATTTTGTATTTGGAACCATGACTCTAAAACACGAGTCGTGGTTACTTCTACGGTTCGTGGAAAGGACCCGTGGAACCTGAAGCCGAGTCTTAAAATAACTTTTTAAAAATTTAATCCTAGGGGTATTTTATAATTACCCACCCTTTTAACTCTTAAGTGAGGTCGTTTTGACCACTTTTAGTAGGGTTTCTACTCTTATTATCCTAAGTCTCTCATTATCTCTCATTCATCTACCAAATTGGGAAAAAGAACTCCTTCAAGATCCACGTTCAAGCCTCCTCTTCTTTTCAATTTCAGTTGGGTTAGCTTCAATTAAGGTATGTGGGTATTCAATATGGGGATTCTTTCACCCTTATGCCCAAAACCCTAATTCTTCTAAATTGAATTTATGAATTTCAAGTTAGGGTTCTTACCCAATTCTCATGGGCTTTTCTATTAAGTATTTTCTCATGATTCTTCAATAAATTCTAAGTTCAATTTCATGATTTACATGAATTTTGCAATTGATTATTTGCCTTATGATTTGAAGGCTAACCCTAGTTAAATTTTGCATGCATGGCTTGATTTAAGGAAAATTGCATGTATTGATATTATGATCTCAGGTATTTATGAAATTGCATGTCAAATTCTTCAACTTATGAATTTAGAAAGAAAAGTGAATTATGGCTATGCTAAGCTTTAAGACTTATGATTTGAATTTGCATGACATTAGATATGTCCTTATGCTTTTTAAATAGATTTGACATCAGATATGTCACAAGTATATATGAGCGATATGTATGCATATTTTGGGAATTGTATTTAGCACCGAACGATGAGGGTTCGATTACCTAACTCCAAAATTACGTTGTCAGTGTAGGTGAAGAGGGTCCTCGTTAGTTGAGAGTGTCTCCTCATGAAGATGGGTCCCCTTTAGTTGAGAGTGTCCACTTATGAAAGTGATTTCACGCTATGATATGTATAGTACCTCGTTCCTTGGCAAGGTTTGGGGTAGCTTTGCCAACTAGAGTTATGTTGTTGGATTCCATGTAGCTCACATGGTCTATTGTCGGTTATAAAAAACTCTCGTATGAATGTTTTTAAGTCTTATGCTTTGATATCTTTTACTTTATGCTTAAAATTATGATTTTCTTATGACTTCTCGTTTATGCATGATCTCAGCCTTAACTATGTTTTTAGCATGTTTTGATTTTATTTATGCACATCTCATATACTCGGTACATACTATAGTACTGACGCATATCTTGTGTTGCATCTTTTTGACGATGCAGATTCAGGAACCTGCCCTCAGACTCGTGGCTAGACTACGCCATACATTCAGTTGATTATTGGTGAGTCCTTATTATTCGAGGGCTAGAGTTAGAGCATCCATCTTTACTCTTTTATTTCTGATTCCGATTTAGCTGGGGTCTTGTCCCAGCAACTCTTTATGACAGTTAGAGGCTTTTCAGACATAGACAGTATGCGAGTCTCCTTTTTGATTTGTATTCCTATATTACTTGATTATCTATACATTTAATTTCAGATCTTCCTATTATGATTTCACTTGTCAATTTAAATTATCTGAGTTATGCTATGACCAAGGGTTAGCTTGGGGCACGTGTGGTCTCAGGTCCCGTGTTACGTCAAGGGGGTAGCCTCGGGGAATGACATTTATATTTTTCAAGTACCTGAACCTTTCATGAGGTTTCATAAAGTGTTATGTCATAAACTTTTCAAGAGCGTATTTTCTTTTATTATGATCATTTGCTCCTTTCCTATTTCAAGGATTATTGCAATTTGAACTGATTGATCACCATGCTTCTTGCATGTCATAGATTTTGTCCTTCAGGGACATTCAATAGGAGCATTTGCAGCTAAATATGAAATTAATTTTGGGTCAACAAATACTTCTAGTATTTTACTTGAATTATCTTTTGAATGAGGATCATACTGATGATAATTCACGACATATTTTATATATGCTTATTCTCTCCTCCTTATGTTAGAAAAGCTAACATATATCCTCTATCTTCTTTGAGGAATCCATCTTTGTGCACCATGGTATATTCATTAATCATATACTGAACATTAATTAAAAATAACTAGATGTAATATATTTGATTCCTGATCGTGAACCAATTGAGAGAAAAAATTAATTATAATTTATTGATCTGAATGCATACAAGTATTATTGTATACAATATATCATATTTCAGACCAACACATGAAACTTTATTCTCATAAGCAATGGTTCAGCTATTTATTGAAGGCATTCAACGCCAAATCAGCATTATCAAGATAAATCATCTTGATTACATAATCTGAAAGTTGTGCTTTTAACTCAATTATTTTGCACAAGTAATTTTGTGAAGTCAAACTGTAGGTTGACAACAAATGTACGTGTGATCATCTTATAGATGTATCTGTTTAAGATATCACATGACAGGTGAACAGGCTCATATTCACCTTTTATACTTTTCAGATTTTAGAAAATTCAGTTCCAACATTAGTTGATTTAATCAACTTATCATGAGAATAAACAACATTAACAATTCTTGAAGAATCTTCTAGTTCTTCAATAAATGTTGAATACTCAATATGCACATTTTCAGAATGTCAAAATCATTCATGCCAACATATAAAATTATTTATATTAGTAACTCCAAGTTACTATGACATGTGCTATTTCCTTTAGTAAACTTCAAGTTTACTTTTGCATGAATTTTATATCAATAAACTAGAAGTTTATTGTGGCATGTGATCTCATCATGCTCGGATAACTTTTCACATACGTGTTACCATAGTAACTTTGGAGATATTCAATCTTCCAATTATTCTACCTCTTTTGGAGATGGGTTGTGATGTAGTCACAACCAAGTGCACGTGTGCATTTACATGCATTACTAAACATTATCACATTCACTTCAGGGAATGGATCTATATTTGTATCAATCAAAAATCTCATTCTCTCGGAATGGAATATAATCGTGCCTTAAGCATATCAAATTATGATAGCTTATATTTCTTTTAAGATATGGCTACTTCAGGAGCAAATCGAACCATACATGATCAAGTGAACCACTTTGTTTCTTCAGATCCCAAAACCAAACAAAATCGTACCATTAATAGCAAGACAAAAAAACATAAAATATGAAGGGAATACCAACCTTTTGTCTAACATTCTTAATAATTGCAAGTCAGTCTGTTAACAGCTCTTGAATCCCTTGCTTAGTTTTAGCCAATCATAAAATCATCTTATATATTGTTAACATGGAAAGGAAATAGTATGCCAAGGGAATACCCCTCCTTTTAGCCACCGTATAAAATTCAAACTTCATAAATATAACAATAGTTACTAGCTACTTACCGTGAAAGCTAGTGTTTAAGTGATTAAGGTAGAGTCTCGTGTTGATAACGTGTTATGAACTATTAAAATAAAAAAGAAGAAGAATATAGTAGAGAAGGAGAGGAGAGTTCTTATTTCTCTTGAAGGATTAATTGTGGGATGTAGGGATGAATTACAATAAAGAAAACCCTTTTATTTATAGGGGAAAATTGACTTGATCCCAAAGTTAGGGTTCCTAACTTTTCTCTAAAAAAATAAAAGAGATAGACATTCACTATAATAATAATACTTTATAACAAAAAAAAGATTTTGAAAAAAAGAAAATTTGGCCAAAGAGAACTGTCATATCATCTTTTTATGTCTAACTTTATATATTATATGACATAGATTATACTACTCCATTTTAACATATTTTTATTCTTCATGAAGAAAATGAAAGGTTGGAGTAATAAATATTTAGGCTTTTAAATTTTATAATAAAAAATAAGAATAAATACAGTAGTAAATTTTGAGACATTTAAGTTTACAATAAATAATAGAAATGAATGGAGAGAGTAGTAATTGACACATTTATTTTTGTATAATAATAATAATAAATAAATAAAATTATACAAAAATTGCCAAAAAAATGAGAAAAAAGATAAATATAAATGGTGGTTTTAGAGAGGTGCCTCGTAGGCGGGTCTATAACCCTCCTTTATATATTGATATATTGATTGAATGAGAAGAAATGGAAGTATAAATACGGGATTAATGAGAAGGAAGAAGATGCAGGAAATGGCCCCTGAACATTGAGCATTTAATATCAATAACTAATATTTTTATGCTTGCATTGGATGAGAGTTTTTCCCATAAATTTATTTAATTTTTAATCAGGAAAACGAGGTGAAAAGCCAAAAAAAAATGATAAAATGATAAATACTAATGTTGGTCATAGAGAGGTGCAACATAACCTCTTATGTGTTCAGTTTTATTATATATATTAGTTCTGAACATGTGCGTTGCACGTGTGTCCCATGTGAATTAATATTAAATTTTTTAATGATATAGATAATATTAAACCATATGAGTAATGAAAAACTAAAATTATGAAAGAAAGGTACAATAGTGTGTAGTCATACACAATCAAATGGATTGGTACAATAGTGTGTAGTCATACACAATCAAATGGATTGGTATAACTTTTTTCTTACGCAGTTTTAATATACTAAAAATTTAGTGAGACGTGTTTCTTATTTTTTGATATTTCAACACCACATAGTTTAGATGTAAATATGAGAGTAATGGCTCGGTTATGTTTGTAAATGTTTCACTCTTAAAGTTTGCATTTTGTTTTTAAGAAACTTCAGTGATTTTCTTTTTATGGTCACACACATACATATCAAGAATGTGTTGCCAAATGATAGTTGTATTTTGTAAAAATTGTACAAAACTTGAATCAACGCAAGTCAATTTCATGATATACACCCGTAAATAATAATTACATATTATATCTAAAGTCTATATCTTTTATATATACTTCTCAAAAGTTTCATATTAAAGTGCATGTACAAGTATCCTTTGTTTGATTTAAGATTATGTATAACTTTCGTCTATGAATTTGACAGAAGAATAATATTATTTGAATTTTTTAAATATAATGGTATTATGAAATATAACAAGATCGATGTTTATTCACTTACAAGAAACTTGGTATAAGCCGTTCAAATATGAAGATCTTGCTAAAATATATTGGGTGTAAATATCCAAAAAAAAAAAAAAGAAGTATCCAAACGATTTCTCAAAGGACTAATAATTGCATGTTTTATCTAAAATCTATTATTTTGTATATACTTCTCAAAAATGTCATACATATATTACATTTTTCTACAAATCGCATTATAGTTCTATCATCTATGAAAATATTTAAAAAAAAAAATTGTAACCATCATATCAATTACGTACCTATTGATGTGATTGAAATGTGAAAAGTGCACAATTACAAATTTAAATCCGAAATAAAAAAAAGGAATTAATTAGCAAACACACCCAAGGAAACGCCATACATTAGAGCAAAGCAATTGCAAGAAAGAGAACTATACAGAGAAAGAGGACAAGAGGTAAAGAAATAATAATTGATCCACATGAATATAATATATATAAAGGAATTTGCTATCCAAATTCGTAACAGATGTAAGCTGATGGATCAGTGAGTGTTTTTTATTTTTATTGCATTATTGAATTTAATTAAATAATTAGAAAACTGAAAATTAATAACAGGTCTGTACGATTTTGAATACTTGGAGTTGTAAGGTTGCTGGGAAATTAAATTAAATTAATAACTAAAGGAAGTTATAATGTTGGACTTCAATTTCTGCATTATGTAATTAAAATATTAGTGTTTAATTAAATATTTAATTAAATTTTAATTAAGTAGAGGGGCAAAATGGTAATTTAACTTTGTACTTTGGAGCTTCCCACTTTTAATAATATACTAGTTCTGAACCACGTGCGTTGCACGTGTATCTCATGCTAATTAATATAAAAAATTTAAAATGATAATAATAGTATTGCAATATGTATGTGATGAGTTGTACGAAATTTAAAAAAGAAAAATACAAGTGTGAACTGATGAATGGTGAGCCTTTTGATGCAATTTGTTAGAACAACTTTAATCATTTAAATTTTGTAATATATAAAACTTCAATTTGATAATTTCATGTCTTTGATATATGCTTCAATAATATGCAATTTATATTTCATTATAAGCACGGTTGAATATGGTTTCAAATAATTTACATCTAAAATTAAGTTTTTGTTTTGGTTCAAAAAATTGTAGCCTACTTCTTTATATAGACCCATACATGTTGAAAAAGTGTTAAAAAAGATATTTTATAAAAATCGTACAGCGGTTCAATCAACATATGTATTTCTTTAGTTGGCTAGTAAATAATTATTAAATTCATGGTATGCATGTGGTGACTGGTGGAATGCAAAGAAGTGACAATTATATATCATAGAGAACTTAATAGTACCTAACATCAGAAAGTTTGATTGATATATATTAATAATAATTGCACAAATATGTGTCTTTTGTTTGATTCAAAATTATGAGTAATTTCTTTCATGAATTTGATAAAAGAATATTCATTGTAACTCATATATATATATATATATATATATATATATATAAGTCATCGGCCAAATATTTCAATTCAAATAGGAGAATTAAAGAATAAAAAGATCTCATGTTCGATTAGAAATATTAGTATAATGACAATTGAGGCTTGTCAAATGTTTGAGCGCGTTTACCAATCGATAGGTTTCAAGGTTCGAGTTAAATTGGAATGTAAGTAGAAACACTATTGATTCTCTTAGAGGAAAAAAACATAATGATACACGTGTGAAAATGTAATCCTTATCAATTGTAATTTGAAAATAGAACATGTCATGTGTCCCCAAAAACAATTTTTATTTTAATTTTTTGGCTAATATTACTAACAGTAATTAGATTTAGTGTAGCAACTTAATTTGAAAATGAATGAATGAAAAACTTATGCTGAGGTTTTTTTAATGACACTCAGTAATCGATGATAATGATTTATGACAATATCTATTAAAATAGAATTAAAAAAAATAGAGATAATTGTATAGTCGATCAAATAAATACAATCGATGATAATGATTCATGACAATATCTATTAAAACAGAATTAAAAATAAAAATAGATATAATTATATAGATCAAATAAATACGATAATATCTTAATAAATATGAACAAAAATTTCATATTCTTGTTGATATTACAGAGAATTAGATAAAAACACTAACTTTGACCTTTACAAATAGTGAGAAGAGAATAAATGTACTTGATTATTAATTTTATTTATAATAGAAAAATAAAAATATAAATTTCTAAAATAAATTCTAATACCTTTCCTTTTTTTGTATCCTACCAACTTTATCCTTGGAAGAATTTGGGAAGAACCAATAGTATCAAATGACTTTGAAGTCAGCTCTATTTATAAGAGAAAAATTAACATTACAGGTTCATTTAAAAAATATATAGGAAATGAAAAGCCAAAGATCAAAAAACGTAAAATAAAGTTACTCTAAAATAAATTAAAGTAATGGAGTTTAATGGAAAAATTAAAAGCTTCTTTATCATGGACACTTTAGCTTAGAAGGGGAATAGACTTGATTGTGATTAATTGACACGTTCATCAAAGGCTTCAGCCAAAATTTACCATTTAATATAGGATTTTAATTAAAATGAGGATGACATTAATTAGTTTTTATTTAATTAATAGAAGATAATTTGCTTTTAGGTACAAGCGTTGACTAACTGCTATTGTTTGTGATAAAAAGGTACTGGTTCTAACTTTTGGTATTCTTAATAAACAATTACCAAGAGCTGTTCCGTTATATATGCTATGGATTTATTATGTTCATTATTTCACATGGTTAATACATTGTATTTTATGTGTTCATAAATTTTATGAGTAGTGGGAAAAAATTCAGTTTAATATATAATATTTTTATATTTTTAAAATGTCATTTGATTAGTATTAGTATACTAATATGGAGTAATATGATTATTATTTAATAGTTAGTTAATTAAATATTTTATAATATAATTTTGAGTTAGTATAGGGGTAAAATGGTAATCTAACTTTGCACTTTCGAGCTTCCTACTTTTAATAATATATGATGATAGATTTACAATTTAGGATCACTAATCAACAATTATATAACACTAATTACAAAACACTAACAACTATTTAAAATTAATCAAAATTGGAGCATCTAAACTAACTAATTACAGAATTAACAACTAACAACGAAATTTTGTGAAGTATATCTAGAAAAGTATACAACGATGATTGGTAAAAAATTTAAAGAAAAAATACCTCAAATGAAGAAATAATAAACTTTGAAATGAGATCTTTTTGTACTGTGTCTTTTTTTTAATTTAAAGGCTACAATCTTCTTCCTTGCCACGAATACACCTTGTATCGTGCTTTTAACAGAGTTTTTTGGATCAAAAAACAAAGTGAAACCGTTGATTTTTGGATTCTTTTGGAAAAGGAAATAAAAAAATGAGGGGGGCGACTGTTTTGACTTCTTAGGGAAGACGACGGGTTTTTTTTTTAAAAAAAAAAGACCCAACGGGTCAAATATGATAAAAGAAAAATCTGTACAAAATGGCTGGCCCAAATACCAAGCCCAAAACAAGAAAAAACAAAAGCTGGAAAAAGCAACAAAGAAGAAATAAACAAATTAGGCAACTAAAATTCTAACGAGGAAGGTAGAGAAACAAGTTGTTCTAGAAATTCTGGCAGTCGGAGCATCAGAAGACTCCGTTGGAGATGCTAGGGAGTTCCATGTCACATCGAAGATGATGTTCCATGCCACAACGATGATGACCTTTGAGCTAGGACCGAAGAGACGCTTGGAATCGAGGCTAAAGATCTCGTGGACAGAGGTCTAAGCTTGTTCTTCAAGTGAAATTGAATCTCTCAGGTACTCTTTTGCAACTACTGTCTAGTTCTCCTTTCTTAGATCTACCATCTAATGGGTTGAATCCACAAGAGATTAATACCACCATTAAAGTTTAGATCCTTAAAAGTGAACTAAATCGTTGTTTTTGCTATGAGGTACTGTGTGAGGATTTGGGTCTACATCTGCCAAGCCTTTGCAACTCAAGTTCAGCTGTTCTTCATCTTGTAAATCTGGTAATTTGTCCATTCCCTTTGTTGCTTTAACTTCACGATTCTTGGGCACCAGTTGCCAAAATCTGTTGATCTCAGAGAAATTCCTATGTGACTTTGTTCACACATCCTTGCTTTCAAAACAATAAATTAGTAGAAAAAAGCCGCCCCTTTTTCTATTGTTTACTCTCGACAGAGTGAGCTTCTAAGAAGCTAATACCACACATCGAACTATAAATGTCACGACCCAGACCGCCGTAAGTGGCACTCACCCAACCTCCCCCCCCCCTCCCAGGGTGAGCGAACCATCACTTCCCTGAACTTAACCGTTCTAACAGCTCAAAACCAAAGTGCGGAAACTAAACTAGCAAAACAATAATAACAAAACCACTTCATTAATATAAACCTGCGGAAATTACCCCCTAGAATCTGAAATTCGCAGTACCAAATAATCTACCAATGTCTAGAATACGGGAATGCAACCCCAAAATAAGAAAATAGTTTAAGCCCAAAATAAGTGGGCTACAACTCTAATGATAGATTCAAGGCAGCTCGATCGAAGCAGCTCACCCTTGAAGTCTGAAAACGCCGGTACTACAGATGAGGTCGCGTCTCAACCGCTGGAAGATTGCATGTACTCACAAAAAGAAAAAGCCAGTGCAGTATCAGTACACCACCACTGTGTACTAGTAGGATCATCAGCCAGTTCCAAATAAAAATAGTGTATAATCAGTACAACAAATCAAGTATAAGTACGGAAGACATGCAACAATTCAACAGGCACCCCTAGACTACAAGTCTCTACCTAGCTTGTTCCCGCATGAAATTCACCCTTTCTAACTGTAAGCAACAATCATATAACCAATAAACCATCCCTTTTCGTCTAACCCGGACCCACCCTGAGATCCCCTCTAAACAACACCTAAGTGTTAAACAAACAACCCGGCCTAATCCAAGGCCAACTCAATAGATATAACAGGATTCCCGGTCACTCAAGGACCACCAACAAATATCACATTTCAATAAAATAGCCCGGTCTATTCACGGAACTAATAACAGTTAATGCAATACAATAATATTAATGCAATAATGTAGTTAAATAAACCTTTACCAGGCGTGGTACCCGAGTCAACCGTTAGTATCTCATACCAAGCGTGGTACCCGAGCCAACCATTTGTTATACCCGTACCATACGTGGTACCTGAGCCAACTATTTGTTATACCTGTACCAGGCATGGTACCCGAGCCAACTGAATGTCAATTAATCCATAGTCAAACAATGAACAAACAACTTGTAAAACCAACAAGCAACACATCGTTCAATCCACAGACTGTAAAACAGGACCCTTAGACATTCTAAACAATTCCTCTAAGCAATGTAATTCATACAAATTCTTAGATAAGAGTACAAATATATACAACATTCACAGGAATCGTAAGCCATCACCTACCTCGAAATGATCCAAGCTCTACTCAACTAGAGCTTTCCCGTGTTCTGGATTCCTTTCTCGTTCTTGATCTAAAACAACATACAAGTACTTGAATTAACAAACAAGGCCTGCGTATTACCTGGATTACACCGAATCCCAAATTCCAGACCAACCATGATCATTCTACCCTTTTTCCAAGTTTCCCGCCATTAATTCCCCTAGTTCTATCATTTTCACGGATAAAAATAGAGAATTTAACAACATGCGATTAATAAACTTTGTTTTTAACAATACCCAAGAACTTTCATGCCTAGAATCCCCCTTCTTTTCTGGATTCTACCATCCCTGGGTTATTTCAACCTTTCCGCAAGTTCCCTCTTAGCAATTCTACCGCGTAGAAAAAGTAGTACGAAGTTTGGAGAGTAGAAACCTTACCTTAGGGAAGAAAAATAATGGAAAACAGAGGAAAATCGCCTGAAATCGCCTTGCCCTTCACCCAAAATGAAATTGTGAAAACTGAACATTTTGGGGAATTTTTCCGCATTAATTATCGCCGAGCCCGCTATAGCGGCCCCCGCTCCGCTATAGCGGTTCCGACCGGCGTTGGCCGCCTTGACTTCCGCTATAGCGGTCTTTTCCACCGCTATAGAGGAGGTCGCTACGGCGGAGCCGTCGCGCTCATCACGAACAGAATGTACAGAAATCTCCAAAATTAGCCCATTTTACAACACACTTGCTTCCCCTGACGATCCGAAACAACCCCTTCACGTCAATCGCGATTCCGGGAGTTTTACTCACCAAATTCGATTCTGAAAAGTTCCCCGGACTCCTTTATGTCTTGGCTACGTGAAAAACTAGCTCAAAATAAAACACCTAACCCAATCCTTACCCAGATTTCCCTAGAATCCACCTCGCTCCAAAACCGGCCGAGGCTAGCCTAGCCCAGAATTTCAAACTCCCAAGCCCGGAGTTTTCTAACTCTAAAACTTGGCACGATTGGACTACCTATAATGATAGACCCGGTCGTTACAACAGATACCAATTTACCCATCGTTCATCCCCGAACGATCAAACCCGAATTTACGAAAATAAAGGAAAGAAAGTGTAGTACCTGAATCCTCAAACAAATGAGGGTACTTGTCCCGCATGTCCTTCTCGGTTTCCCAACTGGCTTCCTCAACTGGACAATACTTTCACTGAACCTTTTCCATACCCATCACCTTTGTCCTCAACCTCTGGACATCCCGAGAAAGAATCAAGACTGGTTCCTCTTCATAATGAAGATCCTTATCGAGAAGCACTTCATCCCACTTGATGATGTAGTCCCCATCCCCATGTTATTGCTTAAGCATGGATACATGGAATACCAGATGGACACCTGACAAACTGGGTGGCAGTGCTAACTTATAAGCCACTGGCCCCACAATCTCAAAAACCTCAAACGGACCGATGAACCGAGGGCTAAGCTTGGCCTTCTTACCAAACCACATAACTCCCTTCATTGGTGACACTTTCAACAATACCTGTTCACCAACCTGAAATTTCATGTCCCGGACCTTGCGATCTGCATACTCCTTCTGCCTGCTTTGGGCAGCTAGCAATTTGGCCTGAATGCCCCTTACCTTTTCTTGCGCTTCATTTACCAATTCCATGCCCAAAGGCTTTACATCGCCTTCCTCAAACCACCCAACCGGTGATCTGCAGCTCCTTCCATACAACGCCTCGAATGGTGCCATGTCAATACTGGAGTGGTAGCTATTATTGTATGAGAATTCGCACAATGGTAGGAACTGGTCCCAATGGCCCCCGAATTCCATCACACATGCTCTCAGCATGTCCTCCAATACCTGGATTATCCTCTCCAACTGACCATCAGTTTGAGGATGTAAGGTTGTTTTAAAAGTGAGTTGTGTACCCAACTCTTCATGTAGCTTTCTCCAAAATTTAGATGTGAACTGTGTACCCCTGTCTAAAATGATGGACAGTGGCACCCCATGCAATCTCACAATCTACTTCACGTAGATCTTAGCCAATTGCTGCGAATTGTAATCTACCCTGACCGGAATGAAGTGAGCGAACTTGGTCAGCTTGTCAACAATGACCCAAATTGAGTCATACTTCCCCAATGTCCTGGGAAGACCCACCATAAAGTCCATGGCTATCCTTTCCCACTTCCACTCTGGAATTGACATTCTATGAAGTAGTCTTGCAGGTCTCTAATGTTCATACTTTACCTGCTGGTAGTTCTGACATTTGGACACAAAGTCGACTATGTCCCTTTTCATCTTGGGCCACCAGTAACGCTGCCTTAAGTTCCTGTATATTTTAGTCACACCCGGATGAATTGAGTACCGTGAACCATGAGCTTCTGCCAAAATTTTCTGAATTATATCATCAACCCGAGGAACACAAATCATTTCTCTGAAATGTAGCACTCCACCGGAGTCTAACATGACGTCCCTAGATTCCCTAGATATTACCTTACCCCGAAGCTTACTTAATTTCGGATCCTGAATCTGTTTGGCCTTTATTTTCTCTATGAAGGTGGCTTTGACCTCAATGTTGGCCAATAACCCACCCCTGTTCTAAAACACCTAAGTGCATGAACTTGGCCTCCAAGGCCTGAATTTCCCTTGCTAGTGGTTGTTTGGACACCCCCAAACAAGCCAAACTACCCATGCTAACTGTCTTTTGGCTCAATGCATTTGCCACCACATTAGCCTTACCCAGATGATATTGAATAGTCACATCATAGTCCTTCAATAACTCCATCCACCTTCCCTGCCTCAAATTCAAATCCTTTTGAGTGAATACATGGTGCAGGCTGCGATGATCGGTGAACACCTCACACTTGACACCATAGAGATAGTGTCTCCAAATCTTGAGTGCAAAGACCACTACTTCCAACTCTAAGTCGTGAGTCGGCTAGTTCCTCTCATTCACCTTCAACTGCCTAGATGCATAGGCTATCACATTCCTATCCTGCATCAACACAACACCCAAACTAGAATGTGAAGCATCACAGTAAATAATAAAGTCTTTACCTTCAACCGGCAAGGACAATATAGGAGCCGTGGTCAGAAGTGTCTTGAGCTTTTGGAAGCTCTCCTCGCACTTGTCGGACCACACGAATGGTACATCTTTTTGGGTCAGCCTGGTCAGTTGAGTAGCAATAGACGCAAAATCCTTAACAAACCTCTGGTAGTACCCTGCAAGCCCAATAAAACTTCTCACCTCTATCACAGAGCTAGGCCGGGCCCAACTCTTGACTGCCTCAATCATCTGGGGATCCACCATCACCCCCTGTTCTGACACTATATTCCCCAAGAATGCAACTGAAGTCAACCAAAACTCACACTTAGTGAACTTCGCATAAAGCTTCTGGCGTCTCAATATGTCCAACACAATATGAAGATGATTAGCATGCTCCTCCCTACTCTTGGAGTAGATCAAAATATCATCGATAAACACAATCACGAAGGAATCCAAATACGACTTAAATACTCCATTCATCAAACTCATGAATGCTGTCGGTGCATTGGTCAAACCAAACAACATTACTAGGAACTCGTAATGCCCATACCGAGTCCGAAAAAGCAGTCTTAAGAATGTCCTTAGGCCTAATCCTCAACTGATGGTACCCCGATCTCAAGTCAATTTTTGAAAACACCGATGCACCCTAAAGCTGGTCAAACAAATCATCAATGCGGGGTAGAGGGTACTTATTCCAGATGGTCACATTGTTCAACTTTCTATAATCTATGCACATCCGCATACTACTATTCTTTTTCTTTACAAACAAAATAGGAGCACTCCAAAGCGACGCACTGGGATGGATAAATCACTTATCTACGAGTTCCTGCAGCTGAGTCTTAAGTTCCCTTAACTCTGTCGGAGCCATACAATACGGAGGAATGGAAATGGGATGAGTGCCTGGCTCCAGATCAATACAGAAGCCTATATCCCTGTCCGGAGGCATACCAGGCAAATCCGCTGGAAACACCTCTAGAAACTCATAAACCACTGGAACTGACTCAATAGATGGTGACTCCACACTATCATCCCGGAGATGAGCCAAGAAGGCTAGAAACCCTCTCCCCACTAGCTTCCTAACCCGAACAAACAATATGACCTTAACTATCTTAGGCCTGTACACACCTTTCCACTCTGGTCTATCCTTATCCAGAATCTCTAGAGCCACAGTCTTGGTGTTACAGTTCAACACATCATGATAAGGGGACAGCCAGGTCATACCTACGATAATATCAAAATCAGCCATATCCAGGATTACCAAGTCTACCTAAGTATGCAACCCTACAAACACAACAGATCAGTCATGATAAACATGAGTCACAATCACAGACTCTCCAACCGGGGTAGAAACATGGATATGGGAATCAAGGATATCACAAATCAATTCCAGACCCAACACAAAACTCACAGATACATAAGAATATGTAGAACCTGGGTCAAATAATACCGAAGCTATTTTATCGCAGACAAGAATGGTACCTGTGATCACCGCATCTGATGCTTCTGCCTTAGTTCTCCTTGGAAATGCATAGCAATGAGCCTGATCATCAATCTGGGAAACTTCCCGGGCTGGCTGCGCTGCACTCCTGCTCGCGCCGCCATTCCCTCTGTCACCCCGGCCTCCCTGGAAGTTACTTCGCTCACCCTGTGGACGACCTCTAGCATTACTGCCTCTACATGCCGGGACCACCGCTCTAGACTGTTGCTGACCTTGATTACCTGTCTTCCTGAGTGGGCACTCCCTCTTAAAGTGGCCCAGATCACCACAATGGAAGCAACCACAGTCAAGTGTAGGCCTGCTAGCAGACGTATAAGACGCTCCCTGGCCTCTAAAAGCTGAAGACTGATCATGATCTCCCTGACGACCACCTGTAGCAGCTGGCAGAGCTGACTGAATAGGATGGGCTAGGTATGCCTGCTGATTCTGGCCCCTGGAGTATGAACTACCAAAGTTTCCCTTATGCCGGGGCTTCTTGGCTAAAGCCTTAGCTTGCCCCGCTTGCTTGACCCCTTCCAACTTCTTCACATAATCTACCACTTCATTGAAGCCCCTCCCTGATGAAGTCATATGCACTGACAGTACCTGCAGCTCAGTATTCAAACCTTTCACAAACAACCGAACTCGTTCCTTCTCGGAACCCAACATCTGTGTGGCAAAACAAGACAAGGCATGGAACTTAGCCTCGTAAGCAGAGACTGACATTCTACCCAGCTCCAAGTTCAAGAACTCATCCTTCTTCCGATCCCTCAAAGTACGGGGTATGTACTTCTCTAAAAACAAAGCGTGGAACTGCTTAGCATCACCCTGCAGCTAAAATATGACAAACTCGACCCCATGCTGACGTACAATACCCAACTTTTGCAATCTCTCATAGCAATCTAAGATGAACTCATAGGCATCCTACTTCTTGGTACCCTGAAATGTCGGAGGTATCAGCTTGAGAAACTTTGTCAGCATCTCATGCTCATTCCTTGTCATCACTGGGCCTAACATTGGCCTGAAGAAGTCATTCGTTCCTAAAGTGGCGTCCATCCTAGGTGTTGTAGTAACCGTTGGCTGAGTATTCAAAGCCCGATTTGCAAATGTCGCGGGTATGGCTCCAGCACACACCAACCCACTCAAAATATTCCAAGCCTGTTGAAAAGCTTCTGGTGTCATATCAGGAAGGCCTTTACCCCCAACCGGTGCAGCCTCCGCCTGTGCCTCGCCATCTTCAGCCACAACTTCTACATCTTCAACAACATGTTCTTGAGGTGGGGGAGGGGTTGCTTCACGCTCTATAACAGTCGCTTGAGCTCCACCCCTGGCGGGTACGGCTCTACCTCGTCCTCTGCCCCCTCCCCTGCCTCTACCACGGACAGCCGGGCCAACTGTTGGGCCCGCTGCTCTAGCTCCATTGTTCCTTGTATTAACCATCTGCAGATAGAAGAATGGATGAGGTTAGATACCAATTTGTATCACCAAATACCAAATGGAATCGAGTTATAACACGAAGGAAAGAAGGAAGAGATAGTTTTTCCTAAAGCCCCATAGCCTCTCGAAGAAAAGTACAGACGTCTCTGCACCGTTCAGTAAGACACTACCAGACCTGTTAGGTACAACGAGATCAATGAACCTAGGGCTCTGATACCATCTTTGTCACGACCCAGACAGCCATGAGTGGCACTCACCCAACCCCACCGAGTGAGTGAACCATCACTTCTCTGAACTTAACCGTTCTAATAGCTCAAAACCAAAGTGCAGAAATTAAACTAGCAAAACAATAATAACAAAACCACTTCATTAATATAAACCAGCGGAAATTACCCCCTAAAATATGAAAGTCGCAGTACCAAACAATCTACCAATGTCTAGAATACGGGGATGCAACCCCAAAACAAGGAAATAGTTTAAGCCCGAAACAAGTGGGCTACAACTCTAATGATAGATTCAAGGCATCTCGATCGAAGCAACTCACCCTTGAAGTCTGGAAATGCCGGTACTAAAGATGAGGTCGCATCTCAACCGCTGGAAGATTGCCTGTACTCACAAAAATAAAAGCAAATGTAGTATCAGTACACCACCACTGTGTACTGGTAGGATCATCAGCCAGTTCCAAATAAAAACAGTGTATAATCAGTACAACAAATCAAGTATAAGTACGGAAGACATGCAACAAGTCAACATGCACCCCTAGACTACAAGTCTCTACCTATCTTGTTCCCGCATGAAATTCACCCTTTCTAACTGTAAGCAACAATCATATAACCAATAAACCATCCCTTTTCGTCTAACCCGGACCCACCCTGGGATCCCCTCTTAACAACACCTAAGTGTTAAACAGACAACCCGGCCTAATCCAAGGCCAACTCAATAGATATAATAGGTTTCCCGGTCACTCAAGGACAACCAACAAATATCACATTTTAATAAAATAGCCCGGTCCACTCACGGAACCAATAATATTCAATGCAATACAACAATATCAATGCAATGATGCAGTAAAATAAACCCGTACCAGGCGTGGTACCCGAGTGATACTAGCATGGATAGCATGGTTGACATGAGCATGGACGGTATAGATGACACGTACGATGTTCATGAAAAGAAAAGCATACAATGTGTGGGTGGTCCATTAAAGTGAGGTGGAAGGAGGAATTCAAGAATTCCCAAAAGAAGGCAACCAAACAAGGCCCTTACTTCATTAAGGGCAAAACTGTAATAGCTAGTGTCTTCTTATTCCCTAGTATAAGTAGTAGCTTTTCTTCATTTTGGAAGACTAGTTTTTGCATATTGAGGATTGATACTCTAAACTTGTAGTTGCTAGTGTAAGGCTTAGTGTAATTCCCTTAAGGAATTAGTGAGTGATTAGGGTGACTCTCTTGATTGTTAGTTTAACTTCTTTACTTAATTAATCGAAGGCCTCCCACTTGTGGATTTCATTTAGGTTTCCTTGATTAGTTGAGTTGAATTAGTATCTAGTTGTTGGAATCAATTGGGAGGTGAGGGTTTTAGCCCCTTGTTGCCCATAATTTCAATTCCTAGTTATTAATCTCATATCTTTTCCTTCGTTTCTTCTTGTTTGTTGTATTTTCGTTATCATTTGGTATCCTGCCGATCACGCCACAAATGATAACGGAAATACAACAAACAAGAAGAAACGAAGGAAAAGATATGAGAATTAATAACTAGGAATTGAAATTATGGGCAACAAGGGGCTAAAACCCTCACCTCCCAATTGATTCCAACAACTAGATACTAATTCAACTCAACTAATCAAGGAAACCTAAATGAAATCCACAAGTGGGAGACCTTCGATTAATTAAGTAAAGAAGTTAAACTAACAATCAAGAGAGTCACCCTAATCACTCACTAATTCCTTAAGGGAATTACACTAAGCCTTACACTAGCAACTACAAGTTTAGAGTATCAATCCTCAATATGCAAAAACTAGTCTTCCAAAATGAAGAAAAGCTACTACTTATACTAGGGAATAAGAAGACACTAGCTATTACAGTTTTGCCCTTAATGAAGTAAGGGCCTTGTTTGGTTGCCTTCTTTTGGGAATTCTTGAATTCCTCCTTCCACCTCACTTTAATGGACCACCCACACATTGTATGCTTTCCTTTGCATGAACATCGTACGTGTCATCTATACCATCCATGCTCGTGTCAACCATGCTATCCATGCTAGTATCATTCTCCCCTTCTTGAAAATGATTCGTCCTCGAATCCAAACCTTAAAGACACATGAGAAGGACAACAACCAAAACATCCTCAAAGCATGAGGGTTAGTACAAGGGTTAGCAACAATATCACCATGCCAAGGAGGCACAAATTTGAGATATAACCAAATATCCTTTTCTTCCAATAAAAACAACTCATCATACAAGGTGCAAAGGTTTTGGTTATGATAAACATCAAGAGACAAGGCAAACACAAAGGTCTTTGTGGCATCAAGTATCATATCTAACTTTGGAGCCATAAGACACAATTGTTTCATTATCTCACAAGTAGGCCACACCAAAAGTGGTGCAATCACCCATAAGGGTTCATTCGGGTCAAAAAAGTAAAAGACCCACATATCTTTACCTCCATACAAAATAAATCTCACACCACTACGGGTATCATCATAAGCAAAAAGGTAGTAGAGAAAGGTGTTAAGCTCACTATTCTCATCTAGGGCATGCCAAAAGATAAGGACACTGATAGATAAGAAGAGACATTTTAAGCACAAAACAATCCTCTCTATAAGACAACTTTCCAAAGGAAGAAAGTGCACCAACAAAGCCATGCTACTAGAATAGTCGAGGGATTTATTAGGAGTCAAATCACTCCATGCCAAATAATACTCCCAAGGATTTGGGGTCCCTCCTATCATAGAACCAAACATGCTTCCAAAAGTTCCATTTGAAACTTCAACTTGTCCAACCCTATGAAGGTGACAAGGAGCTTTCAATATCCATGGACTCTCCCAAAAATAAATAAGAAACTTAGCATCCACTCGAGGGTTCTCAATTGCAAATACACACTTTAAGAAAAGAATGTTAACAAGATGGCATTCACAATTTGGAACATAAGAGGACGAGATTAAGCATTTCAAGTATACTTCATTATTATTCCTCAAACAAACTCCCACAAAGAATGGATAAACAAATGGAGTCATGCTTTTAAGAATCCATCCTAACACCTCAACTTGTCTAACCACATAAGTGTGACAAGGAGTAGAATACATAAATCGGGCATCACGAATGCACCATGAATTCTTTCCCAAACAATAACTATGGTTGGCCTTTAAAACATGAAACACACATAACTTAAGCATATCCAAAACCAACCATGAATACATTAGAGCTATATCATCACTCTCATGGTAGGGTATGAGGTCATACAATTTCCAAAACCTACCTACCATAGGAAAAGTGCCATCATGACTCCAAGGATTGCTTGGAATAAGAGGGGAAGGGTACATACCTTGAAGACGGGCTTTTGAGTCTGCATTCTTGTGCACCACACTTGGTTTCCCAAAGCTTTCCCTCCAATGCATCATTTTGGACCCATAGACTTGGTCTTTGTGTTTCTTCTTAAGAGTTGACTTTCTAGGTAGCTCTATTATTAGGCTTTCAACCCTTTGTTCATGAGGGACTTTGTTCGGATCCTCCTGTAGAAATATTTGTCCATGAACCTGCAAAAGAGAAGGGATGGTACTAGGCAAAATGCTAGCACCATGGTTAGTAGATAACAGGGGATTGGTATTGGCAAGTCCCAAAATTAAGTGCTCCTTGTGCACCTCTTTTAAGTCACTTCTTGGCTCATCAATCTCATACAACTTTCCTTCTTGAGCCAATTCTTTCTTCTCCTTTTTAAGTTCTTCTCTCTTAAGTACTTTCTGAAGCTCCCTCATTATCTTGTAGTCCTCACTCACTTGATAGGGTGTTAAAGGTACAAGAATGTGTCTTCGTCCTCCAAATACAAATGAGTATTTATTGGACTCCACTTGATATCGAACATTCCTACCGGCTAGCCAAGGTCTACCAAACAACATATGACAAGATTGAATGGGCAAAACATCACATAACACCTCATCTCGATACTTGCCAATGCTAAAATTCACGACCACTTGTTTGGTTACCTCTACTTCATAATTCTCAATGAGACATTGAAGTGTGTATGGCTTGGGGTGTCTTTGTGTAGAAAGCTTCATTCTATCAACCATAGTGCAACTCACCACATTAGTACTACTCCTACCATCAATGACCAAGGAACATACCCAATCCATCATCTTGAACCTTGCATGAAATAGGTTCACACTTTGATCAAGTTCCTCTTTAGAAAGATCCCCCATGATTCTCTTTAGATCACAAGAAGAGTTCAAATCCTTCTACAATTTCTCATCAACAACATTTGAGGTTGCTTCATCATGCCTAACCTTAGGTTCATCACAACCATTCCCAACCTCATACTCTATCACATTTTTAGCACAAGGTTCATCACACAAGATAACATTTGACCTCTTTTGTGGATAATTTCTAGTAATATGTCCTTCACTTTGACACTTATAACATCGACTGATAGAAGGAGAAGAAGATTGAGGTATATCATGATTACCTCCATAGGCTTGGTCTTCCCCTTTTGTGTTGTAGTTAGCTTGAATAGCTTGACTACCATCTTGGAACATTGGAAGACTCGCCATGTTGTCACCCATCCCATGATTTGGAACACCTTGACCACCATATCGATCACTTTGATCTTCACACCTTCCTCCTTCATTCCTATACCTATCTCCACTATCCCATTTTCCTTGACATCTCATGATGCCTTGGTTCATACCAAAGCCTTCGGGTCTTTCCCACCATTCATTCGGGCTAACCTCTTTACACATTTCATCATAAAGAGGGTTTTGATAATAGATATCTTGGTAGGGTACTTGTGGGTAGTGTTGTTGGGTTGGAACATAAGGTACATGCAAGGATGCATGTGATATATTTTATGGAGGTGCTTGGCTTCTATCTTGGTTTTCCACAAAAGGACTCCTTTGTGGTGGATGATATGGTTGTGTATTTGGATGTGGGGTGACTTGCCTATCATAGCTTGGGTTCATTCGGAATGAAGTTTGAGGGTAGGATTGGTTCCAATTTGGTTGGGGGTAGTATAGGTTGAATTCTTGACCCGAGGTCCTTCTTGTTTCTTCACTTTGACTTGTCATAAGGAACCTCCTTTCATTCATACTATCCATCCTTTTTACCCTTTCCTCTATACCTCCAAACCTCCCATTTGTTTCAACCACCCTTTCATTCATATTGGTCACCCTCCTTGACACATTGAAATTCGTCCCCATGTTGTTCACCAAGCTCCTTCCTCCATGGTTATAAGGAAAATGATTAGACATTGTACCTACAAAAACTCAACAAACAATATTAGTAGAAAAAAAAGCCTCACATCACTCGTATGTAAACTCTCAACTCATCTTCTATGGCGTCGTCTCAAAATTGTTAGTGAACTAGCTCCACTCAATCAACTCAAGGTCACCTATCCTTTGTGGAGGAGTAGATTCTTGTGACTCTTGAAAGAAGGACGACTTGAAAGACTCTAAACGGACTTGAATCAAGAAATTAATCAACGAAACAAAACAAGAAAAGAAGAAGGAAGAAGCACGAAAGAATTCGGACTCAAGAATTAAGTAACAAAAGTAGGAGAAACCACTTGTTGTTGCTTAATTTGGAGAATCAAAGAGATGATTTGATGTTTAAAAACTAGTTAACAAGTAATTAAAGATGTTAATTAGTTGTTAAATAGTTGAGAAATCTAAGAAAAATGAGTGTAGAAGAAGAAGTTTGAAGTTCCAACACTTAGAAAAAAATTGGGGTCTTAAAAGTTCCAACACTTAGAAAAATTTTGGGGTTCCAAAATTTGAGACCCCTAAAAAAAACTAAGTATAGAACCTGCAGATTTTTGCTCTCTGAAATTGGGCAACACGCGCTGCTGACGTGGCAGTCCACGTGGAATTTTATTTATTTTTTTATTTATTTTTTTAAAATTCCACTTGTGGACCCAACAAACATCTTTGACCACTTTGACTTGAAAAAATTGGATCAAATGTACCTTTTGGCTTCTTCTTCTTCAAGATGTTCTTGATGAATATCAAAAACACCTAGAACACCAAGAACACACACTAAACACCAACACCTTCAAATGAGCTCGGAATTGGCTCAAATTTTAGGATTAGCTTCCCCTTAACATAAGGAACAAACCCCAATGGTTTTTAAGCTCCAATTTCTCCTCAATCAATAGACCACTTTCAAAGTTTGTAAAGCTTCAAAAGCTCAAAACCCTTTAATGGCAACTTCACTTCTACAACTCCAAATCGCATGAAATTTGAAATCTAGACTCAAAAAACACTAGGGAACAAGAATCTAGTGTCAAAAACAAGAAATCAAACAAGAAATTTTTCGGATTTTTCTTTTTTTTTTTTTTTTTGGGGGATTTTGAAGATATCAAATTCCCAAGACTTAGATTTGTGGAAACAAACCTAAACCAAGCTTTGATACCAAATGATAACGGAAATACAACAAACAAGAAGAAACGAAGGAAAAGATATGAGAATTAATAACTAGGAATTGAAATTATGGGCAACAAGGGGCTAAAACCCTCACCTCCCAATTGATTCCAACAACTAGATACTAATTCAACTCAACTAATCAAGGAAACCTAAATGAAATCCACAAGTGGGAGACCTTCGATTAATTAAGTAAAGAAGTTAAACTAACAATCAAGAGAGTCACCCTAATCACTCACTAATTCCTTAAGGGAATTACACTAAGCCTTACACTAGCAACTACAAGTTTAGAGTATCAATCCTCAATATGCAAAAACTAGTCTTCCAAAATGAAGAAAAGCTACTACTTATACTAGGGAATAAGAAGACACTAGCTATTACAGTTTTGCCCTTAATGAAGTAAGGGCCTTGTTTGGTTGCCTTCTTTTGGGAATTCTTGAATTCCTCCTTCCACCTCACTTTAATGGACCACCCACACATTGCATGCTTTCCTTTTCATGAACATCGTACGTGTCATCTATACCATCCATGCTCGTGTCAACCATGCTATCCATGCTAGTATCACCGAGCCAACCATTTGTTATACCCGTACCAGGCGTGGTACCTGAGCCAACCGTTAGTATCCCGTACCAGGCGTGGTACCCGAGCCAACCATTTATTATACCCGTACCAGGCGTGGTACCCGAGCCAACCGAATGTCAATTAATCCACAGTAAAATAATGAACAAACAACTTGTAAAACCAATAAGCAACAGACTGTAAAACAGGACCCTTAGACATTCTAAACAATTCCTCTAAGCAATGTAATTCATACAAACACTTAGATAAGAGTACAAAAATATACAACATTCACAAGAATCGTAAGCCATCACCTACCTCGAATGATCCAAACTTTACTCAACCCGAGTTTCCCGTGTTTTGGATTCCTTTCTCATTCTTGGTTTAAAACAACATACAAATACTTGAATTATCAAACAAGGCCTGCGTATTACCCGGATTACACCAAATCCCAAATTCTAGACCAACCATGATCATTCTACCCTTTTTCCGAGTTACCCGCCATTAATTCCCCTATTTCTATCATTTTCACGGATAAAAATTGAGAATTTAACAACATGCGATCAATAAACTTTCTTTTTAACAATACCCAAGAACTTTCATGCCTAGAATCCCCCTTCTTTCCAGATTCTACCATCCCTAGGTTATTCCAACCTTTTCGCAAGTTCCCTCTTAGCAATTCTACCGCATAGGAAAAGTAGTACAAAGTTTGGAGAGTAAAAACCTTACCTTAGGGAAGAAAAAAATGAAAAACAGAGGAAAATCACCTGGAATCGCCTTGCCCTTCTCCCAAAACGAAATTGTGGAAACTGAACATTTTGGGCAATTTTTCCGCATTAATTCTCGTCGACCGCTATAGCGGTTCCGACCGGTGTTGGCTGCCTTGACTTCCGCTATAGCGGTCTTTTCCACCGCTATAGAGGAGGTCGCTATGGCGGAGCCGTTGCTCTCATCACGGACAGAATGTAGAGAAATCTCCAAAATTTACCCATTTTACAACACACTTGCTTCCCCCGACGATCCGAAATAACCCCTTCACGTCAATCGCGATTCCGAGAGTTTTACTCACCAAATTTGATTCTGAAAATTTCTCAAAACTCCTTTATGTCTTGGCTACGTGGAAAACTAGCTCAAAATAAAACACCTAACCCAATCCTTACCCGGATGTCCCTAGACTCCACCTCGCTCCAAAACCGGCCGAGGCTAGCCTAGCCCAGAATTTCAAACTCCCAAGCCCGGAGTTTTCTAACTCTAAAACTTGGCACGATTGGACTACCTATAATGACAGACCCGGTCGTTACAACAGATACCAATTTACCCATCGTTCATCCCCGAACGATCAAACTCGAATTTACGAAAATAAAGAAAAGAAAGTGTAGTACCTGAATCCTCAAACAAATGAGGGTACTTGTCCCGCATGTCCTTCTCGGTTTCCCAACTGGCTTCCTCAACTGGACGATACTTCCACTGAACCTTTTCCATATCCATCGCCTTTGTCCTCAACCTCTGGACATCCCGAGCAAGAATCAAGACTGGTTCCTCTTCATAACGAAGATCCTTATCGAAAAGCACCTCATCCCACTTGATGATGTAGTCCCCATCCCCATGTTATTGCTTAAGTATGGATACATGGAATACCAAATGGACGCCTGACAAACTGGGTGGCAGTGCTAACTTATAAGCCACTGGCCCCACAATCTCAAAAACCTCAAATGGACCGATGAATCGAGGGCTAAGCTTGGCCTTCTTACCAAACCACATAACTCCCTTCATTGGTGACACTTTCAACAATACCTGTTCACCAACCTGAAATTCCATGTCCCGGACCTTGCGATCTGCATACTCCTTCTGCCTGTTTTGGGCAGCTAGCAATTTGGCTTGAATGCCCCTTACCTTTTCTTGCGCTTCATTTACCAATTCCATGCCCAAAGGCTTTACATCGCCTTCCTTAAACCGCCCAACCGGTGATCTGCAGTTCCTTCCATACAACGCCTCGAATGGTGCCATGTCAATACTGGAGTGGTAGCTATTGTTGTATGAGAATTCGCACAACGGTAGGAACTGATCCCAATGGCCCCCGAATTCCATCACACATGCTCTCAGCATGTCCTCCAATACCTGGATCATCCTCTCCAACTGACCATCAGTCTGAGGATGTAAGGTTGTTTTAAAAGTGAGTTGTGTACCCAACTCTTCATGTAGCTTTCTCCAAAATTTAGATGTGAACTGTGTACCCCTGTCTGAAATGATGGACAGTGGCTATCCTTTCTCCTTTCCCACTTCCACTCTGGAATTGACATTCTATGAAGTAGTCCTGCAGGTATCTGATGTTCATACTTTACCTGCTGGTAGTTCTGACATTTGGACACAAAGTCGACTATGTCCCTTTTCATCTTGGGCCACCAGTAACGCTGCCTTAAGTTCCTGTATATTTTAGTCACACCCAGATGAATTGAGTACCGTGAACCATGAGCTTCTGCTAAGATTTTTTGAATTATATCATTAACCCGAGGAACACAAATCATTTCTCTGAAATGTAGCACTCCACCGGAGTCTAACATGACGTCCCTGGATTCCCTAGATATTACCTTACCTCAAAACTTACTTAATGTCGGATCCTGAATCTGTTTGGCCTTTATTTCCTCTATGAAGGTGGCTTTGACATCAATATTGGCCAACAACCATCCCTGTTCTAAAACACCCAAGTGCATGAACTTGGCCTCCAAGGCCCGAATTTCCCTTGCTAGTGGTTGTTTGGACACCCCCAAACAAGTCAAACTACCCATGCTAACTGTCTTTTGGCTCAATGCATTTGCCACCACATTAGCCTTAACCAGATGATATTGAATAGTCACATCATAGTCCTTTAATAACTCCATCTACCTTCTCTACCTCAAATTCAAATCCTTCTGAGTGAATACATGGTGCAGGCTGCGATGATCGGTGAACACATCACACTTGACACCATAGAGATAGTGTCTCCAAATCTTGAGTGCAAAGACCACTGCTGCCAACTCTAAGTCGTGAGTCGGGTAGTTCCTCTCATTCACCTTCAACTGCCTAGATGCATAGGCTATCACATTCCTATCCTGCATCAACACAACACCCAAACTAGAATGTGAAGCATCACAGTAAACAATAAAGTCTTTACCTTCAATCAGCATGGACAATATAGGAGCCGTGGTCAGAAGTGTCTTGAGCTTTTGGAAGCTCTCCTCGCACTTGTCGGACCACACGAATGGTACATCTTTTTGGGTCAGCCTGGTCAGTTGAGTAGCAATAGACGCAAAATCCTTAACAAACTTCTGGTAGTACCCTGCAAGCCCAATAAAACTTCTCACCTCTGTCACAGAGCTAGGCCGGGCCCAACTCTTGACTGCCTCAATCATGTGGGGATCCACCATCACCCCCTGTTCTGACACTATATGCCCCAAGAACGCAACTGAAGTCAACCAAAACTCACACTTAGTGAACTTCACATAAAGCTTCTAGCGTCTCAATATGTCCAACACAATATAAAGATGATTAGCATGCTCCTCCCTACTCTTGGAGTAGATCAAAATATCATCGATAAACACAATCACGAAGGAATCCAAATATGACTTAAATACCCCATTCATCAAACTCATGAATGCTTTTGGCGCATTGGTCAAACCAAACGACATTACTAGGAACTCGTAATGCCCATACCGAGTCCGAAAAGCAGTCTTAAGAATGCCCTTAGGCCTAATCCTCAACTGATGGTACCCCGACCTCAAGTCAATTTTCGAAAACACCGTGCACCCTAAAGCTGGTCAAACAAATCATCAATGCGGGGTAGAGGGTACTTATTCCAGATGGTCACCTTGTTCAACTGCCTATAATCTATGCACATCCGCATACTACTATTCTTTTTCTTTACAAACAAAATAGGAGCACTCCAAGGAGACGCACTGGGATGGATAAACCCCTTATCTAGGAGATCCTGCAGCTGAGTCTTAAGTTCCCTTGACTCTGTCGGAGCCATACAATATGGAGGAATGGAAATGGGATGAGTGCCTGGCTCCAGATCAATACAGAAGCCTATATCCCTGTCCGGAGGCATACCAGGCAAATCCGCTGGAAACACCTCTAGAAACTCATAAACCACTGGAACTGACTCAATAGATGGTGACTCCACACTATCATCCCGGAGATGAGCCAAGAAGGCTAGACACCCTCTCCCCACTAGCTTCCTAACCCGAACAAACGATATGACCTTAACTAACTTAGGCCTGTACACACCTTTCCACTCTGGTCTATCCTTACCCGGAATCTCTAGAGCCACAGTCTTGGTGTTACAGTTCAACACATCATGATAAGGGGACAGCCAGGTCACACCCACGATAATATCAAAATCAGCCATATCCATGATTACCAAGTCTACCCAAGTATGCAACCCCACAAACACAACAGAACAGTCATGATAAACATGAGTCACAATCACAGACTCTCCAACCAGGGTAGAAACATGGATATGGGAATCAAGGATATCACAAATCAATTCCAGACCCAACTCAAAACTCACAGATACATAAGAATATGTAGAACCTGGGTTAAATAATACCGAAGCTATTTTATCGCAGACAAGAATGGTACCTGTGATCACCGCATCTGATGCTTCTGCCTCAGTTCTCCTTGGAAATGCATAGCAATGAGCCCGATCATTAATCTGGGAAACTTCCCGGGCTGGCTGCGCTGCACTCCTGCTCGCGCCGCCGTTCCCTCTGTCACCCTGGCCTCCCTGGAAGTTACTTTGCTCACCCTGTGGATGACCTCTAGCATTACTGCCTCTACATGCCGGGACCACCGCTCTAGACTGCTGCTGACCCTGATTACCTGTCTGCCTGAGTGGGCACTCCCTCTTAAAGTGGCCCAGATCACTACAATGAAAGCAACCACGGTCAAGTGTAGGCCTACTAGTAGACGTATAAGACGCTCTCTGGCCTCTAGGTGCTGAAGACTGATCATGATTTCCCTGATGACCACCTGTAGCAGCTGGCAGAGCTGACTGAATAGGATGGGCTAGGTATGCCTGCTGATTCTGGCCCCTGGAGTATGAACTACCAAAGTTTTCCTCATGCCGGGGCTTCTTGGCTAAAGCCTTAGCCTGCCCCGCTTGCTTGACCCCTTCCAACTTCTTCACATAATCTACCACTTCATTGAAGCCCCTCCCTGATGAAGTCATATGCACTGACAGTACCTGCAGCTCAGTATTCAAACCTTTCATAAACAATCAGACCCGTTCCTTCTCGGAACCCAACATCTGTGTGGCAAAACAAGACAAGGCATGGAACTTAGCCTCGTAAGCAGAGACTGACATGCTACCCTGCTCCAAGTTCAAGAACTCATCCTTCTTCCGATCCCTCAAAGTACGGGGTATGTACTTCTCTAAAAACAAAGCGTGGAACTGCTTAGCATCACCCTGCAGCAAAAATGTGACAAACTCGACCCCATACTGACGTACAATACCCAACTTGTGCAATCTCTCATAGCAATCTAAGATGAACTAATAGGCATCCTACTTCTCGGTACCCTCAAATGTCGGAGGTTTCAGCTTGAGAAACTTTGTCAGCATCTCATGTTCATTCCTTGTCATCACTGGGCCTAGCATTGGCCTGAAGAAGTCATTCGTGCCTAAAGTGGCGTCCATCCTAGGTGTTGTAGTAACCGTTGGCTGAGTATTCAAAGCCTGATTTGCAAATGTCACGGGTATGGCTCCAGCACCTACCAACCCACTCAAAATATTCCAAGCCTGTTGAAAAGCTTATGGTGTCATATCAGGAAGGCCTTTACCCCCAACCAGTGCAGCCTCCGTCTGTGCCTCGCCATCTTCAGCCACAACTTTTACATCTTCAACAACCTGTTCTTGAGGTGGGGGAGGGGTTGCTTCACGCTCTACAGCAGCCGCTTGAGCTCCACCCCTGGCGGGTACGGCTCTACCTCGTCCTCTGCCCCCTTCCCTGCCTCTACCACGGACAGCCGGGCCAACTGCTCTAGCTCTGTTGTGCCTTGTATTTACCATTTGCAGATAGAAGAATGGATGAGGTTAGATACCAATTTGTATCACCAGATACCAATTAGAATCGAGTTATAACACGAAGGACAGAAGGAAGAGATAGTTTTTCCTAAAGCCACATAGCCTCTCGAAGAAAAGTACAGACGTCTCTGCATCATTCCGCAAGACACTACTAGACCTGTTAGGTACAACGAGATCAACGAACCTAGGGCTCTGATACCATCTTTATCACGACCCAGACCGCCATGAGTGGCACTCACCCAACCCCACCGGGTGAGCGAACCATCACTTCTCTGAACTTAACCATTCTAACAGATCAAAACCAAAGTGAGGAAATTAAACTAGCAAAACAATAATAACAAAACCACTTCATTAATATAAACCTGTGGAAATTACCCCCTAGAATCTGAAAGTCGCAGTACCAAACAATCTACTAATGTATAGAATACGGGGATGCAACCCCAAAACAAGGAAATAGTTTAAGCCCTAAACAAGTGGGCTACAACTCTAATGCTAGATTCAAGGCAACTCGATTGAAGCAGCTCACCCTTGAAGTCTGAAAATGCCGGTACTAAAGATGAGGTCGCATCTCAACCGCTGGAAGATTGCCTGTACTCACAAAAATAAAAGCAAATGCAGTATCAGTACACCACCACTGTGTACTGGTAGGATCATCAGCCAGTTCCAAATAAAAACAGTGTATAATCAGTACAACAAATCAAGTATAAGTACGGAAGACATGTAACAAGTCAACATGCACCCCTAGACTACAAGTCTCTACCTAGCTTGTTCCCGCATGAAATTCACCCTTTCTAACTGTAAGCAACAATCATATAACCAATAAACCATCCCTTTTCGTCTAACCCGGAACCACCCTGGGATCCCCTCTTAACAACACCTAAGTGTTAAACAGACAACCCGGCCTAATCCAAGGCACACTCAATAGATATAATAGGATTCCCGGTCACTCAAGGACCACCAACAAATATCACATTTCAATAAAATAGCCCGGTCCTCTCACGGAACCAATAACAGTCAATGCAATACAACAATATCAATGCAATGATGTAGTAAAATAAACCCGTACCAGGCGTGGTACCCGAGCCAACCATTTGTTATACCCGTACCAGACGTGGTACCCGAGCCAACCGTTAGTATCCCGTACCAGGCGTGGTACCTGAGCCAACCATTTGTTGTACCCGTACCAGGTGTGGTACCCGAGCCAACCGAATGTCAATTAATCCACAGTGAAATAATGAACAAACAACTTGTAAAACCAACAAGCAACACACCGTTCAATTCACAGATTGTAAAACAGGACCCTTAGACATTCTAAACAATTCCTCTAAGCAATGTAATTCATACAAACACTTAGATAAGAGTACAAAAATATACAACATTCACAAGAATCGTAAGCCATCACCTACCTCGAAATGATCCAAGCTCTACTCAACCCAAGCTTTCCCGTGTTTCGGATTCCTTTCTCATTCTTGGTTTAAAACAACATACAAATACTTGAATTAACAAACAAGGCCTGCGTATTACCCGGATTACACCAAATCCTAAATTCAACACCAACCATGATTATTCTACCCTTTTTCCAAATTTTCCGCCATTAATTCCCCTAGTTCTATCATTTTCACGGATAAAAATAGAGAATTTAACAACATGCGATCAATAAACCTTGTTTTTAACAATATCCAAGAACTTTCATGCCTAGAATCCCCCTTCTTCCCCGGATTCTACCATCCCTAGGTTATTTCAACCTTTCCCCAAATTCCCTCCTAGCAATTCTACTGCTTAGGAAAAGTAGTACAAAGTTTGGCAAGTAGAAACCTTACCTTAGGG
This sequence comes from Jaltomata sinuosa, assembly GCA_003996215.1. Lineage (NCBI taxonomy): Eukaryota > Viridiplantae > Streptophyta > Magnoliopsida > Solanales > Solanaceae > Jaltomata > Jaltomata sinuosa. Next base: position 500,293 of record QJPP01000400.1, read on the forward strand.
AATAAAAATAATGGAAAACGGAGGAAAATCGCCTGGAATCGCCTTTCCCTTCTCCCAAAATGAAATTATGAAAACTGCATATTTTGGGGAATATTTCTGCATTAATTCTCGTCGAGCCTGCTATAGCGGTTCCCGCTCTACTATAGCAGTCCCGCTATAGCAGAAGCATTCCACTATAGCAGTTCCGACTTGCGTTGGCCGCCTTAACTTTTGCTATAGCGGTCTTTTTCACCGCTATAGCGGAGGTTGCTAAGGCGGAGCCATTGCGCTCGTCATGGACAGAATGTCCGAAAATCTCCAAAATTTTCCCATTTTACAATACACTTGCTTCCCCCGATGATCTGAAACAACCCTTTCACATTAATTGCAATTCTGGGAGTTCTACTTACCCAAATTCGATTCTGAAAAGTCCCTCGGACTCCTTTATGTCTTGGCTACGTGGAAAACTAGCTCAAAATAAGACACCTAACCCAATCCTTATCCGGATTTCCCTAGACTTCACCTTGCTCCAAAACTGGCTGAGGTTAGCCTAGCCTAGCCCAAAATTTCAAACTCCCAAATTCAGAGTTTTCAAACTCTAAAACTTGGCACGATTGGACTACCCGTAACGACGGACCCAGTCGTTATAATAAACCCTAGAGTCTAGGATAGAAATAATTTCTACATAATTTACTATTTATGTTTAGAAGAGATTTAGTTGCTAAATGCTCATTAAACCTTTTCCTATTATTCTCGACTGATAGAATGAATCTCAAAGAGACTAGTACCACACATCATGGGGAGAAAGCAAGGATATATGCTCAATGAGTAACTGGTAACTAAATGTCCCTAAACCAGTAAATAAACTCACCTAGTTGCTCTCAAAACAGATTAAGAGTAGTCACTTAAATGCTTAAGCCTTAGTTTGTTACTATTGTACACCCTAAACTCTCACCAGGTGGCATAGTAAACAAACTATATAAACTCACTTCCGGCTATACATTTATAAGATTAACTCTATTCCTGCTTTAAGAATGCAAACCATGTGACTAGTGAACATTGACTCAAAGTTATCGGTTGTTGATTTGAGTAAGCCTTAAATGAGGCAAACTCATCTTATCAAAGTTCACAATTTTCTTTGCTGTATCTGGAATATCTTGAAAATTCTCCACCATGTAAGTACCTACAAAATGAACAGACAAGTTAGTAAAAAAGTCAGCCAGTGTGTTGCCTTCCCTCAGAGTGTGTTTTAACTAAATAGCGACACCTTCCCTCATTTTATTTATAGCTTCAACCTCTTTAACAACATTCCAGGGTACTTCTCATATTCCTTCCAATATATTTAGCATTATTAGAGAATCAGTTTCCACTATCACTGGAATAAATCCTCTATCAATGCAATATTGAACTCCATCTTTAATTGCTACTGCTTCAGCAATTAAATTTGTGGAATCTGGGAGTCTCCTTCACTTCACCCCTACAATATCACCTTCACTAGTTCTAACACAAAAAGTAGCAGCACTAGGACCAGGGTTACCCTTTGAGGCACCATCTGTGTTGTATTTATACCATCCAACATGGGGAGGATTCCACCTCACAATTCTATGTCTGTAACTTGGATTTCATTCTTCTAATACTTGAAAATTTTGAGGCCACTTCTTTGGTAAGTTAAGAAGAAAAGGAAAGTTAATCAAGGTAAACTTATGAATAGAATCATTTAATTCATGAATAACCTTCTCAGAGGGGAATGAACCACCATGAAGAATATTATTTCTTCTCTTCCAAAGGAACCATAGGATCATTACAAGTACTGCAGCCATAATAGTTCTGATCTTTTCATTACCAGGGGTGTCTCTCCATTTCTTCACTATCTATTTTATTTGTATCCAAGGTCCCTTCAAACCAGCAGCACTTGAAAAATAATACCATACCTTCTTAGCCATTTCACCTGCGAGGAAGAGATGTTGTACCATTTCAGGAATGGGCACTGTACAACACAAGCAATGAGGATCCACAAAACTATCCCATCTAGCAATAATATTAGCCACATGAATTTTGTTGCTCCAAATTCTCCAAGTCAAGAAACAGAATTTGAAAGGTAAACCTTTTACCCATATATGCTTATATTGGGGATTTTCTTCCTTTTTAACTCTCAATAATTCCCAAGCAGAAGTGACTTTAAACTTGTCTGTGCGATTGAGCATCCACCATGGTCTGTCAGCAAGATTTGTAGGGAAGAAGTTGTCCAAGTGCTCTAAAATATGATTGACAATTCTTTCTGGAAATAGTTGATGCACTCTATTTATCTCCCAGCCTTCGTCATTCATCAGTTATTTTATTTCCTCCAATTCAGGTCTAACTTGACAGTCAACTACTTGATATAAAGGACCCAGTTTAGTCCAATTTTCATACTAAATGTTGGTGCTACCACCTCTTGGTTCTCACCAAATATGCTTCTCAAGAATTTCTGTATTCTCTAACATGTGTTTCCAAACCTGTGATCCTCCTTTCCATTGCACCAAAGAGGGAATTTCTTTTTTACAATATTTATTCCACATAAAGCTTGTCCATAAAGACTTACCAGTTCTGAATTTCTACCATAATTTTGCAAACATGATTTTAGAAACATCAAAAATAGATCTAAAACCAAATTCCCCTTCCTCTTTGGGGAAACAAATATCAAGCCAAGCAGTCCAGTGTTTACTACTGCCAGTTTCTTTGTTGTTCCAAAAGAATTTGGCAAAGATCTTGTGTAATTTTTTTATTACAAATTTAGGAGGGACTATTGCTGAAAGGATGTGGATAGGAATACTTTGTAAAACAATACTGATTAATGTAGCCTTACCACCATAAGAAAGCATCTTCTCTTTCCAACTTTGAAGCTTATCCTTCACCTTTTTGATGAGTTCATCATAGTCACTTTTCCTCTTCTTTGCATGGGTGATAGGACACCCTAAGTAAGTAATAGAGAATTGACTTCTGGAAATACATTTGCATCTATCAACCAATTCTCCTAACTGTGCACTAGTATTCTGATGTATATACCAAGCACTTTTACCTTTGTTGATAAATTGTCCAGATTGAGTTTCATATCTGCCCAAAACCTTGATGATTCTTTTAAGTGATTGCTCTTGTGCTGCTACAAAAATAATTGTATCATCTGCATATACCAAATGATTTAGATTGACACTTTATTTAGGTATTTCATATCCCACAAATTGTTCATCATCAAATAAAGAGTTTAAAGCTCTAGATAAAACTTCAGCACTAAGAATAAATAGTGCTGGGGATAAATGATCTCCCTATTTTATACCTCTGGTGGAGTGAAAGAATCCATGAGCCTTCCCATTCACCAACACTAAATACCAATTGTTTGCAATAATTCTCATGATGATATCAACAAAGACTTCTATAAATCTCAAATTTTTTAGAACTTTCATCAAGTAGAAGCAAGATACCCTGTCATAGGCCTTTGTCATATCAAGTTTGATTATGACGTTGGCTGGTTTCCCTCTCTTTGTGATATTAGAAGCAATCTCCTGAGTGAGTAACACATTTTTAATTATGTTCCTTTCTTTTACAAAGCCTGACTGATTGACAAAAATCAATCTCGGCAGCACCAATTCCAACCTATCATGAACAACTCTGGAGATAACTTTATTGATAAAGTTACTCAGGCTAATTGGTCTGAGGTTCGAAAGGAGTGAATGATGGATCTCTTAGGCAGTAAGACCAGATTAGTATGGGTGAAGGACTTGGAAAGAGAATTACCTGGAAAAAGAAGAAGCATGAACCAGCTTCCATAAGTCTGTCCCTACTATGTCTCAACAACTTTGGTAGAAGAGACTTGTGAAACCATCAGGACCACTTGCACTATCTCCACTTAGGTTGAAAACTACCCTTTTAACTTCTTTCTTAGTAGGTATAATACCAACTGATGCATTATCTTCTTCAGATAAAATTTGCGGGATGTGTCTAAGTAATGAAAAATCAGTAGCATCTATGTCTTGTGTGAACTGCTGCTGATAAAACTTTATAGCTTCTTCACTAATTTACTCTTTGTCTTCTAGCAAAACTCCTTGTTCATTGTGAATTTTTGTAATATGTAGCCTCTTCCTTCTCCCCTTGACTAGACTATGAAAAAATCTAGTATTTCTATCCCCTTTCTCAAACCAATTAAACCCTGCTTTCTACTTCCAGTACTCTTCTTCAAAGTGCAGATACTTCTTGAATTCTGCTTGTGCCTTCTGCATAACCTCTCTATTCAGATAAGAAGGGTCATCTTCAATAACTTCTCCTTAATTTTGACAATGTCCTCTCTGATAATCAACTGCTTGAAAATATCTCCATACACTTCTCTACTCCATGTTGACAAGGCTATTTTTCAGCTTTTTAAGTTTCTCCTTGAATTCAAAAAATGGATTTTCTGCATTGTTGTCAGGCCAATTCTGGGCAACCACTTGCTTGAAATTCTCATGTTCTACCCAGAAGCTAAGGAATTTAAAAGGCTTTTTGAATAGACACAACAGTTTCTTCACATGTGAGCAGCATAGGTGCATTGTCAGAACTAGATGTTCCATCTCTGTGAGATTAAACCAGATTTGAAGATCATGGTTTACCAATATTTTGTATAATCTCTCAAAAATGCAGTCTTCAATAGCTCTGTCATTCCACCAAGTAAAAGGACATCCTCTAAAATTCATCTCCGTTAGATCGCAAGACCTAATACAATTTGTAAAATCTTCTACATCCCTTTGTAGCACAGGCAACCCCCCAATTTTCTCATCTTATGATCCATGAAAGATTCATAGTTGTGTTATGCATCTGATAAATGTCCTCCCATATGTTTAATCTTTGCAAATTATCACATTTGGCATAGACAAATGTTGCAATGAGAGATCTGTCTAAAATTATATCATATAATTTGACTGTTATTTGTTGTGCTGAATCTAAAATGATATCCACTTGATAACCATATTTAACAAATAGACAAATTTTGCCATTGCAATTAGCCTTTGCAAATGATATTTTCAGTCTCCTCTATATTTGTTAATGTATCTTGCATGTTGAAATGGCTCCATTAAAACAATAAAAGTGAATTTATGTGCTTTGTTTAATATTTGAACCCTCTGAAAAGCTTTTTGGGTCTTGACAGACCTTATGTTCCAAAAGAAATCCTTCATCATTAATCATTGATCTTCTGCACCCCCCTCTTTGGCATTGTTCTAGAAGGTTGAAAACCTGCTATAATGCCCTCTTTCTTCTCATTTCTAACAGATTTGTTAGCTTTAGGATATTTTTCTGGTTCCACTTTGTCAATGCTATCACCTCTATCATCACTGCTCTCCTCATTGCCATCTGTACTACTCTGCTGCTTAGAAGATGTTTCCCCTATAGAATGAGAAACAATGTCATGAAGCCTATAGAATGAGAAACAATGTCATGAAGCATCTTCATAGGTGAATTACTATTAGTTTCTACTGCCTGATCTTGTACATCCATTTGAACTATTATTGGGACCTCTACCACTGCCATGCTGTGTTTGTGCTTCCCCTGTGATTCTATTCCTCTATGATTAGAGCTTGAATGATCTGGACTCTAATGTTGCATATGAACTGGTGTCCCTTGGACTAAATGCTCCTTTTCTCCCTCACCGTTGAGTTGTTTACTTATATCAATTTCCCTTTATAGGTGTTCATTAACAATGTATTTTTCTGTCTCTTCTTGTAGTTGTTGTTGCTGCACATGCTGGGAGTTAGAGGATTCAACAATATTCCTTGTGGCTAGTTGTTCATTCTCCTTCACAAGTGGTGTGATTTCAACATCTTAACCTCCACTGTTTGCATTTTCTACCTGTTGCTATTGTTGCATCTGCTGGGAGCTAGTGCTTTCTGTCTTCTCCTTGGCTGTTGGTTGTATATCCTCCTGCACATATGGTATAATTGCACCATTATCAATTGTTGGCTTATTATGGTCCTCTACGCTAATTGTTTCCTTCCTGTCAGGACTGCTACTTAAAGCTCCTTTTGATACACTCTCATTGCTGGGGGATTCTGCATATTCTTCTTCATTTTCTTCTTCAATGTCCAAAGCACTGTATTTATTGGAGATATCCAAATTATCTCCTTTAAACGCTTAAATCTTCTTGTTATTATCTCAAATTACCTTCCACTTCCCCAGGTCCCCAACTATCTTTCCACTAGAAAGGATCTTGGCCTTGCCCTTTTGAATTCTATGAATTGGTGGAGGGGGCCTATATTCCTCTATTACCTTAGCTTTTGCATTACTAGCAGTAATATAATCCATTTGTTCATGCTGGAGAAATCTGCAATTTTCCTTGTCATGTTCTTGAGTCTTGCATTCTACACAATATTTAGGAATATAATCATATTTGATTGTAATCTTCTCTGATCTCAAATATCCAGTCCTTTCATCTAGAATGGTCATAACCACAGATTTAGGAAGGTTACCAGCTAGATCTACCAAAACTCTAACCTTAGCACACTTAGGTATGGTTTGGTTGATGGTAGCTTGATCCAATTGTAACGGGGTTTTAACTGTTGTGGCTAATACAAATAGGCTATCCTTGCCAAAAAAAAGTGGGAAAAAGGTTTAGGAATGAGATCCACGCCATAGTTTGGTAGTTTCCTCGTCAATCTTGAAGTGTACATCATAAATAAGGGTTCTCATTAAATACGAATACCCCTCTTTACATGTAATGTAGAAAGCTCCTTTGGAAATAAGACTGATGTAGTCCTCCTTCGAGAAAAGTCTGATGAGGATATGTTTATTTTGGAAAATACTAATTTTACAATTGCCTTTGATGTTACACTGCTTAGGGATTTCTCCTCGAAGATCATCAATTTTTGGCCACCCACGAGCAAATTTTCCTATCACTGCAAATTGCAGATCTTCTTTAATGTTCATTTTTTCAACTTTTGCTGCAGTCCATTGTAAATGTGGTGTACCATCCACATAGGTAACTGATTTGATTGAATTTTCCAGAGTGTTCTCCACTTGTTTTTGCAATAGATCAGACAAGGTAATATCATTGTGTGAATTCTGAATGAAGGGAGAGTTGTGAGGAGATTGTGTATCCCCTCCCAAGTGTGGAAATTCTGTAAGGTTATTCAAAAGAGGAGGTCCTGCCACCGTCAGTGACTGGCCTTCGTCGGCGGTGGTCATCTGGTTAGGCAAACATTAGGTAGGGTATTTTTAGGAGAGAAGGAGGGTTCGACGGGTTAAATGGGATATAGCGCACAAAATTAGTGCGCTATATCCCATTTAACCCTTAACCGACGTCAACTTTCTGCCGTTTGAAAATTTTGATATAGCGGACTAATTTAGTGCGCTATTCATATTTTGACTATTTTTTAAAAACATATAATACATCCGTTACTTATTAATTTTTGACACTCATTTAGGTTCCGGATTCATATATTTACCCGTTTCTAAATAAGTGACATTTTAATCTTTTCATTTTGTTCCTAAATAAGTGATGTTTTAAATAATCGGAAGACGTTAATGATGTTCTTTCAATTTTATCCTTCGTTAAGCTAGAGTTTGGCCATAGATTCCCAAATACTTTTGGCAAGTCATTTTTGGGTGAAATTTTGGATAAAGTCTTACCATGTGTTTGGCCATAGTTTTTGACAAATATTTTCACTTTTAAAAAATAAATATAAAATATGATTTATACCCATAAGTTTTAAAAATATTAAAAATACCCATAAGTTTGTATTATCATTTTATAATGAAAATGTTCTGTGATAACTATGTTTATCACTGCTGACTTGACCTATACACATAAACGCACACATTTTCATTAGTTCGTCAGGAGATAAGAATAAAACAATTGAAAATTACAGCTCTTGGATTTTTAATACTAGTTCAACAGATATATGATCATTCAATTGTTCTCATCGGCTATCGAAGAAATTTGATAAATTTTACAAAGATTCATTGAATTTAGCAGATATATTAGTTGGGAATAAATAATAGTGGAGTTTTCTTATAAAATATAAAAGTTTGGGGTAAGTATTAAATTTTTAAAAGTTCTCAAAAACTAGAATTTGGCCCAAAAACTACTTTTTTCTAGTTTTTGGGAACTTGAGATTTTTGTTAAATATTTTTGCCAAAAAATAGCAAATTGTATGGCCAAATATTTTTTGCCAAGATTTTTCTGAAAAACACCTTGTATTTTTTATGGCCAAACAGGTTCTTATAAAGAGAGTTTTACATAATAAAAAAACTACTAAATTATGTATTTTTTAATGTATTTATTAAGAATAAACTAATCAAAACACTTTTTATTTCTGAGAAACAATAATTTCTTAAGGGGTAAAAAGATAACTTATTTAGAATCAGAGCAAGAATGTTAGAGCGGAAGAATATGCAAGAGTCTCAAGACTTTATGAGCAATGAATGTGACAAATGAAGTAGCTTGTGGGCAAGTGGTTGAAGCTTTGCTACTTGGAGGGAAAGGACAAAGGCGTTAATGATGGACCACTCCCTGAAACTTGATGGTTGTATAGGAAAGGTATATAAGGATATCCGCCTTGAATATTCTACCCTCCCTCTGTTTTAATTTGTTTGCACTCTTTTTTTTTGGTTTATTTAAAAAAAATTATTAATTTTTTAATTCTAATTTTTCATATACATATGTTTAAGATTATAAGATTAAAAAATATTTTAATATATTTAATATATTTTTAATTTAAAATTATTAATTTAAAATTATAAGATTTAATTATTTCTTTTTATTTTTTTAAATTTTGTGTCATGTTAAAATATGAGAAACAAATTGAAAGTAAGGGAATAATAAACATTGCCCCGTTTGCTTTCTTCGGATGCTTTCTTCCTCTCTTTGATTTTTAGTGATGGTAAACAAAATGTCAATTCCAAGGAATCTGGTTTACCTTTTCTACGAAGAGATTTACAACTCAGTGTCAAACATATACCCTTATTCGAGTACATATATATGCAGTAAAATTTGTTTGAAGATTCTCCACTCGTTTGAAGAATAACCAGCTAATCAGAAGATTTCTAAACACTTTTTGCCAAAATACTATTTTTTTTTTAAAAAATAAGGTGGCAAACATGAAAAGTGTTTTTCTCTTTTTGAATAACAACAGTGAGCTGTGAACACATGCAATAATAATAATTTTTCAAGATAAAAATATTTTTACCAATTATCCCTTATTATAATTTAACTCATGTATCTCTCAAACTACATACAAAAAGCCCGTGTATGTCCAATATATGCTATTTTTTCTATTCTATTTTATGTGAGACAGATAAAATTTGGAGACTCAATTAAATTTTTTTATATAATTTTTAAATATTTTAAATTATTAATTTATGTGATTATAATATTTTTTACTCATTTTATATGAGTTACTTTGATTTGGCACGGACTTTAAGAAAGAAAGAAAGACTTTCGAAACTTGTGATCTAAAATGAGTCTTAGATGCTTGTGTGGTTGTAAATTATTTTATTAAGGATAAAATTGATATTTTAAAGTTAAATTGTTACTAAATATAAAAATATATTATTTTTTTTTGGGATTGACTAAAAAGGAAGGTGAGTAATATAAAGTGATCAAAAAGAAATGGGGAAAGGTGTGGTGAAGCAGGCATTTAAAGACCCATCCACAAAAGCAACCCCCGTCCCAGCTCCAAGAATCTCGTGGGAAATCTCAACAACAAATTCATCCTTGCAACCACAAAAACACTCCTTCATCTCTCTTTTTCCTGTTATCATCATACAAGGAACAAGAAAGAAAAAGACTTTTTATTCCTCTCTCATCTCTGGTATCTTCGTTTTTTCTCCTACAATATGATATAATTGCCTTTTTATTATGTTTATAGAGAAATCACCGACAATCCGCCGCCTGTAGGGTTGTTCTGGCGTCGGAGGAACGGGATGGTAATGGGGCTCCTAGGTCAAAACTGTCTTTTTCCCTAAAATCAAACAAACTGTGATTTGCTAGTTTCGAGGCTCAACGTAACTGTCACGTCATCTTTACCGTTTTGCCGGTCTTTTTCTTCTTCCTTGTATCCGTTTAGCCTAAGCATATTTTCCAAAGTGTTTTAGACTTTGACCAGAATTGTGATTTCAAAGCTAAAATCTAAGTATAAATTGTGGAAATCAATATTAGGGCAAGCTCGATAGGAACCACTGAATAATAGCCAATTTTGTTTAGGGTGACTTTTCTGTATTCTTAGTGGTCGGCAAACATGAATTAGCCATGTGTCAGGCCGCATAACCTCTAGTTTTTTGCTTTGTGTTCACACATCTACATGTCATTCATTGACCTTTTCTGTATAATTAATCTCGTGTGTTTTTTGTGACAGCCAGCACGCGGCTTGACAAACACAAAATTTGACTACTGGGAAGCTATATAGACTTGTTTGTGGGGCTGTCAAAATAGTACATCTATATTGGCAGCCCAATTTCTTCCTTCCAAGACCAACTCCAAGAATAGAGGTGTCCTGTCAACTCTTCATTACCTCTCTTCACCGGGAAAACAGTTTCTCTGCCTTGTAGGAAGTTGTTGTTTGATATTGGTATTGCAAATTGGTATGGCTTCCTTGTCTGGAATCCTCCAAAGACCTGTAGTTGCAGCATCTGCAGTTGCTATAGCTTCTGTATCTACTGAGCTTCATGAAAAAGTGTGGCCATCTAAGTCACTAGACAACTCTTCTTCTTCTTCACAACAACTGCAAGAAAAGAAAACATCATGGGTGTCTCAGATATCTGCTTCTAAGCTAGCCGATTTGTCCTTTGTCACCAGAATACATGTTCCAGTGCCTAACGTAAATATTCCAAGTCCCAGCACAACTTCTTCTTCTCTTTCAAGCCTTCCTTTTCCTACTTCTTCTGTGTTGGTCAACTTTTATCAATCAGCAGCATTGGCCAAGTCTGCTAATCCATCCACATATACATATACAGTTCCTTCTTCACCTTCGGAGGTGTTGTATAGATGGCACTTACCAGAGCCAAATGCTGTAGATATATCAGGGAATTGTGCTTCTTCACCAGTAGTAAAGTCTAGGACTGTGGTAGTATTGTTGGGATGGTTAGGTGCAAAGCAAAAGCATCTAAAGAGATATGCAGAGTGGTATGCATCAAGGGGATATCATGTCATTACGTTTACTTTCCCAATGTCTGAGATTCTAAGCTATCAAGTCGGGGGAAAGGCAGAGCAGGATATTGAACTGCTTGTGAATCATCTTGCTGATTGGTTGGAAGAAGAGCATGGAAAGAACTTGGTCTTTCACACTTTCAGTAATACTGGATGGTTAACGTGAGTTCTTTAGAAACAGAATAGAAACATAAGTATATACATTTTTTCTCAAAACTTGCCTGCTAATTACTGATTGACTTCTTTTATTCTTTGCCTTACAGTTATGGTGTCATTTTGGAAAAGTTTCAGAAACAAGATCACGCTTTAATGAGAAGGATCAAGGGTTGTATTGTTGATTCTGCCCCTGTGGCAGCTCCGGATCCACAGGTATTGCTGCCTCAGAAATTGTGATAATAAGATTTCTTCTTTTTTTATGTGCAAGTGTCAGAAGAGTGTTTCTTCGAGAGTAATCTTATTTCTGAAGGTTAATGTAGAGCAATTGTTAAGAGCCATACATTTCTATTGAAATCCAACCGTGTCATGCTTTTATTGGATAAGTATTACAAATGTCGTATATAGTCAGCGTTTAGCCATTCAGAATTGCTCAATTGTTTGTAGTCTAATCAGGACCTGCTGTTCTTTTGTTTCGATCTTTTTGCTTTCTTCTATCTTAGGCCTTAACCATGCAGCCTGCTTTTCAAAATTATTCTTGTACTTGATATTGTGGAAGAATCTTGAGACTTTAGTGAGGAATGCTGCCACGAGGCCTCGACAGTCCATAAAGTTTCACAGACCTCCTTCTCAACAATAACAGCTTTACTGGAAATATACCACCTGAAATGGGGAACTAGACTAACTTGGAAGATTTTTATCTGTTCCATAACATGCTCTCTGGGGAAATTCCAGTTGAAACAGGAAAGCTTCAGAGGCTGTGTGAACTATACCTCTATGAAAACCAGTTGTCAGGAACTATCCCAAGAGAATTGACAAACTGCTCCAACTTACTATACATTGATTTCTTCGGTATCAATTTTCGGGCTCTATTCCTGATGCCATTGGTAGGCTTAAGAATCTTGTTACTCTTCAGCTAAGGCAGAATGAGTTGTCTGGTTCAGTCCCATCAAGCTTAGGCTACTGCAGGAAGCTTGAAAAACTGGCCTTGGCTGATAACAAACTTTCAGGATCATTGCCACCAACATTATGATTTCTCTCAGAACTGATTACTCGTTACAACAATTCCTTTGAAGGTCCACTTCCTGAATATCTTTTTTCCCTTCTGCAAAATCTCAGCAAAGTTAACTTTTCTCACAAAAAGTTCAGTGGAAGTATTTCTCCCCTAGCTGGTTTGATTCTCTGACAGTTCTTGACATGGCAAACAACAGCTTCTCTGGTCCTATCCCATCTGAGCTGTCCTCGCCTTGCTAACTATTTTTTTCACCGGAGAAATCCCTTCTGAATTTGAACAACTTGAAGATCTCAGGTTGCTTGATTTATCGTTCAACAATTTGACCGGAGATCTAGCACCTTCCCTTGCTGGCCTAAAAACCTTGGCCGTTTTCTTCTTATCCCTAATCAATTATTGAGAAAAATTCCCACATGTTTAGGAGGCATGGAAGGTCTTGGTGAGCTCGATCTTAGTTCAACAATTTCATTGGAACAGTTCCAGCAGAACTTGGAAACTCTCCAAAATTACTCAAACTCTCTCAGTTACAACAGATTATCAAGTGCCATACAACCAGAATTGGGAAATCTCACAAGTTTAAATGTGTCTTGAATCTTCAAAGAAGCAATCTTTCTGGCACCATTCCTTTAACTCTTCAAAAATGCCAGAAGCTCTATGAGCCAAGGCTCTCTGAGAATAATTTAACTGGCCCATTCCCTTATGAAATCGGCTCTTTATCCAAATTTCAAGTGATATTAGACCTGAGCAAAAATCATTTCTATTTTATGTGCGAGTGTCAGAATAGTGTATCTTCGATAGTAGTCTTATTTCCGAAGGTTAATTCAGAGCAAGTGTTAAGAGCCATACATTTCTATTGAGATCCAACCGTGTCATGCTTTTATTGGATAAGTATTACAAGTGTCATATCTAGTTAGGGCTTAGCCATTCAGAAATCAGAATAGCTCAGTTGTTTGTACTCTAATCAGGACCAGCTGTTCTCTTATTTCTATCGTATTGCTTTCTTCAATCTTAGGCCTTAACCATGCAGCTTGCTTTTTGAAAAATATTCTTATACTTGATAATGTGAAAGTTGTTTGTTGTTGATTTAGTTTTCAAGGGGAGGTGGATGGCCTGGCGGTCAGCTGTGGACTTTTGGAGGAGGGAGGGGGAGCTAGTAGTACTTGTGTAGTTGCATATAATAAATATTAATCATTGCTTTGATAAGTGTAAACTAATATTTTCAAGTTCCCTTCTTTGTTTGTATCAAGGTCTGGGCTTCTGGATTCTCTGCTGCCTTTTTGAAAAAGAATAGTGTTGCAACAAAACGCATCATGACTTTAAGTGACAATGTGACAATAGAAGCCAAAACTTCTGTGGAAACTAAGCCTGCAGTAACTGAAGCAGCATTGCTACTAGTACTGGAGAAGTTCTTTGAGGTGGTTTTGAACCTTCCCACCGTAAATAGGTAAGCACGCGTCTTCCAGAGTTACCTTTTCTGCTAATGTTTTTAAGCCTGCAGTACTTTTTTTTTAAACAGAAGTACCAATGTTATATCTACTTTTCGTCTTTGTACTACTCACCTATGAAGTAGTAGTAGACCTTGTCGATATCATGTCCATTCACCAATGGATTGTAATTACATCTTCGAGTCATTAGTGCATATAGCAAGTGCCAAAAATGGTTTCATATTTGTACTTGCATTGATTGTTGGATGAAATTGCAGGAGGCTTTCTGACGTTCTAGATCTATTGACATCCCGGCAACCAAGTTGCCCACAATTATACATATACAGCAGTGCAGACAGAGTCATTCCTGCAGTTTCGGTTGAGTCCTTTGTAGAAGAGCAACGAAGAACTGGTCGCAATGTTAGAGCTTGCAACTTCATTTCTACACCTCATGTTGATCATTTCAGAAATGACCCAGAATTGTATACTTCACAACTTACCCAATTTCTAGAGGACTCCGTTCTAAGCTCTTGCAAACAGCCTTGAATAATTCCTAACCCACAATGCATTGATTCTTTCTGCCCTTTTTTCCCCTCACTTTAACCAAATACTTGGTAAAGCTTCTGTTTTCCAATTTTAAAGCAGATATACATTGGTGTAGATTGTTACATATACAGGAAGATTTAAGTTTTTTTTTTTTCATTCTAATTTATTTTAGTTGCGTCTGTGGTCTCCCAGCAAGAGAGTTGTTGCATTGTACCCAAAATATACTTTATTTACTTGATAATCTTACTGAATTAAGCAACAGTGCGTTAAAGCAATAAAAATATGGATAAGCCTCTTTACTTTCAATGTAGATCAACTGTGAATTTTCATTGTATTCTCTCTTCTTTCGTGGATTTTGTTTTATCCTCAGCCTCTACTTTTATAAAATACTCGAGTACAAAATCTTTTATGCCGAGGAAAATATACAAGCTTCACTTTTGAGTTTTGAATGATATAAAGAGCCTCTTAACCTTGATGTCAACGGCTAAAATGTATTCCCTTACTCCACCGTTGACGTGACACTTTTCTTTTTAATTTGCTAGAAAAGATGTTACTTTTTAAAATTTAAAAATAATTTAATTTTAAGATTCTCATTTTATTCTTAACAAGAGTGACAAATCCGGTCCGATGGCTGTTCTCTACTAACCACAAGGATATAGGGACTCTTTATTTCATCTTCGGTGCCATTGCTGGAGTGATGGACACATGCTTCTCAGTACTGATTCGTATGGAGTTAGCACGACCCGGCGATCAAATTCTTGGTGGGAATCATCAACTTTATAACGTTTTAATAACGGCTCACGCTTTTTTAATAATCTTTTTTATGGTTATGCCGGCGATGATAGGTGGATCTGGTAATTGGTCTGTTCCGATTCTGATAGGTGCGCCTGACATGGCATTTCCACGATTAAATAATATTTCATTGTTTAAGACTTGTTCTAGATCACAAATTTGAAAGTCTTTAGTATTTATTTTAAACTATGTACTCAATCAAACAATATCATAAAACTTGAAATGGGAGAAAGTATTATTCATTGCAAGAATTTTCATAGGTTATGTTTGGTACATAGATTGAGCCAAACATCGCAACATGATATTAGTTGGAGGATTTATGCAATTTGGACAGACAACTTCTTGATTTTCACCTTCTAACAACTCATTGGCGGTTTTAAAGCAGGCACTTGCAATTTTCAGATATTTAAACTCGATCTATTATATTACTGATTTAGAGATAAGTAATGCGAGAATTAATAATGTGAGAATTGGAATGATGGAATTGTTTCTTGTTGAATGGTCATTTTTGTATATTACAAATTAGTATACAATGTATAATTTTAAAAGATATGGTTACTTTTTAAATAAAATAAAAGTTGATTATTATAATGAGGATTAGTTTTGTCATTTTAGTGTTTTACAATGACCTCAAGTACTAGTTATGGAGTTGAAAATTTAATATTTATATATATTTAAAAAAAATTCACATATATAGAGTTTAGATCAAAATTATTGAGTTTGACCAAAGCCATAGTGAATTTGCCCCTAGGCATAATTTATGCGTGCATGGATTATTTATGAACAAAACAAAAAGAGCTATCAAATTATGTATAAGAAGGGTCATCGCACAAATACTCTTATTTTGGGATGGTCTTTAATTTTTACTTTTCAAAATTCTGGTTTTTAATTTTTAGTCTTCATAGAAAATTTTCAAGGCATAAGTTAGTTATGCCCCCGGCATAATTTATGTCTCAAGTAAAAAGAAATTAAGCTAAGACACAAATTATGCCCCAAGACATAAGTTTAGTGGTACAAGTTATGTCATAAGGCATAAGTTCAAAGACAGAAGTTTTGCCTCAAGGCAAAAGTTCTCTAAAATTCTTGCCCTGCAAATAAGAAATTATGCCTTAAGACAAAACATTCTCTAAAAAATTTTGCTTGTGAAATTAGTTGTGCCCAATAATTTTAGGTCACAGTTAAGAATATTTTATCCCATATATTTTTATTAAATGAGTAGTAAAGACAAAAATTAAAAACTACGAATTTGAGGGGAATAAAATTAAAGACCATCCCAAAATAAGAACAGTCCATGCAAAACTTGTAAATTAATATTGGATTTTATGTGGAGATTAAATCTCATCTAGTTCCACCCAAACGACCCATTAGAATATTGCTATCCTTTACCATATATTTATTTATAGACTCCTTTAGACGAGAATGGTTAATATTCAACTAGACCTGCATTTGCCTTTGATCACACATGAGCTATTGTCCATTTCTTTTAGTTAAACATGGGGAGTCTTTTATCCCCTTGAGTTGGAGTACTTAAAATATCATCCAAGAAAGAAAGTGTAAGGGGGTAAAAATCAGATCTAGTAAAAAATCTAATCACAACGTGATATGTGACGAGATCAAATACGAAGAAACGTCTGAAGGTAATCAGGAGGAATAGAGAATTGCTCTCTCGAGATGTCGTAAGAAGTTTTGAATATCTATTCGAGCAGCGCTGACTCGCAATCTGGTTGTCGAGCATCCAAGAGACGTCTCATCATGAAGACTGCTAACTGGACGCGGTTATAATAACCTTCAAAATTTCAACAATCAATTTCGAGTCTCGCGCCTACCTACACTGATCGGATTCAAGAGAGGTGTTTAGAGCATAGACACGTGCTATAAGATAACACTTTTAGTACTCAAGCATGTCGCCATTTCACATTAAAGCGATAATTCAATTTTTGGGCCTATAAAGAGAGACTTTGCAAAAATAGAAGGCATCATCAGCATATCCCAAGAACCTCTGATATAATTTTTTTCCTCTTTTTTAGGGTTTCCTATGAAAGAAACCTGCTTCTGTTTCGTCTGTATTATTCTTTTCTTCTATGAAACGCATTCTTATTTGGAATCACAATCTTACTGGTGTGACCTAAAGAGAATGAATTTGATCGACCTTAACCTATTTGTTTTAACCTTTTTTTCCAGAAATTCAACTGTTAAGCGGAATGATGATTTTTTAAAAAAAACAGAAAGAAATCAAATGTGAAGATTTCAAATGTCTTTTATAGTTAAAGATAGAACTTCTAGACGTTAAAATTTATATTTTATCTTAAACGAGAAAAGAGTTATAACTTCTTTCAACTTGAACTATGCTCTTTACCATCTTAAGTCCTATTTTTAAATAATGAATAACTTAATTTAACTGTTGAGCCAATTGATAAAAAGAATATGTGAAGCAGATAAAAGAACGTGTTTACATCACGATCTACTACTAATATATAAGAGAGGATGCAAGCACCTTATGGTCAACATCTTGCCAATCACGAGGGCATTTTTGATATTTATTCAAATTATTGCTAAAGAAGTCTTGCAACTTGAGCTATCAAAAATTGTGCACTTATCCCAGTTGACAAAAAAGTCAAATGACATTTTATTAATCACGCTTATATCCCTAATTTTTATAATTTCTGACCTTTATTACAGTGCCTGTCGCATTTTATTAACCGCGCTTATATCCCTGATTTTTATAATTCCTGACCTTTATTACAGTGCCTGTCGCATGCAATTCTACTTTTGCACCTGCTTTTCAATTTTATTGCAATAGTTATCTTGTACATTTTAGTAAATAAAAGATTTTTCATGTCTTTTCATAATGGCTATTAAGAATAGATTATTTCAATTTAAAAAGTTAGGAAGTCTAAAATATGGACAAGTTATTTCTTTAATTTCAAATATAGTTTGTACGACATCTGCACACATTTCTTTGGATTATCAAAGGTTTAAATTTTTTACTTTAAATGTTATGTTCATTTATCTACTAACTTTATTGAATTTGTACTACAACAATGATCATAACTTTTAATATTTTTGACATTTTCTTACATGTATTTATGTCGGTGAAAAGAAAAAAAAGTTTAAAGTAAGATAATAATACTAACTTTCTATTAAAAAAAATATATTTGCGTGATTTAATTTGGAATAACACTTGCAAACATCGTATTGTAATATTATAATACAATTTCTTCTATTTTAATATGTGAAAACTTTTAAGAAGATCCCTAATGTAGAATTAAGGATAAGAGGAGAAGAGAAATATGTACAAATATAAATATTTTGGAGGCTTTTATCAAAATATTTTTGTGAAGCAAAATGTCCCAGAAATGAGAATATATAGAGAAGACATGAAACTTGAAATAATCTTAAGGATGTACTGAAAGAAACCAAAATACAAAATAATAATAATCATGAAATACATTAATCTACATATCTAGTGAGTAGGATTGTGATTTTTTCATGAACAATTTTGATCATATAAATGGTGTCCAACTACTGCCATTTTATCTATTGTCCTCTTCTTTAACGAAAGTTTTGGATTAGAGACTTTGAGAATGAAATTTTATTTGTTGGGAGCGCTACCCTCATTGGAATGCAATGTGAATCTAATTTAGTGGACTCCAATTAGGATATTGAACCCAGTGGAAATAAAAATTTTCTTTCAGTCTTCTTCATAAAAAATAGGGAAGTTAGGCAAAATGATCGCTCGGCCATATTATTTACCAAAAAAATGACCTTTCTTTACTTTGCAAGCTGAAACTTGCGAGAAATGACAGTCCTCCTCCTCTTCTCTTCTTCATTGCTTTCTCTTTTTCTTTAAAATTTGACGTACCACAAATGTGAATAGTTTCGAGCGAATTATATATCAAAAGACTCAAAACATCAATAGGAGTTCATATCTAAAATTTGGGGATGTTTAGAGGAGATTTTGAGTTGATCGGGATTGAGTAGAAAGAAGTAAAATTACTTGCAATAAAATCATTTTGCTTCCAAAATCACCTCCTTCTTTATAATCAATCTTCCCTTTTAACTGTTTGTCATTTTTTTTCTTCTTCTTAATTAACCTAATAAATATTTAAAAAAAATAGTTTGATAAATATGTGCTTATCGTTGGGTTTTAGGTCTTTTTCTCTTTCTATGTGGATAAATAAAAATTCAATTTGGATCAACTTACTTTTTCCCATAAGCCCAATATTATGGTACCTATTTAAGACCTTTAGGTCTTATTTTCATATACAAGAGAGTTTGTTTAGCAGCCATATAGAGAGAAAAGAGTGCAGATTTTCGCACTAAATTTCAGTCCAAGCAGCCAATTTTAAATTGCAATTTCCATTTTATTTCTTATCCGATTGAGCTAATTTTTGAACACCTTGTTCCTTTCATCTCAATATTTGATTAAACTAATAGAGGTGAATTTGGTGTTCCGTAGATCCAGTTTTTTGCTTGTGAACTATAGCTACATTTTTAGTAATTTTGCTCTTTTTCTTTTCTAGTTTTTAGTGCTATCTTTTATCTATTGTTGCTTGTTGTTTGACATTTTTTTGGTAGCCATTTTGGAGAACATTATTATAACTCTTGGTGATTATAGTGGAGATTTGGTCCCGTGATTTTTACTCTTCACATTAAAGGAATTTTCCATATAAATCTTGGTGTCTACTTTTATTGGTTTTATCTTGTCTTGTTATCTTTATTTTGATTGATATACTTGCTGCCCAAACATCATTGTGCTTTAGTTTATTTATCTCCTCTTGGTTCAAAATTGAAAGAAAAAATTTAGACTTGGAAATTCTTTCGCTACTATCATATCGTGTACTTTTATTGGTGCTTATTTTTCTCAACAAAGTGGTATCAGAGCATTGGTTGTTGTTGATTGTCGATTTAAATGATGGAGGCAAATATGAACAAGATAGTACACTTGAATGGTAGTAATTATCATACTTGAATAGACAAGATGAAAGATCTATTTATCAAGAAAATGCATTTGCCTGTGTTTGCTTCTAATAAACTTCAATCCATGACAGATAAAGATTGAAAATTTGAGCACCTGCAGGTTTGTGGCTATATCATACAATGGATTGAAGATAATGTCAAAAATCATATTATGAATGAGACACATGTCAAAAGTTTGTGGGATAAGCTCAAGACACTTTGTGCTTCGAAGACTGACAACAATAAGTTATTTTTGCTGAAATAATTGATGAATATCAGGTATAAAAAGGGCAGTCCTATGTTTGATCATATAAATGATTTTTAGGGTGTTCTTGACCAACTGTTCGAAATGAGTGTAAAGTTCAATAAAGAGATACAAGACTTTGACTTCTTAATACTTTGCAAGACTCTTGGGAAACTCTTTGAGTTTCTTTTACTAATTCTGCTCCCCGTGATATTGTAACTATGGAATATGCTAAGAGTGGTATCTTAAATGAAAAGATGAGAAGAAGATCTCAAGCCTCATCTTCTTCAGCTTCACACTCCGATATTTTAGTTATTGAAGATAGGGGGAAAAACAAGTTCAAAGGTGAGAATGATAGAGATAAAAGTAAAAGCAAGTCAAAGTCTAGATACAAGAATGTTACATGTGACTATTGCCACAAGAATGGGCATATCATAAAAAATTATCACAGGCACAAGAGAGATATGAGACGACAAAAGAAAGATGACATTAATGAAAATCATGTTGCTATTGTTGTTAAGGATGATCTTCTTGTTGCTTGTGGTGAAATGCCATTAATCTTGTTTGTGATGAGTCTAGCTGATTTGTAGATTCTGATGCTACTTCTTATGTTACGTCAAAGATGGAATTATTTTTTTATTATAATCCAGGTAATTTTGAAATGTTGAAAATGAGCAATAATGATGAAGTTAAAGTACTTGGCGTTGGGACAATTTGTTTGGAAAGTAACACCGATTCGAAATTAGTTCTCAATAATGTCAAGCATGCTCCAGATGTCCTCTTGAATTTGATTTATGTAGGGAATCTTGATGATGAGGGTTATATTAACACCCTTGGTGCTGGCCAGTGAAAGCTTACTAGAGGTTCAATGATTGTCGCTCAAGGTGATAAGTTGTCTAACTTGTACGTATTTCAGGGCTCCATCTCTAGAGGCTCAGTAAATTTGGTGGAGAATGATACTTCATCAAGGTTATGGAATAGAGGGATGATTCATATGAATGAGAAGGGAATTGATAGTTTGGATAAGAAAAAAATACTTTTTGGAATGAAACAAGCAAAGTGAAGAAATGTGTTTATTGCTTAGCCGGTCAGAAAAAGAGTTTCTTTTCAGAGTCACCTGCCTTCAAGAAACTTTATTTGCTGGAGTTGATATATTCTCATTTGTGTGATCCTTTTAAATTAAGGTCTCATGGTGATGCACTTTACTTTGTGACTTTTATTGATGATCATTCTCGCAAACTCTGGGTATTTCCTTTGAAGTCCAAGGATCAAGTACTTGATATGTTCAAGAATTTTTAGGCCTTAATTGAGAGATGAACCGGCAAAAAATTAAAATACATTCGCTTAAATAATGATGGTGAATATATTAGTCTTTTTGATAGATATTGCAGAGACCAGGGTATTCATCATCAGAAAACTTCTCCAAATACTCCTCAGTTAAATGGTTTAACAGAGAGGATGAACAAAATGCTAGTTGAGAGGGTTAGATGTATGCTTTCAGATGCTAAGCTGCCAAATTCTTTTTGAGAAGAAGCACTTAATACTGCTTCTTATGTTGTTAATTTATCTCCCACTGTTGCTTTGAATGGTAATGTCCCTAACAGAGTTTAGTCTCGTAAGAATATTTTTTATGATCATCTTAGAGTCTTTGGGTGTAAAGATTTTGTTCATGTTCCTAAGGATGAAAGTTCAAAGTTGAATGTTAATACTAGGCAGTGTATCTTCATTGGTTATGATCAAGATGAATTTGACTATCGTTTTTATGATTCACTTGAGAAGAAACTTGTTAGAAGCCGTGATGTTGTATTCTTTAAAGACCAAACAATTAAAGACTTTGATAAAACTAAAAAAGTTGATTCACAGAGAAGTGAGAGCTTAGTTGATGTTGATCCAGTTCCTTTGACTACTACACCTGAATAAAATCTTCAGAATCATAAAAATTAAGTTAATAATGAAGATATTGATCATGTTCAGAATGACCATTATGATATTGTTGATGCTCTAGTGCAAAAGAATGTGGTTGGCCAATAATCAGCTGCTATGGATACTACAAAGAGTTCTCTTAGAAGATCTACTAGAGAGAAAGTACCTTCATTTCGTTATTCTCCCAATGAGTATGTACTCTTGATTGATGGGGGAGAACCTGAGAATCTTGATGAGGCCATGGATAGTGAAGAAAAAGAAATGTTATTTGATGCTATGGAAGATGAGATTAAATTCTTACATGATAATCATACATTTTATTTAATTAAGTTACCTAAAGACAGAAAAGCTTTGAGAAATAGGTGAATCTTTAGGGTGAAATATGAAGATGACAATTCAGTTTCACGGTACAAGGCTAGATTAGTTGTCTAGGGATTTAACTAGAAAAAAAGTTAATTTTGATGAGATATTCTCTCCAGTTGTGAAGTTGTCATCTATTCGTGTGGTTCTAGGCGTAGCTGCAAGTCTGAATTTAGAGGTTGATCAAATGGATGTTAAAACTATTTTTCTCCATAGTGACTTAGATGAAGAAATTTATATGGAGCAATTGGAAGATTTTGAAGTCAAGAGAAAATAGAATTATATTTGTAAATTGAAGAATAGATTGTATGGGTTGAAACAAGTCCCCAGGCAGTGGTACAAAAAAATTGATTCTTTTATGAGTCCGCAATGCTTCAAAAAGACTTCTTCAGACTATTGTATTTTTGTGCAAAAATTCTCTGATGGTGACTTTATTATTCTATTGCTTTATGTTAACGACATGCTTGTTGTTGATCATAATGCTTGCAGGATTCAGAATTTGAAGCAAGAGTTGAATAAGTCTTTTGCTATGAAAGACTTAGGACCAACAAGGTAAATTCTTGACATGCAGATTGTCAGTGACAGAAAGGCCAAGAAATTGTGATTATCACAAGAGAAGTACATTTAAAAAGTACTTCACAGGTTCAACATGGATAAAGCTGTAACACCCTGTAATTTGATTCAGCTTTTAAAGTTAGAAACTCTAATATTTTTGAAACTTTCAGGGATCACGAGTTAAGTCCATGAGCCGTGGATAAAACCATGAGTCGTAGAAGTAATCGGTGAAATCAGTCCTGCAGATCATCCTCAGGTTTGAGAACCAGGAGTCAGGTTCACGATCCGTGGATGGTTCCATGAGTCGTGGAACCAACTCGTGGAACTCAGACTGAGGGTTGCCAATCTTCCCAGGAACCACGAGTGGGTTTCACGAACCATAGAAGTTTCTATTGGTCATCTTGTTGAATCGTAGAAATTCATCCGCATCTTGGAATTTTGGCTCAGGAACCACGACTTCAATCCATGAGCCGTGGTTACTTCTACGGTTCGTGGAAAGGACCCATGGAACCTGAAGTCGAGTTTTTAATTAGCTTTTTTCCAATTAAATTCCAAGGATATTTCTATAATTATTCACCCTTTTAACTCTTAAGTGAGGTCATTTTGTCCACTTTTAGTAGGGTTTATACTCCTATTAGCCTAAGTCTTTCATTATTCCTCATTCATCTACCCAAAAGAGGAAAAGAACTCCTTCAAGCTCCAAGTCTCAAGCTCTAAGTTCAAGCCTCCATTTCTTTTCATCTTAGACCAAACAAGATTCAATAAGGTATGTGGATATTCAATAAGGAATTTCCTTTACCCTTATGCCCAAAAATCTATGTTTCACTTTGAATTACCAATTTGTGAAAATTAGGGTTCTTATCCAAATTGGAGAAAAATTATGGGTCTTCTTTTTAAGCATCAATTCATGGTTTCTTATTACTTATCTATGATTTAATTGAGGTTCCTTAGTTGATTTCAAAAGCCCATGCATTAAAGATAGTTTTTAGCATAATTCTATTGAATTACATATTTTTAAGTGAAAATTGACATGTTTAGATAACATGACCTTATGTATTATGAAGTTGCGTGCTTAATTCTTCAAGTTATGAATTTAGAAAGAAAAGTATGTTTTGAATTATGACTATGCTAAGTTTTAAGACTTATGATATGTGAACTGCATGACATTAGATATGTCTTTATGCTTTTCAAACAGATTTGGCATTAGATATGTCACAAGTATAAATTGAGCTATAAGTATATTTTAGAAGTAGTATTGAGCACCGAGTTGGATTGAGTTTAGCGTACCCCTTTGTATATCCTAGAACTACATGCCATCGTAGGTTCTTTAAGTCCCCTTAGTGGGCATCAAACACTGTGATCACACTAGTTATGCCTTTGTACCCTAGCAAGGTATATTGGATCCTCTCGATGGGGCAGATACATCAGATTCCATGTAGATCACATAGTCTATGTCGGTTAGAGAACCTCCCACAGAAATAGTTTCAGATTATTTATTGCATTAACTCTCTGCTTTCAGATTTCAAAACTTCTACTATTACTCATGGTTTTCAAGCATATTTTCCTATGATATTGCATTGAGTCCTTTGCATTCCAGCTTTTACTATCATAGCATGATTTCAGTTTTAAAGTGTGTATAGCATGTTTACTTCAAATTTTGCATATTTCACATACGCAGTACATCCTATCGTACTGACGCATATCTTGCGTTGCATCTTCTTGATGATGCAGATTTAGGCTCTTTCTCCCAGGCTCGTGGCTAGACGACGCTGAATATCCAGCTAGTGGTTGGTGAGTCCTCATATTTCGAGGACTAGTATCAGTCTATTTATTTTTTTTATCTTTCTTTTAGATTCTCGAGTTAGTTGAGGTTTTGTCCCATCAACACTTATGACAGTTTAGAGACTTCATACATAGCTAGACTTGTATTTCGTGTTTGGATTTGGTACTTCTTAGACTTTGTTCTTATTTAGTTATGGTTGCCTATCTTCACTTAATATGCTTCCGCTATGTTTTCTTGTGAATGTATGAGTATGCTATGACCAAGGGTTAACTTGGGGCACTTATGGTCCCAGGTCTCATGTTATGCCTGGGGGGTAGCCTCGGGGCATGACAAACTTGGTATCAGAGTATCAGGTTCAAGAGTCCTCGGGTGTCTGAAAACCGCATCAAGTAGAGTCTCTTTCATGGGTGTGAAGCGCACCACATCTATGAGAGGGAGGCTATGATATGTTTTAGGAAAGTATTCACTTCTTTCATGATCAACATCGTGCGATAAAGTTTAGCTCTAAATACTCATCTAACCCAGTCTTTATAAATTTCAGATTATGCCTTCACGTCGTGCCATGCCTCGCTGGGATAATGCCTGAAATGCTCATCCTCTGGTTCCAGACCCCGAGGTTACAAATGCAGAGTTTAGGAATTCCATTCACATGCTAGCTTAGACTATGGCCGCTCAGGCCAATCAGCAGGCTCTTATTCTCGTCCACCCTTAAGGTGAAGTTGTAGTCCGAGTTCGAGATTTCATTCGCATGAACCCACCTGAGTTCTGGGGTTTGAAAGTTGGTGAGGATTCACAAAATTTCTTGGATTAGGTAAAGAAGATCTTTGGTGTAATGCAAGTGGGTGGTGTTGATGATATTGAGCTAGCTTTCTATCAACTCAAGGACGTAACTCATATTTGGTTTACTCAATGGAAATATCCTAGGGCTAGGGATGTGGTCCCTATGACTTGGGAATGCTCTGAGAGGGATTTTATTAACAAGTTCTTCCCAAGGGAGTTGAGGCAAGCTAAGGTCGAAGAGTTCGTGAATTTGAGGCAAGGTTCTATGTCAGTTCAGGAGTATGAATTGAAGTTCACCCAACTTTCTAGGTATGCTCCTTCCATGGTGGATGACCTGTGGGATGAGATTAGTAAGTATGTTTATGGAGTGTCAGATTTGGTAAAGAAGGAGTGTAGGTCCGTGATGCTCTTGGGTGACATGGATATTTCTTGACTTATGACTCATACCTATCAGATTGATGGAGACAAGTTGAGGAAGATGGAAAGGGAGAATAAGAGGGTTATATCAGAGAGTTTAGGTTTTTCCCATCAGAAGTCTGGAGGCGGACATCGCTTTTCATTTCAAAAGAAATCATCAGGGCCTGTTCATTCTTTAGCTAGTGTTCTTACCCAGTCCCCTAGGCCGCCAGGCCTCGTTATGATCAGACTGGTAGAGGATCTTGTTCCTATTCGCAGGGAAGTGTTGCAAAGGGGACTCCTTACCCTTCTTGTAACAAGTGTGGTAGAAGTCACCCCGGTGAATGTATAGCTGGTAGCGAGGGGTGCTTTGGGTATGGTCAAGTTGGACACTGGATTAAGGATTACCCTTCAGCTAAAAAGGGGCAGGGAGGTAGTGGGACTCAGTCTACCCCAGCAGCCCCAGGAGGTCGACCGGCCTAGCAGGGCACTGCTTCTAGTTTTGGTGGTCAGTGCCAGAACTGCCTTTATGCTATGTTCTCACACCAGGACCAAGAGAGTTCTCCGGACGTTGTTACTGGTATGTTAAAAGTCTTCTCTCTTGATGTGTATGCTTTATTGGATCCCGGAGCCTCCTTATCTTTTGTGACCCCTTATATTGCTTGCAAGTTTGAGATTAGTCCTGATCAGCTCTTAGAACCCTTTTGTGTTTCTACTCATGTTGGTGAGTTAGTCCTAGCGAAAAGAATCTATTAAAATTTCTGTATCTCGATTCTTCATAGAGTCACTTCAGCGGATCTAGTAGAATTAGAGATGACTGATTTTGATGTTATTCTTGGCATGGATTGGTTGTATGCATGTTATTCCTCGGTTGATTATCGTACTCGAGTCATCAGTTTCAAGTTACCGAATGAACCTACCTTAGAGTGGCAAGGTAGTCCTCCATCCTTGAAGGGTCATTTTATATCTTATCTCAAGGCTAAGAAGATGATTTCTAAGGGTTATGTCTATCATATAGTTTGAGTTATATCTCTCCAGTCAGTTCCTAATGTGAGTGAGTTTCCAGAAGTGTTTTTCAAAGATTTTCCTGGAGTCTCTCCCGAGTGGGAGATTGACTTTGGAATAGATCTTCTTCTAGATATGCATCCTATATCTATTCCTCCTTATTGGATGGCTCCCGTGAAGCTTAAGGAATTGAAGGACCAGTTGAAAGACCTTCTTGATAAGAGTTTTATTTGACCCAACATCTCTCCATGGGTTGCTCCAGTCTTATTCGTGCGAAAGAAAAATGGTTCCCTCAAAATGTGTATCGACTACTATTAGTTGAAAAAGGTCACAATCAAGAATAAGTATCCCATTCCTAGGATTGATGACTTTTTCGATCAGCTTCAGGGTGCCAGTTACTTCTCCAAGATCGACCTTAGATCCAGTTATAATTAGCTCCGTGTTCGAGAGTGTGATATTCCAAAGACAGCCTTTAGAACTCAGTATGGTCATTATGAATTTGTGGTACTATCTTTTGGACTAAAGAATGATCCTGCAACCTTTATGGATTTCATGAACCGTGTGTTCAAGCAGTATTTAGATATGTTTATGATTGTGTTCATTGATGATATTATTATCTATTCTTGGAGTAAGAAGGAGCATGTGGGCCATTTGAGAGTGGTGTTGCAAACTCTCAAGGACCAACAATTATTTGCTAAGTTTAGCAAGTGTGAGTTTTGGATGCAGTCTGTTGCTTTTCTGGGTCATATCGTGACTTGAGATGGTATTTGAGTTGATTCTCAAAAGATTGAGGCAGTAACGAACTGGCCTAGACCCACTTCCCCATCCGATATTAGGGGCTTTTTGGGTTTGGCTGGTTACTACATGAGATTTTTGAAAGGGTTTTCTTCCATTGATGCCCCATTGACTCGGTTGACTCAGAAGAAGGTTAAATTTTAGTGGTCTGATTTGTGTGAGAAGAACTTTCAGAAATTGAAGACTAGATTGACCACAACTCCAGTGTTGGCTCTACCCGAGGATCTAGATGACTTTATTGTGTATTGTGATGCTTGTAGGATTGGTTTGGGTTGTGTTTTGATGCAGCGTGGCAAGGTGATTTCTTATTCTTCGAGACAACTTAAGATTCATGAGAAAAACTATCCTACTCATAATCCTGAGTTAGAATTCGTGGTTTTTGCTTTGTAGATTTGGAGACACTACTGGTATGGTGTTCAGTAGATGTATTCAACGATCATAAAAGTCTTCAGTATGTGTTCAATCAAAAGGAATTGAATCTTTGCCAAAGGATATGGCTTAATTCTTAAGGATTATGATATGTGTATGCTTTACCATCTGGGTAAGGCCAATGTCATGGCAGATGCACTTAGTAGGTTGTCTATGGGTAGTGCATCTTTGGTTGAGGACGGAAAGAAGGAATTGGCCAAGGATGTTCATCGACTTGCTTGATTAGGAGTTCGCTTTATGGATTCGACAGAAGGTGGTGTTATTATTCCGAATAGTTTCGAATATTCCTTGGTAGCTGAAGTGAAAGAAAAGCAAGAAAATGTTCCTATTTTGCACCAGCTAAATGGTACAGTCCATCAGCAATAGGTAGAGGTTTTCTCTTAAGGGGGAGATGGTGTGCTTCAATATCAGGGTCGACTGTGTGTTTGCCCCGAGGTTACCCCCTAGACGTAACACGGGATCCGAGACACAAATGCCCCGGATTAACCCTTGGTCATAGAATTCTCAGTCAATCATAAGAAGAAATAACAGAAGAATAATAGAAACTAACAGCCAAATCCATAAATATAAAGTCAGGAGGAAAATAATCTGATAGAGACTCGAAAACTATCTATATCTGAAATTCCCTACATACGACATGAGGAGTTGCTGGGACAAGCCCCCAGCTAACTCTAAATACTGAAGAGAAGATACTGAACTAGACTCTACTAGCCCTCAGAAAATGAGGACTCACCAACCCTCACTGAATGTCCCACAAACTCTAGCCACATGTTTGAGAATGGAAACCTGGATCTGTATCATCAATAAGATGCAGCGCAAATATGCGTCAGTACTATAGAATGTACTGAATATGTAGGATATGCGTAAATAATACCAAAGCATGATTAAAACATAACTGAGAACTAAGTGGATGCATAATGAGGGTATCATGAGTAAATATCGTAATCCTGAGTAATAAACATAAGCTTAGAAGTCGAAGCCTCAATTTAAGACATCATAAAGTTTAGAAAACTTGAGAACGTTTATAAGGGAATTTTTATAACTGACAATGGACCATGTGAGCTACATGTAATTCCTTTTCATAAGTAACCGAAGAGGCACTCTTAACTAACAAGGACTCCCTTTTATATACGTGAAGGGTACTCTGAACTAACGAGGACCTTCTTTCATAAGAATGATGAGACGCTCTCTACTAACGAGGATCCCCTTTCATAGACATGAGGTGACACTCTCCACTAACGAGGCCCTTAGCGCAGACATCCGCTCAGGGGGCAGCCCTGGGTGCATAGAGCTCAGGAGCACAGCCTGCTACTATGGCTCCCCGTGCGGAGGTCATTCCGGTTCCATCTGTTGCACAGCCTCTTGCTCCTCGCCCAGTTATTACAGAGTCAGAGCAGAAGGCGTTGGGTAGGTTTTTGAGGTTAGCACCTCCGAGGTTTGCTGGTACTTCTGGACAGGATCCACATGACTTTATTACTACCTGTGAGGAGACGTTGCATCATTTGGGTTTGTTGGAGACTCACGGGGTTGGTTATACTACCTATCAGTTGGAGGGCCCAGTGAAGTTATGGTGGAGGGCCCAGGTTGCTTGTAGACCACCGTCGTCACCTCCTTTGACCTGGTCTGAGTTTTATGATGCCTTTATGGCCAAGTTCCTACCCCAGAGTGATCGGGATCATCGCAGGGAGCAGTTTACTCACCTTGTGCAGGGGTCTACGACTATCTCGGAGTATGAGACCCGTTTTCATCAGCTAGCACCGTTCAGAGCTATGATCATTCCTACCGAGGCAGATAGGATTCGCAGATTTGTATGGGGTTTGAGGCTAGAGATCAGGCAGCCAGCTGAGATATTGATTGCCAGTGGTCGGTCATTCCAGGCTATTGTAGACTATGCCCGCACTGTGGAGGACTTACAACAACATGATCAGGGGCCCAGAGATAAGAGGCCTCGATATCAGGGTGTCTATAGTGGTTCCAGATATGGCGGTAGAGGTCCTGGCCAGTGGAGCCGGAGTTATTATCCACAGCAGTAACAGGGTCAGTCCAGTCGACCGGTTCAGGCTTCCCTTCCGACTTTCGGTAGTACCCAGTTCGAGCAGGGTCAGAGCAGCCATTAGGGCTATAACGGCCAGTCTTCGAGGGGTACAGTTTCTGGGACATCAGGTCATGGTGGTCATACGGGATCTGCTGGTTCATCTCGACTGAGTAGGCCGTCATGGGCTTGTTTTACTTGTGGTGTGATTGGTCATTTTGCTAGAGATTGCCCTCAGCAGGGTACAGTTCAGTTGGCCGAGCCTTTACAAGCAGTTCAGCCTCCAGCTAGAGGGGGTGGTCATCAGAGTAGAGGTGGTGCTCCACGCGGCAGAGCAAGTGGTAGGGATGGCGGTTGGGCAGGTGGAGGTCATCGTCAGTTTTACGCAGTCCCTAGGAGACCAGAGGCAGAGGCCTCAGATGCTGTGATTATAGGTACGATTTCGGTGTGCCATCAGTCTGCTATGGCTTTATTTGATCCTGGATCCACTTGTTCATATGTATCTGCCTACTTTGTGCCTTGTTTGGGGTTGGCTAGTGAGCCATTATCTATCTCTGTTTCTGTTTCAACCTCTGTAGGAGATTCTTTAGTAGTGGATCGGATTGTGAGATCTTGTATGCTATCTGTTGGTGATTCAGAGACTTGGGGTGATTTGATGATTTTTGATATGTTAGATTTTGATGTGATACTGGGCATGGACTGGTTATCCCCTCACCGTGTGGTTTTGGATTGTTATGCCAAGACCATTACTATAGCTGTGCCCGGTGTATCCCCGGTTATATCCCCGTCGCCCAGAACAGTTAGTAATGGGCTACTATCTAGCAAATAGAGGAACAAGATGAATAAAATAGATAATAGGGATATAAATATATACATATGCGAAAACTAAACCAAACACCAAGACCTGGTATCATAGTATAGAGCCAAAACTACATACATGGAGTGCAAATAAACCAAAACTATATATATACAGATGTCTCTGAATGGTAATAGAGTACATGAAGCAAAAGATAAACTAAAGCTAAGCTCCGATCGCCAAGAGCTCACCCTCAGCCTGAAGTAGTCCCCAACAGATCTCCAAGAATGAATCACAATGATCTAACAATGATGGCCCACACTAGGATCTGCACCCAAAGATGCAGGGGGTAGGGGTGAGCACCAAATGCGAAGCATAAGGTATCCAGTAGGTATCATAGGCCGACTGGGCACATATAAGATAAAAGCGTAGTAATAGATAGAATAGAAGCAAGCAGTCACAGAAATCAACGAAAGGTACACAGGAACTAGCCCGGAGGGAAATCAACAGAACCATATATGAGGCTAGTAAGCAAAATATACACACCATAGGCACAGGTGAAAGTACGAAATAACGCACCTGGGGTCCTTGCAACAACAGTGTATACAAAATAAGTTTACGAAATGGACGGTATACCGGTAACCTCAAGTGTAAGAAGAAGAGAGAAAGAGTAATGATAGGCATGCTTAGAGACATGAATCAACTCAACTAATCATATCAACCTCAAATCCAGAAACTAACAGTCTAGCAGTAACCAATTTCATACTTAACCGCAACAGGGAACAATTCTGTAAGTAAATAGCAAAAGTCTACCTACAGTCCCCCGGCCGCCCATACAACCGAGAAACACAAACAAGTGAAAACAAACCCTCCGGCATCCCATACTACCGGAGCGTACAATCAACAAACAACAAACAAGGGTGGAGCCTCAAACAATGAAAGATATGATGCATGAAGATCTCAAGTGAAATGGTATCTCTGTATGTACCTCCTCCGGCGCCGATCCGGCCCAGCAGGTAGGTTCCATGGAAGGACACTGCCCGTATACCTCTACTCCACCGTATACCCCTCCTCCGGCACACGCAGCACGTAGCCCCTAACCCGGATGGCAAGGTCCATGGAGGTCCCAGACCCCATACTAAAACTCAGTATCAGGACATGTCGTCCGGAAGCAAGTCCGGTATCAGGATAGAGACCCAGTCTCGAATATGCAATGCCCAGACCCTGTTCAGGACTAAAGTAGTAGGAAAATGTCTCAAAAAAACCCCTCCAAGGGTGCCCGGGAATAACCGGGTCTAAACAGTAAAAAGTCATCTCAGGTGCTCGGTCCGACCGAGGCTAAAAATTATCTCAAGTAGCAAAAAAACTCAACTAGCACTCCGGCCCTGCCGAGTCTAGCGTTAATCGTAAAACTGGTGATTTAAATCATAATTTTACTTTCTTTTACCCAAGAATATTCACAAGTTTAAATCAAACCATTTTCAAATTATTTCCATCAAAATGGGCCCCCCGGGCCATGCAAGGTTTAGAAAATAGTGCCAGTAGGCCCGAAGCCAAAACCATAGTAAAATATGGATAAAACCTCTTTATATGCATGGAAATGGTATGATCACACACAATAGCTGCCCAGCAGCTCACAATCAACCTATCGACCCTGCACAGGCCCACAGCTACTCAACAAGCATAACCAGCCTAGAAGGATAATCCTATGCCCGGGATTCGCGGACATTCCCAAAATCCCACCTTCTATGTTCCAGAGTCAGCAAGGCCTCAGAGGACCACAAGGGTAAATAAAATATATCGGCAAATACTACAAGCAACGGAGGAACAAATGTAGGCGGATATTAATAAAGCGGTCGAGGTCTGTGGTACCAACCTAATAAACCAACCCAAGGATGCCCATTAATACAATTTTATTCTATATATGCGGAGTCTAGGGAAAATAAACCGTAACCTACTGTCGTCCGATGACAAGCTGCTAAGATGATGTCCAAGCTCGAACCACTCCGAGAAAATCCAAAACTAAATCAGAATCGGATTTGGGCTTGAATAACCTGACGTAGATAATTGATTTTCTTTTCGGTGATCTAATAAATTAACAAGATCTTGCTTATTGGAATCAACCTTAATCGTGACAAAAGAATGATACACAGTGGAGTTTTGCACCAAAATTATTCTAATTACGTACCCAAGAAGTATAATATAAGTTAGGCAGCAATTGCCTTTGCAATATGCTCCAAATGTTTTAAGTTTGGCAGCAATTGCCTACCACACCAGTTGGCTTCCACGTGGGGAGGGGGGTGTGTGTGTGTCAACACCACATCTCCCCTTATCTAATTAATGATAGGTGGATCCCCACTACGTACATATTCGGGTATTGAATAAATTCGTGGTAAAATAAATATAAAATTTTAAATATACCATAATTCATAGAAAATTATTTCAAACAAAACCTACTATATTATAATAATAATTTTCAACATAACTAAATTTACTATCTCCGTTAAAATATTACGGTGTATAAAAACCTTATAAAGTAAATACATATACAATTATCTCGTAACAAAATATTTTTCATAAACCTTTAAAATATTTTGAAAAGGTAATAATAATATAATTTTTTCCAAATTCAACTTTTAAATAAAATATTTTCAAATGCACGCGATATTAATAAAATTCTTAAATCTAGACTCGCAATTCACCAACGCACGATTTTGATACTCAAGAATTCTCTCGGGATCCTCCCTTATGTTTTCTCACTGTTTCGGAACTGAAATGGCGTTTTAAAACGTGAAGTTGAGGCTTAAATCGAGTTTAACCCGACCCGATTCGCAACCCGTTTTCTGCCAGACAGTCCGCGGTAAAACAGTCATAACATTTTACTCCGAGATCAGTTGGACGTGAGGTTTTGTGCATTGGAAACTAGACTCGTAGACCTTCGATTTGGTATTTCGGGGGACTTCTAACTCTCTATATATTGAGAGAAAAGCTCCGAGACATTTGACCCAAAGTTCAGAAAATTTATCAAAGAACCTTACGATCAAACAAATGGACCCGGCGCCGAAATACCGGTCCTGACGAGCCTTAAGTGACTTGGGGCCGCTACAAACAAACTCTAATGGTTCAAGGAAAATGTATACATGGAAATGACCGGAAGGGTCATTACATCATCCACTATCGAAATATATCAAAATCACCAATATATTAGTTCACATGCCCTCACAAAAAAGAAAGTCCCAAACTACTCTATTCACAACGATAAAACAAGGGGAAAATGCATGACTCTCAGACTCACAAAGACTTTCAAGTACTATCAAGTATCAAACCATAAGCTTGCCCTTATTTTCATTCGCTGCTAACTCAAAAGCAATCGATAGGAGATCTCAAAGTGATTTTATAAGCTTGTAATGTAGGCTTGGGGAAGGGTAGGATAAACATTTTGGATTAAAGTGACCACATCCTCCTTGAACACTACACACTTTTTCAACTCGAAACCAAATCCACATTCTTTTCTAATTCATGCACCACAAATCACTATTTCACTCACTTTATATGATGCTCTGCTTTTCATCATTCTATTCACCTTGGAGGATTTATTTCCTTTCCTTTCTTACCTTTTATCATTTTATTGCTTTATTTTTCAAATTCTTTCTTCTTTTTGACAATTCATTGAGGATTCAACCAACAAACCAAGATAAGCTCACTTAGAACTCTTCCAAGGTACTTCTTCATCAACACCACCTTAGGCTTTTAGCCTCAATTTCACACTCGTACAGTTCAAGGAGGTATGGGTTCAAAAGAGGGATTTATTTTTCAGAATGGTTCAAGGCTTGTACTAGGGTTGCCAAAGAAGAGGTATTAGGCTCAAAAGGAGTGACTAATGATACATTTTAAGTGCAATGGTGGGCTTTAAAGGCTTAGTAGGCTTCAATAATCACAAAGAAGGCCTAAGATTATTTCTCTAAGTAACACAATTAAGACTAGCATTGAACGACTAACTTAGAAAGTTCTAGTTGACACAAGCAAGCACAAGACTTATTCAACAAAAACTCACCGCACATGGCATGTGAACTATTCAAGACAGATCAATTTTATTTCCTAAACAAGGACAAAATAGAGCAACAGTTTGTATCCACATCATCACTAATGGGTCAAAAGTCACAAAAATATGAAAGACATTGTCACTAACATCATTCTTTGCATTTCAACTACTCACAAAAAATTATGGAGGGGTATACTCAATTCAATTCAATTTACATGTAAGACTAATTCTATTAGTACCAAATAAATCACTACCAAAATTATCCCAAAAGATGATGATTTGCCCTTAATAATGATATCACCCAATCTATCATAAGGGAAAATCATCTATCTAAATCGATATGGCTACTCAGAATTCACTATTATACAAACCCCAACACACATGCAATTTCATCTAGCCTAACAGGTACTCAGACTTCCCCTGGCTCCAAACACTAAACAAAAGTGACAATTTCCCTTAAGAATGTTGTCACTCGATCTATTACTGGGAATCGTTACTCAAAACCAATTAAAACAAAATAAAGACGTACCAAAAATGACTAATCCAACAAGATTTAAAATGACACAAAACCCAATGAGGGCATAATATCCAACAAAACAAGCCCTGCAAGGGCACAATATCCAACATAAGCCTGACAAGGGAATAATATCTAACAAGGGCAACATCACCCCTAACTAAAAAAAGTAAAATTTGGTCCTTAATGCAAAATAATGAAATGAAAAACAAGGGAAATAGTGTGGGGCTCCTTGGAGTCTGCATCAGACTAGCAAACTCTGGAGTATGCTGCAATAGGCTAAGAAGAGGAAAGAGTACTCCTCACATTTATCATCTTTAGACCCTGGAATCTTCTTGATTGGCTTTCCTTATTTAAAGATAGCTTTGATACCTCTCCACATCTTCACCATGAACTTGTTCCTCTTCTTGTTCTTTTTCTTTTCAGCCTCAAAATTATGCTGAAGAGTAGCATGAGCCTTTACTGACTCAACAAAAGTCTGCTCAAGCAACCCTATAGAAACTATCACTGTGGAAATGGAAACTGCTAGTTGCTTTTGAATATCCAAGTATGACTGCATCTATGCTTTGGTTAAGAGGTCAGTCGAAGGTGCTAGCAGTTTAGAGCTACTTGGAATCTGTGCCATGATATGTCAAATAGAGTCCAGCTGAAAAGAAATCGACCCAAAGGGTCACTCAACCTGAGTGCCCTGAGAGAGGGGGTGTTGATCTACCACCATGTCAATCTTCATTTTTTTGCTCTGTGGTACACCCTCCTTCTCCCTACATTTTTAATGGGTGAAAAGGTTTATCAGGCGTTATCCAATGATCTCTTGGGCATTCAACAACCTCAGTTAACTGACATAACACGGTTATCATGGAAGGGAACATCAAAATAGGACTATCTTGAATCAAATACACCCTCAACTCATGGATTATATAGTGATCGGCATTCATGGGAATGTTATCAAAAAGTCAAGATATCATAATATCCCGAAGAGGAGGGATACCAGACTTATGCCTGGTAGGTGACACACGACTGCAAATAATAGAAATCCATATCTTTGCCTCAGTCGTGAAGGTGCTTGATGATATGGACATAAATTTTCTTGCCCAACTCACTGTTGCTCCTGCGGGGTACAACTTAGACACTAGCCAAGTGCCCGAACACAAATCCTTTTGTTGTATAGGCGCAAATGGATGGCTGGGTAGCCCATTGTGTGCATTAATTTGTTTCGGCCCAAATCTCATAGCTTTCCCACCTAATGATGAGTTTCGGGTTATTGAAGTCCATACACTTCAAGTTTTCATAGAACTCCCTCACTCATTTCTCAAGGGGTAGGTACGAAACATGTCCATCTCATAGTCACAAGATGCCTATGAAAGTCAAGGAGGCGCTCCTCTAAATTTTTCTCAACTATCCTCCTCTCTGGCTTTATATTTTTTTCAAGGAGGTTATTGTAGTAATGGTACTGACAGTCATGAGACATGAACCTCAAGTTTTCAAATGGTGCTTATGCATCTTCATCCTTAATCTCATCACCCAAATGTTCATCATCAATAAGGTTGTGGTCCATTCTTTATGCTTGAAGTACCTAAAAATGTAGAATCAAGTGACTTGGGGTGTATGAACTTGTTAAGCAATTCAATTCAAAGCATTTGAGCCAATGAATTATTTTTAAAGGCCCAAGAAGGCACTTTTGCACAACTACTATTTGCAAAAAAATTGCATAGTAGCCACACGTGCAAAACTATTCATCGCAGGTGCAGTCTCGCAGCGGCAGTCAGCTGAGCGCACCAGCGCCCTTTTGGATTTGTAAGACTGCCGCAATGGAACCCTAGTTAGTCCAGGTATGTCATTGCCCCTATATCTACCGGACCGATTTTGTAGCATCGTCTTCCTTTGTAGGACCCCAAATAAGAATATGCCAAACTTTTTAAAAACATCAATTTATGGTAGGATTTGCACTCAAACATCAAATTCCTTAACATATCATTGTACAAGCATATTTAATCACTATTTTTGATTGATTTGAACACTTAAAAACTCATGCCCTAAGTTAATTTGTTCAACACTATTCCACACACTTCAAGAATTAGAGGCACCCTAGGTTTTGTACCTTTCAAGAGCAACTTTGATGTTAAAAGAAAGTAGAACACATTCCTTGAAGATTTACGAAGATATTGAGAGACTTGAAACCTTGTGACCTTTTTCTTTCTTGAAGAACAAAAAGCCTTTCCCCCTTTCTTTGAGATTCCTCTTGTTTTGGATTTGTGAAGTGCAGTGTGTGAGAGTGAGAGAAGATAGAATGAGAGATTAGGGAGTTGATAGTAGAGGAGAATAGGAATGGTTTAGAGATAATGGGGGATTTGAAAGGGTGCTTTGCCTTTAATCTATTAAAGAGAGGTCGACAGGCGCTCCTACGCTGATTTTGTCACAAGTGTATCATTGCCCCCGTGTGTTACTTACCACCATTGTGCCATTTGGTGGAGATAATCCACCTGTGCAGCTGTGGTGTTTAACTGCGCTGACGCTTCTGCATCAATCATTAGCACACCTACAACTTTGCACCTGTAACATTTTGCATCGCAGGTGCGCGTCGCCTAGAGTTTTCAGCCGAATTTTTCCTCAGATACTTGTTTGAGGTGTGAGAACTTATGCGACCAGCACAACTCCCGGTGACAAATGCACCAACTTTTCTCATTCTGACTAAATTTTTGCAGCTCGCTATTTTGGGATGCGATCGCAGGTGGATTTCGTAGAGTTTGATGTGTGTTTGCACCCTATTTAACATGCTATTTTAGCACCCTTTTGGTACTTGATTGGATTTTTTCAAGTATTCCACTCCTCAAACTACCCAAATCAGCTCAAAAAGACTTGAAACTTTATGTATTAGTGAAAAATTATAACCTAAGCTATTCTAACAAAAGGAAAAATTGTAAACCTTTGAAATTTGAAATGATGGGTTGCCTCCCATCAAGCGCACAATTTAACATCACGGCACGACGCGACTTACCTCACCATTTGGATCTCCACTTGGAGGATTTAAACATTCGACCCAAATTGGAATCAAACTTTTGGTGGCATTCACGGGGTAAAGGTGAAAGTATGAGAAGACCATTTTCTTGATGTCACATTTTCCACTTTTTCTCCTTCAAGTGAGGAAGGTCATTTTTCCTTCTATCCATGACAAACTTCAAAATGGGTATACCTCGATACATCTTTCTTCCAAATCTTCCAAAAGCTTAATTACTTTGACTCTCATCTATTCAACAAAACTCAAGGTTGAAAAATAGTTGGGGTAACATTTAGGCGTCTCTACTTTCAAAATTGACTCATTCATAACATCTTTACTTTCGAATGAACTAGAGTCTTTCAATGAAACGTTGGACTTTACATTGCAACTCTAGTATCATTCTTTTGATCTTGGCATCTTGATTCATGTATGGTATAGTTTTTTGCCACAACACCTTCAATTCATGAGTATCCCTTGTGTCCTCCTCTTTAATAGGGAACAAATCAAAACTACAACCCATGATCATGCATGGTTCAACACCATCACTCACTTTGGTGTTCAAATTTCGGATAGCGATTTCAAGTAACCCCTCTT
Organism: Jaltomata sinuosa; assembly: GCA_003996215.1. NCBI lineage: Eukaryota > Viridiplantae > Streptophyta > Magnoliopsida > Solanales > Solanaceae > Jaltomata > Jaltomata sinuosa. The sequence goes on from QJPP01000400.1 coordinate 539,547, forward strand.
TTTGACTTCTCTTAGCATGCCTTTTGAGAAATTTCTCAAACATTGGCAAGATTCTTTCATGTTGTTCCCCATAGGATTCAAGTTGTTGAGCTTAATTTAGCAACCATTCTTGGCTCACATTTTTACCTAAATCAAGTCTTTCCTCCTGTTAGGGCTCAAGCACCACTGGACAAACTCACTCACGGGATATTCCATATTTTGAAAGTCTTCATCATCATCCCCAAAGTGAATTTAATTGAGCCCAATGTTCGAGACATGTTCATGTTTTAGGCTTGGAGGGTGTTCCTCATAAATTTGTTCAAAAGAGTAGACAAATCTAATATGGATTACGTGGAATGATTTCTCTTCTATTCTTCTTTAGCTCTCATATCCATGAAGCCTTGATTTATGGACTTCACACCCTCCTCTAAGATTTCTTGCATGCCAATTATGCTCAGAGCTTGGCATATTGATAAGTCGGTTATCGACCAACTTAGTGAGCCTATATCTATGAATTATTACTATATTTTGAATAAATTTAGAGGTTTTTATAGACTTTATTGATGTCTATGCAGGTACTTTTGATAGATGATGATAAACAAGAAAATGGACCCAAAAAGATCTCAAAAGGAGTGAAGTGTGAAGTGTTCGGAAAAGCTGAAGATTCTGACCGGAGATGCGGTGGCCGCGTGACATGCACAAGCTGAGGTGCGAACCGCACCTCCTCCGCACAAGCTGCAAATCTCACGGAAGAGTCTGTCAAGGGGTGCGTTCGCTGTGTGATGTGCACATCCTGAGGTGCGAACTGCACCCCCATCGCATAGAGCTCCCAATTCTAGCTGAAGTCACTGGTTCAACTGGAGGCAGTGTGCGATGCGCACATCACAACATGTGAACCGCACGTCGTGCTGCACCTCCTGAATGGCATTTTTGTCCTAATTTTTAGTGATGTTTTAGGAAAATATAAAAGGCCTATTCAGGCACAATTGTAAATAACTTTTATCACGCTAAATATTTTGAAGAGCTTTTAGCTTGGAGACTAAGTTTTTCACCTCCATTGAGAAGAGGGTTTCACTTTAATTCTCTTGGTTAACACTTGTGTGCTCAAATTAAATCTAGAACTTGAGATTTTGCTCTAATGGAGGAGATTTTGAATTACCCAGCTGGTATCTCTTTCTCTCTTCCTATGAGTGGGTAATTTCTCTTATCTAGGGGTGCATTGATGATGGGTGCTTAAGAAATGGGTGTGGGTGTTATTTATTCATGCTTATAATTGCTTAATTGACATGGGTCTAGTAATTTCACCAAGATTTAATCCTAAAATTGGTGGTTGCAAACATTGTTTTTCATTACTTGACTATGTAATTGCTTGAGAATGGATTTCATAGTTTCGGATGTGAAATTACTAGTGGGAACTTGGGATTCCACTCAGATTTGAGGCTAGAGATAGGTCTTATCATCGGATTCTCCCATTTAAGGGTCTAAGCTAGAGATAGTGTGACCTCCCCAAGCGAGATTAGTTATTTATTGATCAAACTGATGATGCTTTAACCGAGATCATCAGCTATAAGATTGTTGATCAAGAGATAAGTACATTTTACCCATGACTAATGCTATTCATGTCATTAAGCAAAGATAAGTATGAATTGATAATCACCCTATCGCATAACCAAAGCTCCATCAGATATGCATCCCTAGTAGTCTAGTCAACTTAGTACATCCGCTTTAGTTTTATTGGTTTTTTAAATTTAATTATGATTATAGTGACAACATTACCAATTCCCCCATCCTTTTACTTTATATTTTGAGCATTTACTCTCGCTTTATAATCAATTCGATACATTCTCTATTTAGCTTTGCCATGTCCCTTAGGTATGGCCCTGACACTCGTTGGGATTATAAATTTTTTTTTGATGCACGATTGTTGTGACCTCCTACTTGGACTGCATAATTTGAGCATTCATAAAAAATGGCGTCGTTACCGTAGACTTGAGTTAATAGCTATTTTTGATTGTTGTTTTGAAGTCACTTTGAGAGTGCTTGCTTATTTTACTTTTGTTTATTGTTTGTGGTTGATTGAACAGGCTAGCCTATGAACAAGTCCAACAACAACGAGAGCGTTGACGGCATCATGGAGGCTGACGAGGCTGAGCCTATGATGCAAGAGGGTGTAGGTGCAATCCACCTACCCCCCATGATGGGAAATGTTGTCTTTCATGTGACTAGCACCATGCTCCACTTAATCCAAATGAAGGGCCAATTTTGTATAGCAGCCCATGAAGGTTCCAACCGGCATATTCAGAATTTTATGGAAATTTGCCAACCGTTCATCTTTAAACATATATCCCAAGAGTCCATCTGATTACGCCTATTCCCCTTTTTCTTGATGGGGGAAGCCACGACATGGCTGGAGGAATTGCCGGATGATTCCATCACCTCTTGGGCTGAGTTGGTTGAAGCATTTACATCGAGGTTCTTTCCTCCATCTCGAATGATGTAGTTAAGAGATGAGAGCACCAACTTTAGGCAACTCCCGGATGAGCCTCTTCATGAGGTTTGGCTAAGATTCAAAAGAAGCTTATTTTGTGTCCAAATCATGAGTTGTCAAACAATGTGCTGCTACAAAGCTTCTATCGATCATTCAACTCTATGAATAAATTGGTGGCTAACAATCTTAGAGGTGGTACCTTCATGGAATTAGAGTTTACCATAGCCTCGCTTTGTTATAGCAAATGCCAAAAATAAATCAAGCTTGGCATACAAGAGAAGCAGATATACCAACCTCGGGAGGACCCTCATCCATCTTGGTTAATGTAATGAGGAAGAAGGATTAGGAGTGTGATGATATAATGGCCAAAATGATGAAACTAATTGATTTGATGTCCGAGCATTTGATGTGAGCTGGTGGTGATAAGACAGTGAATGCAATGAGTACACCAAAAATCAAAGCTAGTGATGATGAGCCCATGACTGTGGTGGATGGAAAGCTATGTTTGTGTCAGCGAGTTCTCATCCTGGGTATTATCGCCCGAGGGAGGAGAATCAAGGTTGGATTTGAGATAAAGAAATAGATAGAAATTGGCAAGATAGAGACAATGATGGTGATCATTTCAATCACCAGAGTTTGAATACCTATATCTCTCCGAACAAGGCGGACTCTCTCTATCAGCAAGGCACAAGAAACCCTGGCCACTCCAAGTTGAAGGACATGTTTTCCTTGGTTCTTAAGAAGGTGGACACCATAAACACGAGAGTGTGCGAGCTAAAGAGTCAGGTCTAAACACTTCACCAAACTGTGAGCCCCCACTCATCCTCAATTAAGCATCTTGAGGCACAAATGAACCACTTCTCAAGCCAAATGAACTCGAGGATGAAAGGGATATTGCCTAGCGACACCATCGTTAACTAAAAGACTAATTGATTGAGGTAGTATCATCATGCCACGACTATAAATCAAGAACTTCTTGGGAGGCAACCCAAGTTTCTTTATTTGTTTTTGGTTATATTTTGTTATTTTTGGTGTTTTTGTAGAGAATGCATGGATGGAAAAATGAACAAGGTAAAGCAAGGAAAAAAGGGGCCATGCAGTGGATTGTGGGGACCACACAAGCATTTGTGCGTGTCACGCAACCTATCACATGGTGAAACAGATGCCTGAAGGAGATTTGAAAATTTGGAGGCAAAGTGCGCTTGGCCGTGCAAACCGCACGAGCCCAAGTGCACATCGCACCTCCGTCACATTGTGAAACAGATGCCTGGGAAAACCCAGGGGAGAAAAAGGGGCATGTGTGAAAAGCCATGCGGTCCGCACCTTGTTTAGTGAGAATCGCATGTCACGGTGCACAAGTGGTAAGTTTGAATTTTAATTGACCTAACCCATTGACTGACCCGACCTGAAGATGACCCAGCCGACCTTTCTTCTTCTTTTTCTTTTAAAACAACCTCTTCTCTTCTTTTTCCATCATCTTTTTCCTCAAACCCTCAAAATTTTCTCCCAAAACTCTCTCTAAATCCCTCAAACCTCCTAAAAAATCATCTCATCCTCTCACCCACAATCTCTACCACTCCATCACCACTCCTGTCGTCATTTCTCCGGGAAGGTTTTGTGGGTCACCATTGTTGAAGAGCAACAAGCTTAAATTTTCACTCCTCTCTTCATAACCTTCAATTATGGTAAGTTCCCTAGCATTAAATACTTGTTTTTATCAAGGTTGGAAACTCATGTTATGAAGCATGCTGACTAGAATTACCATGTTGGTTTTGGGTGAGATCCAAAAATTTGGGTTCCCCAATTTTGAGTTGAATTAATAATTTTGCTTGCTTCAAACTTGGTAGAACTTATATTTTGTTAATGCATGTTGAATGGTAATAATTTTTAGCCTTGAACTATGTGTTGGGGTGAAGTCTGAGTAACCAACTTATGATGAACGAATGATTTGGCCCGATGATAGATTAGGTGACGTCGTTCTTAAGAGTAAATTATCGTTTATCATGAGGTTTTGATTAAAAGTTGACTATTGAGGTTGAATTTTGTTGATTGTATACCCATAATTATTGTTTAGCATTATATTTGGGGTTTATGATCTTGTGCAATGAGGTGGCTAATAGTTGTTGAAATTGCGGATATTCATTATGCAAGTGAGGGCTTGATGTTCCCGATGATAAACGGGAAACGTCCATCTTAAGAGAAGTTGTTGACTTTCTTTCTTGCTTGCTATTGTGTCAATGAAAGTCGGGGGATGTCTGAGTACTCGGAAGTTATGGTCATGATACCCTTTGTCCCCCTTGTTTAATGTTGATTGGGTTGGTGTGGGGTGCCTAGTATCTACGCACATATTGCTCTATGGGTCACCTGCGGAACTCACAAGAACACATGAAACCATTGTAATTTTCTCTGAGCAAAATTATGGGTCACCATTGTTGCACTTTGAAAAGCATCAAATTTTGCTTCCCTTCTCATAATCTTCACTTGTGCTAAGTTTCCCGACTTAAAATACTTGTTATTAGATAGATTGGGAACTCATATTCTGAAGCATGCTCTTTAGAATTGCCATATTTATTTTTGGATGAGATATGAAATTTTTGGGTTCCCAATTTTTGTTCGTATTGTGGATTTTGCTTATGATCTACTTGGTAGACTAGAAATTATGATAATGCATGTTGATTGTAAAAAAATTTTAGCCTTAAAAATATGTTCTTGGGGTGAAGTCTGAGTAACCCACTTGTCATTGATGCATGATTTGGTCCTATGATAGACTGGGTGATGTCATTCGTAAGGGCAAATCATTGTCTTCATGATATTTTGGTGGAGAATTGTTGTTTGGGGCTGAACTAGCTACTACTCTTATGCCCATGCTATTTGTTGAATATGTTTATCGGGTGTATAATTTTGGTTAGGAGGTAGAAATGGCCTAGTTGTTGCAATTGAAGGCTTACTGTTCCCGATGATAGATAGAGTAACGTCCTTCTTAAGGGAAGTCATTGAGTTGTTCTCTTGCTTTGCATTGTGTTCATGGATTCCAGGGAAGTCTGAGTACCCAGATGATTTGGTTGGGTCATATAATGCTAGGCCCTATTGTTTAAATTGTTTAATTGCTGGTTTTCTGCTTGGTGACCAGTGCTTAATGCAAATCTTGCTCTACGAATCAGATGCGTAATTTACAATAACACAAGTAACCAAAAACTCCAATTGTTTCCTTTTGCATTTTTCATGTAACACGTAGATTTTGATGTGTGAAATGCACAAGGCCACCGCACCTTGTGAAAATTGGTTACTAGTTGACTGTTTCAAAGGGCGAAGCTTGGTGTGACGCACACTTTGGCTCATGCGAAATGCACTAGCTTTGCACCTCAGTATAGATTTACCTGAAGGTTTCTGGTAGCTCATGCGAACTCATGTGTTACATGCATACTTCCTTGTGCCATTTGCACGTGGTCCGCATGAGCCATCAGTTACCTACTTCGTTTTTCTACTTCTTTGCATTCCGTTATTTGTAGTTTGTTAACTTCTGCCTAGTTTTTCTTCCTTTACTTATATCAAAAATACAAAAATATTTTTCTTTTACTTTTGGTACTCACAATCTCCACGTGCATACTATATCTTCTAGCAGGGGAAACATAGGGCACCAACCAAAGAAACCATCAGCTGCGGAAGAGGCAAAAATTTGCTTCGGGGTTGAAGACCTAAAGGCCATCTACAACCGGGACAAATACATGACCTTCAACAAAGAGCAGCGTTTCAACTTGACTGCAATTGGGCCAGAGCTACCTAACATCAACAAATAGTTTGCCGACCGAGAGTTGTAACCATTCCAAGATATACCAAGGGGATACTACGCGACAATAGTGTGGGAGTTCTTTGCTGCTTATCAAACCAAGAAAGACTCCAAGGGATATAAGAAGAATATAGAGAAGTTCCCTAACTTGGATTCAGTTGTCATCCGGGGAAAGAAATTTTTTATCACCCCCGCTGATGAACGCTCAAATCGTGGCTATCCAACTAGGAGGTCATGGAAATCGCATAGTCAAAACACATTTATAAACCCAACGGATGTCGAGGTCATACCTTTGGGACCTAATTTAACTAATTATATATTATGCGAAGCGATTTCAAAGTGAGAGTAGTTGTTCAACAAAACCAAAACAATAAAATGGAGGGAATTGGGAAAGTTGTCACTACTAACTCAATTCAATAAAAATCTATAGAATATAGATGGGTGTACCTATAAGAAATAGATGACTAGGGGTGCATTTATGATGGGCATTCGCTATAGGATAGGGTAAAATTAATTCACTTCAATTTTCACCTATTGACACGGGTAGCGTTGGTTATGAGTGTGGAGTGTTATATCTCGATCAACATCCATATATCTGATAATTTCGGTTAGAACATCATTCGGTGTGCTAAGTAACCAACCAATAAGTTCTTGGGGAGGTCGTACTATCTCTAGCTCGAACCCTTAAATGGGAGATTCCACGATTGGAGCTATCTCTAGCCTCCAATCTAAGTGGACTCCCAAGTACCCACTAGCAATTTCAGATCCACAACTAAAAAATTCTCTCTCTCGCAATAATATAGCCAAGTAAGGTAAATTCATGTTTGCGACCATAAATTTTAGATTAAAACATGGTGAAATTACTAGACCCATTTAAGATAAGTAATTATAACAGTGAATTTGCAACACCCACACCCATTAGCTAAGCACCTATCATCAATACACCCCTAGACAAGAGAAATTAGCCACTCATAAAATGGGGAGAAGATATACCAGCTGGGTAAATAAATTTCCATCCATTGTAGTTGATTCTCAAGTTCTAGAGTCAAGTTAGGAACACAATTTGTTAACCAAAAGATTTGATTGAAAACCCTCTCTCAATGAAGATGGAGAAAAAGTTTACAAGCCAAAAATATCTCCAAGTTCTCTATCTGAATTCTCTCTAGAAAAATATTATATATACAAAATAAGCCTAAAATTGCCTTTTATATGCTCCAAAAATCGTCACATAAATTTAGGACAAAATTTCCCTCAAGGTGGTGTGCGACGCGATGTGTGGTTCAGACATCGCAGTGTGCACGTTGCACACCTTCTTCGGATTTTCCAGTGACTTCACCCGCATAGGTAGGCTTTGTGCAAAGGTGGTGAATGTTGCACCACGTGATGTGCGCATCGCATGGTGACCACACTCCTTTGCAGAATCTTCAGTCCTCTTTGCAGCTTTATGCGGAGGAGGTGCGAACCACACCTTGGCATGTGCGTGTCGCACGACCACCGCACCTCCTGGCATATTCTCCATCTTTTCTCACGTCTTAACACCTAGCTCTTTTTGGGTCCATATCCTTGTTTTTTCTCTTCTATCCAAAGTACCTGCATAGTCATCAGTAAAGGACACAAGAACCTCTAAATCGATTCAAAACATAGCAATAATTCATGGATATAGGCTCAATAAGTTGGTAGATTACCGAATTATCAAACCCCCAAACTTGAACTATTGCTTGTCCTCAAGCAAGATACTCCCAAGGCAAGGAATGAATTATGCTAAGGCTCAATTAAGGCACAAAAACTACTCTACACGAAAAATTTAAGAAAAGTAACAAACAATAGACTCAAACAAAATACTCAACTACTATGCTTATCTCAATTTGGACCACCACATGCTCACGAAAATTGCTCATTTCAAAACCTTTTGTTCAAAGGACATCATATTTCATTCAAAACTCAAGAGAAATTGTTGTCATTCAAAGCAAGACACTTAAGCTTGTCAAGTCATTGGAATGGACCTTCAGGGTTTGCCTCGAGATTCGCCACACAACTTGTCTCATTCATTCCCCTTAATTGAAATAGAGACTCTATGCTTCAATTCGAGTGCATGGTTCCACTCACAATAAGAGAGAATCCCACTCACAATTATTCAATTCTTAACCACAGGATTATAATAGAACCAAGAAGACTCTCACTCTCTCAAGGAAGTTCAAGTGCATATGCTTCGAACCATAGGCTTCCCCTTCATATAGATCACTACTAATGTAGGGTAGGCAAGCTCAGCATCACCATGGACTTGCGGGTTACGATGTTGGCTTGGACTAAGGTGGGGACATCATTTGGTTCAAGTGACTACACCTCTCTAATGCTCTTTGTTTTCATTTCAAACACCACTCATATTTTTCAATTTTCAACTTCACCTTATTTCTCCCTCACAAAATCCAAGATTTGTCCTTTTGACTTCATGATCATTCACACCTTATATCACCTTCACTTGGTAGCACCTATTTTTGCTTTCAGTTTACTCATTGGATTGATCTTTTGGAGCAATTTTCAATTCTCGAATCAATGTGCTACCTTGAACTTGAAGTGCATTCCTTTTCTTCTCCTCATTTGATCACATGCACCCCCCAAACTTATGCATTTGCCGATGTTATCTTTTGTTTCCCCCCAAACTTAGGATTTTAGCCTACATTTCATTTTAAAGCAATTAGGGAGGATGGGTGCCAAGATATAGGTTCCAAAAAGGTCAAGGTGTTACAAATGTGTCAAAGAATGGTCACAAGCTCAAAGGGGTTCACTAGGATTTGATGTCATTGGGAGGTCATTTGAGTGAAGTCTCTATCAAAAAGGGCCTAAGGTAATTTCCCAAATTGGTTACACCTAGAATTTCGCCTTGAATCACATTCGGGTCAAGTTCTAGATGACACTTACGCACAAGAATCAAGGTAAAACCTCACCACACAAGGCATCATGCCACAAGACACATCCATTAGTCCCACAATCAATTGGGGCAAATGACTTTTGATAAGCTATTCCGAGTTCATTACACACTCGTATGTGAGTCAATAAAGCCAAAGCAAGAATGTGCAAGTCATGACAAGAGAACGTTTTTCCTCAAAAATTCATTTCCCTTCCTCCTTTCCTTTTCAAAAACAATTTACCATGAAAACTTTTTGGTGGGCCCATTTCGAGACAAGCACTTAGGAACTCAATTCTAAACTAAAACTTGGTATTTTCCCTTAGGAAAGTTGCCTCTCAATCTATCATAGGGAAACACCAACCCGGTTCGACACACAAAAACAAAAGAAAAGAAAAAGAAAATAATCAAAACATTTTCTCCTTGGGAAAGAACCGTAGTATTAAGAAAACCCTCGGAGTTTATTTCTATACTACTATCAACAAGGCGATCCATAATTTTTTTGCTCTCATGAATCAATCAAGAACAAGCCTCGGCGTAGGCATTTAGGGCATTTGCAAGGAATGGGTAGTGGAACAATGGGGCATGTAAGACCAACCCCGCACATCATCAATAAAAACATCAAGCCCGACGAGGGAACAATTAAGCTCAAAGTAAAACAAAAATATAATCTAAACAAAAAGAAAAAGAAAAATAATAGCATCACAATGATTTATCCAAAATGTGCCTGACAAGGGCTAAAACAAATTAAGCAGAATAGTCAACTAGGCCCGACAAGGGCAATAAATTGTCTCAAGCCCACTCACGGCATCAAAAAGCAAGTAAGTAAAGCAAGCCACCCCCTCCTATGAAAGAAGCATTGTCCATATTGCTCATAGTGCATTGGGAAAAGTGTCACATCCCGAGGTTACCCCCTAGATGTAACACGAGACTCGGGACCACAAGGATCCCAAGCTAACCCTTGGTCATAGTATTCTCAAGCAACATAAAGGGAAACACAGCGGAAGCATCATAAGAAAATCCAAGACAAGCGACATATCATAAATAAAGAGTCAAATAGGGAATACAACTCGAAGATCATCCCATAACATCTATGTTTGAAAGCCTCTAAAACTAGCATAATGAGTTGATGGGACAATACCCCAACTAACTCGGTAATCTTGAAAGAAAGGGATCTTAAATCTAAAGTAAAGTCGAGTCCTCATTCCTCAAACTATGAGGACTCACCAAAGTTGACTGAGAGTGTCTGGGATCTCTAGCCACGTATCTATGAAGGGACACCTGAATCTGCATCATCAAAGGATGCAACGCAATATGCGTTATTACTATGGAATGTACTAAGTATGTGAGCAATGTATAAGTATGATAAAATATGCTTTAAAACATACTTAGATATAATTCATACATAATAGAGTATCATGAGAAGATATCATAATAGAAAGCTACATCATGAGACAAAATCCAACTTCAAAATGATAGTTCATAAGAGAGTTCGTAAAGCTTAGAAAACTTGAAAACATACATACAAGAGTTTCTTATAACCGACATGAGACCATGTGAGCTATATGGAATCTAACTATATAACCCTAGTTAGCAAAGATGACTTTGAACCTTGCCAAGGAATAATTCACCATACCCAACTATATAACCCTAGTTGGAAAAGCTGTCCTATGCCCCGCTAAGGCAAGGACACCACACTTAAAGACGTGGATCCACTCTCATAAGACTCGAAGGCACATATCATATCATATCATAACCTACGCTGGCAACGTAGTTTCTGGGACTAAGGGTACTCTCACCCCGTCTAACTCGGTGCTAAATACTACTCCCAAAATATGCACATATAGCTCATAATTTCATAAGGGCATACTTTCATGCCAAATCTTATTCATAAAGCATGAAAACACATCGGGTATCATGCAACTTTCATATCATAGTTCATAAAGCTTAGCATAGACATAATTCAAAACATGATTTTCCTTCTAAATTCATTCTTGAAGAAGTAGGCATGCAATTTCATAAATACATAAAGGCCGTGATATCTAATCATGCCAAGTTTCTTTTGAAAACATGCAATTTCATAGTTTCATGCTAGAAATCAACTTTCATGCTTGGGATTTTAAAACCAATAAGAGAATCATAGAAACTGATTTCATAAACTTTTCCCAATTCTAGATCTAAACCCTAATTTCATAAGTTCATTCAACATAAGAATTGAGGATTTTGGGCACAAGGGTGAAAGGAACCCATTGTAAAAGACCCACATATCTTGGGTGAAGATAACCCACTTCAATGTAAAAGGCTTAGGAGACTTGACTGAAGCTTGGAGGCTTGAATCTTGAGAGGAACGTTTCCCTTTTGGATGAAGAATGAGGAACTTAGGAGAGACTTAGGATAATATGGGTTAAAACTCTTCTAGAAATAGTCAAAACAACTTCACTTAGTAGTTAAAAGTATGGGAAATGACCACAATATTCCTAGGATTTAAATAAGAAAAAGCGAGGAAATGGTCGGTCTCAAGGACCATGGGTTGGTCTACGGTCCATCATCCAAGAGGACTGACCGTCAAAGGGATCCATAGTTGGACTGGAGGAATCTGGAAACTCCTGGATCTCAGGTACTACGGGTGAAATGATGACCCATCGTCCAGAAGGACGGGTCATCCTGTAACCTGTTATTTATGGGACCTGAAGGGGAGGATTCTGAACTCTGAACAATGAGTCTCAGTCTAGGGTCGGATGATGGTCTGTTGTCCATAAGGATGGACCGTGCTTCGACTCATCTTCTCTGGGGCTCTTTTTTCTTGGGTTTCTGAAACTTGGACGACGAGTGCACAGGACGAACCGTCGTTCCAAACCAGGAACTGTCAATTTACCCGTCATCTCTGGGAACTTGAATTTTTTTTTTGCGATTTTAACTTAGACAGCTGAATAGGTTTCCGAGGTGTTACAATATCTCCCTCTTGTAATCATTCATCCTCGAATGAAGACTAAAGAAGGAAAACTGAGGAGAAAATAGCTCAACCAAATATCAAAATATGGAAATCAAGGAAACATCATGAAAACTGAAACTTCTCAACTCGAAAACATGATAAACTAACTTCATAAAACGTGGACGCATCCTAGAATCATAAGAGGAACTGGTGGAATTGAATCGGAGGGACATACTAAGGAGGAAACTAGTACCTCAAGCTTAAACTGGATCGGAAGGAAAGAGTTGAGGATATTTGGCCTTCATGGCCTCTTCCGCTTCCCAAGTAGCACCCTCTACAAGCTGATTCTTCTAAAGGACTTTCACCAAAGCGACTTATTTGTTCCTCAACCTCTGAATCTGACGATCAAGGATCTCCACAGGAACCTCCTCGTAGGTGAGACTATCATTCACTCCCACATCCCTAAAGGGACAATCAAGCTTGGATCACCAACACACTTCTTCAACAAGGAGATATGAAAAACTTGGTGAACCGCTTCCAACTCCATTGGCAACTCTAACTCATAAACAACACTACCAACTCTCCTCAAAATCCGATAAGGACATACAAAATGGGGACTGAGCTTTCCTTTCTTTCCAAACCTCATCACACCCTTCATAGGTGACACCTTAAGGAAAATCCAATCATCCACCTCAAATTCCAACTCCCTTCTCCTCACATGCGCATAAGATTTTTGTCGACTCTGAGCAGTCTTCAACCTCTCCCAAATAAGCTGAACTTTCTCCATGGTCTCATGCACAGAATCTCGACCAATCAAGGCTGCCACACCAACCTCAAACCAACCAATAGGAGATCTAAACCTTCGGCCATAAAGTACCTCATATAGAGCAATCTGGATGCTAGAGTGAAAGCTGTTGTTGTAGGCGAACTCGATAAAAGGTAAGTGATCATCCCAATTACCCTTGAAATCGATCACATACGCTCTAAACATATCCTCTAAAGTCTAAATAGTATGCTCTGCCTGGCCGTCTGTGTGAGGATGAAAAGTTGTGCTAATCTTTACCTTGGTACCAAGACGTTTCTGAAACAACTTCCAAAACTGAGATGTAAACTGAGGACCTCTATCAGAATTGATAGACAAAGGAACACCATGCAATCGGACAATCTCTCGAATGTAGAGTCTGGCATAATCATCCGCTAAATCTGTAGTCTTGACAACCAGGAAATGGGATGACTTGGTCATCCGGTCAACGATCACCCAAATGGATTCATGTTGCCTTTGAGTACGAGGCAACCCAGTAATGAAGTCCATATTGATTGCTTCCCATTTCCAAGTGGGAAGGTCAATATACTAAAGCATGCCACGCGGCCTTTGATGTTCCACTTTGAATTATTGACAGTTAGGACACTTAGCCATAAACCCGACTATGTACTTCTTCATACCATTCCACCAAAAGACTTCCCATAGATCACGATACATCTTAGTGGCACCCGAATGAATGGAATATCTAGAACTGTGGGACTCAGCCAAAATTTGCTGTCTCAACCCATCAACATTTGGCACACATAAGCGACCTTGATAACGAAGCACACCATCTTCCCCTTGGGAGAAAACCTCAATCCTTTGCTGACGAACTGTACCCTTAAGCTAAAGTACAATGGGATCTTGGTCTTGCTTGGATTTTACTTCAGCCACCAAGGATGATTCAGCACCATTGGTCACAATCACACCACCTTCGGTCGAGTCCATAAGGCGAACTCTCAACTGAGCAACTTCTTTAACCAATTCCTTGTTTCCATCTTCATTAGAAGTTACACTTTCCATGGACAACCTACTCAAAGAATCCGCCACAACATTGGCCTTACCCGGATGGTAAAGCACACTCATATCATAATCCTTAAAGAGCTCAAGCCATATATTTTGTCACAAATTCAATTCTTTTTAAGTGAACACATATTGAAAACTCTTATGATCGGTTAATACATCCACAAGCACACCATACAAGTAATATCTCCAAATCTTAAAAGTAAAGACCACGACTGCTAACTCAAGATCATGAGTAGGATAGTTCTTCTCATGAGTCTTAAGCTGTCTAGAAGCAAAAGCAATCACCTTACCATGCTGCATCAAAATACAACCCAAACCAATCCTAAAAGCATCACAATACACAACAAAATCATCTAAGCCCTCGGGTAGAACTAACACTGGAGTGGTGGTCAATCTAGTCTTCATTTCCTGAAAGTTCTTCTCACAAAAGTTGGACCACTGAAATTTTACCTTCTTCTGAGTCAATCGGGTCAAAGGGGCAGCAATGAAAGAAAACCCTTCCACAAACCTCCTATAGTAACAAACCAAACCCAAGAAGCTTCTAATATCAGATGGAGAAGTAGGTCTAGGCCAGTTCTTTACTGCCTCTATCTTTTGAGAATCAACCCGAATACCATCTTTAGTCACAATATGACCCAGAAATGCAACAAACTGAATCCAAAGCTCACACTTGCTAAACTTAGCAAACAACTGTCTATTCTTTAGAGTTTGCAACACAACTCTCAAGTGATACGCATGCTCCTCCTCACTGTGAGAGTAGATGAGGATATCATCAATGAAAACAATCACGAACATATCCAATTACTGTTTGAATAAATGGTTCATCAAATCCATAAAAGCTGCAGGAGCATTTACTAGACCAAAAAACATCACAACAAATTCATAATGACCGTACCGAGTCCTGAAGGCTGTCTTTGGAATATCACACTCTCCAACATGAAGCTGATGATAACCGGACCTAAGGTAGATTTTTGAGAAGAAACTAACACCCTGAAGCCGATCAAACAAGTCATCAATCCTAGGAATGGGATACTTATTCTTGATTGTGACCTTGTTCAATTGGCGTTAATCAATACACATTCTAAGAGATCCATCCTTCTTCCGAACAAACAAAACTGGTGCACCACAAAGAGAGATACTGGGCCTGATGAAACTTTTATCAAGCAAGTCCTTCAACTCCTTGAGTTCCACGGGGGGCATTCTATAGGGAGGAATAGAGATAGGATTCATATCCGGAAGAATATCTATCCCAAAGTAAATTTCCCGCTCAGGAGGGACTTCGGGCAAATCATCAGGAAACACCTCTGGGAATTCATTCACAACAGGAACATACTGAATAGTTAGGGTCTCAGACTCTGTGTCCATAAACCAAACTATATAATAGACATAGCCTTTAAAAATCATCTTCCTAGCCTTTGGATAAGATATGAAATTACCTTTTAAAGAAGAGGGACTACCTTGCCATTTTAGGACAGGTTCATCAAGAAATTTAAAACTGACAACACTAGTACGACAATCAACCGAGGCATAAAATGCATATAACCAGTCCATACCAAGAATAACATCAAAATCAGTCATCTCCAACTCTACTAGATTCATTGAAGTGACTCTAAGAAGGACTAAGATAGGGCAATCTCAATAGACTCTTTAGGCTAGGATTGACTCACCAAAAGGAGTAGAAACATGGAAGGGTTCTAAAAGCATTTCGGGATGAACCTGAAACTTACAAGCCACATAAGTGGTTACAAAAGATAGAGAGGCACCAGGATACAACAAGGCATACACATCAAGAGAGAAGACTTTAAACATACTGGCAACTACATCTGGAAAACTCTCCTGATCCTAACGGGAAGACATAGCATAGAGATAGTTCTGGCGCTGACCACCAGAACTAGAAGTTGCGCCCTGCTGGGCTGGTCTACCTCCTGAAGCTGCTAGGGTAGACTGAGTCCTACTACCTCCCTGTCCCTTCCTAGATGAAGGGCAATCCCTGATGCGATGTCCAACCTGGCCACAACTGAAACAACCACTTGAACCGGCCAAACACTCACCAACATAATTCTTCCCACACTTAACACAAGCTGGGTAGGAAGATCCCTTAGTAACACTACCCTGAGACTGGGAATACGAACCAAATACTCTACCACCCTTATTATGATGAGGCTTTTGAGCCTGGGTAAGAGCACTAGCATAAGAATGAACAGACCCTGATGACTTCTTCTAGAAAGAAGAGCGATGTCCACCTCCGGACCTGTGATGACCAAAACGTGATCCCTCGGATCTACCCCTCTTGTTCTCCCTAGCCATCTCCTTAAGTTTATCACCCTTAATCTAATGTGCAGGAGTCATAAGTCAGGAGATGTTCATATCACTCAATAACAAAGGAGACCTACACTCCTTCTTCACCACATTAGAAACCCCATATATAAACTTGCTCATTTGATCATGCAGGCCCGCTACCATAGAGGGAGCATATCTAGACAACTGAGTGAACTTCAGGCTATACTCTTGCACCGACATCAAACCTTATCTCAAGTTCACAAATTTCTCTACCTTCACTTGCCTCAACTTACGAGGAAAGAACCTATCAAAGAAGGCTCTCTCAAAACACTCCCAAGTCGTGGGGATCGCATCCCTCACCCTAGCCTCTTTCCATTGCATGAACCAAATGTGAGACACATCCTTGAGTTGATAGGATGCAAGCTCAACACAATCAACCCCAACCACTTGCATAAACTCAAATATCTTCTTCACTTTATTAATAAAGTTGAGCGAGTCCTCACTCACTTTCGAACCCCAAAACTCTAGCGGGTTTATACGGATAAAGTCATGAACTCGGGCTGCTATCCCACCTTGAGAATGGATGGGGACAAGAGCCTATTGATTGGCCTGAGTGGCAAAAGTCTGGGCTAGCAAGTGGATGGAATTCCTGAACTCATCATTCGTGACATCGAGAATTGGAACTTTAGCAGCAGCATTTTGAGTAGCTCGGGGAGGCATAGCACGTTGAGGAGGCATAACTTGAAATGTACAAAGCAAAGATTAGAGGAACATTAGACTTAAGCTCTATCGCACGATGTGATCATAAAAGAAGTGAAGTTTTTTAAGACATCTCATAGCTTCTCTCTCATATATGTGGTGCACTTCACACATATGAAAAAGACTCTACTCAATGTGGCTTTCAGACATCCTAGGACTCTTAAACCTGAGGCTCTGATACCAAGTTTGTAACACCTCGAGGTTACCCCCTAGATTTAACACGGGACTCAGGACTTCAAGGATCCTAAGCTAACCCTTGGTCATAGCATTCTCAAGCAACATAAAGGGAAACATAGTGGAAGCATCATAAGGAAATCCAAGACAAGAGACATATCATAAATAAAGAGTCGAATAGGGAATACAACTCAAAGATCATCCCATAACATCTATGTCTGAAAGCCTCTAAAACTAGCATAATGAGTTGATGGGACAATACCCCAACTAACTCAGTAATCTCGAAAAAAAAGGAATATAAAGCTAAAGTAAAGTCTAGTCCTTGAACTATGAGGACTCACCAAAGCTGACTGAGAGTGGCCGGGATCTCTAGCCATGTATCTGTGAAGGGACACCTGAATCTGCATCATTAAAGGATGCAGTGCAATATGTGTTAGTACTATGGAATGTACTAAGTATGTGAGCAATGCATAAGTATGATAAAATATGCTTTAAAATGTACTTAGATATAATTCATACATAATAGAGTATCATGAGAAGATATCATAGTGGAAAGCTACATCATGAGGCAAAAGCCAATTTTAAAATGATAGTTCATAAGAGAGTTCGTAAAGTTTAGAAAACTTGAAAACATACATACAAGAGTTTCTTATAACCGACATGAGACCATGTGAGCTATATGAAATCTAACTATATAACCCTAGTTAGCAAAGCTGACTTTGAACCTTGCCAAGGAACAAGTCACCATACCCAACTATATAACCCTAGTTGGCAAAGCTGTCCTATGCCCCGCTAAGGCAAGGACACCATACATAAAGACGTGGATCCACTCTCATACGCCTCGAAGGCACATATCATATCATATCATCACCTACGCTGGAAATGTAGTTTCTGAGACTAATGGTACTCTCATCCCCTCCAACTCGGTGCTAAATACTACTCCCAAAACATGCATATATTGCTCATAATTTTGCAAGGGCATACTCTCATGCCAAATCTTATTCGTAAAGCATGAAAACACATCGGGTATCATGCAACTTTCATATCATAGTTCATAAAGCTTACCATAGCCATAATTCAAAACATGCTTTTCTTTCTAAATTCATTCTTGAAGAATTAGGCATGCAATTTCATAAATACATAAAGGCCGTGATATCTAATCATGCAAGTTTCTCTTGAAAACATGCAATTTCATAGTTTCATGCTAGAAATCAACTTTCATGCTTGGGATTTTAAAACAAATAAGAGAATCATAATCAAGTCATGAATAATCAATAGAAAACCATAAATTTAAACATAGAAACTGATTTCATAAACTTTCTCCAATTCTAGATCGAAACCCTGATTTCATTAGTTCATAATTCAACATAAGAATTGGGTCTTTTTGGCACAAGGGTGAAAGGAACCCATTTTTAAAGTCCCACATACCTTGGGTGAAGATAACCCACTTTAATAGAAAAGACTTAGGGGACTTGACTTGGAGCTTGGAGGCTTGAAGCTTGAGAGGAACTTTTCCCTTTTGGATGAAAAATGAGGAACTTAGGAGAGACTTAGGATATTATGGGTGAAAACCCTTCTAGAAATAGTCAAAATGACTTCACTTAGTAGTTAAAAGGGTGGGAAATAACCACAATGCCCCAGGGATTTAAATAAGAAAAAGCTGGGAAACGGTCGGTCTCAGGGACCATGGGTTGGTCGACAATCTATCATCCAAGAGGACTGACCGTCAAAGGGATCCATAGTTTGACCGGAGGAGTCTAGAAACTCCTGGATCTCGGGTACTACGGGTGAAATGATGAACCATCATCCAGAAGGACGGGCCTTCTTGTAACCCATTATTTTTGGGACCTGAAGGGGAGGTTTCTGAACTCTGAACGACAAGTCTCAGTCTAGGGTGGGATGATGGTCCATCATCCCGAAGGATGGACCGTGCTTCGACTCATATTCTTTGGGGCTCTTTTTTCTGGGGTTTCTGAAACTTGGACAACGAGTGCACTGGACGAATCGTCATTCCAAACCATGAACTGTCAACTGACTCGTCGTCTCTGGGAACTTGAAATTTTTCTGCGATTTTAACTTAGACAACTGAATAGGTTTCCTTGGTATTACAAAAAGGGTGGAACTCCCTGGAAGATCTAGTCCTCATCATCACAATCATCAGGGGCAGCTTCTTCTTCAATATTCCTCCAACTTGGGCTAACACCACCACTTTGAGAGTTTGTTGAAAATATGGAGTCACAAAGAACTCTCTGAAACTTGGAGTTCTTATCATCATCCGGCTCCTGATCATCATGATCGGGTAGCTCTTCCTCCATATAAGAGGCTAACAAACCATCAAAAGTTCCAGGGATCCTTCGAGGTGGAGGCAATGTAGTCAAGTCTTCGTGCACCACCGAGACTTTGCCTTTAACTTTGTCAACATCTCTCCAGAGTGTGGTAATTAGACCCTCCATGACATCAAATCATTTACATAGAGTGTTTAAGCTATCCACTAACCCCTTTATAGAACTCTTGGCCACTTTGTTTATCATCCCGGGTAGCTTAGTGGCTAGATCGGCGAGTTGCTTCTCACGGCTATGAGTTTTGTCGACCATGTCTTGGAGACTATTTTTGTTCACCAAGGAGGCTAGTGTATGTGTGCGTGCCTCGGAAGTAGCCCGGGAGGGAGATGATACATCTACTCTATCATCAAGGTCACCACTCGCAGCTGCCACTGATGCCTCAGTCCTTTGTCTCTTAAATTGGGGTGCATCCTTGTCAGTTTTCTTATCAAGATCAATCACCCCCACAGCATGGGTGACTTCATCACAATTGAGGTAGGGAATCTCTGACTTGACACACAAGTTACTAATCAACATTGGGAAAGGGAATGCATCATTGCTTCTGTGGGCTTTTCTCCGAATAACCATGGCTGCAATTTCTCCAAAATTCACATGTTCAGTTGTCATGATGGCAGCAACAAGAATGTCACCCTCTTGAGTTATTTTTTGATAATTTTGAGAGGGGAGGAACCTATTACGAACTAGATCATACCATATTCAGGCTTCAAAGTGCAAAGTTTTTCTCGAAATATCACCCCCTACAATGGACCAAGAAGGAACATCTCTAGTGATGATTGGGGATGTTTCTTGATACGGCTTTGAATCAGCTATCAATTTAGCCATAAGGGTTGGTGCAGGGTCGATTGGTTGACCCCAATAGATAGAATTGATGGCCTCAGGGGTGATGTTTACCTTTTTACCTCTTACTATGACTGACTTAGGAATTTCTCCGCAGGCCCTTTGTATCCTTTAGAGTCTTGGGTAGCCTAATAAGCTGCGAAGAATTCCTGCACCACTTTCTCATAGTACCCACCGGGTATATCCTGAAATGGGTTCCACTCTCATTCGGCAACTTGACGGTACATGTTAGGTAGTTCATCACCGACCTCTCCCAAGTTAAAAGTTTGCTCCTCATTGAATCTTTTATCTTTGTCCTGTTTGTAGAGGGATCTCATGCCCTCTACCCCGAAGCAGAGCCTTGCTTCTTCGGTAGCAGATCTCTGCCTAGGTTGTCTTTCTGGGTTTCTCCTGCTATAAGACGTATTCTTTATCCAAAGACTGTGACCCAAAAACAAAAACAAACTCTAATAAAGAAGTTTGCAACTACAAAAGGATGGAATGCAACGGATTAGAAAAACAAAGTACGTGTTTGTTGTCTTGTGCGGACCACAGGCGAGACGTACTAGGAAAAGTGTGTATTGCATGTGTTGTCGCATAAGCGAAAAGAACCTTCATGAAACTAGTCAACTAAGGTGCGATTCACACTATGAGGAGTGCGGGTCGCACCACGCGTCGCCCCTCAGATCAGTGTTCTGCACTTTCTTTTCAACTTGGTGCGGCTTCTTGTGTGACCTGCACATCAAGATCTATGCATCGTGTGCGAAATGCACAAAGGCACAATTGAAAGTTTTGGTTCCTTGTGTTCTTGTAAGTTACGCATATGATCGATAAAGAAAGATGTGCTTCGGCACTTAGCACCCCACACACAACCAATTCACAACAACAAGAGGTGTAAAAGGGGGTTGATGACCATAACTTTCGGGTACTCAGACATCCCCGAATTTCCATTAAAAGATGACCGACAATAAAAGACTCAACGACTTCCCTTAAGATTGAAGTTACCCCATCTGTCATCGGGAACATCAAGCCCTCCTTGCAACCGTTGGCACTTACAAGAATATCAACAATTAACCTCATTCCCGCACAAGATCACATACCCCAACTAGATTTTCAATAAGGATAATGGGCATACGATCAACAACATTCAGCCTCAATCATCAATTATCAAACAAAACCTCATGACTAACGACGTCTTGCCTTTAAGAATTACATCACCCAATCTATCATCGGGCCAAATCAAGCACTAGTCACAAGTGGGTTACTCAAACTTCACCCCAACACAGATTTTAAAGCTGAACATTGCTACCAATCAACATGCATAGTTAAGATTTACAATCTACCAAGTTGACACCTAAGAGAATCCATCATTACAATTCAAAACTGGGGACCCAAAATTTTCGGATCACATCCAAAATCAACATGGCCAATCTACTAAGCATGCATCATAATATAAGTTCCCAACCATCATAAAAATAACTATATAACATCGGGGAACTTACCAAAAGTGAAGAATACGAAGGGAAGAGAAAAAATCAAAGTTTTTTGAACTCCAACAATGGTGACCCACAAGACCTCCCGGAGAATGATGGCAGTGACATGGAGAAGTGGTAGAGATATTAGGTGAGAAGAGGAGAAGAATTTGTGGGAGTTTGAGGGGTTTGGAGAGAATTATTTGGTGTAGGATTTTAAGGGTTGTGGAGAAAGATGGTGGAAAAAGAAGAGAGAGAGGTAGTTTTAAGAGAAAAATAAGAAGAAGGGTCGACCGGGTCGTCTCCGGGTCAGGTCGGTCAATGCGTTAGGCGTATCGCACATGCCTCTTACCCCCCTGAGTTTTCCCAGGCATCTATTTCTTTGTGCGATGGGGGTGCGATGCACACTTGGGCTCGTGTGGTCTGCACGGCCCAGCGCACGTCACCTCCATTATTTCAATTTCTCTCCAGGCCTTCTGTTTTGGTGTGCGGTTGGTCATGCGACACACACAATTGCTTATGTGGTCCACACCATCCACCTCACGACACATTTTGTCCTTGTTTTCCTTTGTCCATGTTTCCATTACATGCATTCCCTACAAAATATCAAAAATAATAAACGATAACAAAAAACAAAGAAAGAAACTTGGGTTGCCTCCCAAGCAGCACTTGATTTAACGTCGCGGCATGACGATACTACCTCAATCCTCAGTCATTTTTGGGGTTGTTGATGGTGTCTCTAGGAAGCGTTCCCTTCATCAGTGGGTTCATTTGTCTTGATAGGTGGGTCATTTGGGCCTCAAGGTGTTTGATCGAGGCATTATGGGAGCTCACCATTTGGTGAAGTGTAGAGACCTCACTCTTTAGCTCACTCACTCCAGAGTTTGTAGTGTCCACCTTCTTAAGAACCAAGGACAACATGTCCTCTAACTTGGTTTGGCCGGGATTGCTTGTGCTTGGTTATTAGAGAGAATCAGATTTGTTTGGGGGGATGGAAGGATTCAAGCTCCGGTGATTTAAGCGATCACCATCCTTATCTCTTTCACGCCAATTACTATCCCTTGCTTTATCTCTAATCCAACCTTGATTCTCCTCCCATGGGCGATAATACCCTGGGCGAGAACCCGCCGACACATAGCATAGCTTACCATCAACCTCAATCATAAGCTCAAAATTATTCACCTCAATCTTCGGTGTACTCACTGCATTCACCTTCTTGACACCAGCTCCCATCACATGCTTGGCCATCAAGTCAATTTGTGTAATCATTTTAGCCAAAGCTTCATCTCGCTCCTCATCTTTTCTCCTTGTTTCATTTGTCAAGATTGTTGAGGGCGTTCAAAAAGTTAGCACATACGCTTCTCTTGTATGCAAAGCTTAATTGGTCTTGTCATTCGTTCTAATAGCTCCGAGGCAATGTGAAACTCCAAGTCCATGAAGGTACCACCTCCAAAATTATCAGCCACCAATTTGTTCGTAGAGTTCAATGCCCGGTAGAAGCTTTGGAGCAACACATTGTCTGATAACTCATGGTTTGGGTACAATAGAATCTTCTTTTTGAATCGTAGCAAAACTCTATGAAGAGGCTCGTTTGGGAGCTGCCTAAAGTTGGTAATATTATCTCTTAGCTTCATCATTCGAGATGGAGGAATGAATCTCGAGGTAAATGCCTCAACCAACTCGGCCCATGATGTGATGGAGTCATACGATAATTTTTCCAACCACGTTGTGGCTTCCCCTGTTAAGAAGAAAGGAAAGAGGCACAATGGGATGGACTCTTGGAAAATATATTGAAAGATGAACGGTTGGCAAATTTCCATGAAATTCTGAATATGCCGGTTGGCATCTTTATGGGAAGCTCAACCAAATAAGCCCTTCATCTGAATTAGATGGAGCATAGTGCTTGTCACGTGGAACACATCATTTCCCACCGTGGGGGGTAAGGAGATTGCACCTACACCTCCTTGCATCATTGGCTCAACAGCGTTGGCATTGTCGAAGCAGCCAATGCTCTCATTGTCCTTGGCTTCGTTAATAGCTGGCCTGCTCAATAAACACTCAAAAACAAGAAAAAAAAAGTAAAAAAAAACAAGCACTCTCAAGTTGACTTCACAAGAACAGTAAAAAACTAGCTAATACTCAAGTCCCCGGCAACAACGCGATTTTTGATGAACGCTCAAATCGTGGTTCTCCAACAAGGAGGTCACAGGATCGCGTAGTTAAAACAAATTTATAAAACCAATGGATGTTGGGGTCGTACCCAAGGGACCTGATTTAACTAATTCGAGATTGTACGAAGCGATTTCAAGTTGAGAGTAGTTGTTCAACAAAACCAAAACAATAAAATGGGGGAATTGGGAAAGTTGTCACTACTAACTAAATTCAATAAAAATCTATAAAATCAAGATGGGTGTACCAATAAGAACTAGATGACTAGGGATGCATTTACGATGGGGCATTCGCTACAGGATAGAGTAATCATTAATTCCCTTTAATTTTCACCTATTGACATAGGTAGCGTTGGTTATGAGTGTGGAGTGTTATCTCTCGATCAACATCCATATATTCGATGATTTCAATTAGAACATCATTTGGTGTGCTAATTAACCAACCAAAAAGAGCTTAGGGAGGTCGTCCTATCTCTAGCTCGGACCCTTAAATGGGAGATTATGCGATTGGAGCTATCTCTAGCCTCCACTATAAGTGGATTCTCAAGTACTCACTAGCAATTTCACATCCATAAAAACCTAAATTCTCTCTCGAGAAATTATATAGCAAAGTAAGGTAAATTCATGTTTGCAACCACAAATTTTAGATTAAAACATGGTGAAAATACTAGAACCATTTTAGATAAGAAATTATAAAAGTGAATTAGCAACACCCACACCCATTAGCTAAGCACCCATCATCAATACACCCCTAAACAAGAGAATATAGCCACTCATAGAATGGAGAGAAGATATATCAGCTGGGTAAATCAAATTCACATCCATTGTAGTTGATTCTCAAGTTATAGATTTAAATTAGGAACACAATTTGAATTGAAAACCCTCTCTCAATGGAGATGGGGAAAATGTTTACAAGCCAAAAATATCTCCATGTTCTCTATCTGAAATTCTCTCTAGAAAAAATTGTATATACAAAATAAGCCTAAAATTTCCTTTTATATGCTCCAATAATCGTCACATAAATTTAGGACAAAATTGCCATTCGGATGGTGTGCGATGCGACGTGCGGTTCGCATGTCGTAGTGTGTGTGTCTCACACCTGCTTAAGATTTTCTAGTGACTTCAGCCGCATAGGTAGGCTTTGTGCGAAGGTGGTGCATTTCACACCATGGGATGTGCACATCGCATGGCGACCGCACTCCTTAGTAGAATCTTCAGTCCTCTTTGTAGCTTTATGTGGAGGAGGTGCGAACTGCACCTTGGATTGTAAATGTTGCACGACCACCGCACATCCTGGCAGATTCTCCAGCGTTTCTCAACTCTTCATACTTTGCTCCTTTTTGGCTCTTTTTGGGTCCATATCCTTGTTTTTCCTCTTCTACCCAAAGTACCTACATAGACATCAGTAAATGCCATAAGAACCTCTAAATCAATTCAAAACATAGCAATAATTCATGGATATAGGCTCAATAAGTTGGTAGATTACCGACATATCACCCGCTATCATCAATGCCATCTATTGGAGTGACCTAATTGATCCTGCCACTACACGCTTGACTAGGTTGTCCGTTGAGAAAAAGCCATATCATATTAACCCCTGTTATTGCTTATGACATCCCTCTATGGTCTACCATGGGGGTGATATTCCGAGGAGGTCCTTACACTTCAAGGCTCATCTCTGGTATGAACTTGTTCACATCTGTTTCTTACCCACACAGAATGATTAGAAGATAACTCAGGAGGGGGCCATTCTTATTGCAGCTATTATGATGGGTGAACATGTCAACTTTAGGGAGATAACGGCTATCGTGATAAGGAAAAAAGCTTGTAGGGAAAGTGATTCATTCTATTTCATCATGCTAATTACTAAGCCTTCTGCTAAGGCCGATTTCCCCCTCCTCAACTATGATAAGTTTACATATGCTATTGGCACGATTGACCTTGATAGGATGACAGACAAGGATGCTCCCAGGTTTAACATGCGCCGGACTGAGCCATTGGGAGATGTTGAGGTTGATGAATCTGATGTTGAAGAAACTGTTTCCTCCCCTTCTCGGACTGCCTCAGAGGCACATACAGTAGATGCTATCGCACCTAGAGGTCCCTTGACCAAGAGTGGCCTCTAAGATATGGTGGACAAAACATATAATCTTGAAAGGCTGCTGAACAATTTGGCACTCAAGTTGGCCGGGTTGATTGAGGTAGTGGTCAAAAATTCCATCAAAGGAGTGGTGGAAAAATTTACCACACTCTGCAGAAGGGTAGACACTATTGAGGGAGTTGTGAAGGAGATTTAAAAGGATGTGGCTAAGGAACAAAGGAAAGCTCCAGTTGAGGAGGAAGATTTGAGCACCTTACCTCTACCCCATTGCACCCATGGCCCCATGGATGATATGCTTGCATCTTACATGGATGATGAAGAGGAGCTACTTGGTGATGAGTATGTGCAGCTAGATGATGATCAGAACCCAGAATTTCATTGGGTTCCGCAGGAGTCCACAACTACTACGCACTCCAAAAATGGTGGTGTTAGTCCTAGTGAAGAGGAAGCGAATGATGATGATGAGACATAGACCTCAAGGGAGTTACGCATCTTCTTTCCCTTACTTATTCTTAAAGCATTGAGGGCAATGCTTCTTTTTAAGTAGGGAGGTGGTTTCTAACATATTTGGTTGCCCGTGTTGGGCTTGAGTTATTTTATTACCCTTGCCCGACCGATAATTTTTATTTCCTTTGCTAGATTTTATTTGGACTTTTTCGGGCATGTTGGATGATTGTGAATATATCGCCCTTGTCAGAACTTTTTATTATGTTTTGAGCTTAATAGTTCCCTCGCCGGGTTTGATATTTTGTGATTGTGTTGCCGGGTTAGTCTACACATTCCCATTATGTCACTACCCATGCCTGGTAATTGTGCTAGGGGCCTACTCCGAGGCTTCTTTTTAAATGATTCATGAGCACGTAAATTTGGTAATTGCCTTGTTAATAGTAGTTTAGCAATAAAATCCAAGGGTTTTCTTAATACCACCATTATTTCCCAAGGAGCAAAATATTTTCTTTATAGTTTTCTTTAGTTTCTTTTTATTTTTATTTTTTGTGTCAAACCAGGTTGGTGTTTCCCTATGATAGATTGTGATTCAACTTTCTTAAGGGAAAATGCCAAGTTTTAGTTTTAATTTGAATAGGTGCTTTGCTTGTCTCAAAATGGACCCACTGAAATTTTTTCCTAGGCAAGACATTTTTGAAAAGGAACGGAAAGGGTGAAAATATTTTTTTAAGAAAAACATTCTCTTGTCATGACTTGAACACTCTCCTTTTTACTTGATCGATTAACAAATGAGTGTGCAATGAACTCGGAATAACTTGTCAAAGTTCATTTGTCCCAATTGATTTTTAGACTAATGTGAAGGTTCTTGTGAGGTGATGCCTCGTGTGGTGAGGCTATACCTTGATTCTTGTGCATCTGTGTTGTCTAGAACTTTCCTCGATTGTGATTCAAGGTAAAATTCTATACATGACCAAGCCTGGAAAATGATCTTAGTTCCTTTTTGAATAGACACTTCACCCAAATAACTTTCCTTGACATCAATCTTAGTGATCTACTTTGAGTTTGTGACCGTTCTTTGGCACCATGTTTCCCCCTTTACCTTTTTGGAACCTCTATCTTGTCACCCGTCCGCCCTAATTGCTAAAAAGGGAAATATAGGCTAAAACCCTAAGTTTAGGGGGGGGGGAATGAAATGATGACATAGGCAAAAGGCTAAATTTGGGGGTGTATGTTCTTAATATGGAGGAGAAAAGGAACGCACTTCAAGTGCAAGGTAGCATCTTATGTGTGAACTGAAAATTGCTCCCAAAAGACCATTTTAATGAGAAAAATGAATTGAAAAAGAATTGGTTCTACTTATTGAAGGGGATACAAGGAGGGTGGATAATCAAAGAATAAAGGGAAAAGCTTTGGTTGTGTGAGGGAGAAATAAGGTGAAATCAAAAGTTCAAAAATATGAGCGGTGTTCAAAATGATAATAAAGAGCATTAGGGAGGTTTAGTCACTTAAGAGAAATGCAATCCTGACCTTAGCCCTAGGAAACAATGGTAACCTGCAAGTCCTTAGTGATTTGGAGCTTTGCCACTCTACATTACTAGCGATCTACATGAATGGCAAGCCTATTGTTTGAGATGTGTACACTTGAACTTCCTTGAGAGAGTGAGAGTCTTATCGGTTCTCTTTGAATCTCTTGTATTGTGAAATGCATGATTGTGAGTTGTGTTCTCTCTTATGGTGAGTGGCATTATGCACTTGAGTTGAAACATAAAGTTTTTATTTCAATTGTGAGGAATGAAGGATACAAGTTGTATGGCGAATCTCGAGGCAAACCTTGATGGTCCATGCCAATGACTTGAGAAGCTTAGTATCTTGTTTTGACTGACAAATTCCCTTGATTTTTGAATGATAATTAAGGTCCTTTTGAAAAGGTTCTGAAATAATCAATTGCCTTGATAATGTGGTGGTTCAAATTGAGATGAGCATAGTAGTTGAGTCTTTTGTTGAGTCTATTTGTTTATTATTTTTCTTAGTTTAAGAATAGATTAATCTTTTGTTCCTTGATTGAATTTTAGAACATAATTCATTCCATACCGTATGAGTATCTTTCTTGAGGACAATAAATAGTTCAAGTTTAGGGGTTTGATGAGTCGGTAATCTACCAACTAATTAAGCCTTTAATCATGAATTATTGTCAAGTTTTGATAATATTTAGAGGTTATTGTGGCCTTTATTAACATGAATGCAGGTGCTCTTGGTTACGTATAGAAAATAAGGAATTGGACCCCAAGAAGCTCAAAGGAGTTGAAGTGTGAATTGATCAAAAGAGATGAAGATTCTGCCTTGAGGTGCGGACCTCGTGCGACATGCACAACCCTTGGTGTGGTCCGCACCTCCCTCTGTATGAAGGCTCAGAAGAATTGAAGAATCTGTAAGGGGGTGCGGCGCTCGTGCGACTCACACAAGGCTTGGTGCAAACCGCACCCCACTTTGCACGAAGCTCCCAATATGAGCCAAGTCTTTGGTCCACTAAAGAATAGTTGTGCAACGTGCACAACATGACGTACAAAACGCACGTCGCGCCATACAGCTTTCTTGGGGAATTTTTGTCCATCTTTGCATGATAAATAGGGAACTTTCTAAAACCCAATTCAGGCACAGTTTTCCATAGTTTTGAATAGTTTTTGAACTCTTATGAAAGTTTCTCTCCAAAGGGTAATAAAGAGGGTTTGAACCGTTCTCTCAATCTTGAACCTTGTATTTGTAATTTGAGCTTGGATATTGGATTCTAGCTTCAACTAATGAGAAGGAACTTGAATTTCCCTATTGGTATAATTTCCTCTTCCTTTAGCATGAGTTGCTAAGTCTTTTTGTCTAGGGATGTGTAGATGATGGGTACTTGATAAATGGGTATGGGTCTTGCTTATTTGTGTTTATAATTGCTAATATGACACGGGTTTAGTGATTTCATCATGTTTTAACTATAAAATTTGTAGTTGCAAATATTGATTTACCTTACTTGATTGTGTTCTTTCTTGAGAAAGGGGTTTACAATTTCTGATATGAAATTGCTAGTGGGTACTTGGGATTTCACTTAGATTAAGGCTAGAAATAGCTCAATTCAATGGAAACACCCATTTAAGGGTCTAAGCTAGAAACAGTGTGACCTCCCCAAGCCTAATTTGGTTTGTTTATGCCTAAAAAAAGGTGCTTGAAACAAAGACTGTTGTATAAATTACTATAGGATCGAGAGATTAACAATCATGCCTAAAACTAATGCTATCTATGTCATTTAATTAGAATTTATGCAATTAAGCAAGTACTTTCACCGTGTTCGAGTCCCATCGAAAATGTATCCCTAATCGTCCTCTCTCTTGTTTACACCGCGCATTTTTACATTATTATATGTTTGGAATTGAAATGTGATGGATTCTAAATTCCCCCCTTTTTACTTTATTGTTACTTGAACAATGAATTCTCATTGTGAATTCTTTTCAAACAATCTCTATAGATAAGCATCTATTCCCTGTGGGATCGACCCCGACTCCCGTCAGATAATATAAATTTTGTTTCACTTAATGATTGTTGATACCTCCATCTTTGAGAGTACATTTGAGCGTTATCAACCGTCTTTCGACCAATCAAGCATTTATCCTCAAGATTACTCTCGAACGTCCATGAGTAAGAAATAAATCAACCAATTCAACTTGGGTAAGTTGGTCTATCTCTAGCCCCTACTCTTAGATGGGAGTTTTTGGTAATCAAGCTATCTCTAGCTTTGATCTAGTGTGAAAATCTCAAATCCCCACTATTCAACCTTTACCTAATTGAAGAACCTCTCTCTCGATAAAGAACATAATTAGTATGCTAAGTCAATGTTTGAAATCATCAACTATATAATTAAAGCATGAAAGATTCAATAGACCCACACAATTTAATAAAGAGAAAGCACAAGATAAGAATTCAATACCAAAACAAAGTATTATTTCTAATACAATAACCAAATCTCAATTCAATAATTACACCTACAATTAATCAAATTTAGAACAAGAGTTGAAGAAAGGAATTTAAAGATTTTACAATAGAAATCATCCAATTCTTCACTCTAATGGTGTAGGGTGATGAACTTGCTCTCCAAGCTTTCTAATATTGTGTGAATTTTGCCAAAGATCACTTCCAAAATGGCTAAGAAGTGTTTTATGTGACCTGGGGTTTTATGTCAGCCGCACCTACGGACTTTCTATCCCAAGTGCATGGCCGTTATAGCATAATGGGGCGCGGGTGAGGTATCACTGTGAAGAGATTCCATACGCAGGAGCACTTTCTGCCCTGTAAGAAATAAGTCCCAGGTGAGGCATCATCCATGCAGCTGCGGGACTACTATTGCGACTCCTAAAGGTGTCGTGGTAGTGGACTTGGCAGCCTCAGTGTTGATCCTCTCCTTTTTGCCTTAGTTTTGCTCCTTTTTGCCTTAGTATTGCTCCACAAGGTCCACAACATATGCATTAACACTATTTTCCTGAAATAGACCATAACATGCCATAAGTGATCCCATATCATCATTAGAGGACATAAAAGTATAAGAAAATTGATATAGATAAGTGGTAAATTCACCACTTCTCTTACATGCAATAAGTAAATATGAGCCCGAAATCGTAAATCAGATATAAGATAAGTAGAATTCTCCTCTACTAAGCTCAATCAAAAAAAATGGAGGTGTTTAGTTCTAAAATCCAAAGCCCATAGTAAGGTGGTGCAAGTCCTTCTTAAAACTTTTAAATACGTAATAATAATTAAAACTATCCTTTTTAACTTGAAAACCAACCATTCTTTCTTAGAAAATCCATTTATATGTCAAGTTAATGAATACCGAAATGAAAGTAAGCAGTTTAGTACTCAAGCAAAGACAGAAATATAACACCAATGGTAGGGACAAAGATCCCCCAAATAAGGTACTCACCTAGAACTCTGTTCAATCCAAAAATATGGCCTCAGGCCCATAGTTACGCCATTTAACAGTAAATAACGACAAAAAATGGAACTATAATACAAAAATAAAACAAGGAACGTACTCTACCTCAAAAACCTCTTATAGTTACTCTAAGGATTCTAGGATAGCCACCGCAATTCTACCAGCCCTTAACCTAAGGATAAACATGGTAGTACTATTCTACAGTCCCGAAGATGGCCAAAATAAGCAGAAAATAGGATTTAAGCCTAGTTATAACCTAAGACATACCCTAATATTCATACAACTCATAGCATATAAAATCTAACTAAGCCAGGTCTAATATAAATAAACTGTAACCTACCTCAGGGCTGAACTACAAGCATAAATCATCACTCGTGTGCCTTCCACTTCTGAATAGCCTCAGAATGCTGCCATGCTATCATAAACATAATCCAGGTATCAAGATGAGAGTAATGACACCCATATTGCTATATGTAAATTCAAGCCAGATATTGGGTCAGAACATGACCCTCAGGGCCCGTGCAATGAAACAGGAAACAAAATTCACAATTATGCTCATAACAGGTTTCTAAACACATGCCCAAAATTTGAGCACGAACGAGACTCGTTTTGGGGCCTAAAATATCCCCAAAATGTCACTTGATCGAGAGTTTAAAACATCGAATTAACGGTATTTACTGGGTGATACCATGAATTTAAAGACATGAATTAAGAGAGGGATAATGGTGAACTTACTAGAATGGCTGGATGATTAAGGCTCAAATTTCCAACTTCAAGCTCTATTTTAATGGAAGATTTAAGAATTAAGGAGGAGAAAACATAGTTGAAACATATAAATAGTTGCTGACCTGGCCTATGCGCATGCAGGACATCCACTACGCATGCGGCCTCACATAGGCAGCCTAACTCTCGTGTACGCGAAGGGAAAATGGAGGCAGGGCCAGGAGACCCTCTTGCATGTATACATGCTTGACATCGCGCACACGGGTACGCGTAGGTGGACAGGGCCATGCAAAGGCAAAGGCAAAGGCAGCTATATCTGATGCCTCTTCTTCATGCATGCTGCCAACCCACCACGTATGTGAAGGGTTGGGTACTGCTGCCACAACGACCAACAAACCAATAATTTTTTGCAACATAAAAAGTCACCGGATGGACCCTCAGGATTCATATGGCATCTCTATAATGTAAATGAACTATAGTACCCTACAAAAAATGGCATTCTGGACTCAATGGAATTGATAAAATTGTCACACCCAAACTCAGGGAGTACAACATGCACCTGATGCCAACAGTTAGGCCAAAACCGACCCTGCTAAACCATTTGCCAATAATATATAGCAGCCACACTCAATCAAGAAAACAAACAAGTATATCTCGACATAAAAATCAACCAAGGCCAGCAAGGCCCTATCGAAGGTTGTAGAAAGAAAATAGCTACTCCCAACAGTTCATATAAAGCTATAAACAAGTAGCACATAAGTCATGTTTGGGTGGTCGAGGCCTCCATGATATCTAGGAAAGAATAAATGCTATGCGGGCAATTGAGGCCACCATGATCTCCATATTGAAACTGAAAACATGTATATACAATGTAAACTAGGATAATGTGCCGCTACACTCCCTACACAACAACAGGGCCCAACTAGCTAACAAGCTATAAATAATAAACATACAAGGCTAAAATGGCCACCATTGTAGGTATGCAACTCAAAATACTAGTCTACAAGCCTCTATGAATACAATACTTGGTGTGATAGGGACCCAACCTACCCAAAAGATATAAACAGCAAAATGGCAAATCTCTGAGACTCTGGCGACCCCTAGAAGGAAAGTAGTCAACCAACCCACTGAAAGCTTGGCTATACTACCTGACAGTTCTATCAGGTCATCTCTCAAAACCTGCAGGCATAAATGCAGTGCCTCCAGGCAATGAGGCGGCAACATAAAATAATATACCGAGCATTCAAGGCAAACTGAAAATTGAAACTAAAGTGTAAAGACCAAACAAAAGGGAAGGAGTAAAACAGAAGTACACTAACTTACCTTCCTGAAAAAAGATAACTTCTAAAGAACATACTAAACAATAACCTGACCTGACCCCTATCATCCCGATAGGTACAAACATCATACAATCTCCATAAGTCCTAACTGGTGCAAAATGTCACTAAATACTCATACTAGCCCTCTTACCTGGACCTTAATGATGATCTGAACTGAACTGTTTAAATGTTCATATGTCATGAATTAGTACAACTCTGAGGCTCTATGATACCATATAAGTGTTGAACCGTAGGTACATCCTTCCCATACCGTAGGTATGGTCTGCCCATCCCATAGGCATGGTCTGCCTAGCCCGAAGGTGCGGTAATGTAAAATAGTGCTGCCCTAAAGGTACAACTTTCTTGTCCCATTGGAATGGTCTGCCCCGCTCGAAGGCACAATAATATAATGTAACTTATGCCCCGTAGGTACAACCTACCCATCCCGTAGGTACAGTCTGCCAAGCCTAAAGGAACGGTAATAGTAACCAAAATGTAAGCTCAAAATCCCTGTAGTGTCACTATCTGCTGATGCCAAAACAAGCTAATAGGCAGTAGCAAGACGATTAAAACAACTTAATTATAGCATGTAATCATAGTTGACCTCAATACAGTCATAACATGCTTTTTGAGAACACTAAGGAATAGAATGTTGTTGATAATAACTATATCATGCTCTAGTAGAAAACTCAATAGAATAAGGCTATAAGTCAAATATCGACATGATACACGCTAGAACAAACTTAAGCCTTTAGTTCATTCCATAAAGTTAAAAGGAAGCCTTAACATACCTTTTAACTTAAACCTCAAAGGTGTCTCTATGAAGCTTGACCAACCAAGGTAATGCAACTATTACTAGAATTGACAAGGTTGCAAGAATGACCCACAAATAATTGATGTAGCATTAAGGTTGTCACTATGACCATCCCACTTTATCCCAACAAATGACATCATAATCACTACCGACCAACAACTTATAGCCACAACAAGAAGCTATCAACATCTCACAAGAGCAGCAATCTCCCGAGGTAATATATCAAGGAGTACTTCATGCCCACGAACTTGATGAGTTTAGGTTGCAAGTGTATGATAATTCCAAGATCTACAAGGAGAAGACCAATAGATGGCACGACAAGCACATCCTGCCGCACTCATTTGAACCTGGTCAAAAAGTCCTCCTCTTCAACTCAAGACTAAAGCTTTTCCTCAAAAAGCTTAAGTCTAAGTGGTGTGGACCCTTTGACGTAGTGCGGATGACTCCGTATGGCACAGTAGAGCTCTGGAGGGCCGACAAAATAGGTACATTCTTGGTAAACAGTCAACGAGTGAAGCATTATTGGTCTGAGCATGTGGATAGAGAGAAAACCTCAATCACCCTGTCGGATGAGTGATTATTTAGGTGCGTCGTGCCGCGATGTTAAATTAGACGCTGCATGGGAGGCAACCCATAAATTTATTATAATAGTTTAGGACAGAAATAACAAAAATAGAAAAATATGAGTTGTGCCACGACAAAAACTAAGGCGCTAGGTGGGAGGCAACCCACTATTTTTTCTAATGGTTTGTCATTTTTGCAGGAAGAAAAAGGAAAATGCATGCTAAGGATGACATGGAGAGAGGTAAGTAATTAAAAAACTTAGTCCCAGGGGTCTGGCAGAGCCTAGGCGCACCGCTCTAAGGACTAAACTCCCGTAGGCCTATTCTGGCGCCTTGATTTTGCACCTCTCCATAGAGTAGCCCAGCTGGGCGCTTTGAGGGCACACCGCCCCATGCCAAACACTACCGAGCGCATTCACTGGCGCAACAGAGGCGCGTCGCCCCATGCTGAATTCTAGGCAGGCGGATCGATGGTGCATCACGCCAAGAGCTAAACTGTTGAGAGCCAAGATGGGTCCATCTCGGGCGCAATGCACCAAGGTGCAAACATCCAAGCACCATCACTAGCGCAGAGCGGGCGCGGTGCCCCAAGCCTATTTTAGGCGATCCACATGTTTTAAAAAGAGGGGCGGGTCAAGGGTCAACCGACCCAAGACCCAAAATTCTGACCCACTACTCCTTTAAAACCCCTAAATCCTAAATCTTCCTCTTTATTTTTCAAGTGGAGCGCCGCCTCTCCCCCTATTTTCTATAAAATTTCCTCTCTTCCCTCCATTGTTGCCCACCTCAAGCTTAAACAAGTTCCATACTTTCTCAAGGTAAGATCTTCGTTTACTTTCTAGCACACTCTACTTCTTATTTATGCTTTCCATTATCAAGAGTTGTAGGTGTAAACTTTGTTTATCTTGGTGGAAAAATTAAAACTTTTTCCACCATTGATGAAGGCTTGAAAGCTTGAAATACACCCACAAAAGAAGATTATTTTTTGTAGATACACTAATATTGGTGTATTTCGAATTTTGTTTCTTGTTTTGTATTGGGTCTTTGTTTATGGAAAGCAAAGTAAGTAGTAGAAAGAGATGGGTCACTGTAAAAACTTCAAGAAAAATTATGAAAAATGTATAGTTCATGGAATGAAGTGGTGACTTTGAATAGTGTTTAATCTTGAAATAAAGGTAGAGAATCCTTGAGAATTGTTCAGAATGTATTTGTGAAAATTAATTGGTGGATATGGTGTCGTAGGATGATGGAACTAAAATTGTGTTGAAAGAGGGAATTCTGAGTACCTCATGTCATCAACCTATAGACACCATTGCTAGCAAAATAATGTGGGGTTGTTATGAACCTATAAAATCACTGATTTAGCTAGCTCAAATTGTGTTAGGCTGATTTGTGTAACTTGTGTGTTGTAGGTACAATGCCTCCAAGAGGAAAGAAACAGGTTATCAAAGGCATGAGGAGCAAAAAGACTTGCAAAGGGGAATCATAAGGGATAACAACTCCTCCAAATCTGCGGGCACCCCCGCGATAGTTCTGGAAGAGAGCAGTAACTACGCAGGGGCTTGATTGGTTTGAATCCCAAAAAGAAGCAAAGTATCATGGAGATGAGCATCTTGATGAGGCACAGTTGCAAGCAGAATTCCCCTAAATTCATGAAATGGTCTACAGATTGGGCACCCAATATATCTTCCAGGATCAAGGAGAGTGCAACCTTACTATGGTGAGGGAATTCTACGCAAACTGGCATACAGGTGCAGGACAAAGCCAAAATGTAACTGTTCGAGGGAGGAACGTGCAGTTTACCACACGTGTCCTAAATGAGTTCTTGGGAACACCATATGTTGATGCAACACCGTACTTGGAAATAAATGAGGAGCCTCCATATAGATACATACGCCACACACTTTGTGTGGTGGATTCAATAGCTCATTGGGAATGAAGTAAAGATACGGGAAGACATTCCACCCTACATTATGCGTATTTCAGCTAAGAGGCTAGAGTTTGGTTAAACATTGTGTGTATCACTCTTCTACCATGCAAGCACACAACTGAGGTGACCAAATATAGGATGGTGCTGGTGAATATGCTCATGAAGGGAATGCAAATCAATGTGGCTTCGGTACTGATGCACAACATGGTGAAATTTTGAGAGAACAAAAGATAGCGTTACTGCTATGGAGGATTGATGACCTGATTTCTAAGGCAATAGAATATTGAGGAAGAAATTCATGATTTGGTTCAACCACAAGTCCCATACCTTGTAAGTCAACTGGTTGATGTGACAAAGACAAAGCCCCAAGATACTTCACATGGGCAGATCCTTTCCAATGCCGATCGACAAGCTCGAGATGATAGTTGGATGAGTAGAATGTATGGGATGGAGGAGCTACAACTGTGAATTAGAGGTCGACATGTGACCGAGGAGGAGATGATAGCTTTGAGAGATAGGTACCCAATGACTGAGAGTGCAATGTACATGTGCAAGATGGGTCTAACTTTTTAGGAACCCTTGGATGATGATAAGCCGACTGTACATCACACTCATGATGATGAGGATGAGAAGGTTGATGATGCTTGTACCGCGCTGATGGTGGTGGATAATAAGATAGCTAAGCAAGATCAGGAATTCATTCCTGATGATGATGAGGACGACACTTAGAGGCCCAGGGAGTTTCTTCTCTCACTCTTTACCTTTGTATTTAATTGAAGCACTGGGATAATGATGTGTTTAAGTGTGGGGTGGAGAAGTACTTCCTATGTTTCTCATTGCTATATCTTTAGTGTGATGAGAGTTGTGTGACTGGTTTTGATCTGATTAGAAGGATTGATGGTAGGTTATGCTTAATAGGTTTATTTCTATTGATTTTTTCTTAGGTTGGGTTCCTCGAATTTTGTTTTTGGTTCTTTTCCTGAGGATAGTCCCTTTGAACCGGGTAGTTTTTTTTTTTAGGATAGATTTTTTTCCCAATTGTTTATAGGATTCGTCATAGCAGTAATGAATTGTCCCGATGATGGATGGATGACGACCGTCTTAAGAGAAAATTAGTCATAGGATTGTAGGATTAGATGCCTTTTCTTTGGAAAATAGAAATCCCACTTGAAGCCGTAGCTAGACATCATGGGTAGTTCATGTGAATCCAAGAAAGTGAGTGGGAATGTCACAAGAGACTAGAAATAGAACTCTAACTATCAAACCCATCCCGTCTTCTTACTCGAGATATCTGAGATAGTATAGGCTCTTTAACTAGACTCAAAAGATGGAGAAAATAGGCTTAATCTAAATATGTTTATGTATGAGCATGCAAGTATAACAGTCCTATACATCTATCATAGTGACATGTGTGTGTGAGTCTTTGATTTGTTTCTCGCATGGAGCAGCATCTAGAACTTGCCCCGTGTGCGTGTGAATTTTAACGAGTATGAATCTTATGAAATATGATTAAGGCATTTTCTTGAAAACCCCATTTTGTTTGATCCTTGGATGTTTATGTGTGCCATCTTGACATTACCCTTAGTGAATCCCCTTTGAGCCTTGAAGCCTAATTTTTGTTAAGCCGCATAATGAGCCTATCCACTTTGTTGATACCCTATGAATTTTGTCCTAATGAAATTCCCTAATGCACTATGAACTTCAAAAAAGTGTGAAACAAAAGGAGAAGGGTAGGAGAAAGTGAAGGTGAGTGTAGTAAAATAAAGACGTAGAGCCCGGCTAAATCTTGTAAAGTGCTTGTTGTTATGCACCTAAAGAATTTGAAAAAAAAAGAAAATAGACAAGAAAAAGAAGAACAAATGAGGTTTTTGCTAGCAACAAGTACACATCATATCAAGGGAGAATAATAGATGGAAAAAGTGGTAATACAAGAATGTGCGAGCATAGGAGAAACTTAAATAGAAGGGTGAAGAAAAGAGTAAAAATGTAGTGTCATGTGCAATAGGGAAAAGAGTCACTTTGTACCTAAAAGTACCCTACCCGTCCCGAAGCCGACATTACTACCAAATGAAAGTCCTTTTAATTTCATGAATGTGATTGCTTTGTTTAATTCACTATACACTAAGGGAAAGCCAATGACTTGTTTTGATATGTTTGAAACATCTTTTGAGAGAGTGAGCGCTTAAATGATTCAAAATGCCCTCATTGAAAGGAAATTGTGTAATTGAAAATAGGGGCACTACTAAATTTGGAGGGAACTCATGACATGTATTTGGTAGTGTAATTTCTTGCGGTGTTCACATATGGATATGTTGGCCCTATATTATGATAAATAGTCTGTTATAAAGGGTGTGTTGTTTCACGTGAAAGTTCTTAATGCTAAATATGATGTTGATATATTGCTTGCTAAATGAACTACGATAACATGATTAAAATTGTCTAGACGCTTTCAAATGAGAATGGAAAGTTCCTTAGGTATTTATGGTGAATCTTAGGATGGATGATAGTGAGTTCTTCGAGGACGAACAAAGGATTAAGTGTGGGGCCAAAAACTTGTTGGGCGACTTCCCCTCACACACAAGTGTACGTGGTCGTCCAAGTAATACAGTTTGGTTAGTTCGGATATCGTACCCAATGACTTATGACTTAGCAAATATTCTACTTTTTTCGTATACTGCTAACATAAACAAGTATAAAAGTAACTAGAATATGGGTGTGTAGTAATTGAATAACTAAAATAAAATGACAGAATTAAATGCAGGTAAATACTGATTTTATTGGTTCCAAGTTTAGAGTGAATTCCAGTGTTACAGCCGTAGTACACAATCATAAGTAGTAGACATTTGAATCGACTTGTTCGTTCACCTAGTTATTGATTTCGGGGTTGATTTTACAACTATGTTCTTTTGAGCCTCTAGTTTCCTATTCAAAATAGCATCACAACTACATCGTTGAGCGGGAATGTGACATCTTATTTTAAAAGCATTTATAAATTTTCCCGTATGAACCAAGCAAGGCGTTCTAGGTGTATTCCTATCCTAGTCGCTAACCTACCCTTTATGTTATAAAAGAGAGGTCTTTCCCCGTATATTACTCTATCTACCTTGTTGATCCTTCTCTCGAGTTCACAACAATGTTATATATTTATCTTATTGGCAGCCAAGCATCAAAATACTAAACACAGGAATATAAGAACAACTAATAATGGCAAATGAACAATCAATACAAATTCATACTAAATATTCATGCGTTTGTAGCCGTAACCCCAGAACAAGGGTTCTTAGCCACTCATGCTAATCAAAAACACAAGTCAATGTGTTTTCATCCAAAGTTATGGCTAAGAAAAGGAACAAGATAAGAAACCTAATGGTGAAATCTAATCTCTGCCTCCTGCTCTCAAAAATATGACGGAACCCCAAACAAAATGCACAAGGTTCTATTTATAGGGTTTGGGAAATAACCCCTTTTCCTTCTTGAAATTGGACTAAAACAAAGCTGAAATTTTGGTCAGGAGGTTGCCTGGCGCGGCGCACCAGAGATGCGCCTGACTTGGCTCCCAGTAGTTTTGCCTCTGGGGCGTCATGCCAGCAATGCGCCATGCCGCCCTTCCAGTTGTTTTGCCCATGGGGTGGCGCACCAGCAATGCGCTTAGATGCCCCTCCAGTAGTTTGGACCTTGGGGAAGTGCCCCAACGATGCTCCAGGCCTATTTTCTTCTCTTTATATGCTCCTGAACCTTCCGCTACATGAATCCATGCTTTCTACATCTGAATCATCTTTCAATGATCACTTTCCCGCGTCAATTCACCTACAATCACCGAATCATATGTCTTAGTACAACATGTAGCAATTCAACTCAAAACACTCAATATATAGTAAGTAATGCTCTTAAAACATAAGGTAAACATGGGTAAAATATGATAAATGGGCATATAAATATGCCCAAGATCAGTGCGCGACTCCAATAAGTAGCACACTATCTTCCAGTCCCTCTAACACCATAACACCATCAATATACATCAATAACAACCTAACTCTATAAGACAAAGGGGCTTCCAAGAGCCACAGAATCCAAAATACTACTGCGTGGCTCGAAAATCATTAAAATTATACTAGAACATGTAATTGCAAAGGAGGGTTAGGAGGAAGGTTACCTCAAAATAAAGATTTTCAATCCCAAGCTAATTAGTCTGCCTCCTTGCAGTAAGAACAAATGGAGCCAAATTCAACAAGAGACTACTACAGGTCATCATCAACTAAACCCTTTCATAACTAAAAGCTTAAAATCTCGATTTAATATATAGATAAGTGTATGGGATCCATACCTTGCCAATATAACTCCATAGTTACTTCCAAAAAACTCAAAAAAACACATGATAGCAAGATGCCACAACACCCATGGAGATACGCCATGAAATTGATGGGGAAAACTATACCAAAATGATGAGCTCTCTACATAGAGCGACTTTCATTACACTTCTGAATTGAAAGCATCAAAGTCCATAGAGGATTTAGGGGCATTCCCTCTGATTTTTAGTAGTTTTTGGTATGTTTTTAAGAGTTCAAAACGAAAGAGAATTGGATTTATAAAGTCCAACCGACTTAGGGGCTAGGGGGCAACCTTGCGCAGTCTCAAGAAAATGCAAATATCTCTCTATGCTAAAGTTGTATGGATAAGTGGTTTAGTTCTTTGGAAACTAAACTTGTAGACCTTCAATTTGGTAGGTCAGAGGCCTTCTAACTCTTTATGTATTAGGAGAAAAGCTTCGAGTCATTTGACCCAAATATTTCGAGAATTTATTAAAGGAACTTACAATAACTTTTGCCAACCTTTATTTTGCAACTTGGTTGACTTCAAAACTCAACATATAACCATTGTGCAATTAAAATACCTCATAAACATACTTCCTCATATATTAAGCACTCCTAGTCTTAT
Organism: Jaltomata sinuosa; assembly: GCA_003996215.1. Lineage (NCBI taxonomy): Eukaryota > Viridiplantae > Streptophyta > Magnoliopsida > Solanales > Solanaceae > Jaltomata > Jaltomata sinuosa. The sequence goes on from QJPP01000400.1 coordinate 581,278, forward strand.
ACCAAAAGTATGATTTAATCCAACATTCGAATGGATGAGGTGTTATATCCTCTCCCCTTAGGGATGACATTCATCCTCAAATGATGATAATATGCATGGAATCACATGAAATCACACAAGAAATCATATAGTACACAATTAATGTACCTCCAGTACTCAAATTTGGGTCTACTATCTATCTGTTCTTAACTTTATTTAAGGAGTGAACAAGTGGGGATATCTAGAGTGCATGTTCCCTTAACCCTTCCATATCATCTCCTTGATATATTATGCTCCTGCAACAATACTTACACTGAAACTATATCCTTATTCCATAATCTCCAAATTTGGCGACCTACTATGGTAATAGAGACTTCTTCATAAGATAATTCCTTTATAATTTGTACATCTGTTATTGATGCTCTATGTGTTGGGTCTCTGATACACTTCTATAACATAGAAACATTAAAGACTAGGTGCACTACCTTTCATTATGGAGGCAACTCTAGCTGGTAAGAAACTCTACCTATCCGTTGCACGATATGGTAAGGTCCAATATATTGAGGGCTCAACTTGCCCTTCCTATCAAATTGCATAACGCTTTTCATTGGAAAAACCTTCAAAGAGACTTAATTGTCAACATTGAACTCTAAGTTCCATTGCCTAATATCTGAATATGATTTTTTGCAGCTCTAAGCTATCAACAATTGCTCTCTTATAAACATAATCTTTTCCGCAACCTTTTACACTACGTCAGGCTCAAGCAACCCTAACTCACAAACCTCAAACCAACTAAGAGGGGATCGATATTTATGCCGACATAAATCCTAGTACGGTGCCATAATAATTCCTTAATGATAGTAGTTATTATAATAAAACTCAAGAAGTGACAAGTGATAATTCCAATTCCCTCTGAAATCTAGCACACATGCCTATAACATATATTTGAGCATCTAGATCATATGTTTGGCTTGGACATTGGTCTACGAATGAAAAGTTCAACTAAAATTAACCTAAGTCCTTTAATCATTATGGAAAGATCTTCAGAATTATGTTGCAAACCGTTCCCCTCTATATGAAATAGCTGAGACTAGATACAATGAAGTTTGATAATTTCTCTAATGTACAGTCTCACATAATCATTAGCTAGAATATAGCCCTGACTGTCTAAAAAGTGGCTAATTTTGTCAGCCTATCGATAATCACCCAAATGGAATTGAACTTCCATCGCGAATGTGGCAAACACGGGACAAAACTCATATTTATCTCCTCCAACTTCAACAATGGAATAGCTATCTCCTGAGTCATCCCACTAGGCTTCTGATGATTTACCTCTACCTGCTGACAATTTAGGCACTATGCCACAAACTTAGCTATGTTCCTCTTCATGCCTAACCACCAATAATTCTCCTTAATATCATGATATATTTTCATGGATCTTGGTTGAATAGAGTAACAAAAATAGTGTGCCTCTTTCATGACCTATTGTCAAAGCCCTGTAATACCCAAAACACATAATTGATTATTGAATTTAAGGACTCCATCTTCTGCAATATAAAAGGCTAAAGACTCCCGCTGATGTGCCTTGACTCTGAGCTACTCTAAGCTAGATTCCTTGTCTTGTCATGCCTTTACCTCCACAGCTAGAGATAATACCTAAAGTGTGACCTTAATATCATTGAAGTCTAATAATCTAACCCCCCAAACTAGCTATCTAATGGAGTTCTCAGGATATCTCCTGCTTATGAACTCCTAAATATGATAGAATACCCATAGACTTATGACTGAGTGCATCAGCTACTATATTGGATTTCCCTGGGTGATTAAGATATCTATATCATAGTCTATCAACAATTCAAGCCATCGAGACGCAGGTTCACCTCTTTATGTCAAAATATACTTGAGGCTCTTATGATATGTATAAATATGAATATGGAGGCCATAAATTTAATTCCTCGAAATCTCTAGTGCATGAATAACTATAGCCAACTCTAAATTATGGATCGGGTAGTTCTCTTTATATTTATTTAACTATATAGAAGTATATGCAATTACCTTTTCATGTTGCATAGAAAACAAACCAACCTAACATTTGAAGAATCACAATACATTGCGTAGCCCCGTGGAACTGGTGATGAAGTCAATCTATCTATTAGCTCTTGGAAGCTTTGCTTGCAAGTTGTCGTCTACTAAAACTTAGCTTCTTTTTTAGTAAGCTTTATCAAGGGTGCTGAAAGTGAAGAAAATCCTTCCAAAAACCTTCTGTAATACCCTGCTATCCCTAAAAATCTACGAACTTCTTTTGGGGCTGTGGGACTAGGCCAAGTCTTCATGGCTTCAATCTTTTGTAAGTCAACCTGAATACCAGCATCTGAAAGAATAAGGCCCAAAAAGCCATATAATGCAATCAGAACTCACACTTTGAGAGCTTAGCTTATAAGCTTTGATCCCAAAGTACCTGAAGCACTTCTTGGACATAGTTTCTATGCTCTATCTCTGAAAGAGATATACCAGAATATCATCAATAAACACAATGGCAACAAGTCAAAGAACGACCTTACGATATTATTAATCAGGTACATAAATATTGTTGGAGCATTCATCAACCTGAAAGACATTACAAGAAACTCAAAATGGCCATATATGAGACTGAAGGTTGTCTTTGGAATATCACTCTGTCGAACAAGTACATGGTGTTACCCTAAATGTAAATTAATTTTTGAGAAGCATCAGGCATCCTGTAGTTTGTAAGAAAAACACCCATCAATCATTGGTAGTGGATATTTGTTCTTTATAGTCACCTTATTTAGTTTTTGATAATCTATACACTTATGCAATGATTCAACTTTTTTTCGCACAAATAACACTAGTGCACCCTGAGAAGTGATGAAATTACCACTTATTTACATATCTTTTCTTAAGCTTTAGCATCCTATAATGGTGATATGAGACCACTTACATCTTGATTTAATCTATTTCAGGTGATTCATATTCATGTAGACATTATGGAGCAATTTAAACAAAAGAAGATAAAAATGAGCTAAAGAGAGGAACAAACCTCAGATGCCACAAATGCAGCCAAAAGACCACAAATGTGGAAGTCAAATGATCGGTCAATAACTATAAATGAGGCCAAAGGACTTCAAATGCGGAAGTCAACAAACCATTCAACAATCACAAATGTGGTCAAAGAATCACAATTGCGGAAGACAACAAACAGTCAACATGTCGCAATTGTGACCCTTGCTCCCCAAATGCAGATAAAGAACTCAGCTAGGAACAAATCAGTCTTTTCGCACTTTTGGAAACCCCAATCCACATAAAAGACTTCTCAACCATTTTGGAAGCTATCTTTGGCCATTCTCACAACTTTTGGCAATCTTGGAGAGCAAGTTCATTACCCTACACCAAAGGAGTGAAGATTTGGATGCTTTTTATTGTAAAATTCTTAAATTCAATTCTTCAACTCTTGTTCTTAATTGCTATATTATAGGAGTAAATTTTTGATTTGAGACTTGGGTTGTATAAGAGATAATACTTAATATGGGCATTTTAATTCTAAATCTTGTGCTTTATCTTGATTATTTGTTTGGGTCTATTGAATCTTTCATGCTTTAAGTAGATAGTTGATGGTTGCAAATATTGACTTAGCCTACTAATTTGGGTTCTTTCTCAAGAGAGGAGTTTCTCAATTTGTAAAGGTTTAATAGTGAGAATTTAGGGTTTTCATTATAGATCAAGGATAGAGATAGCTTGATTGTCAGAAATCCCTATCTATGAGTTGGCGCTAGAGATAGCCTAATTCACCCAAGTTAAGTTGGTTGGTTTATTGCTTACTCATGGAGGTTCGAAAGAACTCTTGAGGATAAATGCTTGATTGGTCAAGAGACGATCGAGCATACCTTTCACCACGACTACTTATGATTTAATTGGGTGTAAGTCTTAAGAATTCAATTACCATTCCCAATTCTCCCTTGTTGTCCTTGCTTGGTGAAAGCCATTGATCAAAACTATCTTGTAATTTATTTTCTTTATCTTTTGTTTTTAGTTTAAACCCCCCTATCATTATCCTTTCTTTATGCTCTTTAAACTTTAATAAGTTGTTTGGATTCTTTATTAGCTCAATCGTGATTACATTGTTCTCTGTGGGATCTACCCCGACTCCCATCGGGAATATAAATGTGTTTTGCTTAACGATCATTAATACCTCCAACTTAGGAGAGTATGCTTGAGCATTATAAAAATGGCGCCGTTGTCGGGGAATAATTTGGCGTATTGAGTTAGTTTAGAATTTGAGTTTACTTACTCTAGTTAAAATTTATGAGTATTTGTTTTTGTTTTAAGTAGTTTTATTTTTTTGATTGATTCCATGGCATTTTAGAATGTTAGAAATGTTAGTGGTTATACCCCAGTTTATATTTTTGACTATTTTTATAATTGTGGAGGTCCCCACTTTCGGCAAAGGTGTAGAATTGTCCCTAGGAGAGGGAGGTATTCACCTTCTCACCCCTATGATGGGTGCAATTGCAATTTATGTGATGGTCATGATATAAATTGGAGTGAATGCCCTAATAATGACCATCCTCCTCCCCTCTCTTGTGCTAAACATATTGCTAGTGGTGCTTGTAATCATAATAAGAACCATGATTTAGCAAGCAAGGAAGATATATGTGCCATATTTTAAACTCTCTTGCCATGAAAGGTAGATTGGAGGAGGGTGTGCAAGCCATAAATCAAGGCTTTGTGGATGCAAGGGCTAAAGAAAAAGAGGAGAGAAATTGTGCCACTCAATCCAAGGCGGATATTTCTACTCTTGTTGGTAAAATTGGTGAAGAAAACCCTCTAAGATGAGCACATGAACATGTCTCGAACATTGAGCTCAATCAAATTCACTTCAAAGATGATGATGAAGATTTGCAAAATATTAAATCGCTCGAGAATGAATTCATACCGGCAGTGCTTGAACCCCAACAAGAGGAAAAAATTGTATTAGGTTAGGTTGTGAGCCTAGAATAGGTGTTAAATCGAGCTCACCAACTTGAGTCCTATGAGGATCAACGCGAAAGAATGCTACCAATGTTTGAGATTTTGTTAAAAAAGCATGCCAAGAGAAGTCAAAAAAGGGTCATTTGAAATTGCTACCCAGAATTCAAGTACCAATGTGAATGCTTATGTTGAAACGTGGACAATTGTGGGTAGTAGTTTAGAGTTGTTCCCTATTGAAGAGGAGGACACAAGGGATGCTTGTGAATTGATGGTGTTATGGAAACCAACTACCTCAAACATGAATCATGATGCCAAAATCATACGAATGATACTAGAGTTGCAAGGCAAGGTCGAACGGTTCATCTTGAAAGGCTCTAGTTCATTCGAAAGTGAGGATGTTAGGAATGAGACAAGTTTTAAGGTGTAGAAGCCCAAGTCTTACTCCAACTAATTTTTTACCTTGAGTTTGGTTGAATGGACGAAAGTCAAAGTAATCAAGCTTTTGGAAGACCTTGGAAGGAGGATGGATCAAGGTTTATCCGATTATAATATTTTTGTTGAACAAAGGCAAAGCAACCTTCCTCACTTGAAGGCAAAAAAGTGCAAAATACGAAACCAAGAAAATGGCCTTATGATGTTCACACCTTCACCCAATGTTCGTCACCAAAAATTCAATTCATGTTTGGGTGGAAGGTTCAAATCCTCCAAGTGGAGATAAATATAGTGACACATCTTGCGTCGTGCTGCAATGTTAAATTTTGCGCTTGATGGGAGGCAACCCATCATTTGAAAATCTCTTCTTTATAACTTTTTGTTTATTTTTGATTTGTTTTTAGGTGCCCAAAGGAATGAGAAAAGGTATCAAGTGTTGAGAACCACCAAAAATACACTTGAAAACTGTGTGTTTCGCAACTGGAAGAGTGCCCTTCGCACATCCATTGCACAAAGAACCAGTAAGCTGGGAAAAAATGTTAGATTGTGCAACGGTGGTGTGTTTTGCACCCCTCATTGTGCTCATCGCACATGTCTTCACATGAGCGATCAGTGAGCCCAGTTGCAGATTCTAAAATTGCAAAAAACACACCAAAAAAGCAGAAGTTCCACAATTGCGGTGGTTGACAAAATTAGCGGTGGTCCGCAATTTTGGACCTTTTGACTGAAAAATGGAAAACATCACATTTGCATCTATGAGAAAGCATTTGCGGACATTCATCAAGTTTGAATGATTAAATGCTCAATTTAAAAGGCACAAAGGTTGGTTCATTTTCTCAAAAGGAAAGGTTTGTTTCTCTTCTTTCTTCTCTTCACTAACAAGAGCAACACCAAGATCTATTCATCTCTACAAGAATCCAGGTATGGCAAGGTAATCATTTCTCTTTTTGAGTCATGTAAGATATTTTCTTTTTCTGCTTTGTTAATCTAAACTTGTAGGACTCATGTTGTATGGCTTGATGAATTCAAATATGTGGTATACTTGTTAATTGTTGGGGGAGGTTGGCTTTGAGAGTGAGTATTATTTTTATTGTAAATGTGGGTATGGCTAAGAACCCATATCATGCTCCATAGGGTAGTACCAATTTGTGCTTACAAGGAGTTTGATGAATTGCCCGAATGAAATTCATGGCTAGATTCGCAAATTTTTCATGATTAACAAATATTTGTGTGGACTATTTTATGATTTTGCATGTAAAAAAATGATGAGTTGTTGGTGATTTATTTTGGGGGTGATTGAAGCGGTTTCCTCCACGGGTGAACTTTGGAGATGACGGGCCTGCTTTTACGGTAATGTCTTGCATTTATGATCACTGTATTTGAAGACTTTGACCACAATTATGGAACCAGACGAGCTGCAAATGCCGCAATTATGGCAGTTTTCACATATGCAAACACCGAGCACAATTGCGGTACCCGAGACCATAAATTTTGAGGACCCAAAAATAGTGCACACCCTTAGAGCATTCCAATTGGTGCCCAACTCATTTCTTTGGATTTAATAAACCACAAGACATTGTATATCATTACTCACATCAATTATTCATGCTTGTGTAACCCTTTCAGGTAAAAACAACAACATGGATGTCAACCTCAATGATGCACTCTTAGAATATAAACTACCCATTGATGAGGGGTTCAATCAAGTTCGATTCATGTCTCCTAAATATTAGAGGAAAAACTACTCTGACTTGGTAAAGAAGAAGTTGCTCCCCAAAAAGGGAATTTGTCTTGATAAGGTCTCCATGATTCTTTCTGATTTCTATTATAGATTGGAGACCATGGGTTGGATGTGCTTTGCACCTAAGCCTTGCAAGTATAATGAGCAATTGATCCGAGAGTTCTATGCAAATATCAAAGCTATGAGAATGCGACCTTGGTTATCAGAATCAGAGGCAAAATGGTTGACTTTGGAGCATCAGTGATCAATGGGTTCTATCATTTGTAAGATCCCAACCCTTCCCTTTTCAATGAAAAGGATTGTGCACCAGGCATATGGTTGGTTTCCAAGTTGTGTATAGGTAAGAATGTACCCTGGGCTTTCAAAAAAAAGGCATCACCTCAAAGGAATTCACAGCTGAAACTAAGAACTAGCTATTGATCATCTGCACCCGAGTCTCTCCATGCGAGAATGTGTATAATATACCATTATTGAGGGCTCAAAATATTTCTTCCGTCCTTGATGACATTCTTGTGAATGTTAGCCATATGATTATCTGCGAACTCAAGGAGTTCTAGATGGAACACAGCCCAACTCTCATATTCCCATCTCTCATTACTGAACTATGTAGAAGGTCTGAGGTAGATGAGTACCTGACTAACAACAAGGTGGAGCCAACAAAACACATCTTTCCAATGAAAAATTAGGGAGAAGGGACATATTGCTAGAGCAAGAGGAGGAAGATCGATGCAGACATATTATCTCAGGCCATTTCTGGTAGTTCAAGAGCAATAAGACCATTTGAGTTAATGATAGAGGAGTTGAAGCACATCCAAGAGATGGTAAGTGGCATTCCTCAAGGGCCTGGTGAATCATTCGAGCGTCCTGTTTCTTTTGTGACCTAAAATTCTTTTACAAATATCTTGACGATCAAAGGAAGTAGGGTGCCCATCTTGCTCAGCTAGAGAAAGCATACACCAATTTGGTTGAGTCCTAGAGAGAGCTTCATGACTCATACACAAAGATGCTTAAAAGGAAAAAGAAGAGAGACAACTTCCTTACTCGTCTGTGGAAGGGTATGAAAGGATTTTGGAAGCTTATGAAACCCAGAGATCCACTTCCATCTTCTAGGTGGAGTGATGAGGATGACGCCTTAGCACAGTGGTCTGAGGAGGATGTAGATAACCATGGAGATGATAATAAGGACACCGAGAGTGGTGACAGTGACCAAGGCAGTTTCAAGAAGCCCCTCCCACCATTTTACATTATTTTTCTTTGTTGCATTAGGGACATTGCAACATGTTTAGTGAGGGTGGGCATTTGGATATTAGTTATTCTTGTTTTGGATATTAAGTTTTCACCCATGTTGGGTCTTTTGTTGTTGCAACCTTTTTAGAATAATTGTTTTGTTACATCGTTATTTATAACTTTTTTATCTTATTTTCTTTCTTGATTGGTATTTAGAGCCAGGGGAAGTCTGAGTACCCGGTAGGCTAGATCAAACTTGCCATAGTTGGTAGAACTGTGTTGTATGAGATGATGTGTGAAATGCATATGCTTCGCACATGGTGGGCAGAAGGGAAACCTAAACTTCCTGGCTTGTGCATTGCACATATGACCCGCACTTTAGATCATGCGAATTGCACGTTGCTTATGTGTTGGGATCTTAATATTGGTGAATTCTGAGTATCCATATAAATTTAGATAGATGGTTTGTCCCAATGATAGATTGAGTGATGACATTCTTAAGGGAAAATTATCGTCTTTTGAGATAATTATTAGAGTTATTTGTTTGGTACTAATAGATTTAGTCTTGCATGTGAATTGAGCTAAATTAAGTGTACCCCTTCAAAAATTCTTATGACATAGTTGAAAAGCAAAGAATGATGTTGGTGACAATACTTTTAATCTTTTTGTGACTTTTGACCAATTAATAACTACATAGATGCAAAGTGTGGCTCTATTTGTCCTTGTGTAGGAACAGAAATTGACCCACCTTGAATAGTTCTCATGCCATGTGTTGTGAGTTGTGTTGAATAATCCTCGTACTTGCTTGTGTCATCTAGAAATTGACCATTTAGTCATTCGAGCACTAGTTTTAATTGTTACTGGTTGGAGAAATGATCTTAGGTCTTCGTTGTGATTTTTAAAAGCCTACTATGCCTTTAAATCCCACCATTGCAGTCAAACTGTATCACTAGTCACCCCTCTTGAGCCTAATACCTCTGCTTTGGAAACCTTAATACAAGCATTGAACCATGTTGAAATTGTGCCCCTCTTTTGAACTTGTCCCTCCTTGAACTCTACAAGTGTGACATAGAGGCTAAAAGCCTAAGTTGGGGGTGATGAAGAAGTATTTTACAGGAATTCTAAGTGAGGAAATCTTGGTTTGTTGGTCGTATCCTAAATGTATTGTTCAAAAAGAAGAAAGAATTTGAAAAGGAAGTATTAATGAAAGGAAAATAGGAAAGAAAGGAAAGGAAATGATTCCTCCAAGGTGAATAGAATGATAAAAATCTGAGCATCATATGAAATGAGTGAAATAGTTCTTTGTGGTGCATGATAGAAAGGTAGTGGCCCTGGTTTCAAATTGAAAAAGTCGTGTAGTGTTCAAGGAGGAGGTAGTCACTTTAATAAAAATGTTATCCTACCCTTCCTCAAGCCTACATTACAAGATTAGAAATGTCCTTTGAGATCCCCAACCGATCACTTTTGAGTTAGTGGTAAATGAAAATAAGGGCAAGCTTATGGTTTGATACTTGTTTGTACGTGAGGTTCTTTTTGAGTGCGAGCATTGTGCATATAATGAACGGGTCCATCATTACGGGTAGTCCAATCATGCCAAGTTCTAGAGTTAGAAAACTTCTGGTTTGGGAGTCTGAAATTTTGGGCTAGGCTAGCCTCGGCCGGTTTTGGAGCAAGGTGGAGTCTAGGGATATCCGGATAAGGATTGGGTTAGAAGTCTTGTTTTGAGCTAGTTTTCCATGTAGCCAAGACATAATGGAGTTCGGGGGCTTTTCGGAGTCGAATTCAGGTAAGTAAAACTCCCAGAATCACGATTGACGTGAAGGGGTTATTTCAAAATATTGGGAAAATAAGTGTGTTGTAAAATGGACAAGTTTTGGAGATTTTATGACTTTCTATCCCGTGTCAACCGCTATAGCGGTTGACACTCCGCCATAGCAACCTTCCCTGTAGTGGAGAAATTACTGCTACAACGAAAGTCAACATCGGTCAGCCTCCGCCATAGCAGATGAATCTGCTATGGTGGTACCACTATAGCGGGCTCGATGGGAATTAATGAAGAAACATTCCCCAAAATGTTCAGTTTTCATAATTTCATTTTGGGAGAAGGGCAACGCGATTCCAGGCAATTTTCCTCTGCTTTCCATTATTTTCCTTCCCTAAGGTAAGGTTTCTACTCCCCAAACTTCACACTACTTTTCCTACGCAGTAGAATTGCTAGAAGGGAACTTAAGGAAAGGTTGGAATAACCTAGGGATGGTAGAATCCGGGGAAGAAGGGGGATTCTAGGCATGAAAGTTCTTGGGTATTGTTAAAAGTAAGGTATTATGATCGTATGTTGTTAAATTCTCTATTTTTATCCGTGAAAATGATAGAACTAGGGAAATTAATGGCGGGTAGCCAGGGAAAAAGGGTAGAATGATCACGGTTGGTGTGGGATTTGGTATTTGGTGTAATCCGAGTAATACACAAGGCTTGTTTGTTAATTAAAGTACTTGTATGTTGTTTTAGACTAAGAACAAGAAAGGAATCTGGAACATGAGAAATCTCAGGTTGAGTAGAGCTTGGATCATTTCGAGGTAGGTGATGGCTTATGATTCCTGTGAATGTTGTATATTTTTGTACTCTTATCTAAGTGTTTGTATGAAATACATTTCTTAGAGGAATTCTTTAGAATGTCTAAGGGTCTGATCTTATAGTCTGTGGATTGAACAGTGTGTTGCTTGTTGGTTTTAAAAATTGTTTGTTCATTATTTGACTGTGGATTAATTGACATTCGGTTGGCTCGAGTACCACGCCTGGTATGGGTATAACAAATGGTTGGCTCGAGTACCATACCTGGTATGGGATACTAACGGTTGGCTCGGGTACCACGCCTGGAATGAGTTTATTTTGCTGCATCATTGCATTGATATTGTTGCATTGCATTGACTGTTGTTGGTTCCTTGAGTGGACCGAGTTGTGATAATGTTTTGTGATAATTTTTTGTGGTCCTTGAGTGACCGCGAATCCTGTTATATCTGCTAAGTGGGTCTTGGATTAGGTCAGGTTGTCTGTTTAACACTTAGGTGTTGTTTAGAAGGGATCCCAGAGTGGGTCCCGGCTAGATGAAAAGGATGAATTATTAGTTATGTGTTTGTTGTTGATAGTTATAAAAGGGTGGGTTTCATGCGGGAACAAGCTAGGTAGAGACTTGTAGTCTAGGGGTGCTTGTTGACTTGTTGCATGACTTTCATACTTATACTTGATTTGTTGTACTAACTATACACTATTTTTGATTGGAACTGACTAATGATCCTACCAGTACACAGTGGTTATGTACTGATACTGCACTTGCTTGTTTTTCTTTGTGAGTACAGGAAATCTTCTGGCGATTAACGAACAACCTCACTTGTAGGCCGAATTGTTCCAGACTATCTAGGGGCTTAGACTATCTTGTTACTGTTTTAAGTTTTGGGGTTGCATCCCTGTACTCTAGTATTGGTAATGTTTGGTACGATAAGTTTCAGATTCTAGGGGAATTTCCGCAGGCTTGATTCAATGATATGGTTTTCTTGGTTTCTTTATTTTCTTTGAATTGCTAGTTTATTTTTCTGTTTGCTGGTTTTAGGCTGTTAGTCTAAACTAAGGGTTGAACTCTACTGGTTCGCTCATCCGGGGGTTGGGTGGGTGCCACTCATGATGGTCTGTGTCGTGACAAAGATGGTATCAGAGCCCTAGGTTCGTTGATCTAGTCGTACAAAACAGGTCTAGTAGAGTCTTGCTGAATGGTGCAGAGACGTCCATACTTTTCTTCAAGAGGCATGGGGCTGAAAAACTATCTCTTCCTTCTTTCCTTCGTGCTATAAATCGATTCTAATTGTTACTAGGTGATACAAATTGGTATCTAACCTCATCCTCTCTTCTATTCGTAGATGGTTAATACAAGGAACAACGGAGCTAGTTCAGCGGTCCCAGTAGTGGGCTCGACTGTCCATGGTAGAGGCAGGGGAAGGGGCTAAGGATGAGGGAGAACTGCACTCTCCAGGGGTGGAGCTCAAGTGGATGCTGGAGAGCGTGAAGCATCCCCTCCCCCACCTCAGGAACATGTTGCTGAAGATGTAGAAGTTGTGGCTGAATGTAATGACCCTTCCGGTTATTTCCACGTATATGTTTTCCTTGAACCGTTAGAGCTTGTTTGTAGCGGCCCCAAGTCACTTAAGGCTCGTCAGGACCAGTATTTCATTGTCGGGTCCATTTGTTTGGTCGTATGATAAGTTTTGAAGTCAAGCAAGTCGGCAAAAGTTATCGTATGTTCTTTAATAAATTTTCTGAACTTTGGGTAAAATGTCTCGGAGATTTTCTCTCAATATATAAAGAGTTAGAAGTCTCCCAAAATACCAAATCGAAGGTCTTTGAGTCTAGTTTCCAACGCACAAAACCTCACGTCCAACTGATCTCGGAGTAAAAAGTTATGACTGTTTTACCGCGGACTGTCTGGCAGAAAACGGGTTGCGAACCGGGTCGCGAACCGGGTCGGGTCAAACTCGATTTAAGCCTCAACTTCACGTTGTAAAATGCCATTTCAGTTCTGAAACAGTGAGAAAACATAAGGGAGAATTCCAAGAGAGTTCTTGAGTATCAAAATCGTGCGATGGTAAATTGCGAACCTAAATTTAAGAATTTTATTAGCATCGCGCGTATATTTGAAAATATTTTATTTTAAAGTTATACTATTTTATTACCTTTTCTAAAGTATTTTAAAGGTGTATGAAAAATATTTTTGTTACGATATAATTGTATATGTATTTATTTTATAAGGTTTTTGTACATTGTAATATTTTAACGGAGATAGTAAATTTAGTTATGTTGAAAATTATTATTATAATATAGTAGGTTTTGTTTGAAATAATTTTCTATGAATTATGGTATATTTAAAATATTATATTTATTTTACCACGAATTTATGCAATACCCGAATATATATATAACGGGATAAAAATTTCATGGTGTGCCACCTCCACTTCCACGTGGAAGTGGAGAGAGTGTCCAACCAATGTGTAATGGCAGGTGGCCAAACTTTGGCATGTATGGTAAGTGGTGCATTTAGTGCCACTCATTCCTTTTTTAAAAGAAAACTTATCACTTTCTCTAACAATTCATGTACTTATGTATGTTGCTGGAACGTTGCTGATTTGGGTTCCTCCAAATTTTCAAAAAAATAAAGTTAAGCATTAGGTGGTGGCTATGTACTATGTTTACTATGCACGTTAATGAGTGATTTTGGCAAGGTAAACTATTTTTAAGTAATATTTGATTTTCGAAAGAAATCGATTATCTACGTCAAGTTATTCAAGCCTAATTTCGAGTGTGATTTCATTTCGGAGTTTCTCAGAGTGGTTCGAGCGTGGACATCGTCGTTCTAGCAGCTTGTCATCGGACGACAGGTAGGTTATGGTTTATTTTCCCTAGACTCCGCATATATAGGATAAAATTGTATTAATGGGCATCCTTGGGTTGGTTTATTAGGTTGGTACCACAGACCTCGACCGCTTTATTCATGTCCGCCTACTTTTGTTCCTCCGTTGCTTGTAGTACTTGCCGATATATTTTGTTTACCCTTGTGGTCCTGTGAGGCCTTCTTGACTCTGGAACATAGAAGGTGGGATTTTGGGAATGTCCGCGAGTCCCGGGCATAGAATTATCCTTGTAGGCTGGTTATGCTTGCTGAGTAGCTGTGGGCCTGTGCAGGGTCGATAGGTTGATTGTGAGCTGCTGGGCTGCTATTGTGTGTGATCATACCATTTCCATGCATATAAAGAGGTTTTATCCATGTTTTACTATGATTTTGGCTTCGGGCCTACTGGCACTATTTTCTAACCTTGCATGGCCCCGGGGCCCTGTTTTTAATGGAAATGATTTGGAAATGGTTTGATTTAACTTGTGAATATTTCTGGGTAAAAGAAAGTAAAATTATGTTTTAAATCACCAGTTTTACGGTTAACGCTAGACTCGGCAGGGCCGGGGTGCTAGTTGAGTTTTCTTGCTACTTGAGATGATTTTTATCCTCGGTCGGACCGAGCACCTAAGATGACTTCCTACTATTTAGACCCGGTTATGCCCGGGCACCCTTGGAGGGGTTTTTGAGATATTTTTCTACTACTTTAGTCCTGGACAGGGTCTAGGCATGCATATTCGAGACTGGGTCTCTATCTTGATACCGGACTTGGTTCCGGACGACATGTTTTGATACTGAGTTTTAGTATGGGGTCTGGGACCTCTATGGACCTTGCCATTCGGGCCAGGGGCTGCGGGCTGCGTGTGCTAGAGGAAGGGTATACGTTGGAGTAGAGGTATACGGGCAGTGTCCTTCCATGGAACCTACCTGCTGGGCCGGATCGGCACCGGAGGAGGTACATATAGAGATACCATTTCACTTGAAACCTTCATGCATCATATCATTCATTGTTTGAGGCTCCACCCTTGTTTGTTGTTTGTTGATTGTACGCTCCGGTAGTATGGGATGCCGGAGGGTTTGTTTTCACTTGTTTGTGTTCCTCGGTTGTATGGGCAGCCGGGGGACTGTAGGTAGACTCTTGCTATTTACTTACAGAATTGTTCCCTGTTATGGTTAAGTATGAAATTGGTTACTGCTAGACTGTTACTTTCTGGATTTGAGATTAATATGATTAGTTGAGTTTGATTCATGTCCTTGAGCATGTCTATCATTACTCTTTCCCTCTTCTTACACTTGAGGTTACCGGTATACCGTCCATTTCGTAAACTTATTATGTATACACTGTTATTGGAAGGACCCCAGGTGCGTTATTTCTTACTTTCACCTGTGCCTATGGTGTGTATATTCTGCTTACTGTCCTCTCATGTGGTTCTGTTGATTTCCCTCTGGGCTAGTTCCTGTGTACCTTTCGTTGATTTCTGTGACTGCTTGCTTCTATTCTGTCTGTTACTATGCTTTTATCTTATATGTGCCCAGTCGGCCTATGATACCTACTGGGTACCTTATGCTTCGCATTTGGTGCTCAACCCTACCCCCTGCATCTTTGGGTGCAGATCCTAGCGTGGGCCATCGCCGTTAGATCATTGTGATTCGTGCTTGGAGATCTGTTGGGGACCACTTTAGACTGAGGGTGAGCTCTTGGAGATCGGAGCTTAGCTTTAGTTTATCTTTTGCTTCATGTACTCTATTACCATTCAGAGACATCTGTATATATTGTTTTGGATTATTTGCACTCCATGTGTGTAGTTTGGCTCTATACTATGATACCAGGTCTTGGGTTTGGTTTAGTTTCCGCATATGCATATATATATATATATATCCCTGTTATCTATTATCTTCATCTTGTTCCCTTATTTGTTAGATAGAAGCCCATTACTAACTGTCCTGGGCTACGGGAATTGGTTCGCCTACTGGGGGGTTGTAGGTGCCATCATGACCGAGAAATCAGGTCGTGACACTGAAGATGGCAAGGCACAGGCGGAGGCATCACTGACTGGGGGTGCAGGCCTTCCTGATATGACACCAGAAGCTTTGAATATTTTGAGTGGGTTGGTGGGTGCTGGAGCCATACCCATGGCATTTGCAAATAAAGCTTTAAATACTCAGCTAGCGGTTACTACAGCACCTAGGATGGACACCGCTTCAGGCATGAATGACTTCTTCAGGACAATGCTAGGCCCAATGATGACAGGGAATGAGCATTAGATGCTGACCAAGTTTCTCAAGCTGAAACCTCCGACATTTTAGAGTACCGACAAGGAGGATGCCTATGAGTTCATCTCGGATTGGTATGAGAGGTTACACAAGTTGGGTATTATACGTCAGCATGGGGTTGAGTTTGTCACATTTCAGCTGCAGGGTGAAGCTAAGCAGTGGTGGAGGTCTCATGTGGAGTGTTGGTCTTCTGTTCTAACCCCACTGACTTCGGAATAGTTCCACGCTTTGTTTTTAGAGAAGTACGTACCCCATACTTTGAGGGACAGGAAGAAGGAAGATTTCTTGAACTTTGAGCAGGGTAGCATGTCAGTCTCTGCTTCCGAGGCTAAGTTCCACGCATTGTCTTATTTTGCCACACAGATGTTGGTTTTCGAGGAGGAACGGGTCTGGCTGTTTGTGAAAGGTTTGAATACTGAGCTACAAGTATTGTCAATGCATATGAGTTCATCAGGGAGGGGCTTTAATGAAGTGGTAGATTATGTGAAGAAGTTGGAAGGGGTCAAGCAAGCGGGGCAGGCTAAGGCTTTAGCTAAGAAACCCAACATAAGGGAAATTTTGGTAGTTCATACTCCAGGGGCAAGAATCAGCAGGAATACCTAGCCCGTCCTATTCAGTCAGCTCTGCTAGCTGCTACAGATGACTGTCAGGGAGCTCATAATCTGTCTTCAGCTCCTAGAGGCCAGGAAGTGTCTTATACATCAATTAGCAGGCCTACACTTGACCATGGTTGCTTCCATTGTGGTGATCTGGGCTACTTTAAGAGGGAGTGCCAACTCAGGTAGACATGTAATCAGGGTCAGCAGCAGTCTAGAGCGGTGGTCCCAGCAGGTAGAGGCGGTAATGCTAGAGGTCATCCATAGGGTGGGTGAGGTAACTTTCAGGGATGCCGAGGCGACAGAGGGAACGGCGGTGTGGGCACGGGTGCAACGCAGCCAGCCCGGGAAGTTGCCAGGATTGATGATTGGGATCATTGCTATGCATTTCAAGGGAGAACTGAGGCAGAAGCATCAGATTCGGTGATCACAGGTACCATTCTTGTCTACGATAAAATGACTTCGGTATTATTTAACCCAGGTTCTACATATTCTTTTGTATATGTGAGTTTTACGTTGGGTCTGGAATTGATTTATGATATCCTTGATTCCCCTATCCATGTTTCTACCCTGGTTAGAGAGTCTGTGATTGTGACTCATGTTTATCGTGACTGTTCGTTGTGTTTGTGGGGTTGCATACTTGGGTAGACTTGGTAATCCTGGATATGGTTGATTTTGATATTATCTTGGGCATGACCTAAATGTCCCCTTATCATGCTGTGTTGAACTGTAACACAAAAACTGTGGCTCTAGAGATTCCAAGCAAGGATAGACTAGAGTGGGAAGGTGTGTACAGGCCTAAGCCAATTAAGGACATATCATTCGTTCGGGCTAGAAAGCTCGTGGGAAGAGGGTGTCTAGCGTTCTTGGCTTATCTCCGGGATGATAGTGTGGATTCCCCATCTATTGAGTAAGTTCCAGTGGTTTCTGAGTTTCTACAGTGTCACGACCCGATTTCTCGGTCATGATGGCACCTACAACCCCCCAGTAGGCGAACCAATTCCCGTAGCCCAGGATAGTTAGTAATGTGCTACTATCTAACAAATAAGGGGACAAGATGAAGAGAATAAATAACAGGGATATATATATATATACATATGCAGAAACTAAACCAAACCCCAAGACCTGGTATCATAGTATAGAGTCAAAACTACATACATGGAGTGCAAAAGATCCAATACAATATATACAGATGTCTCTGAATGGTAGTAGAGTACATGAAGCAAAAGATAAACTAAAGCTAAGCTCCGATCGCCAAGAGCTCACCCTCAGTCTGAAGTAGTCCCCAACAGATCTCCCAGCACGAATCACAGCGATCTAACGGCGATGGCCCACACTAGGATCTACACCCAAAGATGCAGGGGGGTAGGGTGAGTACCAAATGCGAAGCATAAGGTACCCACTAGGTATCATAGGCCGACTGAGCACATATAAGATAAAAGCATAGTAACAGACAGAATAGAAGCAAGCAGTCACAGAAATCAATGAAAGGTACACAGGAACTAGCCCATAGGGAAATCAACAGAACCACATGTGAGGCCAGTAAGCAGAATATACACACCATAGGCACAGGTGGAAGTAAGAAGTAACGCACGTAGGGTCCTGCAAGGTTTAGAAAATAGTGTCAGTAGGCCCGAAGCCCAAACCGTAGTAAAACATGGATAAAACCTCTTTATATGCATGGAAATGATATGATCAAACACAATAGCTGCCCAGCAGTTCACAATCAACCTATCGACCCTGCACAGGCCCACAGCTACTCAGCAAGCATAACCAGCCTAGAAGGATAATTCTATGCCCGGGACTCGCGGACATTCCCAAAATCCCACCTTCTATGTTCCAGAGTCAAGAAGGCCTCACAGGACCACAAGGGTAAACAAAATATATCGGCAAGTACTACAAGCAACGGAGGAACAAAAGTAGGCGGACATGAATAAAGCGGTCGAGGTCTGTGGTACCAACCTAATAAATCAACCCAAGGATGCCCATTAATACAATTTTATCCTATATATGCGGAGTCTAGGGAAAATAAACCGTAACCTACCTGTCGTCCGATGACAAGCTTGAACCTCTCCGAAAAAGCTCCAAAATGAAATTAACTGGAATTCGGGCTTGAATAACTTGAAGTGGATAATTAACTTGCTCTCGGTGATCAAATATGTCATCAAAATATTTTTCCTACTTGAATTCTCCTTCTCCGCATACAAGATTGATATAGATGCTATATATAAAGTGAGTGGAGAGGAGTTAATCCTTTAGCCAAGCTTCAGCAAAACAAATGGAGTTTTAGGAATATGATTGATTAAAGTGGTCTAGTTAATCATTATAAGGTGACAAATTTTGTCACACCACTTACGTGCACCTGCTGCCACAACAATTGGTTTCCACGTGGGGGGGTGTGTGTCAACACCACACCTCCCCTTATCTAATTAATGATAGGTGGATCCATGCTACATTCGTACTCGGGTATTGCATAAATTTGTGGTATAATAAATATAGTTTTTTGAATATATCATAATTAATAGAAAATCATTTGAAATAAAACCTACTATATTATAATAATAATTTTCTACATAACTAAATTTACTATCTCCGTTAAAATATTACAATGTATAAAAACCTTACAAAATAAATACATATACAATTATATCGTAACAAAAATATTTTTCATAAACCTTTAAAATATTTTAAAAAGGTAATAATAATATAACTTTTTACCAAATTCAACTTTCAAATAAAATATTTTCAAATACACGCGATGTTAATAAATTCTCAAACTTAGGCTCGCAATTCACCAACGCACGATTTTGATACTCAAGAACTCTCTTGGAATACTCCCTTATGTTTTCTCACTGTTTCAGTACTGAAATGTCGTTTTAAAACGTGAAGTTGAGGCTTTAAATTGGTTTTGACCCGACCCGGTTTGTGACCCGGTTCACAACCCGGTTTCTGCCAGACAGTCCGCGGTAAAATAGTCATAACTTTTTACTCCGAGATCAGTTGGACATGAGGTTTTGTGCGTTGGAAACTAGACTCGTAGACCTTCGATTGGGTATTTTGGGGGACTTCTAACTCTTTATATGTTGAGAGAAAAGCTCTGAGAAATTTTACCCAAAGTTCAGAAAATTTAATAAAGAACTTACGATAACTTTGGCCGACTTGCTTGACTTCAAAACTTATCATACGACAAAACAATTGGACCCGGCACTGAACTACCAGTCCCGACAAGCCTTAAATTACTTGGGGTCGCTACAAACAAGCTCTAACGGCACAAGGAAAACATATACGTGGAAATGACCGGAAGGGTCATTACATCATCCACTACTAAAAAGGACTTTCGTCCTCGAAAGTCAAGGTCAAGGTGTACCTGAAGGCTGAAACAACTGCGGATACTGGGCTCGCATATCTCTCTCGGTCTCCCAGGTAGCCTCCTCGACTGAACGGTGCCTCCACTGAACCTTAACAACCGGGATCTCTCGAGACCTCAATCTCCTGACATCTCTGGCCAAAATAGCTGCCGGCTCCTCAACAAAGGCTAGACCCTCACCCAACTGAACTGAATCCCACTGTAACACATGAGACTCAACAGGGACATACCGACGCAACATCGAAACATGAAATATAGGATGTATAGCTGAAAACATCGGAGGCAAGGCTAGCTGATAGGCAATGCTACCAACCCTCTGAAGAATCTCAAACGGCCTAATGTACCTGGGGCTAAGCTTGCCCCGCCTACCAAATCTCATCACACCCTTCATGGGAGATACACGGAGAAACACCAAGTCACCGACACTAAACTCCAAGGCACGAAGCCTACGATTAGCATAACTCTTCTGCCTGCTCTGAGGTACCCGAAGTCTATCGTGAATCACTCGGACTCGGTCTAAGGAATCTCGAAGCAAATCTGTGCTCTGTGGCCTAGAACTAAAGCCATCAAACCAACCTACCGGTGATATGCAACGCCTGCCATACAAAGCCTCAAAAGGTGCCATGCCAATGCTCGAATGGAAGCTGTTATTAGAAGCAAACTCTGCCAAGGGAACAAACTGATCCAAAGAACCTCCAAAGTCAAGAATACAGGCCCGAAGCATGTCCTCCAGAATCTGAATGGTCCTCTCGTACTGGCCATCTGTCTAAGGGTGGAAAGCGATACTAAGATGAACCTCTGTACCCAAATCTGGCTGAATAGCCCTCCAGAACTGAGATGTGAACTGAGTGTCGCGGTCTGAAATAATAGAAGCTGGGACCCCATGCAATCGAACAATCTCACGAAGGTAGATCTGAGCTAACCTCTCTGCACCATAAGAAGTCTGAATCGGCAAGAAATGTGCTGACTTAGTCAGCCTATCAACAATCACCCATATGGAATCAAACCTATGAGAAGTACGAGGTAAACCAACAACAAAGTCCATAGTAATCCCTTCCCACTTCCACTCAGGAATGGGAAGTCGCTGCATCAAACCACCAGGTCTTATGTGCTCGAACTTAACCTGCTGACAGTTCAAGCACCGAGATACGAATGGAGTATCTACCACTCCACCAGTAAAGCTGCCTCAATTCTCTATACATCTTTGCTGTGCCAGGGTGAATGGAGTATCTAGTACAATGTGCCTCATGAAGGATCAACTGAATCAAATCACTAATCCTCGGAACACAATGGCGACTATCAAACCTCAGAACCTCATCTGAATCTAGAGTAGCCCGATTTGTCTCACCCTGAACAACCTGATCACGAAGGTCACACAACTGCTGATCCTCAAACTGACGGCTCTGAATCTGATCAATCAAAGTAGAACGAACCTCAACACTGGCGAGAACTCTGCTAGGATCTGACAAGGCAAGCCTAACAAAACGATTAGCCAAGGACTGGATGTCCCAGGCCAATGGTTGCTCTGAAACTGAAATAGAAGCTAGGCTACCCATACTCACTGCCTTACGGCTCAAGGCATCCGCTACCATGTTTGCCTTGCCCGGATGATACAGAATAGTGAAGTCATAGTCCTTCAATAACTCGACCCATCTCCTCTGTCTCGAGTTCAACTCTCGCTGACTCGTGATATACTGAAGACTACGGTGATCGGTGAAGATCTCACAGTGAACTCCATATAGGTAATGGCTCCAGATCTTAAGCGCGAAAACTACCAGCCGCCACTCTAAGTCATGAGTGGGCGTAGTTGCGCTGCGTGAACCTTCAGCTGCCTCGACGCATATGCTATTACTCGACCCTGCTGCATCAACACACAACCAAGACCAACGCCAGAAGCATCACAATACACGGAGAAGCTTTGACCCTCAACCGGCAATGTCAAAACAGGAGCTGAAGTCAATAAGGCCTTAAGCCTCTGGAAGCTATCCTCACACTGACCCGACTACTGAAATGGGACATCCTTCCTAGTCAGCATAGTAAAGGGTGCTGCTATGGAAGAAAATCCCTCAACGAACCGTCTGTAGTAACCTGCTAACTCAATAAAGCTGCGGACCTCAGTAGCAGGAGTAAGTCTAGGCCAATCACAAACCGCAAAAATCTTTCCCGGGTCAACCCTAATCCCATCCTTAGACACCAAGTGCCCTAGGAATGCAACTGACTCAAGCCAAAACTCGCACTTTGAGAACATGGCATAAAGCCGATGATCTCTCAAAGTCTGGAGTATAACCTTAAAGTGCTGCTCATGCTCATCTCTATTACGCGAGTATACCAGGATGTCATCTATAAAAACTATCACAAATGAGTCCAAATACGGGCCAAGAACCCTGTGCATCAAATTCATAAAGGCTGCGGGGGCATTAGTCAACCCAAAAGACATCACCAGGAACTCATAATGGCCATAACGTGTCCTGAATGCTGTCTTAGGGATGTCCTCCGCCCTAATCATCAGCTGATGGTAGCCAGACCTCAAATCAATCTTCAAAAACACGATTGAACCCTGAAGCTGGTCAAACAAATCATCAATCCTCGGCATCGGATACCTATTCTTCAGTGTCACCCTATTCAGCTGCCGATAATCAATACACATGCGCATCGACCGTCCCTTCTTCTTCACGAAGAGAACAGTAGTACCCTAAGGTGACACACTAGGTCTAATAAACCCCTTAGCTAACAGATCCTGGAGCTGCTCCTTAAGCTCCCTCAACTCAGCAGGAGCCATACGGTAAGGAGAAATAGAAATGGTCCTAGTTCCTGACTCTAGCTCAATAGCGAAATCAATGTCTCTATTAGGTGGAAGGCCTGGCAGGTCGGTAGGAAACACATCGAGGAAGTCTCTAACCATAGGAACGGACTCAGGAGAAGTAGGGTCAGCACTAACATCTCGGACATATGCTAGATAAGCTAAACACCCACGGGAAATCAACTTCCTAGCTCAAAGACAAGAGATGATCCCCGATGGTGCATGGCTAACAGAACCCTGCCATACAACCGGGGATACACCGGGCACAGCTATGGTAATGGTCTTGGCATAACAATCCAAAACCACACGGTGAGGGGATAACCAGTCCATGCCCAGTATCACATCAAGATCTAGCATATCAAAGAATCATCAAATCACCCCAAGTCTCTGAATCACCAATAGATAGCATACAAGATCTCACAATCCGATCCACTACTAAAGAATCTCCTACTGGGGTCGAAACAGAAATAGGAACAGATAATGGCTCACTAGCCAACCCCAAACAAGGCACAAAGTAGGCAGATACATATGAACAAGTGGATCCAGGATCAAATAAAGCCATAGCAGACTGATGGCACACAGAAATCGTACCTGTAATCACAGCATCTGAGGCCTCTGCCTCTGGTCTCCTAGGGACCGCGTAAAACTGACGACGACCTCCACCTGCCCGACCGCCATCCCTACCACCTGCTCTGCCGCGCGGAGCACCACCTCTACTCTGATGACCACCCCCTCTAGCCGGAGGCTGAACTGCTCGTAAAGGCTCGGCCAACTGAACTGTACCCTGCGAAGGGTATTCTCTAGAAAAATGACCAATCGCACCACAAGTAAAACAAGCCCCTGACGGCCTACTCAGTCAAGATGAACCAGCAGATCCCGTATGACCACCATGACCTGATGCCCCAGAAAATGTACCCCTCGAAGACTGGCCGCTATAGCCCTGATGGCTGCTCTGACCCTGCTCGAACTGGGTACTACCGAAAGTCTGAAGGGAAGCCTGAACCGGTCGGCTGGACTGACCCTGGTGCTGCTGTGGCAGATAACTCCGGCTCCACTGGCCAGGACCTCTACCACCATATCTGGAACCACTGTAGACACCCTGATGCCGAGGCCTCTTATCTCTGGCCCCTGATCATGTCGCTGTAAGTCCTCCACAGTGCGGGCATAGTCTACAATAGCCTGAAATGATCGACCACTGGCGACCAATATCTCAGCTAGCTGCCTGATCTCTAGCCTCAAACCCCATACAAATCTGCGAATCATATCTACCTCGGTAGGAATGATCATAGCTCCAAACGGTGCTAGCTGATGAAAATGGGTCTCATACTCTGAGACAGTCGCAGATCCCTGCATAAGGTGAGTAAAATGCTCCCTGCGACGCTCACGATCACTCTGAGGTAGGAACTTGGCCATAAAGGCTTCATAAAACTTAGGTCAGGTCAAAGGAGGTGACGATGGTGGTCTACAAGCAACTTGGGCCCTCCACCATAACTTCGCTGGGCCCTCCAACTGATAGGTAGTATAACCAACCCCGTGAGTCTCCAACAAACTCAGATGATGCAACATCTCCTCATAGGTAGTAATAAAGTCATATGGATCCTTTCCCGAAGTACTAGCAAACCTCGGAGGTGCTAACCTCAAAAACCTACCCAACGCCTTCTGCTCTGACTCTGTCATAACTGGGCGAGGAGCAAGAGGCTGTGCAACAGATGGAACCGGAATGACCTCCGCACGGTGAGCCATAGTAGCAGGCTGCGCTCCTGAGCTTTGTGCACCCAGGGCTGCCCCCTGAGCGGATGTCTGCGCTACCTCAAAAGGCCGCTCTCCAATCACACCCAAAAGCTATAATAGTAATCCTCGAATATCTGGAGACTGAGCTGCGGCTGGAGCTGGCACAGAAGTGGGCAATGGGGCTGGTACTGGAGCTGGCGCTGGAGCTGGCAGTACCTGGTCTACCCCCTGATCCACATGCTGCTTGGGCTCTATCTCAACTCTAGCAGCTCTAGCAGGTGCCACTGCTCGAGGGCGTCCTCGACCCTTAGCTGGAGTGGGAGGCTCATCTCCGCGTGATGTCGATGATCTCGTACGAACCATCTGCGGAAGAATGAAGTAGAGCAAATGAGATTTCTAGAAACTTCAAGGGTTTTACGCACAACACAGAAGCAATGAAAGAGTCGAATTTCCTAAACTGCCACTGTAGCCTCCCAAAGATTGAGTACGGACGTCTTCGCCTCGATCCGCAGGACTCTACTAGACATTGGCTCTGATACCGATGACACCGGTGAACCTAAGGCTCAGATACTAAGTTGTCACGACCCGATTTCTCGATCATGATGGCACCTACAACCCCCCCAGTAGGCGAACCAATTCCCGTAGCCCAGGACAGGTAGTAATGGGCTACTATCTAACAAATAAGGGGACAAGATGAAGAGAATAGATAACAGGGATATATATATATACATATGCGGAAACTAAACCAAACCCCAAGACCTGGTATCATAGTATAGAGCCAAAACTATATATATGGAGTGCAAACGATCCCAAACAATATATACAGATGTCTCTGAATGGTAGTAGAGTACATGAAGCAAAAGATAAACTAAAGCTAAGCTCCGATCGCCAAGAGCTCACCCTCAGTCTGAAGTAGTCCCCAACAGATCTCCCAGCACGAATCACAACGATCTAACGGCGATGGCCCACGCTAGGATCTACACCCAAAGATGCAGGGGGGTAGGGTGAGCACCAAATGCGAAGCATAAGGTACCCAGTAGGTATCATAGGCCAACTGGGCACATATAATATAAAAGCGTAGTAACAGACAGAATAGAAGCAAGCAGTCACAGAAATCAACGAAAGGTACACAAGAACTAGCCCAGAGGGAAATCAACAGAACCACATGTGAGGCCAGTAAGCAGAATATACACACCATAGGCACAGGTGGAAGTAAGAAGTAACGCACCTGGGGTCCTGCAAGGTTTAGAAAATAGTGTCAGTAGGCCCGAAGCCCAAACCGTAGTAAAACATGGATAAAACCTCTTTATATGCATGGAAATGATATGATCAAACACAATAGCTGCCCAGCAGCTCACAATCAACCTATCGACCCTGCACAGGCCCACAGCTACTCAGCAAGCATAACCAGCCTACAAGGATAATTCTATGCCCGGGACTCGCGGACATTCCCAAAATCTCACCTTCTATGTTCCAGAGTCAACAAGGCCTCACAGGACCACAAGGGTAAACAAAATATATCGGCAAGTACTACAAGCAACGGAGGAACAAAAGTAGGCGGACATGAATAAAGCGGTCGAGGTCTGTGGTACCAACCTAATAAACCAACCCAAGGATGCCCATTAATACAATTTTATCCTATATATGCGGAGTCTAGGGAAAATAAACCGTAACCTACCTGTCGTCCGATGACAAGCTTGAACCTCTCCGAATAAGCTCCGAAATGAAATTAACTGGAATTCGGGCTTGAATAACTTGAAGTGGATAATTAACTTGCTCTTGGTGACCAAATATGTCATCAAAATATTTTTCCTACTTGAATTCCCCTTCTCCGCATACAAGATTGATATAGATGTTATATATAAAGTGAGTGGAGAGGAGTTAATCCTTTAGCCAAGCTTCAGCAAAACAAATGGAGTTTTAGGAATATGATTGATTGAAGTGGTCTAGTTAATCATTATAAGGTGACAAATTTTGTCACAACACTTAGGTGCACCTGCTGCCACAACAATTGGTTTCCACGTGGGGTGTGTGTGTCAACACCACACCTCCCCTTATCTAATTAATGATAGGTGGATCCATGCTATGTTCGTACCCGGGTATTGCATAAATTCGTGGTATAATAAATATAATTTTTTGAATATATCATAATTAATAGAAAATCATTTCAAATAAAACCTACTATATTATAATAATAATTTTCTACATAACTAAATTTACTATCTCCGTTAAAATATTACAATGTATAAAACCTTACAAAATAAATACATATACAATTATATCGTAACAAAAATATTTTTCATAAACCATTAAAATATTTTAAAAAGGTAATAATAATATAACTTTTTAGCAAATTCAACTTTCAAATAAAATATTTTCAAATACACGCGATGTTAATAAATTTCTCAAACTTAGGCTCGCAATTCACCAACGCACGATTTTGATACTCAAGAACTCTCTTGGAATACTCCCTTATGTTTTCTCACTATTTCAGAACTGAAATAGCATTTTAAAACGTGAAGTTGAGGCTTTAAATTGGTTTTGACCCGACCCGGTTCGCGACCCGGTTCGCAACCCGATTTCTGCCAGACAGTCCGCGGTAAAACAGTCATAACTTTTTATTACGAGATCAGTTGGACGTGAGATTTTGTGCGCTGGAAACTAGACTCGTAGACCTTCGATTGGGTATTTCGGAGGACTTCTAACTCTTTATATGTTGAGAGAAAAGCTCTGAGACATTTTACCCAAAGTTCAGAAAATTTAATAAAGAACTTACGATAACTTTTGCCGACTTGCTTGACTTCAAAACTTATCATACGACCAAACAAATGGACCCGACACCGAACTACTGGTCTCGACAAGCCTTAAATGACTTGGGGTCGCTACAAACAAGCTCTAACGGCACAAGGAAAATGTATACGTGGAAATGACCGGAAGGGTCATTACATCCGGATAGGGATATCGACTTCCTTATTGATCTAGAGCTAGGCACTCGTCCCTTTTCTATTCCTCCATATTGTATGGCTCCGGCACAGTTAAGGGAACTTAAGACTCAGCTGCAGGAACTCCTAGATAAGGGATTTATCCATCCCAGTGCGTCGCCTTGGGGTGCTCTTGTTTTGTTTGTAAAGAAAAAGGATGGTAGTATGTGGATGTGCATAGATTATAGGCAGTTGAACAAGGTGACCATCCGGAATAAGTACCCTGTACCCTGCATTGATGATTTGTTTGACCATCTTCAGGGTGGATTGGTGTTTTCAAAAATTGACTTGAGGTCGGGGTACCATCAGTTGAGGATTAGGCCTGAGGACATTCCTAAGACTACTTTTCGGACTCGATATGGGCATTACGAGTTCCTAGTAATGTCGTTTGGTGTGACCAATGCGCCAGCAGCATTCATGAGTTTGATGAATGGGGTATTTAAGTCATATTTGGATTCCTTCGTGATTGTGTTGATCGATGATATTTTGATCTACACTAAGAGTAGGGATGAGCATGCTAGTCATCTTCGTATTGTGTTGGACATCTTGAGATGCCAAAAGCTTTATGCAAAGTTCACTAAGAATGAGTTTTGGTTGACATTAGTTGTGTTCTTGGGGCATGTAGTGTCAGAATAAGGGGTGATTGTGGATTCCCAGAAGATTGAGGCAGTCAAGAGTTGGTCCCGGCCTAGATCTATGACAGAGGTGAGGAGTTTTGTTGGGGTCGCAGGGTACTACCAGAGGTTTGTTAAGGATTTTGCGTCTATTGCTACTCACCTGACCATGCTAACACAGAAAGATATACCATTCGTGTAGTCTGACAAGTGCCGGAGAGCTTCCAAGAGCTCAAGACACTTCTGACCATGACTCCTAAATTGTCCTTGCCGGTTGAAGGTAAAGACTTTATTGTTTACTGTGATGCTTCACATTCTTGTTTGGGTGTTATGTTGATGTAGGATAGGAATGTTATAGCCTATGTATCTAGGCAGCTGAAGGTGCATAACAGGAACTACCCGACTCACGACTTAGAGTTGGTAACAGAGGTCTTTGCACTCAAGATTTGGAGACACTATCTCTATGGTGTCAACTGTGAGGTGTTCACCGATCATCGCAGTCTGCATCACGTATTCACTCAGAGGTATCTGAATTTGAGGCAAAGAAGGTGTATGGAGTTATTGAAGGACTATGATGTGACTATTCAATATAATCTGGGTAAGGCTAATATGGTGGAAGACACATTGAGCCTGAAGACAATTAGCATGGGTAGTTTGGCTTGTTTGGGGGTGACTAAATGACCACTAGAAATGGAAATTTGGACTTTTGAGTCTAAGTTTATGGACTTGGGTGTTTCAAAACAAGATGGGTTATTGGTCAGGATTGAGGTCAAAGCCACCTTCATAGAGGAAATAATATCCAAATAGTTTCAGGATCAAAAATTGAGTAAGCTTTGAGGTACCAGGGACATCACGTTAGACTCAGGTGGAGTGCTACATTTCAAAGAAAGGATTTGTGTTCCTCGGGTTGATGATATAATCCAGAATATCTTGGTAGAAGCTCATTGTTTGCGATACTCAATTCATCCGGGTGTGATTAAAATGGACAGGAACTTGAGGCAGCATTACTAGTGGCCCAGGATAAAAACAGACATAGTTGACTTTGTGTCCAAATGTCAGAACTGCCAACAGGTAAAGTATGAACATCAGAGACCTGCGGGACTACTTCAGAGAATGCCAATTCCAGAGTAGAAGTGGGAAAGGATAGACATGGACTTTATTGTAGGTCTTCCCAGGACATTGGGGAAGTATGACTCAATTCGGGTCTTTGTTGACAGTCTGACCAAGTCCACTCACTTTATTCCGGTCAGGGTAGATTACAATTCGCATCAATTGGCTAACATCTATGTGAAGGAGATTGTGAGATTGCATGGGGTGCCACTGTCCATCATTTTAGACAGGGGTACATAGTTCACCTCTAAATTTTGGGGCAAGATACATGAAAAGTTGGGTACAAAACTCACTTTTAGCACGGCCTTCCATCCTCAAACTAATGGTCAGTCGGAGAGGACGATCCAGGTATTGGAGGATATAATGAGAGTATGTCTGATGGACTTCGTGGGCCATTTGGACCAGTTTCTACCATTGTGCTAATCCTCATACAAAATAGATACCACTCCAGTATTGACATGGCACCATTCGAGGCATTGTATGGGAGGAGCTGCAGATCACCAGTTGGGTGGTTTGTGGAAGGAGATGTAAAGCCTTTGGGAGTGTAATTGGTAAAGGAAGCACAAGAAAAGGTAAGGGGCATTCATGCTAAATTGCTAGCTACCCAAAGCAGGCAGAAGGAGTATGAAGATTGCAAAGTCTAGGACATGGAATTTTAGGTTGGTGAACATGTATTATTGAAAGTGTCACCAATGAAGGGAGTTATGCGGTTTTGTAGGAAGGGCAAGCTTAACCCTTGGTTCAACTTTCCATTTGAGGTTCTTGAGATTGTGGGGCTAATGGCTTACAAGTTAGCACTGCCGCCCAGTTTGTCGGGCGTCCATCAATTATTCCATGTATCCATGCTTAAGAGATACCATGGGGATGGGGACTACATCATCAAGTGGGATGAGGTGCTTTTCGATAAGGATCTTCGTTATGAAGAGGAACCAGTCTTGATTCGTGATTGGGATGTCTAGAGGTTTAGGACAAAGGTGATTGATATAGTAAAGGTTTAGTGGAAGCATCGTCCGATTGAGGAAGCCACTTGGAAAACCGAGAAGGACATGCGGGACAAGTAGCCTCATTTGTTTGAGGATTCAGGTACTACCCTCTCTTTCCTTTATTTCCTTAAATTATAGTTTGATCATTCATGGACAAATGATGGATAAATTGGTATCTGTTGTAGCGATCGGGTCCGTCATTACGGGTAGTCCAATTGTGCCAAGTTTTAGAGTTAGAAAACTCCGGGTTTGGGAGTTTGAAATTTTAGGCTAGGCTAGCCTCGACTGGTTTTGGAGCGATGTAAATTCTAAGGAAATCTTGATAAGGATTGGGTTAGGAGTGTTGTTTTGAGCTAGTTTTCCACGTAGCCAAGACATAAAGGAGTTCGAGGGACTTTTTAGAATAGATTTGGGTAAGTAGAACTCCCAGAATTGCGATTGACGTGAAAGGGTTATTTTGGAACATTGGGAAAATACGTGTGTTGTAAAATAGACCAGTTTTTAAGATTTTATGACTTTCTATCCCGAGTCAGCCGCTATAGTCGTTGACACTCTGCCATAGCGACCTTTGCTGTAGCATAGAAATTACCGCTATAGCGAAAGTCAACGTCGGTCAGCCTTCGCTATAGCGGACGACTCTGCTACGGTGGTACCGCTATAGTGGAGTGGACCGCTATAGCTGTCTCGATGAGAATTAATGTAGAAACATTCCCCAAAATATTCAGTTTTCACAATTTCATTTTGGGAGAAAGGGAAAGGCGATTCCTGGTAATTTTCCTCCGTTTTCCATTGTTTTCCTTCCCTAAGGTAAGGTTTCTACTCCCCAAACTTTGTACTACTTTTCCTACATGGTAGAATTGCTAGGAGAATGCTTGGGGAATGTTTAGAATAACCTAGGGATGGTAGAATCCGGGGAAGAAGGGGGATTCTAGGTATGAAAGTTCTTGGGTATTGTTAAAGTTAAGGTTTTATGATCCTACGTTGTTAAATTCTCTATTTTTATCTGTGAAAATGATAGAATTAAGGAAATTTATGGCTGGAATCCAGGGAAAAAGGGTAGAATGATGATGGTTGGTCTGGGATTTGGGATTTGGTGTAATCCAGGTAATATGCAGGTCTTGTTGGTTAATTCAAGTACTTGTATGTTGTTTTAGACCAAGAACGAGAAAGGAATCCTAAACATGGGAAAGCGCGGGTTGAGTAGAGCTTGGATCATTTTGAGGTAGGTGATGGCTTAAGATTCCTGTAAATGTTGTATATTTTTGTACTCTTATCTAAGTATTTATATGAATTACATTACTTCAAGGAATTGTTTAGAATGTCTAAGGGTTCGATTTTACAGTCAGTGGATTGAACGTTGTGTTGCTTGTTAGTTTTACAAGTTGTTTGTTCATTATTTGACTGTGGATTAACTGATATTTGGTTGGCTTAGGTACCACGCCTCATACGGGTATAACAAATGGTTGGCTCAGGTACCACGCTTGGTGCGGGATACTAACAGTTGGCTCGGGTACCACGCCTGGTACGGGTTTATTTTACTGCATCATTGCATTGATATTATTACATTGTATTGACTATTGTTGGTTTCTGAGTGGACCGGGTTGTGATATTGTTTTGTGATAATTTTTGGTGGTCCTTGAGTAATGGGAATCCTGTTATATCTGCTAAGTTGGTCTTGGATTAGGCAGGTTGTCTATTTAACACTTAGGTGTTGTTTAGAAGGGATCCCAGGGTGGGTCCAGGCTAGATTAAAAGGATGAATTATTAGTTATGTGTTTGCTTTTTATAGTTATAAGAGGGTGGGTTTCATGTGGGAACAAGCTAGGTAGAGACTTGTAGTCTAGGGGTGCATGTTGACTTGTTGCATGACTTTCGTACTTATACTTGATTTGTTGTACTGATTATACACTATTTTTAATTGGAACTGGCTGATGAACCTACCAGTACACTGTGGTTGTGTATTGATACTGCACTTTCTTGTTTTTCTTTGTGAGTACAGGAAATCTTCCGGCGGTTGATGCACGACCTCACTTGTAGGCCAGAGTGTTCCAGATATCAAGGGTAAGCTGTTCGACCAAGCCACCTTGGTATTTATTTTTGAGTTGTAGCCCATTTGTTTGGGGCTTAGACAATCTTGTTACTGTTTTAAGTTTTGGGGTTGCATCCCCGTACTCTAGTATTGGTAGTGTTTGGTAATATAACTTTCAGATTCTAGGGGAATTTCCACAGGCTTGATTCAATGATATGGTTTTCTTAGTTTCTTTGTTTTTTTTGAATTGCTAGTTTATTTTATGTTTGCTGGTTTTAGGATGTTAGTCTAGGCTAAGGGTTGAACTCTACTGGTTCGCTCATCTGGGGGTTGGGTGAGTTCCACTCACAGCGGTCTGGGTCGTGATAGTGCATTTGTCCCTTGTTTTATCATTGTAAATAGAGTATTTTGGGACTTTCTTTCGTGTGAGGGAATGTGAATTAGGATAGTGGTGATTTTGATACTTTCCGAAAAGGAGTCAAAAGAGCATAATTCTTGTACTAGTGGTCTTAAGTCACTTCTTGAGGATTGCTTGTTGTCACTTGGTCATATTTGAAATTCTTTTGCAATTCTCAAAAGTGTATGTGAAAGTTAGGGGATTGTTGTGTTGAGCATTCACTTGTGATTGACTAATTATTAGCACCAACATAAATCATGGTCTTGTGCTTAAATTAATAGTGAGTTGAGAAAATGATTGGACGGTCCTTGTGCTTGGTAGTAGGAGTCTCTTAGAGTTGGGCTATGATTTGCTTGACGACAAGCAAGAGATTAAGTTGGGGGTGTTGATAAGTGGTGAAATTACCACTTATTTACATATCTTTTCTTAAGCTTTAGCATCCTCTAATGGTGATATGATACCACTTTAAACTTGTTTTGATATATTTCAGGTGATTCTTATTCATGTAGAGACTATGGAGACATTTGGACAAAAGAAGCTTGTAATGAGCTAAAGAGAAGAACAAGCCTCAGATGCCGCAAATGCGGCCATAAGACCGCAAAAAGTCGGTCAACAACCGCAAATGCAGCCAATGGACCTCAAATATAGAAGTCAACTAACCATTTAACAACCATAAATATGATCAAAGAACCGCAATTACGGAAGTCAACATGCCACAATTGTGACCCTTGCTCTACAAATTTGAATACCAAGATTAGCTAGGACCAACTCAGTCTTTTCACACATTTGGAAACCCCCAATCCACATAAAAAAAACTTCTCAGCCATATTGGAATCTATCTTTGGCCATTCTCACAACGTTTGGCAAGCTTGGAGAGCAAGTTCATCACCCTACACCAAAAGAGTGAAGATTTGGATGCTTTTTATTGGAAAATTCTTAAATTCCATTCTTCAAATCTTATTCTTAATTGCTATATTGTAGTAGTAAATTGTTGATTTGAGACTTGGGTTGTATTAGAGATAATACTTAATTTGGGTATTCTAATTCTAAATCTTGTGGTTTCTCTTGATTATTTGTTTGGGTCTATTGAATCTTTCATGCTTTAAGTACATAGTTGATGGTTGCAAACATTGACTTAGCCTACTAATTTGGGTTCTTGCTCGAGAGAGGAGTTCTTCATTCGGAAAGGTATAAGAGTGGGGATTTGGTGTTTCCATTATAGATCGAGGCTAGAGATAGCTTGATTCTCAGAAATCCCCATTTAAAAGTTGGGGCTAGAGATAGCCTAATTCACACAACTTGAATTAGTTGGTTTGTTGCTTACTCGTGGAGGTTTGAGAGAACTCTCGAGGATAAATTCTTTATTGGTCAATAGACTATCGAGCATACCATTAACCAAGACTACCTATGCATTAATTCGGTGTAAGTCTTGTGAAATGAATTTTCATTCCCAATTCTCCCTTGTTGTCCTTGCTTGGTGAAAGTAAGGTGAAGGCCATTGAACAAAACTATCTTGTAATTGATTTTCTTTGTCTTTTGTTTTTACTATAAAACCCCCTATCGTCATCCTTTCTTTATGTTCTTTGAATTTTAATAAGTTTCTTGGATTCTTTATTAACTCAATCACGATTACATTATTCTCTGTGGGATCTACCTCGACTCTCGTCGAGAATATAAATATGTTTTGCCTAATGATCGCTGATACCTTAAACTTAGGAGAGTACGTTTGAGCGTTATCACACCCTATAGTGATGTGTTAGGCTGATAAAGCCCTTATCTAATAAATCCTTCACTTGTTCATTCATTTCCTTCACTTCTGCTTTTACATTTCTATCTGGCAGAACTGATATAGGATAAGCATCTGTTAATGTAGCAATAGCAAAATCAATATCTCATTTTAGGAGAATACCAGGAAGCTCGTCTAGAAACTCATTAGCCACTGTAATAAATGGAAGAGTTGATGCCTTAACATCAATATCTTAAAATTAGATGGTATGGTAAATACAGCCTTTGGCGATCATTTTCATTGCTTGAAGAGAGGAAATAAATCTTTCTTTAAGTGATGTCACATTAACCTTCCACTCTCAAACTACTTCTCTTGGAAAGTGGAATCTAACAGTCTTTGCTCGATAGTCAACATTGGCATAACAAGATGCCAGCCAATCTATGCCTATAATAATATCAAAGTCAAGCATCTATAGCTCTGTCAGGTCGGCAGAGCTGTGATGACCAACAATCTCTACTGTACAATCTCAATAAACTCAATAGGCAATAATAGAGTTGCAAAATGGGGTAGACACAGTAAAAAGGTCATTGCAATGGCTCTGGTACTATATATAACTTCCCAACAAATAATAGGGTAACTGATAAGTTTGTATTCTACCTATATATTTAACTCTTAATCTTATACTTTTGCTAGTATAATTTAGGAAAATAGTGAAATTAACACAATTTACTTCTATTTTAATGGTTTATGTTATTTAGAAGTGATTGGGAAGGATTCAGATGAAAACAAGTCAAAATAGAGTTATTTGGAATTGGTTGATCACTAGTAGTAATTTGCTCTTTGCAATCGCCAGCTATAGTGATCGCGATCGTGGTCAATCAGAAGTCAAAGCCTCATGATCACGAGAGAATGTCATGTGACTGTGATGAAGGAATTTACATAACATCACGATGATAAGGAATCCTCACGCAACCCTGATAAAGAAATCAACAGCTACAGGGCATATTTGAAAAATCATACTTTTGGAAACCCCAAGCCACATAAAGCACCTCCCAACAATTTTAGAAAGGGATTTTGATACATTTTACAATATACAACCTGGAGAGAACAACATTTACCTAGCTTGGAGAGAAAGTTCATCATCCAAAACTATTGGAGTGAAGATTTAAAGAGCTTTTATTATAAAATCTTTTGTTCCTTTCTTCAACTCTTGCTTTGTATTGCTAAAATTATAGGTTTATTGGTTGATTTGAGATTTAGATTTTGTGTTAGAGACAAACAATATTTGGGTTTGAATTCTTGAGATTCACAATTTATTCAATATTTTCTAGTTTATGAATTGAGTCTTTGATTATCTAATTATTCTTGTGTTTTAATTGATTCTAAAGGGAGTGATAAACCCTTGGACTTGCCTCTTTTACTTTAATTTGGATTGAAAGAGTGAATCAAAGTTGGGGAAAGGTTAATTAGCACTAACTTGAGGCTCCAAAACTTATTTAAGGAATTGATCTAGAAACAGTCCATTCTAATGTTGCCATAATTGGAATATCTTTATTGAAACTTAGCTAGCTTCGAGAGAACTAATTGAGAAATATCTACCCATAATCGAGATATATTGGTGGATTATTGAGATTCCAAGGCATATTCTAATAGACCCATGAATAATCTAGTAAGTAGTTGATTAATTTGTATGGAATAGTATACATTTGAAGTAATTCCCACGCCCAAATATCCCTTGTTATCCCTGCATTGCAAAGGTTGGTTAACCTCGTACTTGCGATCGCGTTTGTGTTTTCAAACAACAAGACCCCCAATAAATTTATTTCTTTTTTCTCCTTGAACTTAAATAAGTTTCTTTGATGCTTTATTATCTCAATAGCCTTTACATTATTCCCCGTGGATTTGACCTCGACATCCCATTGGGTTACTTATTATTTTGTTTGGAAATTGCTACCACCTCCTTTGGGAGAGTGCTTTTGAGCGTCATCAGTGACATACAATAATGTGGAGCCTGTATCTATTAAAACATAAATGCAATGGGAGAAACCACATAATATACCTGTCATAAAATATGGGGATCACTATGAATTTTGATGACTTGTAGTACATAAGGGAAATTCTGGCCACTGCTCAAACTAGATGCTCCCTCTTGGCCTCGACCTCTACCTAATGAAATCTAGGAATTGTTATCTATAGGGTATACCAAGGAAGATAATCTTGTTGTTGATCTGTTTGTCTGTCCTGAATCCTTCTTGTCCCTAAATAGACAAATTCTTTTTATATGACTCTCTTGGACACAAAAATAGAATGTTGTGGAGCCCTGATAGTATCTCTTGATATGTGTTTATTTCATGTATCACAATGTGACACAACAGATCAAACTTGCTCTGGGTCCCTATACTACTGTGAGCTTGATGCTCATGAGCTCTCACTCAAACATGATCTAACACCCTGCCGGTTCAAACGTTGGATTAACTCGTACTTTTAAGGTAAGACAAAGAGTTTTTAATATGTAGAAAGGATGTTTTATGAAGTATTTTAATTTCAAAATGGTTGTATGTTAGGTTTTGAAGTCAAGTAAGTTTCAAAGTAAAAGTCGCAGAAAGTTATTGTAAATTCCGTTACGAAATTCACTGAAAATTTGGTTCAAATGTCTTGAATATTTTCTCCTAATTTATAGAGATTTAGAAGGCCCCTGACCTATAAATCAAAGTCCTATGGGTCTAGATTCCAATGCATTAAACTGTTCATTCATACGACTTCTGAATAAAGATATATTCACATTTTTGTGAGATTGCACAAGCAGGCATATCTAGGCGGGTCCCCCAAGCCCCTATGTCAGTGTTCCTTTATATAGGACCTCCTCATTTGTTATTTTGCAGAAAATCAGATGAAAACCCACCAAGAAATTAGATAATAATCTCAGAAATCCTCCATGGGCGTTAGGATTCTCAACTCGGAAGTTTAACGGAAGTTGCTCTACGTCGCGAGCACATCATTATTGTATAGTTTTCTCATCAATTTTTGCTTTGGTTTTTGTTACTGCAAAAAGGAAGCTCATTGTTCTTGGGATTTATAATCCTTTTGTCGAGGTAATCTAGCCCCTATGATCCTCCTTCATAGTTCTATGATGTAGTATCATTTTTATAGACTTCCAAGCTACAAAGTGGTGTTTTAGATATTGTGGCTCTGGACACACCCTTTGTCTTGTTATATTTAGTTATTATTATTGTGTACTGATGGTGTTATGGTGTTGGAGGGACTGGGGGTTGGTGTTATTCCTATTAGAGTCACGTAAGATGGTTGTTAGATTGAATGACGTGAAGTATGACTTCAAATAGTACCTCGGGAGCTCGTCGCTCCTTCGAGATGTGGTTAGCATGTTGTTGTTGGATTTAGCTATTGTTTATTATTCTTAGTAGACTCATTTTATTATTTGGACTTGGCTGGTCGCGAGTGTGACATTGATGCCTTATCGATTGGTTATGGCTCATTCTTGAAGCCTTGTTGATTATCTCATTTGTTGCATTATATTTGGTTGGTCAAGATTCATAGCAACACCTTTAGGGCTTCAGTTGAAAGGTATGTTAAGGCTTCCTTTTAACTTTCTGGCATGACCTTTAGGTCTAAAGCTTGTATAGCATACGTAACATCGTTATTCGACTAGTGGCCTTATAGTATTGAGTTTTTCCCCACGGCATGATAGAGCGACTATCAGAAATATTATATTCCTTACTTAGTGGCCTAGAAGAGCATGCTATGATTTTATTGAGGTCACCTGTGATTACATGATATTATTGTGCTATTTTTACCGTCTTGCTACCGCCTATGAGATTATTTTAGCCTCAACAGACACCGACACTTTAGGGTTTTGAAGCTTATATTCTTGTTATTATTATTGTGCCTTTGGGCTGGGCAGACCATACCTACGAGATGGGTAGGCTGTACCTATGGGGCAGCATTTAGATTACATTACCGCGCCTTCAGGTTGGGTAGACTATTCCTACGGTATGGGCTGACCATACCTATAGTACGGGCAAGTTGTACATATGGAAAAATATTTATATGGTACCATAGCGCCTCAAAGTTGCACTGATTTATGACACATGTACAATTAGGAAGTTCAGATAAGATTATCATTAGGGTCCAGGTAAGGGGGGCAGTATCGGTATTTAGCGACTGTTTGCGCCTATTAGGACTTATGACAATTGTATATTGTTTGTACCTGCTGAGCTTATGGGGGACAAGCAAGGTTATTGTTTTCTATGTGCATTTGATGATATTTTATTGCAAGAAATTAAGTTATTGTACTTTTGTTTTACTACTACCCTTTTGTTCAATCCTCACACTTCAGTTTCAGTTTTTTGTTTGCCTTACATGCTCGGTACATTATTTCATCCTGATGCCCCATTGCCTGGTGGCACTGCATTCATGCCTGCAGGTTCTGATCAACGACTAGACAGATATGTCGGGTAGCATAGTTGAGATTTCAGCAAGTTGGTTGTCACGCCTCGAGTCTACCTCCTAGACGCAACACAGGACTTAGGATCACAAGTGACCCAAGCTAACCCTTGATCTGGCATAAGCTAAGCATCCTGATTTACAAAATTATCTAAGAAGAAGCTATAATAAATTAAATTTAGAAGCTTTGAAATATAAACTAAAATCTCTGAATAATAAATATATGAGTTTGACATATAATATAGTTGAATAGTCTGAATTCTTACTTTATGTCTAAAACCCTCTACTACTTATAAGTTGCTTGGGAAAAGCCCCCAACTAACTCCAAATTACTGAAACTAAAAGATATACTAACTCAAAAAGCATAGACAGATATGTCCCAGAATGATGAGGACTCACCACTGGCTATGGCTGAGATAGCGCTAGAACAAGCAATCGCGAGGCAAAACTTGCATCATGATAGGATGCAGCATATAGAGTATGCATCAGTACTTATAATGTACTGAGCATGAGGGATATGCAAGCTGACTATGTATATAAACATTCTGAGATACTGATATGCTATTTAAATGGAAGCTGAGCTATAGTGTATAGGCCAAAAATATAGTCATGCAAAAATATCCGAAATGCAAGAATATTCAAAGTAAGAAATTTAGAAGTTGTAAAACTGAACTGAGGGACTAGTGCACAATTACTGAGTCTAATTCAGTGGGAGAGTTTGTTAAAAAACATAAAACACGTGAGCTAAAAGTGAAGTCTAATGTATACGCCCCATCCAGAGGATCCAATACACCTTGCCAGGGTGTAGAGGCATGACTGGCATGAGTACTAGTTCTGATGCCCAACTGAGGGGCAAAATAACCTATGGTGGTATGTAGTTCTAGGACTTATGGGTATGCTGAACCATATTCCAACTCGGTGCTAAGAATAACTCCCAAAACTTATTATGCTAGCTCTTTTAAAATTGAGGTCCTAAACTGCTATGTCAAAACAATATTAATCTCAAGCCGTTAATTTATGAAAACTTCAACTGAACACTTACTAAACTGTATTTAGAAGATTTAACACCAAACTTCTGAATTAGGTTCTAGGAAAACCATTTCATGAGAAAATACTACGGATTTGGGCTAGGTTCTTGATTTCTTAAACCTTTGTAAAATCTCATGCAATTTACTAAAATCACAGTATAATTCAGTTAAACAGGATGAAATCATATACTAAGAATAAGCATTAAATTCAATATAGATATGTATAAGAAGGTAAGGACCCAAATCTCTAAAGTCATGAAATTCTATGTAAAAGCTTGAAGTTTTTGGCATAAGGGTGAACAAAACCCTAACTAAATACCCATATACCAGTAAGGAGAGAATTCGGAGAAAGTTTATGAATTTGCCCTTGAATCTTGTTCTTAGTTCTCTTGGAGCTCTATGGAGAAAAATAGCATATGTTTTGACTGAAAATTGTGCCCTATGGGTCTAAGGATGCCTTATATAGGTGAGGGATGGATTGGGTACGGAAAGGACAAAAAGACCCTTAAAATAACACTAAAAAACCAAATCATGTTGGGTAAACAGGAGGGGGGTTGCACCGCACACCCCAATGCACGGGCCACCCATATGCACCACATGACCCAATGCATGGGTGGGACCGATATGCCACATCGCGCACCATGGGTTTAGTCCATTGGACCTCTGCAATGTGTCGTGTGATGCAGGGTCCAAATCTTGCCTCCTAACCCTTGAAGCATGGTCCCTAATACTATTTTAAGACTTCCCAACACTTCTAAATACATCCCAAGCCATTTCTATTCGTTCTAAGGGTCGTATAGGTTCATTTTATTGCTCTAAAGGCCATTTTAATATATGGGTCATTACATTATCTCCCCCTTGGGACCATTCATACTTTAATAAAGACTAAACAAGCTGGGTTTTGAGGGAAAGAGCTACAATCCCTGCTAACTGAATTATATAAGATTTTCTAATTGATTTGAATCCTAAAGACATTAATGCATGCTAAAAATGGGAGAACAACTGAGGGGACATTAAACTGAAGGGAAATAACATCAATAAAACTAAGAAAACTGGAGAGGAACTATCACCTCAAGTTGGAGCTGAAACAAAAGGAAAAAGATGAGGGTATTTGGTCTTCATGGCCGCTTCTACTTCTAAGTAGTTCCCTCAATTGACTTGTTTCACTATAGAACCTTCATCGAAGCAGCTTCTTTGTTTCTCAACCTTCGAATCTGAAGATCAAGAATTTAAAGTGGGACCTCCTCATATGTGAGACTATTCTTCACACTCACATCCTTAAGCTGTACAATTGATGTCAGATTGCCAACACAATTTTTCAACAAGGAAACA
This sequence comes from Jaltomata sinuosa, assembly GCA_003996215.1. Lineage (NCBI taxonomy): Eukaryota > Viridiplantae > Streptophyta > Magnoliopsida > Solanales > Solanaceae > Jaltomata > Jaltomata sinuosa. Next base: position 622,506 of record QJPP01000400.1, read on the forward strand.
TGGAAGACTGGATAAACCGATGCTAACTATTTTTGCAACTTTAACTCATACACCACCTTCCCAATTCTTCTCAGAACCTTGAAGTGACCTACATATCATGGAACAAGCTTCCCCTTATTTCCAAACCTCATCACTCCATTAATAGGTCACACCTTTAAAAACACCCAATCGTCCACCTCCAACTCTATATATCTCCTCTTCACATCTGCATAAGATTTCTGCTAACTCTAAGAAGCCTTCAACCTTTCCATAATTATCTAAACTTTCTCTATGGTCTCATGAACCTAATCTGTCCCTTTCAAGGCTGCTTCACCTACCTCAAACCAACCTATAGGTGATCTACACCTCCACCCATAAAGTGCCTCATATGGAGCAATCTGAATGCTAGAGTAAAAAATATTATTGTAGGAAAACTCTATGAGAGGTAAGTGATCATCTCAATTACCTTTAAAGTATACACATAAGATCTCAACATATCCTCTAAAGTCTGAATGGTTCACTCTGCCTGACCATTTGTCTGTGAGTGAAAAGTTATGCTAAGGTTAACCTGAGTACCAAGACCTTTCTGGAATGACTTCCAAAACTGAGATGTGAACTGAGTACCCCTATCTATGATGATATATAAGGGAATCCCATGCATTTGGACCAATTCAAAGATGTAAAGCTTGGGATAATCCTCTATTGAATCCATAGTCTTGACAACTAACAAGTGGGCTAACTTAGTCATTTTGTCCACTATCACCCAAATAAAGTCATGTTGTTTGCGAGTAAAAGGTAAGCCTGTAATAAATTCCATAATGATCACTTCCCACTTCCACATAGGAATGTTGATATCCAGAGTCAAACCTCACAGTCTTTGATATTTTACTTGGACTTGCTGACAGTTGGGAAACTTAGCCATAAAGTCTGTAATATCCCTCTTCATGCCTTTCCACCAATAGACTTCCCATAGGTAATAGTACATCTTGGTGTTTAACACCCCTTAATTCATAATAACATTTAAAACCCATAACTAAGAAAAACTTAGAAAAACTTCATCTCCAGTAAAGTTGCACGGGCTGACCCACAGGCGTCTATGGTTCGATGGGCCGTGAGACAGCCCGTAGGAAACTGCCAGAGCCCCATCCCAACCTCCCTAGTCCTGTCGGGAAATCCTTACAGCCGTCATGGATTTAACAGGCTGTGGAAGCAGTCGTGGGGACTATCAAGAGGACCAACCCTAGCTTGGTCCATTCCTATGCCCAGGATGACGGGCCGTCGCAAGTCCGACACTCGTTGAGTAGCCCGTCCAGCAGAGGATTTTTTGCAATTTCTGTTTTTAAGTTGGAGGTATTTTGGCATTTTCCTAATTCTTTTTAATCTGATCCTAAATCATTTTGGGGGTAATTAAAGGGTTTTATATGCTTTTTCCATCATAACTTCTAAACTAAATCGACACTTAGCAAATTCTAAAATAAAAGATACGTTTCCTCTTAAGAACAAGTAGGAGGGTTTTCTTTAAGTTCAGCCCCAAATCTAAAGATTTAATGGTAGAATCCTCTTCCACGTAAGTGGGATTTCATCAGTGTGTTCCTTTCACCAATTGATTCCCTAGACTCATCTTAGTTCGTCAGTTTTCAGCTAGTTCTTCAGACCTAGGGTTTCTCGAATCGTATGAAACCATAGCAATTCATATTCTAATGCTTGTATAATATTCACTGTATGTTTTATTGGTAACCTAGGATAGCTACATGTACAGAGTTCAGTTACCCTAGCATGTGTTAATTCCAGTACTCATAATTTACACTTGTTAGTCAGATTATTTAGTCAATTATGCTTCAAAATTAGAATGCTATCTGTTTTAGTATTATTAATGCATTCTCAGATGATTATCAGTATTTGAGCTATCCAGTATTTTAGTCTGCATTCATTGCTTGTACTTTAAATTGGGAGTAGGCTTAGTACTTAGCAAGCGAAGGGATGAAAGCTCTACTGTCAGCTTTAGGCTAAGTCCTTTAGTAGCAGTCCCTAAGTCCCAGAACTACGGCGCAACTGTAGGTATGAACGGGGTCAGTTGCTAGCTTTAGGATAGTCACCCTTGTCCCTTGTCGACATCAGTTTAGTTGATCCACGTTAGACTTGTTGTACCCTTAGCAAGGTATGAACATCTTTTCTATCCAGGGTTACAGGTTGGCCCCACAGTTAGCTCAGCTTGGGGTATGTCAATAAATAGTATCTTCCACAGTCAGATTCATCATTTGTATTAACCTTTTATTTAGTTATTCAACTAAGCTCAGCATTATATAGTAATCATGTTATTTACTTGGTCATTGCATTAAGTTGATCTCTCAGTTCATGTTTCAGTATATGCCTCTATTTCAATCTTTATGATATAAAACTTTTCATAGATCCTTCATGCTCAGCATATCCAAAGTACTGGCACAAACTTTTGTGCTACATTATTTTATGATGTAGGTTAAGGATCTCAGCATCCAGACCGCGCTTAGTATGATTTCCCATCCCTACTCAGTGTCTCAGTGGTGAGTCCTCATAGTCCAGGGAAGACAATCTATGTTTACTCCTTCTGTATTACATTTTAATTTCAGACTTTTAGAGTTAGCTGGGAGCTTGTCCCAGCAACTCATTTCAGTTAGCAGTTTTCAGACCTAGAACTAGCATCAACTACTGAGTTGTTAGTATTGTTTTTTCAGATTCATTATATTTTTAATTATATTTTATATTCAGATATTTTTGGGCTTCTTCCTCATCTCAGATATTTACATACTTTCATTTTTCCTCATAGTTCATATTTTATTAAGATTTGTCTACATATGCCATACCATGGGTTAGCTTGGGGTTATTTGTGACACTGAGCACTGTGTTGTGTCCAGGGGGTAACCTCGGGGCTTGACAAACTTGGTATCAGAGCATCAGGTTAAAGTTTCTTAGGGAGTATGAAAGCCGCGTCCAATATAGTCTTCTTCATGGGTGTAAAGCGTGTCACACTAATGGGGAAGAAGCTATGAGATGTTCGAAGAGGACCCACAGGAATTTCTTGATGACATTCATAATGTGACAGATATTATGGGTGTCACACCAGTCGAGAGTGCATATATAGCTGCCTACCAGTTGAAGGGAGTGGATTATACTTGGTATCAGCAGTGGAAGGAATCTCGCTGTGCTAATACATGTCCAGTGAATTGGAACTACTTCAAGACTGCCTTTTTTGATAGGTTTTTCCCACTTGAACTCAGGGAATCCAAGTTGTAGGAGTTCATAAATTTGATGTTAAATGATATGAGTGTGAAGGAGTACGCGCTCAAGCTTACTAAGCTATCTAAGTATGCTCCGACAATGGTAGATAACTCTAAGGCCCGCATGAGTAAGTTTGTGTTGGGAGTATTTGATGATGTAATGAAGGAGTGCAAGACTTCCATGCTAGTGAAGGAGATTGATATCTCCAGGTTGGTTACTTACGCTCAACAGATCGAGGAGGAAAAGTTCACAGAAATGGGAGGATATAGTAAGAGATCTAGAACATGCGACTTTAGTTACTCTCGGTAGAGGTCAGAGGGTGTTAACCGCTCTCATTTTTTCCAGAAATCTTTAGCTCCATCACCATCTTCTGCTAGTGCCCCAGTGCTTAAGTTTAGACAGGACTGACAAGATAGGGCGCCAGGCTCTAAGTCCCAAGGAAGTGTCACTGTAGGGCACACTCATACAACATCTAAGAAGTTTGGTAAGAACTACCAGGGTGAGTGTATGGTAGGTAGTGGAAATTGTTTTGGGTATTGCAAGTCGGGCCACATAATGAAGGATTGTCCAGCAGTTTCTCAAAAGGGCAAGAATGCTCTTCCATAGAATCAGGCTAGTTCTACAGCAGCTCCAATAAGTCACCCAACTCAACATGGTGCCTTTTCTAATACAGTTTATGGTAAGCACCAAAACAGGCTCTATGCTCTTGAGGCTTGACAGGACCAGGAGGATTCTCCCGATGTGGTCACGAGTACGTTATGAGTTTTTAATACTGATGTTTATGCATTGTTAGATCCTCAAGCTACACTTTCCTTCATGACTCCTTATTATAGCAGTAGACTTCAGTGTCAGTCCAGAAGTCCTACCAGAACCATTTTCAGTCTCTACTCCAACTGGTGACCCAGTTACAGCTAGACGGGTATACAAAAATTGCTTTGTCACAGATTCCCAAAAAATCACCTCAGCTGATCTTGTAGAGTTAGAAATGTTTGATTTTGATATCATTGTAGGCATGGATTAGTTACACTCCTATTATTCCTCAGTTGATTGTAGAGCTAGGATCATTCAGTTCCAGTTCCCAAGCAAACCAGTCATAGAATGGAAGGGTAATACCACAGTGCCTATAGGTAGATTCATATCTTACCTTAAGGCCAGAAAAATGATTTCCAAAGGGTATATCTATCATCTTGTTTGGGTTAAGGATTCAAGCTCCAAGACCCCAACTCCTGAGTTAGTCCCTGTAGTGAATGATTTCCCAAAAGTATTTCAAGATGATCTTTCTAGAGTTTCTCCCAAAAGGGAAATCGACTTCGGAATAGATCTCCTTCTAGATACCCAGCCTATCTCAATTTCTCCTTACAGGATTGCTCTAGCTTAGCTTAAGGAATTGAAAGAGCAGTTGAAAGACCTTCTAGATAAGGTCTTCATCAGACCCAACATCTCTCTATAGAGTGCTCCAGTATTTTTTGTGTGTAAGAAAGATGATTCTCTCAGGATGTGCATCAACTACCGTCAGTTGAACAAGGTCACAATAAATAATAAGTATCCCATTCCCAGGATTGATGACTTGTTTGAACAACTTCAGGGTGCTAGTTTCTTTTCTATGATAGACCTCAGATCAGGCTATCATCAACTTAGAGTCAGAAATTGTGACATTCCAAATACAACCTTCAGAACTCGGTATGGTCATTATGAATTTGTAGTTATGTCATTTGGACTAACGAATGCTCCTACAGCTTTCATGGATTTGATGAGCAGAGTGTTAAAGTAGTACATAAACTTGTTCGTCATTGTCTTCATCGATGATATACTCATATATTCTCGTAGCAAGGAAGAGCATGTGGACCACTTGAGGGTGGTGTTGCAGACTCTCAAGGATCGCTATTTCTTTGCCAAGTTGAGTAAGTGTTAATTCTGGCTGCAGTGAGTTACTTTTCTTGGTCATGTGGTGTCTAGTGAGGGCATTTGAGTTGATTCTCAAAAGATTAAAGCAGTAATGAACTGGCACAGATCCACCTCTCTGACAGACATCAGAAGTCTCTTAGGTTTGGCTTGTTATTACCAGAGGTTCGTTGATGGAGTTTCCTCCAAAGCTTCCCCATTGACCATGTTGACTCAGAAGAAGGTTAAGTTTCAGTGGTCAGATGATTCTGAGAACAATTTCCTAGAGGTTGAAGACCAGGTTGACTAGAGCTCCTGTTCTAACTCTGCTAGAGGGTATGTATTATTTTGTGGTGTATTGTGATGCATCCAGAGTTGGGTTGGGTTGTGTTTTGATTCAATGTGGTAAGGTCATAGCTGATTCATCCAAACAACTTAAGATTCATTAGAAGAATTATCCGTCTCATGACCTTGAGATTACAGCGGTTGTATTTGCCCTAGAGATCTGGAGACACTACTTATATGGTGTTCATGTAGATGTGTTCACATACCATAAGTGCCTTCAGTTTGTGTTCACCCAGAAACAGTTGAATCTTTATCATAGAAGGTGTCTTGAGTTCCTCAAAGATTATGAGATGAATGTGCTCTACCATACAGGTAAGGCCAATGTGCTGGTTTATGCCCTCAGCAGACTGTCCATGGGTAGTGTATCACATGTTGAGGAAGGGAAGAAAGAATTGGTCACGGATGTTCATAAGCTTGCTCGTTTAGGAGTTTTCTTCATGGATAGAATAGATGATGGTATGATAGTCCAAAATGGGTCAGAATCTTCTTTAGTAACTAAAGTGAAAAATAAGTAAGACAGTGATCCCATATCGCTTTAGTTAAAAGGTGCAGTTCATTAGTAAAGGTAGAGGTTTTCTCCCAAGGGGGAGATGGTGTGTTTCCTTACCAGGGTCATTTATGTGTTCCTAATGTGGTTGAGTTGAGACAACAGATCCTTACAGAAGCCCATCGTTCCAGATATTCCATTCATCTCGATGCCACTAAGATGTACCGTGATCTGCGGGAAGTCTATTGGTGGAATGACATAAAGAAGGACATTGCCGATTTTGTGGCTAAGTGTCCCAATTGTCAGCAGGTGAAGTTAGAACATCCAAAACTAGGAGGTGAGACTTAGGATATTAGAATTCCTACTTGGATGTGGGAATTGATCAACATAGACTTTATTACGGGTTTACCCCGTACTCACAGATAATAAGACTCCATTTGGGTAATTATGGATAGGATGACTAAATCAGTCCATTTCATACCAGTTAAGACTAGGGATTCAGCATAGGAGTATGCCAGACTCTACATAAGCGAGATATTCAGGTTGCATGGGGTTCCCTTGTCTATCATCTCTGATAAGGTTCCTCAGTTTACATCTCATTTCTAGAAGTCTTTTCAAAAAGATCTTGGCACTTAGGTAAATCTCAGCACAACATTTCATCCCCAGATATATGGTCAGGCATAGCGTACCATTAAGACCTTAGAGGACATGTTGAGGTCTTGTGTGATTGATTTCAAGGGTATTTGGGATGATCACCTACCTCTCATAGAGTTTGTCTATAATAACAATTTCCACTCCAGTATTCAGATGGCCCCATATGAGGCATTTATAGGCGTAGATGTAGATCACTGGTTGGTTGGTTTGAAGCAGGTAAAGCATCCTTGATTGGGCCGAATTTGGTTCATGAAGCCATGGAGAAGGTTCAGCTTATTAGAGAGAGGTTAAGGGAATGTTAGATTCGCCAAAAGTCCTATGCAGATGTGAGGAAAAGGGACTTAGAGTTTGAGGTCGATGATTGGGTTTTCCTTAAAGTGTCACACATAAAGGGTGTGATGAGATTTGGAAAGAAAGGGAAGCTCAATCCCTGATATGTATGCCCTTACAAGATTCTAAAGAGGATTGGTAATGTGGCATATGAGTTAGAGTTGCCAGCAGAACTAGAAATAGTTCATCCAGTTTTCTATATATCCTTGTTGAAAAAATGTGTTGGTGATCCAGCATTAGTTGTGCCCTTAGAGAGTGTATCTTTGAAGGATAGCTTCACCAATAAGGAGGTTCCAATTGAAATTATTGACTGTCAGGTTCGTAGGTTAAGAAATAAGGAAGTCAGTTCGATGAAAATGTTGTGGAGGAACCAGTCAGTCGAGGGAGCTACTTGGGAAGCAGAAGTAGCCATGATGACCATGTATCCACACCTCTTTCTTTATGACCCAGTTTCATCATGTGGTAATAGTTCTTCTCCTGTCCCTGAGTTTACTATTATGCATGTCAGTATCAGTACCATGTTTTTCTAGCTATTCTAGTTTTTCGCATGCTTTCATGTCCTTAGAATTAGATTTTGTCAGATATCAGCTTATAGTATTCAGTTGGTAGGGATTAAAGCTCTTTCCCTCCAAACTCAACATAGTTAGTCTCTATTCGAGGATGAATGATCCCAAGGGGGGGATATTGTAACACCTCAGAATTTAGACCAGCATTTAAAACCCATAACTCAAAAAAACTTCATCTCCAATCAAGCCTCACGGGCTGACCCACAGGCATCGGTGGTCTGATGGGCTGTGGGGCATCTCGTGGGAAACTGCTAGAGCCCCATCCCAGCCTCTTTAGTCCAAACGGGCAATCACCATAGCCGTCGTGGATGCGATGGGCCATGGGAGCCATCACGTGGACTGTCTAGAGGACCAACCCCAGCCTGATCTATTCTAATACACGAGCCGACAGGATATCGCAGGTCTGATGGGCCATCACAGGTCCGACGCCCATCGAATACACCGTCTGATGGAGGATTTTCTATAATTTTATTTTTATGTTTGGGGTAGTCTTGTCATTTCCCAATTCTTTTAACTCCAATCCTAAGTCGTTTTGGGGATAATTAAAAGGGTTTATATGCTTTTTCCCTCATAACTACTAAACTAAATCGACACTTAGCAAATTATAAAAGAAAATAGTGTTTCCTCTCAAGAACAAGAAGGAGGGCTTTCTTCAAGTTTAGCCCCAAATCCAAAGGTTCAACTGTAGAATATTCTTCCAGGTATGTGGGATTTCAATAGTGGGTTCCTTTCACCCATTGAGTCCCTAGACTCACCTTAGTTACTCAGTTTTCAACTAGTTCTTTAGACCTAGAGTTTCTAGTATCTTATGAAACCATAGCAATTCAGATTCTAATGCTTGTATTATATTCATTGCATGTTTTCTTGGGAACATAAGATAGGTAAATGTACAGAGTTTAGTAACCCTAGCATGTTATAATTCTAGTACTCATAATGTACACTTGTTAATCAAATGATTCAGTCAATTATGCTTCATAATTAGAATGCTATTAGTTTTAGTATTATTATTGCATTCTCAAATGATTATCAGTATTTGAACTATCCAGTATTTCGGTCTACATACATTACTTGTACATTCAGTTGGGAGTAGGCTTAGTACCAAATGAGCAAAGGGATGAAGGTTGTGATGTCATCTTTAGGCCGAGACCTTTAGTAGCAGTCCCTAAGTCCCAGAACTACGGCACCACCGTAGGTATGAAAGGGTTCAGCTATCAGCTTTAGGCTGGTCACCCTTGTCCCTTGTGGACATTAGTTTAGTGGATCCACGTCAGACTTATTGTACCCTTGGCAAGGTATGAACACCCTCCATCAAGGGTTATAGGTTGTCCCCACAGGTAGCTCACCTTGGGGTATGTCGGTAAATAGTAGCTCCCACAGTTAGATTAATCATTTGTATTGACCTTCTATTCAGTTATTCAACTTAGCTAAGCATGTTACAGTAATCATGTTATTTACTTGGTCATTGCATTCAGTTTATATCTCAGTTCATGTTTCAGTATATGCCTATATTTTAGTCTTTATGATATACAACTTTTCATAGATCCTGCATGCTCAGTACATCCAAAGTATTGACGCATACTTTTGTGCTACATCATTTTATGATGTAGGTTTAGGCACTTAGCATCCAGACCGTGCTTAGTACGATTTCCTAGTCCCTACTCAGTAACTTAGTACTGAGTCCTCATTAAATGGGGAAGATAGTTTATGTTTACTCCTTCAGTATTACATTTTATTTTCAGACTTTTAGAGTTAACTGGGGGCTTGTCCCAGCAACTCACTTCAGTTCGAGGCTTTTAGACCTAGAACTAGAATCATCTATTGAGTTATTAGTGTTCTTTTTTAGACTCATTATATTCTTACTCATATTTTATATTCAAACATTTTCAAGCTTCTTCCCCATCTCAAATATTTACATGCTTTCAGTGTTTCGCACAATTCATATATTATCAGGATTTGTCTAGATATGCCAGATGATGGGTTAGGTTAGGGTCACTAGTGACACTTAGCACCGTGTGGCATCCAGTGGGTAGCCTCAGGGCGTGACATGGTTGCACCTAGATGTATAGAATACTTAGAGATTTGAGCCTCTGTCAAAATTTGTTGCCTCAAATCATCTACATTAGGCACACATAAGCGACCTTAGTAATGAAGTACACCACCTTTCCCTTGGGAGAAAACCTTCACTCCTTGATGATTGACTGCACCGTTCAACTGATGTAAGGTTGGATCATTATCTTTCTTCTCCTTCATCTCAACTACCAATGAAGATTTTAACCCATTTTGCATAAGGGCACCTCCTTCTGATGAATCTGTAAGTCAAAATCCCAACCAAGCAAGCCTGAACATCATTTGCCAATTCTTTCTTTTCTTTCTCAACATTCGACACACTACCCATGGATAACCTACTAAGTGTGTCTTCTACTAATTGGCCTTACCCAGATCATAAAGCACACTCATGTCACAGTCTTTGAGAAGATTTAACCACCTTCTCTTGCAAGGATTTAACTCCTTCTGAGTGAACACATATTGGAGGCTCTTATGGTCGGTAAACACATTCATATGGACACCATACAAGTAGTGTCTCTAAATTTTCAAAGCAAAAACCACTGTTTCTAACTCAAGATCATGAGTCTGGTAGTTCTTATCATGAACCTTAAGCTCTCTAGAGGTATATGCAATGACTTTACTATGTTGCATCAAAACACAACCTAAGCCAACTCTAGATGCATCACAATACACTACAAAACCGTCTGAACCCTCTGGCAGAGTCAAAACTAGAGTTGTGGACAATCTAGTTTTCAACTATTGGAAGTTTTTCTCGCACTCATCTGACCATTGGAACTTAAACTTTTTCTGAGTCAGCCTAGTCAATAGGGAAACAATGGATGAAAACCCTTCAATGAACCTTCTATATTAACCATCAAAACCAAAGAAGCTCTTAATGTCTGTCAGGCAAGTGAGTCTAGGCCAATCCTTTACTGCCTCTATCTTTTGTGCATCTACTCGAATGCCCTTCATAGACACCACATGACCTAGAAAAGAACTGACTACCACCAGAACTCACTAAACTCTGCGATAAATGACAACCTTTGAGAGTTTGCACGACAACTCTCAAATGGTTTGCATGATTGATAAACGCTCTAATCGTGCTCTCCAATAAGGAGTTCACGACGATCGCATAGTCAAAACAAAATTTATAATTTCCTATGGGTATTGGAGTCAATGCCAAGGTAACAATGTAGTCGCAATCGAGCAAGTAAATAATAAAAGCAACTTATTGAAGTTCAAATACAAAAAGGGGAAAAAGATATCTAAAGAGGGATTTTTACTACAAGTAAAAGATAAAGAAAAACAAATAAAATATAGGTGATCAATGGTTTTTACCTTGCTCTCACCAAGCAAGGATAACAAGGGAGATATGGGCTTGGGAATTCAAATTCACAAGACTTGCACCCGATTGACACTTAGGTAGTCTTGGCTAAAGGTATGCCTAACTGTCTCTCGACCAATTAAGCATATATCTCGTGTATTTTCTCTTGAACTAACACGAGTAAGCAATAAACCAGCAAAATAACTTGGGGAGGTCATCCTATCTCTAGCTCGGACCCTTAAATAGGAGATTCCACGGTTGGAGCTATCTTTAGCCTCCAATCTAAGTGGATTCCCATGTTCCCACTATAGAATCTTCCCAAATTTAGGGAAATTCTCTCTCGAGCAATAACCCAAATCAGAAAGCTAAGTCAATATTTGCAACCATTGACCATAAATTCAAGCAATGTAAGATTCAAGAGACCTAAATAATCAAACAAGAAACAAATCTAGATTTAGAATCAAATACCCAAACAATTATTATCTCTAATACAAACCAAAAATCTCAAGTCAACAATGCACCAATAATATAGCAATTAAAAACAAGAGTTAAAGACTGGAAACTAAAGATTTTACAATAAATTCCTCCAAATCTTCACTTCTATGGTGTTGGTTGATGAACCTTGCTCCCAAGCTTTCCAAAAATTCCAAAGAATAGCCAAAGATATGTTTCAAGATGGATTGGAAGTGTTTTATGTGAATTGGGGTTTCTCCGGATGTGAAATTCCAAATTTGCCCCCACAACTACTTTCCTTCTTCGCATTCGTGTCCTGTCCACCGCATTCGTGAAGAGTCTCTATCTGGTTGACCTTCATGTTAGCAGGTGGCCCACCACGGTGGTGGAGCTTTGACTCAGCTGGCCTTCGCGTTCGCGGCTTGGACCACACTTTCACGAAGGCAAATATAGTTGACAGCTACTTGCTTCTCTGAATAGCTTCCTTTTGACTTGTTTTCATCCAAATTCTTCCCGAACACTTCTAAAATACAAAAACCTAAAAAATAGAAGTAATTTGTGTCAATTGCACTATTTTTCCATTTATTCTTAGCAAAAGCATAATCTTAAAGGTTAAATAAGTAGGTAGAATACCGACTTATCAAACAACCAAACTTGAACTATTGCTTGTCCTCAAGCAACGTAAAAATTCCAACTCAAGAGGCATACAACACAAGTGCAATTGACAATACCCCCAGCCAAGGAAAAACCCATTTCAATCACCAAACATGACTTCGGTTAGTACTAATGATTAGTCAATCACATGCTAACTTACTCTAGCATTTCCTTCCATTCAAAACACAAATTCATGATGCAAAGGCACAATAAGAACAAGCATGTGACAATAACCCATCCTCGAGATGTGACTCCAACTACTAACTTACCAAAACATGCTCATTTGACTCATTTTCAGAGTTTATCAATGTCACCAACTATCCTAATTCGCATTCCCTCACAAGAACAAAAGTCCTAAAAACACGTTATTTACAAAGACAATCACAAGGCACAAATACAAACACTCGCACTACAAAGAAGTTGAAGTGCACACATGTCAAACCATAGGCTTTCCCTTCATGTAAATCGCCACTAATGTAGGGTAGACAAGCTTGGAATCACAAAGGACTTGTGGGTTATGATATTGGCTAGGGTTAGGTATGGATCTCATTTGGTTAAAGTGACTACACCCCCTAATGCTCTTTGCTCTCATTTCGAACACCTCTCACATTTTTAATTTCATCTTCACCTTATTTCTCCCTAATACATCCCAAGATTCTCCTTTTTAACTCATTATCATTTAACTCCTTATATCACCTTCACTTGGTAGCACCTACTTTTGATTTTCAGTTTGCACATTGGATTGATCTTTTGGAGCAATTTTCAATTTTGAATCAAGGTGCTACCTTGCACTTGAAGTGCACTTCTTTTTCTCCTTATTTGATCACATGCACCCCCAACTAAGGCATTTGCCTATATTATATTTCATTCCCCCCCTCCAAACTTAGGCTTTTAGCCTACATTTCATTTTCAAGCAATTAGAGAGGATGGGTGCCAAAATAGAGGTTTCAAAAAGGTCATGAAGTTGACAAGGTGTCAAAGAATGGTCACGAGATCAAAGGGGTTCACTAGCATTTGATGTCATTGGGAAGTCATTTGGGTGAAGTGGCTATCAAAAAGGGCCTAAGGTCATCTTCCAAGCTCGGTTACACCTAGAATTTTTCCTTGAAACACATTCGGGGCAAGTTCTAGATGACACACATGCACAAGAATTATTAAACTAAACCTCACCACACATGGCATACGAATCATTCAATAAGGATCAATTTTTAACTTCCTAAACAAGAACAAAGATGATCTATTCTACATTATCACCACTAATGAGTTAAGAGTCACAAAAAGATTAAAAGAGTTGTCACAAAATCACTCTTTGCCATTCATTTTTCAATTTTTTTTAGAAGGGTATGCCTATTTCACTTAGCATGAAAGACTACTTCATCAGTGTCAAACAAGTCAATTTGCAACCAAAACCTCAAAAGATGACGATTTGCCCTTAAGAATATCGTCACTCAGTCTATCATTGGGCCAATTCATCTATCTAAATCGGTATAGCTGCAGAAGATGGATCAAAACAAGTATCACACTTTTTGGACACATGTGATTCGCACATGACAAAGTGCTTGTCGCACGTGCAATGCACATGCTAACAGTGAGCATGTGCGAAGCTCATGCAATTTGCACAATGACCTGTGCGACCCACATCTCTCTTAGCAATATCCATCTAGCCTAATGGGTACTCAGACTTCCCCTGTCCCACAACAACCAACATCTCAACTACAAAATAACAAAAGAATCTACAAAGTAAAGAAAACTAAAAATAACTAAACCATCATCTTCTTCCATAACAACACCAAAGCTCGACAGGAGCATAAAACTAAACAAAATAAGCCTGACAAAGGCACAATAATGAGAAGGGTTGGTTTTCATACCTGATTAGTTGCAATTAGCGACTTAATGAAAGAAATTGATGGAATTTATTGTGTGCCAAAAGGAGAGGGAGCACCTTTGTTTTGAGAAGAAAAAGTTTGAAGCCTTCTGAATTTTGAATGTTTTAAACTTTACCCGAACTGCCTGGAAGCTTTACGTTCATGGTGGCCCAGCGTGTTCGCGAAGGATTGAAGTTTAACTATCCTTTGCATTCGCTACTGGTCCACGCATTTGTGAAGGCCTGTCATGACTTGGTGTTCGCATTCGCGGCCAGTCCTCCGTGTTCACGTAGAAGGCTGGTTGAACCAGATTTTCAATTTTTCTTCAGCCAACTGCTCGCGATGTGCATCGCGACGTGCGATGGGCACTTTGTGAGGTGCAAAATGCACTATGTTTTCATATGCCTATGTTTTTTATCAGTCCACTGGTTGCTTGTGCAATGGCATGTGCAACGGGCACTCGTGCAGGTGCAAAAAGCACGTCTTTCAGAGGTATTTTTGGTGCTTCTCAACACTTGTTTCGTCCTCTCATTCCCTTGGGCACTTAAAACACACCAAAAAGAAACAAAAAGTGAAGTAAAACATAAAAACGATGGGTTGCCTCCTATCAAGCATACAATTTAACATTTTAGCGTGATGCCAGTTACCTCACCATCAAGATTTCCACTTGGAAGATTTGAACCTTTGACCCAAATATGAATCGAATCTCCGGTGGCACTCCTGGGGTGAAGGTTTTAGCATGAGAAGGCCATTCTCTTGATTTCCCAATCAACAATTTTCGGCCTTCATGTGAGGAAGGACACTTTGGCTTTTTTCCATGATGAACTCAAAACCAGATAGACCTTCATCCACCCTCCTTCCAAGGTCTTCCAAAAGCTTTATTACTTTGACTCTCGTCCATTGAATCAAACTTAAGGTCAAACAAAGGTTGAAGTGGGATTTTGGCGTCTTCACCTTCAAGCTTGCCTAATTCATAACATCCTCACTTAGAGATGTTATGAAATCATGGCCCACACTTGGTGTAGTTTGTTGCAACACCACCTTCAATTCATGATCCTCCCTTGTGTTTTCCTCTTCTTTTGCCCTTTTGTCAACAAAGCATTGCTTTATGGATTGCACACCCTCCTTTTGGGTTTCTATTGATGCCAAGAGAGTTTGGAGCTTGCCAGATATGCCTTCTTTGCTGGCAACATCATTGTCTCTGTCAAGATCATAATTACCACTAGCAACATTATTAGCACAAGAAGGGGGAGGGGGACGATCATCATTGGGGAAATCGCTCCAATGTTCATCACGACCACCACAGAAATAACAATTGCACCCGTCATAGGAGCGAGAAGGAGAATACCTTCCTCTCTCAGGGCCAATTCTACACCTTCATCTAAGGTGGGGTCTTCCACAATAAACATAATAGTCGGGAATATATATTGGAAAGCAACCATCACTATTTCTAAAATTCAAATAAGCCATGATGCCATCAACACACTAAAACTAAACAAAAAGAAAAACAATTATCCACAAAAATTTAACTAGACTAAGTAAACTCAAATTCTAGACTAACTCAATACGCCAAATTGTTCACCGGCAATGGCGCCATTTTTAATAAATGCTCAAATCGTTCTCTCCAATAAGAAGGTCATGGAGAACGCATAGTCAAAATAAAATTTACAATTCCCAACGGGTTTTGGGATCGAGCCTAAGGGAACAATGTAGTCGTGATCAAGCTAGTAAAGAATAAAAGCAACTTATTGAAGTTCAAATAATAAAAAGGGGAAAAGGATATCTAAAGGGGGGTTTTAACTACAACTAAAAGATAAGAAAAGCAACAAAAAGATAACAATGGAGATATGGGCTTAGGAATTCAAATTTACAAGACTTGCACCCGATTGACACTTAGGTAGTCATGGCTAAAGGTATTCCTAACTATCTCTCAACCAATTAAGCATATATCTCGTGTATTTTCTCTCGAACTAACACAAGTAAGCAATAAACTAGCCAAATAACTTGGGGAGGTCGTCCTATCTCTAGCTCGGACCCTTAAATGGGAGATTCCATGATTGGAGCTATCTCTAGCCTCTAATCTAAGCAGATTCCCAAGTTCCCACTATTGAATCTTCCCAAATTTAGGGAAATTCTCTCTCGAGCAATAACCCAAATCACAAAGCTAAGTCAATGTTTGCAACCATTGACCATAAATTCAAGTAATGTAATATTCAAGAGACCCAAATTATCAAACAAGAAAAAAAATCTAGATTTAGAATCAAATACCCAAACAAGTATTATCTCTAATACAAACCCAAAATCTCAAGTCAACAATACACCAATAATATAGCAATTAAGAATAAGAGTTAAAGATTGGAAACTAAGATTTTACAGTAAATTGCTCCAAATCTTCACTCCTATGGTGTTGGTTGATGAACCTTGCTCCCAAGCTTGCCAAAAATTCCAAAGATTAGCCAAGGATATGTTTCAAGATGGCTTGGAAGTGTTTTATGTGAATTGGGGTTTCTCCGGATGTGCAATTCCAAATTTGCCCCCGCAGCTTCTTTCCTTCTTCGCGTTCGTGTAGTGTCCACTGCATTCGCGAAGAGTCTCTGTATGGTTAACCTTCACATTCATGGGTGGTCCCCCGTGTTCGCAGAGCTTTGACTCAGCTGGCCTTCGTGTTCGCGACTTTGACCCCACGTTCGCAAAGGCAAATACTGTTGACAGCTACTTTGTTCTCCAAATAGCTTCCTTTTGACTTGTTTTCATCTAAATTCTTCCCGAACACTTCTAAAATACAAAAAACTACGAAATAAAAGTAATCCATGTCAATTGCACTATTTTTCCATTTATTCTTATCAAAATCATAAGCTTAAAGGTTAAATAAGTAGGTAGAATACTGAGTTATCAATGATCTTCCTCACTCCATGAGTAGACAAGAATATCATCTATGAAGACAATAATAAACGTGTACAAATACTGCTTGAACACCCTATTCATCAAGTTTGTAAGAGTTGCGGGAGCGATGGTGTGTCAAAAAGACATGACTCTGAATTCATAGTGACCATACCGAGTTCTGAAGGCTGTCTTTGGAATGTCACATTCTCTAACTCTGAATTGATGATAACCAGATATGAGGTTAATTTTTGAGAAGTAGCTAACACCTTAGAGTTGGTTGAATAAGTCATCTATTCTAGGGATGGGATTTGTATTTTTTATCGTGACATTGTTTAATTGATAGTAGTTGATGCACATTCTGAGAGAACTGTCTTTCTTATGCACGAAGAGAACTCGGGAACCCCATGGAGAGATGTTGGGGCTAATAAAACCCTTATCTAGAAGGTCTTTCAACTACTCTTTCAATTCCTTAAGCTCTGCTAGAGCCATTCTGTAAGGAGGAATAGATATGGGATGCGTATCTAGAAGAAGGTCTATTCCAAAGTCGATCTATCGCTCAGGAAGGACTCCAGGCAGATCTTCAAGAAAGACTTCAGGGAACTCAGTCAGTACTCAAACTGACTTGAGAGATGGGATCTTAGACTTAGAATCCATAACGCGAACAATATGGTAGATATACCCCTTAGAGATAATTTTTCTAGCCTTGAGATAAGATATGAAATGACTCTTCGAGGATTGTGGGATACCCTACCGCTTTAAATAGGCTCATTAGGAAACATAAAGCTTACTATCTTAGTTATGCAGTCAACTGAGGCATAACATGCATGTAGCCAATCCATGTCAAGAATAATGCCAAAATCTATCATGGCTAATTCTACTAAGTTTGCTTAGGTGACTCTATGGTGGACTGAGATAGGGAATTTTTTTTGTACCCTCTGAGATGGAACTTACTCACCAACAGGAGTATAGACTAAGAAGAGCTCTAGGAGTTTATCAGGTCTAACTCTAAATTTACAATTAATATAAGAGGTCACATATGACAATGTAGCTCCAAGGTCTAATAATTCATAAATATTAAAAGAGAAGACTTGCAAAATACCAGTTACTACATCTTGGAACTCTCCTGATCTTGTTAAGATGACATGACATAGAGATAGTTCTAATGCTGGCCACCGCCTTTGCTAGAAGTAGTACCCTACTGAGTTGTGTGACCCACTGGGTTGCTGGAGAAGTAGACTGAACTTAGTTACATCTTTGGCCCTGCTTGGTGGAGGGATAATCTTTCAATTGATGGCCAATATGACCACACCCAAAACACCCTTATTCGCCTGTGAGACACTCACCAGGATGATTCCTACAACACTTAGGACATGCTGGAAACATGCATTTACCTGAGATGATACCTTGCGACTCAGATCCTGATGCCCTATTCTTATGATCATGACGAGGTCTAGGGGCTGGAGCACTAGCAGATAAAGGGGCTGGAGCTAAAGACTTTTGCTGAAATTGTGAGAGATTTCCATCGCCCGACCTCTACTAAGAGTAATCATAGTTACCTGTCCTAGCCTTCTTTTTTCCCTCGCTATCTCATTAAGATTCTCTTCCTTCATCTATTTAGGATAAGTCATAACGTGAGAGATGTCCATATCCCTAACTAACATAGTTATCTTGCACTCCATCTTAACTAAGTCAGAGATACCCATAATATACTTTCCCATTCGAGCTCTCGGCTCAGCTACCATGGATGGGGCATACCTAGAGAACTGCATAAACTTCAACCCGTATTCCTAAACAGACATAGATCCCTACATTAAATTCACAAACTCCTCTGCCTTAGCCTCCCTCAACTCCCTTAAGAAGAACCTATCCAGAAAGCTCCAGTAAAAGAATTCTAAGTCACATTAGTTATATTCAACCCCTGTTGTCGTTCCACTAAGTGAACCAAATATGAGCGACATAATTGAGTTGATCGGATGTTAACTCAACACTATCAGTACCGGTCACTTGCATCACCTCAAGAATCTTCTCGATCTCATCATTGAAATTATGTGGATCCTTACTAACCCTTGACCCTAAAAACTATGGCGGATTCATGCAAACAAAATCTCTAACCCAGGCTATAGCTGATCCACCATTTGGGTTCGCAGGAACATGGACCTAATGATTAGTCTGGTTGGTCACATTTTGTGCCAACATCTGGATAGCATTGTGGAACTCAGCATTTATAACATCATAGTTCAGAGTTGGAGAATTTGTGTTAGTATTGGGAGCATTGTGTTTGCGAGGAGGCATGATCTAAAATGCATAACAAACACATTAGAATGGAGAAAGAGAGTTAAACTCTACCTCACGATACTGAATCAAGAAAGAAGTTGAGTTTCCTAAAAATATCTCATAGCCTCTCTCTCTCATAAATGTGGCACACCTCACACCCATGAAAAAGACTCTACTCAATGTGGCTTTCAGACACCCTAGGACACATTAAACATGCTGCTCTAATACAAAGTTTGTCACGCCCTGAGGCTACCCCCTAGATGCAATATGGGACTCTAACACCCCAGAATCCAATCAGCTTTTAAACTTGAGATCTCTAAATTTTTTAAAATTTCCAAGAATCACGAGTCAAGTCTACGAGACATAGATAGAACCATAAGTCATGGAAGTGACTCATGAAACCAGTCCTGCCGACCATCCTGAAGTCTCAAAACCACGAGTTAGTTTCACGATTCGTGGATGGTTCGATGAGTCATGGAACAAATTTTTGGAACTCAGACTGAGGGTAGTATGTTTTCCCATGAACCACGAGTGGGTTTTATGAAGTGTAGATATATATATGGACCGTCCTGTGAACTCATGAAACATGACCTGCAACCTATCTTTTTAGCTCAGAAACCACAACTCGAATCCACAAACTTTGGTTACTTCTACGGCTCGTAGAAAGGACCCATGGAACCTGAAGCCGAGTTTTAAAATCAGTTTTTTTCTAAATTAAGTCCCTAGGCTATTTTTGTAATTACCCATACCTTTAACTCTTAAGTAAGGTATTTTTATGTATTTAGTAGGGTTTCATCCAATATTAGACTATCTCCCCTCCAAATTCTCATTCATCTTCCCAAAAGTGAAAGGGTCTCTCAAGCTTCAAGCTCCAAGTTCCAAGTCTCCATTTCTCTTCATTCTTGATATAGAAAGATTCAATTCAGGTATATGGGTATTCAATAAGGGATTTATTTTACCCTTATGACCAAATCCCTAAGTTTTTACCTTGATTTATCAATTTTTGAATTTAGGGTTCTTACCCAAAATTGGGGAAAAGCTATGAATTCTGTTTTAAAGCATCAATTCATGATTTCTTATTCATTACCCATGTTTTCATTGAAATTCCTTGAATATTTTTAAAAGCCCATATGTTAACGATGAATTCTAGTATGGTTTCATTGAATTGCATGTTTCAAGTAAAATTGGCATGTTTCGATAACATGACCTCCATAATCATGAAATTGTTTGCCTAATTCTTCAAGCAATGATTTTAGATATGAAAGTATGTTTTGAATTTGCTATGCTAAGTTTTAAGACTTATGAATTGATAATTGCATGACCTCAAATATGTCCTTATGCTTTTCAATATGTTTTGGCATTAGATATGTCACAAGTATTATATGAGCTATATGTATGTTTTGGGAGTAGTATTTAGCATCGAGTGATGAGGGTTCTAGACAAACCAAGTCCAAAACTACGTTGCCAACGTAGGTTAAGAGGGTCCTCATCAGTCAAAAGTGTCTCCTCTAGCCCAATGGGTTAATAAAAGTGGTTCCACACCTTGACATATATGGATTCCTATGCCTTGGCAAGGTATGGGGCAGCTTTTCCAACTAGGGTTATATAGTTGGATTCCATGTAGCTCACATGGTCTATTATCAGTAAGGGAAACTCCCCTATGAATGCTTTCATGTTATTAAGTTATATGGTGCTATTTAAAGCTTGACTTCCATTTCATGTCTAATGCTTAAACTATGTTATTTACTTATGATTTCTCTTATTTTGCATGAACTAAGTTTTAAACATGTTTTCAAGAACGTTTTATAATGTTGGTGCATAGAACTACATATTCAATACATCCTATAGTATTGATTCATATCTTTGTGCTGCATCCTTTTATGATGAAGATTCAGGTTCCGATCCTCAGGCATGTGGCTATAGTTCGTAGGTCATTCAGTGATTGTTTGTGAGTCCTCATCTTTCGAGGACCAGTTATGAGTCTTGTTTTGGTTATCGTTCTTTATTAGTTAGAGTTAGATGGGGTCTTCTTCCAGCAACTTCTCATGTAGTATGTAGAGGCTTTTCTGACATAGTCAAATATTCGTGTTTCTTGTTTCAGATTGTGTTCCTCCTAGATATTTATCTATTTTGGAGTTGTTTGCCTATATTGTCATTTGTGCTTCTACTATAATTCATATGTTTGTCTAAGTTATGCTGCGACCAAGTGTTAGCTTGGGATCACTTATGGTCCCATGCCTATTTTACGTCTAGGGGTAGCCTCGAGGCATGACAAACTTGGTATCAGAGCATCATCTTCAAGAGTCCTTTGGTGTCTGAAAGGTGCATCAAGTAGAGTTTCTTTCATGTGTGTGAAGTGCACCACACTTATTAGAGGAAAACTATGAGGTGTCTTAGGAAAAACATCACTTCTTTCATGATCAATATCGTGCAATAGAGTTTAACTCTATTACTCCTCTAATCCAATCTTTATGCATTTCAAATTATGCCTCCTTGCTATGCCATGCCTCATAGAGCCACTAAAAATGCTACTCCTCCAATTCAAGACCCTGAGGTCACAAATGTAGAGTTCATGAATTCCATTCATATGCTAGCTTAGACTATGGCTGCTCAGGCCAATCAGCAGGTACTTGTTCCTGTCCACCCTCAGGGTGGGGCTGTTGTGGCCTGAGTTTGATACTTTATTCTCATAAACCCACTTGATTTTTGGGGTTCTATTGTTGGTGAAGACCTGCAGAATATCATGGATGAGGTGAAGAAGATTTTTGATGTGATGCAAGTTGGTGGTGTTGATGGCTTTTAGCTAGTTTCCTATCAGCTCAAGGATGTCGATCATATTTGGTATACTCAATGGAAGGATGTTAGGGCTAGGGATGTGGTCCCTATGACTTGGTACTACTTTGAGAGGGCTTTTCTTGATCGGTTCTTCCCTAGGGAGTTGAGGGAGGCTAAGGCCGAAGAGTTCATGAATTTGAGGCAAGGCTCTATGTCGAATTAGGAATATGGATTAAAGTTCACTCAGTTTTAGAGGTATGCTCCTTCTATGGTGGATGATCCAAGGGATCGAATGAGAAAGTTCATTCATGGATTGTCAAACTTGGTGAAGAACGAGTGTAGGTCCGCTATGCTTTTGGCTGACATGGATATTTATAGCCTTATGACTCATGCTCATCAAATTGAGGTAGATAAATTGGCAGAAATTGCAAGAGTGAACAAGAGGGACAAATTAGAAAATTCAGGTGTTAGGCATCAGAGCTCCGGAGGCGGACACTGTTCTTCATTTTAGAAGAGGTCATCAAGACCCATGCATTCTTCAGTTAAGTCTCCTACTTAGGCCCCCAGGCCTAGGCATGATTAGTCAGGTAGAGGTTTAGGTTCGCAGTTTTAAGGGAGCGTCGCAAAAAGGTCTTCCTACCTTGTTTGCAGCAAGTGTGGGAAGAATCACCCCGATGAGTGTCTTGTTGGTTCAGGTTGATGCTTTGGGTGTGGGTAGGTTGGACACATGATTAGGGATTGCCCTTCATCTAAGAAGAGATAGGGAGGTAGTAGGACTCAGTCTGCTCTAGAAGCCCCAGGTGGTCGACCGGCCCAGCAAGGCACTGCTTTTAGCTTAGGTGGTGGTCAGCGCCAGAATTGCCTTTATGCTATGTCATCTCACCAAGATCTGGAGAGTTCCCCCGATGTTGTTACTGGTATGTTGAAAGTCTTCTTTCTTGATGTTTATGCTTTATTGGAACCCGGAGAATCCCTATATTTTGTGACCCCTTATGTTGCTTCCAAGTTTGAAATTAGTCCTGAACAGCTCTTAGAACCATTTTGTGTTTCTACTCCTGTTGGTGAGTCAGTTCTAGCAAAAAGAATATACAAAAATTTCCCTATCTCAGTCTTTTATAGAGTCACTTTAGCCGATCTAGTAGAGTTGGAGATGACTGATTTTGATGTTACTCTTGGTATGGATTGGTTGAATGCATGTTATGCCTCGATTGATTGTCGTACCCGAGTGGTCAGTTTCAAGTTACCAAATGAACGTATCCTAGAGGGGCAAGGTAGTCCTCCATCCTCAAAGGTTCGTTTCATATCTTATCTCAAGGCTATGAAGATGAGTTCTAAGGGTTATTTAAATCCTTGTTCGTCCTTGAAAAACTCTATACATTAATGATAATCAAGGAAGACTCTAACATAAGACACTCAGCCTAGACTACAACGACCACATGAATAGCATGTTCTACATTCGAAATGCCATATTTCAACTAAAATCACAAGAATACTAATACAAGACTCCCTAGCCTCAATAATTGACTCTATTCAGTTGGCAACCTCATTCACATTACTCAACAAAGAGATCATATAAGTCACCTATCTATCATCAAAGAAGCGCCCTCACAATAAGAGAGTTACCGATATTCACTCACACCTATGGAAATTATCACAAGAATGGGTGTAAGAATCAAATTTTGCTCATTCTCACAAAGAATTCACATGTCACATAAGATGAACCATAGGCTTTCCTGTAGTGTAGTACTTCACTAATATCAAAATGTCAAAGATCAAGATCAAGTAAGACTTTAAGGATCGTAATGTAGGCTAAGGGACGGGTAGGAATGATTTGGTCAAGAATAGTGACTATCTTCCCTAGGCGCTTTAATACATCACACTTTAAATTGAACTCATCTCTAACTAAAGAATAGTCTATAGGCTCAACGGGGCTAGCTAAGGTTATGCACAGAGGGTAGATAAAGAGGGTATAAAACATGGCTATCAAAGAAATGCCTATATCATCTCCTAAACTCAACATTCTTTATTTTGCTTTGCAAACACACGGGCAAGTTCTAGACACTAAAATTCAACATGGAATAACAAAACCTCACTCACACTTGGCACATGTTCAAATCAATAAGGATACCTATAGAATCTCAACCAAGCAACAACAAGAATTCAACATTAATCCAACATCATACAAGAATCACATAAATGAGCCTAAGTGTCTCAACAATAGTCATTCAATTTTTCAAATTATGTCATAGAATTAAATATCAACTTGAAACAACTAGTAATATTTAACTTCTAACAAAAGCATACCTATTTATTCCTAATGATAAAAAATTTACTTTACTCCTAAAATCAAGAAGGATACTGGGTTCAAAGGGCTCCCCCTCGAAAAAGAATTAAAAGGAAAAACCGAGGGTGGGTGAAGTGTGCTTCTAATAAATAGACAATAAATAAATAAAATAAACAAAGATAAAATGTCACGCCCCGAGGTTACCCCCTAGATGTAACACGGGATGTGGGATCACAAGTGCGCCAAGCTAACCCTTGGTCATTTCATTCTCAAGCATAACAAAGATAAGCGGAAGCATAATAGATAAAGTCAGAATAACATAAATGGATAATCAAGTCAAATAAAAATACAAGATCCATGAGAAGACTCGAATACTGTTTATGTCTTAAAGCCTCTACTCATAACATAAAGAGTTGCTAGGGCAAGACCCTAGCTACTCAAAGTACGGGAATAAGAAGCTACACGCTAAGAGCATAACTAGTCCATGACCTAAGAGGACTCACCGATAGCTGATAGGATGAGGCCTGAAAGCTCTAGCCACGAACCTAAGAAGGAACACCTGAATCTGCATCATCAAAGGATGTAGCGCAAGATATGCATCAGTACTATGGAATGTACCGAATATGTGAGAAATGCATAATCATGAAAAAAACATACTAAGTGTACTTTGATAACTGAAATCATGCTTAGAAGTAGAAGTAGATGCAAAGGACCCTATGATGTATCATAAGTTGAAACATGATCATAAATGAAGCTTTTGAAATCTGAATAATAGTCAATTACATTTTTAAAGCATAAACTGTTTATGTGGGAGGTTCTCTAACCAGCATATACCATGTGAGCTACATGAAATCCGATGTATACGCCCCATCGAAAGGACCCAATATACCTTGCCAGGGTATAAAGGCATGACTGTGGCATGATCACTAAATCTATTACCCTACTGAGGGGACTTTGAACCTACGGGGGAACGTACTTCTGGGACTAAGGGTACTCCCACCCTGTCAAACTCGGTGCTAATACTACTCCCAAATTGTATACATATAGTTCATAACTTCATGAAGGTATAATCGAATACCAAATCTCTTTTTGAAAAGCATGAGGACACTTTGGGTACCATGCAATTCTCATATCATAAGTTCTTGAAGTAAAGCTTAGCCATAATTCAAATCACACTTTTCTTTCTAAATTCATACTTGAAGAATTAGGCATGCAATTTCATAAAATTCATAAAGTCATGATATCTAATCATGCCCAATTTAACTTTAAAACATGCAATTCAATGGAATCATGCTAGAAATTAACTTTAATGCTTGGACCTTTAAATATAATAAAGGAATCATGATCAAATAATAAATAAGTAATAAGAAACCATGAATTTAAGCATAGAAACTTATTTGATAGGTTTTCCCCAATTTAGATCAAAACCCTAGATTCATAAGTTCATAATTTCAAATAAGAATTTGGGGTTTTGGGAACAAGGGTGAGAGGAACCCATTGTTGAATACCCACATACGTCGATTGAAGATAACCCACTTGAATTGGAAAGCCTTAGGAGGCTTGAACTTGGAGCTTGAGACTTGAAGCTTAGAGGAGAATTTTCCTTTTTTGGGAGAAGAGAGAAGTAATGAGAAGCAACTTAGGCTAATGAGGGTGAAAACCCTTCTTCAAATAGTCAAAATGACATCATCTAAGAGTTAAAAGAGTGTGTAAAGACTAAAATACCCCTGGGACTTAATTAAGAAAAAGCTGAAAAATGTTGACTTCAGGGACCACGAGTTGGTCGACGGTCCATCATCCAAAAGGACGGACTGTCAACCTGATCCATAGTTTCACACTGGCATTTACTGGAGCTACTGGAATTGCATTCCATGGGTCACACTACGTTCTGTACTTCCAAATGATGGACCATCTTGTAAACTCGTGGTTTTCCAGACACATAGAAAGGGCTACTGGAATTTCATTCCATGAGTCACACTGCGGTCCGTACTTCCAAATGACGGACTGTCTTGTTGACTGTTGGTTTGCCTTAGGAAAGTTTTGAACCTCAGAACTTAGAGACTACGGACTGAATGATAGATCGTCGTCTGAAAGGATGGACCGTCCTTTGACTCGTCCTTTCTGGGACTGCTTAAAGGGGATACTGGAACCTGGACGATGGGTGGAAGGACGTACCATGGTTTCAAACCAAGAACCGTCGTCTGACTCGTCGTCTCTGGGTACTTGAGAATTTTTTGAGATTTTAACTTAGATAGTTGATTTGATTTACGAGGTGTTACAATATCTCCCCCTTGGAATCATTCATCCTGGAATGAATACTAAGTAGGGGAAAATGGAAGGAAAACAGCCCAACCAAATACAAAAACATAAACACCAAGGAGAAACATGAAAACTGAACTTTTAAACTTTGAAAACATGCTAAACTAACTTTGGAAACATGCATACATGCTAGAAATATGAGAGAGATTGACGAAATAGAATCGGAGGAACATACTAAGGAGGAAACTATTACCTTAAACTGGAGCGGAAACAGAATGGAAGATATGGGGATATTTGGCCTTCATGTCCTCTTTCGCTTCCCAAGTAGCTCCTCAACAAGCTGATTCCTCCAAAGTACTTTCACCGAAGTGACTTCCTTATTTCTCAACCTCCGAATCTGACGATCAAGGATCTCCACAGGAACCTCCTCATAAGTGATACCATCCTTCACACCTACATCCTCTAAGGGAACAATCAAGGTCAGATCACCCACAAACTTCTTCAACAAGGAAACATGGAAAATTGGATGAACCGCATCTAACTCTGATGGTAAGTCTAACTTTTAAGCAACCTTCCCAATTCTCCTCAGAACCTGATAAGGACCTAAAAATCGGGGACTAAGCTTCTCTTTTTGCCAAATATCATCACACCCTTCATGGGTTATACTTTCACAAAAACCCAATCATTCTCCTCGAACTCTAACTCCCTCCTCCTCACATCAGCATAGGACTACTGTCGACTCTGAGCGGTCTTCAAACTTTCTCAAATCAGCTTCACCTTCTCCATAGTCTCATGAACCAAATCTGGGCCAATCAAGGCTGCCTCACCAACCTCGAACCAACCAATAAGAGATCTATACCTCCGACCATAAAGGGCCTCATAAGGAGCCATCTGAATGCTAGAGTGGAAGTTGTTGTTGTAGGCAAACTCGATAAGAGGTATGTGATCATTCCAGTCAAATCAATCACAGAAGCCCTCAACATATCCTCCAAAGTCTAAATAGTACGTTCTGCCTGGCCATCTATCTGTGGGTGAAAAGTTGTGCTAAGCTTCACCTGAGTACCAAGACCTCTCTGAAATGACTTCCAAAACTGAGAAGTAAACTGAGTACCTCTATCTAAAATAATGGACAAAGGAACACCATGCAACCCTACTATCTCCTGGATGTAGAGTCAGGCATAGTCATCCGCTGAATCCATAGTCTTAACAGCCAAGAAATGGGATGATTTAGTCATTCGGTCGACAATTACCCAAATCAAATCATGTTGCCTTCGAGTACGAGGCAAACCTGTAATGAAGTCCATATTGATCGCCTCCCACTTCCAAGTAGGAAGGTCAATATCCTGAATCATGCCACCCAGTGGTTGATGTTCTACCTTTACCTACTAACAGTTGGGACACTTAGCCACAAACTCGGCTATGTCCATCTTCATACAATTCCACCAATAGACTTCCTGTAGATCACGGTACATCTTGGTGGCACCCGGATAAATGGAATACCTTGAACTGTGAGCCTCAGAACAAATTTGATATGACAAATCATCCACATCTGGCTCACATAGACGACCCTGATAATGAAGCACTCTATCTCCCCCTTGGGAGAAAGCCTCAACCCGCTGCTGAACTGCACCCTAAAGCTGAAGCAAGATCGGATCACTGTCTTGTTTTGCCTTCACCTCAGCCACCAAGGAAGGCTCGGAACCATTCTAAACAATAACACCACCCTCGGTAGAGTCCATAAGTCAAACTCCTAATCGGGAAAGTCGATGAATATCTTTTACCAATTCTTTCTTCCCATCTTCAATCAAAGCCACACTACCCATGGACAATCTACTCAAAGCATCTGCCACAACATTGGCTTTACTATGTTGGTAAAGCACACTTATATCATAATCTTTAAGAAGTTCAAGCTACCTTCTTTGTCGCAAATTCAACTCCTTCTGAGTAAACACATATTGGAGACTCCTTTGATCGGTGAACACACCCACATGAATGCCATACAAGTAATGTCTCCAAATCTTCAAAACAAAGACCACGGCTTCCAGCTCAAGATCATGAGTAGGGTAGTTCTTCTCGTGAGTCTTAAGTTGCGTAGAAGCATAAGCAATCATCTTACCTCATTGCATCAACACACAACCCAACCCAACTCTGGAAGAATCACAATAAACCATAAAGTCAGCCAAACCCTCGTGTAAGGTCAATACTGGAGCGGTGGTCAATCTAGTCTTCAAGTCCTGAAAACTCTTCTCATATGAATCAGACCACTGGAACTTTACCTTTTTCTAAGTCAATCGACTCAAAAGCAAAGAAATGGAAGAGAACCCCTCTACGAACCTCCTGTAATAACCAGCCAAACCCAAGAAATTATGAATATCTGAAGGGGAAGTAGGTCTAGGCCAGTTCTTCACTACCTCGATCTTTTGAGAATCCACACGAATACCATCACCCATCACAATGTGACCTAGAAAATCTATAGACTGCATCCAGAACTCACACTTTCTAAACTTAGCAAACAACTGACGATCCTTGAGAGTCTGCAATATAACCCTCAAGTGACCTGCATGCTCCTCCTCACTCTGAGAATAAATTAGGATATCATCAATGAACACAATCACAAATAAGTCCAGATACTGCTTGAACACATGGTTCATCAAATCCATAAAAAGCTACAGGATCATTGGTTAGTCTAAAAGACATAACAATAAACTCATAATGACCATACCGAGTCCTGAAGGCTGTCTTCTGAATATCACACTCCCGAACCCAAAGTTGATGATACTCGGATCTAAGATCAATCTTAGAGAAACAACTAGCACCCTGAAGCTGATCGAACAAGTCATCAATCCTAGGAAGGGATACTTATTCTTGATTGTGACCTTGTTCAATTGCTGGTAATCAATACACATTCTAAGAGAACCATCTTTCTTATAAACAAACAAAGTGGGAGCACCCCAAGGAAATACACTAGGCCTAATAAAACCCTTATCAAGAAGATCTTTCAACTAATCCTTCAGTTCTTTAAGTTTTGCTAGGGCCATTCTATAGGGAGGGATAGAGATAGGATGCATATCTGGAATGAGGTCTATCCAAAAGTTGATTTCCCACTCAGGAGGGAATCTGGGCAAATCCTCAGTAAACACCTCAGGAAACTCACTCACAACAGGAACTGACTGAAAGGGAGGGGTCTCGAACTCCATGTCTATAACCCGAACAATATGATACACATAACATTTAGATATTATCTTCCTAGCCTTAAGATAAGATATGAAATGACCTTTTGAGGACGGGGGACTACCTTGCCATTCTAAGATGGGTTCATTAGGAAACTTGAAACTGACAACCCGAGTACGGCAATCAATAGACGTATAACATGCATACAACCAATCCATACCAAGAATTACATAAAAATCAGTCATCTCCAACTCTACTAAATCCGCTGAAGTGACTCTATGAATGACTGAGATAGGGCAATTTTGATAGATTCTTTCTTCTATGACTGACTCACCAATAGGAGTAGAAACATGAAAGGGTTCTAAAACCAATTTAGAACAAACTTCAAATTTGTATGCTACATAAGGAGTCACAAAAGATATGGAAGCACCAGGATCCAACAAAACATACACATAAAAAGAGAAAACTTCAACATACCTGTAACCACATCATGTGAACTCTTCTAGTCCTGACGAGAGGACATGGCATAAAGGCGGTTATGGTGCTGACCACCAAGACTAGAAGATGTGCCCTGTTGGGCTGGTTGACCTCCTGAAGCTGCTGTGGTAGACTGATTCATACCTCTCTATCCCTTCTTAGCTTAAGGGAAATCCCGAATCCTGTGGTCAACCTGACCACATCTAAAGCAACCCTCTCTACCAGCTACACACTCACTGGGATGATTCATCCAAACTTGCCACAAGCAGGGTAAGTAGGCCCCTTGGCAACACTCCCCTGAGAAATAGAACCAACTCCTCTACCAGTCTGACCATGATGAGGCCTGGGGGCCTGAGTAGGAGTACTAGCTGAAGTGTGAACGGGGCCTGATGACTTCTTTTGAAATGAGGAACAATGTCCGCCTCTGGACCTCTGATGACTGAAACCTGAACCCTCAGATCTAGCCCTCTTGTTCTCCTTAGCCATCTCCCTAAGTCTGTCTCCCTCGATCAGGTAAGCATGACTCATGAGCCTGGACATAGTCATATCACCCAACATCATAGCAGATCTACACTCCTTTTTAACCAAATCTAAAACCCCATAGATAAACTTGCTCATCTGATTATGTGGGTCCGCTACTATGGAGGGGGCATACCTAGATAATTGCATGAACTTCAAACTATACTCCTGAACAGTCATAGATCCCTGTCTTAAGTTCAAAAACTCCTCAACCATAGCTTGCCTCAACTCTCGTGGAAAGAACCTATCAATGAAGACCCTCTCAAAACACTCCTAAGTCGTGGGGATCACATCCCTTACTCTAGCCTCCTTCCATTAAGTGAAACAAATATGATCTACATCCTTGAGTTGATAGGATGCGAGCTCTACACAATCAACACCAACCAATTGCATGACATCAAATATCTTCCTCACATCATCCACGAATCTAAGTGGGTCCTCATTCACCTTCAAACCCCAGAACTCTGGTGGGTTCATACGGATAAAATTTCGAACTTGAGCTTCCACCCCACCGTAAGGGTGAACAGGAGTAGGAGCCTACTGATTGGCTTGGGCAACCATAGTCTGATCCAATAGGTGGATAGAATTCTGAAACTCCTCATTAGTGACCTCGGGAGTCATAATTGGAGGTACAACATTCCTAGCGCCCTGGGGAGGCATAGCACGTCGTGGAGGCATAATCTAAAATGTTCAAGGCAAAGATTAGAGGAAAATTAGAGTTAAGATCTATCGCATGACATGATCATGAAAGAAGTGAAGTTTTCTATGACATCTCATAGCTCCCCTCTCATATATGTGACGCGCTTCACACAGATGAAAGAGACTCTACTCGATGCAGCTTTAAGATATCCTAGGACTATTGAACCTAAGGCTCTGATACCAGGTTTGTCACGCCTCGAGGTTACCCCCTAGATGTAACACGGGACCTGGGACCACAAATGCCCCAAGCTAACCCTTGGTCATAGCATTCTCAAGCGTAACAAACATAAGTGGAAGCATAATAGATAAAGTCAGAATAACATAAATGGATAATTAAGTCAAATAGAAATACAAGACCCATAAGAAGACTTGAATACTGTCTATGTTTGAAAGCCTCTACTCATAACATAAAGAGTTGCTAGGACAAGACCCTAGATAACTCAAAGTATAGGAGTAAGAAGCTACACACTAAGAGCATAACTAGTCCTCGACCTAAGAGGAATCATCACTAGCTGATAAGATGTGGCCTGAAAGCTCTAGCCATGAACCTGAGAAGGAACACTTGAATTTGCATCATCAAAGGATGCAGTGCAAGATATGCGTCAGTACTATGGAATATACCAAATATGTGATAAATGCATAATCATGAAGAAAACATACTAAGTGTACTTTGATAACTTAAATCATGCTTTAAAAGTAGAAGCAGATGCAAAGGACCCTATGATGTATCATAAGTTGAAACTTGATCAAAAATGAAGCTTTTGAAATCTGAATAAGAGTCAATTACATTTTTAAAGCATAAACTATTTATGTGGGAGGTTCTCTAACCGACATTGACCATGTGAGCTACATGAAATCCGATGTATACGCCCCATCAAAAGGACCCAATATACCTTGGTAAGGTATAAAGGCATGATTGTGGCATGATCACTAAATCGATTTCCCAACTAAGGGGACTTAGAACCTACGGGGGCACGTAGTTCTGGGAATAAGGGTACTCCCACCCTGTCCAACTTGGTGCTAATACTACTCCTAAATTGTATACATATAGTTCATAACTTTATAAAGGTATAATCGAATACCAAATATCTTTTTGAAAAGCATGAGGACACATTGGGTACCATGCAATTCTCATATCATACGTTCTTGAAGTAAAGCATACATAATTCAAATCATACTTTTCTTTCTAAATTCATACTTGAAGAATTAGGCATGCAATTTCATAAAATTCATAAAGTCATGATATCTAATCATGCCCAATTTTACTTGAAAACATGCATTTCAATGGATTCATGCTAGAAATTAACTTCAATGCTTGGGCCTTTAAATATAATAAAGGAATCATGATCAAATTATAAATAAGTAATAAGAAACCATGAATTTAAGCATCGAAACTGATTTCATAGATTTTTTCCAATTTATATCAAAACCCTAGATTCATAAGTTCATAATTTCAAATAAGAATTTGGGGTTTTGGGCACAAAGGTGAGAGGAACCCATTGTTGAATACCCACATACCTTGACTAAAGATAACCCACTTGAATTGGAAAGACTTAGGAGGCTTGAACTTGGAGCTTGAGACTTGAAGCTTGGAGGAGAATTTTCCTTTTTGAGAGAAGAGTGAAGTAATGAGATGGAACTTAGGATAATGAGAGTGAAAACCCTTCTTGAAATAGTCAAAATGACATCATCTAGGAGTTAAAAGAGTAGGTAAAGACTAAAATACCCCTGGGACTTAATTAAGAAAAAGCTGAAAAATGTTGACTTCAGGGACCACGAGTTGGTCGATGGTCCGTCGTCCAAAAGAACGGACCATCAACCTGATCCCTAGTTTCACATTGGCATTTACTAGAGCTACTAGAATTGCATTCCATGGGTCACACTACGGTCTGTGCTTCCAAACAACGAACCATCTTGTAGACTTGTGGTTTGCCAGACACTTAGAAAGGGTTACTGGAACTTCATTCCACGAGTCACTCTACAATCCGTATATCCAAATGATGGACCATCTTGTTGACTCGTGGTTTGCCTTAGGAATGTTTTGAACCTCAGAACTTCAGGGACTATGGATTGAATAACGGACTGTTATCTAAAAAGATGGACCATCCTTTGACTCGTCATTTCTGGGATAACTTAAAGGGGCTACTGGAACCTGGACGACCGGTGGAACAATGGACCGTGGTTTCAAACCATGAACCGTCATCTGACTCGTCTTCTTTGGGTAATTGAGATTTTTCTGGGATTTTAACTTAGATAGTTAGTTTGATCGAGGTGTTAGATAAAATCTTTTTGTAATTTGTTTCAATTTAATCAGAAGTAAAAACAGACATAACCTTTAGCGCACTTCACCCTAACCAAATCAGAAGATTCCCACCCCACACTTAAAACCATACTTTGCCCCCAAAGTAGAAATTAAAAGTAAAGATAAAAATACTCCTTAAGGCCTCTAGGCCTAGCTAGTAGCATCAAGTTCATCAAAGAAGGACCCCACACTTAGTTTTTTCTATATTTCGTAGCTCAGATCTTAGCTACTTAGATTTCCCTTCAACCTATCGACATAACACAAAAATAACACCAAAGGTGATACTAAAAATAAAGAAAAATAAAAAATAAAAATACTACCCTTACTTGGGTTGCCTCCCAAATAGTGTTTGATTTAACATTGCGATACGACTCAGATCACAACTTTCACTCCCATTCACTCAGTCTCTTCCTCCTACTTAGGACCCATCTTCTCCTTCTCTTATTGCCTCGCGTCTGCTCACACTCGAGGTTTGTGGCCTTTCTTATTCCCACCTTCTCAAAAATTTGTTCAAGTCTTTCAAGTTCAAGCGCATTTGTCAATTTGGGTAGCTCTATGAGAGAGTCAAAAGTGGTAATTAGAGGTAATCTCTTCTCCATCCCACACTCATCCATTTACATAGATGTGATCATGCACAGATCTTTGTAGTGTCAGGGTTTGTTGAGTGTTTTATACACTTTGACAACCACTTCTTCATCATTCAGTCTTATATTGAGCGTGCCCTCCCTAACATCAATCAAAACTCCATCGGTAGCTAATTATAGATGTACCAATATGATTTATACCCCATCATATGCATCATAATCAAGAACAATAAAATTAGTAGGAATAATGAACTTACCAACCTTGATGAGAACATCCTCTATGATTCCTTCGGGGACCACTCTTGTTATATCCGCAAACTGTAGCACAACTAATGCAGGCCTTGGCTTCCCCAACCAAAGAGTATTAAACAATGAAAGGAGTATCAAATTAATGCTTACCCCTAAGTCACTTAAGGCTTGGACAATATCACTTTCACCAATTTAATGGGGAGGGTGAAACTCCCAGGATCCTTGAGCTTTTTAGGCATCTTGCTTGTCACCATAGAACTACAATCTTCAGTAAGTTCCACAGTCTCAATATCCGCCAACCTTGTTTTGTTTGCCACCATATCCTTCAAGTACTTAGACTACATAGGCATTCTCTGCAAAACATCAAACAAAGGAAGGTTAATGTGAAGTTCTCTGAACGTGTCAAAGAACATCTTGAAATAATTATCCTCTTTTGCTTTGATGTGATTTTGATGGAATGGTTGTAGTGGTTTGTCTCTAGTCTGCTCAATCGGCTTTTTATCAGGGTACTCAGACTTCCCCTTTTCGTCAACTTCTTTGTACTCCATCTGTTTAGAAGTGATCAACTATTTTTGAACCTCATGATTTCCCTTTGGGGTGCGTAAGTCAAATCTTTACCACTCCTCAAGGTAATTGCCATCACTTTTTTTGGCTTTTCTGTGTCACTAGGAAAACCCCCTTAGAGCTCTAGGTTCACCGGTGTTATCGGTTTAGGAGAAAATGTTTAATAGAGTCATGTGGATCGGGGCGAAGACATCCATACTCAATCTTCGAGAGGTTATAGTGACATCTTAGGAAAAATTGGACTTTTCTTATTTCTATCTCGTGCGTAATACCCTTGAAAGTTTTTGGAAATCTCACTCATTCTAGTTCACTCTTTCGTAGATGTTTCATACAAGATCTTTAGTTTTTGGTGGAGGAGAGCCTCCTGCCCCTGCACCTCTAACTCCAGCTAGGGTCCAGGGTGGTCGTAGGGGTAGAGGTAGGGGTCGTGGATGCCCCACAGCAGCGGCACCTACTAGAGATGCTAGAGTTGAGATAGAGCCCGAGTTTGACTACAACCCAAAGTTTTCTCTCAGCCCCAGCTCAGTCTTCGAATGTTCGGGGGTTACTACTACAACTATTGGGTATGATAGGGGAAAAACCTTCTAAGGTAGCACATACATCCGCTCAGGGGGCAGCCCTGGGTTTTCAGAGTTTAGGAGCACAGCTTACTACTGCAGCTCCTCGTACCGATGTTATTTCAGTTCCAGCATTCTCCCAGCCTCTCATTCCTCGTCCAGCTATGATAGAGACGGAGCAGAAAGCCTTGAGTAGATTTCTGAGATTGGCACCGCCGAGGTTTTCTTGTACACTGGGTCAGGACCTGCGTGATTTTATTACTACATATGAGAAGATATTGCACCATCTGGGTTTGTAGGAGTCTCACAGAGTCAGTTATACCACCTATCAGCTTGAGGGTCCAGCGAAGTTATGGTGGAGGGCACAAGTTGCTTGCATATATTCTACATCGCCTCCTTTGACCTGGTCTGAGTTCTATGAGGTCTTAATGGCCAAGTTTCTGCCTCAAAATTATTGTGAGTGACGCATAGAGCAGTTTACTTGGCTTATGCATGATTCTATGATTGTATCAGAGTATGAGACTCGTTTTCATTAGCTAGCACTGTTTGGAGCTATGATTATTTCTACCAAGGCAGATAGGATTTGTATGGGGTTTGAGGCTAGAGATTAGGCAGCCAACTAAGATATTGGTTGCCGGTGGTCGGTCATTTTAGGCTATCGCACACTATGCTCGTATTGTGGAGGACTTACAATGACATGATCAGGGGGCCAGAGATAAGAGGCCTCGACATCAGGGGGCTATAGTGGTTCCTGAAATATTGATACAGGTTCAGGCCAGTGGGGCTGAGGTTATCATCCACAGCATCAGGGTCAGTCAAGCCAATTGGTTCAGGCATTGCTTCAGACTACAGGTGGTACTCTATTTTAGCAGGGTTAGAGCAGGCATCAGCATTACAGAGGTCGGTTTTCAAGGGGTACAGCCTCTGGGGAATCAGGTCGTGGTGTTCATACGGGTTCTGCTGGTTCATCCTGACTGAGTAGGTCGTCAGGGGCTTGTTTTACTTCTAGTATGGTTGGTCATTTTTCTATAGATTGCCCTTAGTAGGGTACAATTCAGTCGACCGAGCCTTTATGAACAGTTCAGTCTCTGGCTAGAAAGGGTGGTGGTCAGGCTAGGGGTGGTTCCCCACGTGGCAGAGAAGGTGGTAAGGATGGTGGTCGGGAAGGTGGAAGTCGTCGTCAGTTCTATATGGTACCTGGGAAAATGGAGGCAGAGGCCTCGGATGCTTTGATTACATGTATGATTTTTGTGTGCCATCAGTCTGCTATAACTTTATTTGATCCTGTATCCACTTGTTCATATGTATCTGCCTACTTTCTGCCTTATTTGGGGTTGGCTAGTGAGTCATTATCTGTTCTTGTTTCTGTTTTGACCCAGTACGAGATTCTTTAGTAGTGGATCAGATTGTGAGATCTTGCATGATATTTGTTGGTGATTTGGAGACTTGGGTTCATTTGATGATACTTGATATATTAGATTTTTATGTGATACTAGACATAGACTGGTTATCCCCTCACCATGCGGTTTTGGATTATTATGTCAAAACCGTTATCATAGCCGTGCCGGATGTATCCCTGATTGTGTGGCAGGGTTCTGTCAGCTGCGCACCATCCAAGATCATCTCCTATCTTCGAGCTAGGAAGTTGATTTCCCGTGGGTGTTTAGCTTATCTAGCATATGTCTGAGATGTTAGTGCTGACACTACATCTCCTGAGACCATTTTTGTGGTTAGAGATTCCCTAGACATGTTTCCTACCGACCTGCCAGGCCTCCCACCTGAGAGAGATGTTGATTATTCCATTGAGTTAGAGTTGGGCACCAGGCCCATTTCTATTCCTCCCTACCGTATGACTCCTGCTGAGTTAAGAGTGGTTAAGGAGCAGTTCTAGGATTTGTTAGCTAAGGGGTTCATTAGACCGAGTATGTTTCCTTGGGGTGCTCCCGTTCTTTTCATGAAGAAGAAGGATGGGTAGATGCGGATGTGTATTGATTATCGGGAGCTGAATAAGGTGATAGTGAAGAATAGGTATTTGATGCTCAGATTGATGACTTATTTGTTCAGCTTCAGGGTTCCGCCGTATTTTTGAAGATTTATTTGAGGTTCGGCTACCATCAATTGAGGATTAGGGCAGAGGACATCCCAAAGATAGCATTTAGTATATGTTATGGCCATTATGAGTTCTTGGTGATGTTTTTTGGGTTGACTAATGCCCCCACAACCTTTATGGATTTGATGCACTGGGTGCTTAGCTCGTACTTTGATATGTTCATGATAGTGTTTATTGATGACATTCTGATATACTCGAGGAAAGGGGGTGAGCATGAGCATCACTTGAGGACTGTACTTCAGACTTTGAGAGAACATCGACTTTATGCCAAGTTCTTAAAGTGTGAGTTTTGGCTCGAGTCAGTTGCATTCCTAGGACACGTGGAGTCTAAGGATGGGATTAAGGTTGATCTGGGTAAAAATTTTGCCGTTCGTGATTGGCCGATCCATGGACTACCTTATTAGGATCTTGAAGACATTGCATTACAACTTTGAATTCCATTATCATCCTAGATGCAAGGCTCAAAGGATTATCCAACTAAGTTTTACTGATGATTTGTTGTTATTATGTAGGGGAGACCTTAAGTTAGTGAGTTGTTTACATTCATGTTTTGAGAGGTTCTCACAGGCATCAGGTTTGGTTGCAAATATAGGCAAGAGTAATGTATACTTTGGTGGTGTCAAGCAGCAACTACAAGATCAAATACTACGGAAATTGCAATTTACTAAGGGAGAAATGCCATTCAGATATCTTGGAGTTCCTTTGAGCAAAAAGAGATTATCTTTGGTACAATGCTAACCTCTCATTGACAAGATATTAGGGAGGATTACTAACTGGACTACTAGGTTCTTGTCATATGCTGGAAGGACTCAGCTTATCAAGAGTGTACTGTTCTCCATATAAATCTTCTGGTCTCAGATCTTCTACTTGTCTAAAAGGATTGTTCAGACTATCGAGGCTATTTGCAGGAGGTTCTTGTGGACAGGTTCTGAAGATGCTTCTAGGAAGTCCTTAATTTCTTGGAAAACACTATGTTTCCCCAAAGCTAGTGATGGATTGAATTTTCTGGACATTGGAACCTGGAATAAGGTAGCTATAGGAAAATACTTGAGGAATCTTTATAAGAAGAAGGATAAGCTCTGGGTAGAGTGGATACACATCTATTATGGAAATGAAGGAGTATGGGATACTCAGAATAAACAAGCTTCTTGGATAGTGCAAAGATCTATGAAAGCTAGCAAACACCTTCAGGAGGCAGTCTATGATGAAGCTGCCACAGTGGATATGAATCACTACTCTATTAAATAGATGTATTTGAGGATGAGAGGAAATATGCTAAAGGTGGAATGGAGGAAACTAGTGTGGTCCAATCATGGTGCACCTAAGGGGCTGCTTATTCTGTATATAGCAGTTAATTGAAGATTAGTAACCAAGGCTAGACTAGCAAAGTGGGGTCTTGTTGATGATGTCTCATGTCCCTTTTTCCAGGCAGAGGAGGAAGACATAGACCATCTTTTCTTTGAGTGTACATATGTTGTGAATGTATGGAGCCAGCTACTAAATTTGCAAGGAGTTAGATAAGCTACCATGCGATGGAAAGAAGAGATCCAATGGGCAATGCAATACATGAATGGGAGTGGTAGTACAACCCAAGTTTATTGTATGACCTTAGCTAGTTCTGTATATGCAATACGGTTGGAACGAAATGCAAGAGTTTTCAGAATAAGCATAAAATAGTCCAGGTTCTTATCAGGCAAATCGTTAACAAGGTTCATGGAAGAGGCATACAACATCCCAAACTATAGAGTAGGATGAAAGGACTCAATGTTTATCCTAGGTAGTCTAGTATAGAAAGGATGGGTTGTTAACAACAAGGTATGGGGTTGCCTTATACATACCGGCTGACTTATTTTGTTTTGTCCCATTCACTCGGTAAATAAAATGTTTACTTACCAAAAAAAAATTTTGCTTCTTATGCAATGTACCTCAAAACAAAAATATTATGAAATTAAAGGTTCTAAAAAATTTACTAGCACTGGTATTTATACCAATCGAATAAATACATGACATTTTACGCTCTCATCACTAAATTATATTTAATCAATATATATTTTCATTTTAATTTATAATTTAACATCATTTGTTTAACTTAAACTACATTGAACTATGATTAGTGCTAAAATTTTCTCAATAAAGTTATAACCTTACTTGGGAACTAATCTTTTGTTCAAGTAGACTTCTATTTTTAATATTCATACCTCTATTCCATTTAGAAATGATGAGTTATCTTGAATTTTTTAACATAGTGTGTTTCTTAAATTTGAATGTATAAGAATAATTAAATATTGTCCTAGCATTATTAATTTAATAAAGTCTTAATACCTAAAATCTTTCTGCTTTTTAGAATGGTGTCTTATATTTTTTATGTATTCATTTAAAAAATATTTCATACACTCTGAATTAATATTTTGTCACTATACTTTCAATTTGTATTACTTAAAGTCAATATTTTTCTGATGTCTAAATAAAGTGAAATAACCAAAACTCTAAATAAAGTGAAATAACAAGAAACATCAGGACCCAAACCAAAGGTCCCTCTAGACCAAAGTAAACGTTCTGGAGCTAACAACGCTGACGAAATTCCCATTCGGGGTCGTCTTCTCTGAATGTTGACCAAAGTCAACTTTACCAATCTTCAGAGTTGCAAAATAGGAAAATAGGCTTAAAACACAAATGAATTGCCCAGGAATCGAGCCGTCAATCTCAGCAAGTCATAAATAACCTGTAGCCACTGTGGGAAAGCTCAAAACGCAGAAAAAGCATGAGAAATAAGAAAATTACCTAGAGGATCATTACAATATGAGAATTCATTTTACGCGAAACAAATGTAAGAAAAGGATCAAACTAAAAACCTAATATCGCTAGTTCAAAGATTAGTTCAGGGATAAAAATATCCACACTTTATTTCATTAAAGGTTTAAGATGAAGTCAAGTTACACAAGTATCAAAATCGGAATATGTCACGATCCAACCTACTGGGCAGTATGGGCACCTACTCTATTAACCTAGATAGACGAACCCTTACCACCCGTCCAACAGGAAAAATACAGAAAAACTTAAGTATAACCATCAACATCCATTTTAATACATGAAAACCTTACAATATTTTATTCAGGAAAACTCCTTTATGATGAAATACAATACAACCATTTTACAATGTTAAAACACCCTCCCTAGGACTTAGTCTAAATAGGTACAAGAGCTACTACAGGATTTATGCAGAAAATTTAAAAGAGACACAACTTTCGTCATGGGATCGAAGGACTGAAGCTATTGGAGATCACCATCGTCATGTACCTATGAGACATCACCAACCCTGCAACCAGACTATACCTAAAAAGGTATACTAACAGTAGAATCAGTATAAACACACGTACTGGTAGGTATCATTGATCGACCCGAATCCACTCCTACCATCATATAAGAAAAATAGGGAAATCATGAAAATAACTAATAATTTTTTCTCCTCCAACATCCCCTCCTATACGACCCTGGGGTCAGCAACCATATATTATAATTCCTACCTCAATACTTCCCATTCCTTCCGTTGCCAACTCTCTCATTATCAAGACTTCTGAGTCACACTAACCTTAGACTTCCCAAGTCACCTAACCTTAGACTTCCCAAGTCACCTTACCTTAGACTTCCCAAGTCACCTTAACCTTAATTCAACCACTAAGTCCAACCCCCTCATGCCTATGCATCCAGAACAACCCAGGCACTATAAATCCAGACCCACTACCCTCATGATGATACTCAAAAGTATCTGAACCCCGCTAGGATCCCTAGGATAGTTTCCCAACTTGAAAATCACAACTAATAATGCAACCCTAGACTCTCAGTCATTTCCTAGCTTATAAATCACATGAAATCCACCTTTATGACCCTGACCAATAATCAATGACAAAAATTAAC
Source organism: Jaltomata sinuosa (assembly GCA_003996215.1). NCBI lineage: Eukaryota > Viridiplantae > Streptophyta > Magnoliopsida > Solanales > Solanaceae > Jaltomata > Jaltomata sinuosa. Next base: position 663,967 of record QJPP01000400.1, read on the forward strand.
TTTTTATTTATGATAGCCCAGACCCATCCTATGATCCCCTCTAAACAACACCTAAGTGTTAAACATGCCCCACAGTATACACCAATACTAACTCAGAATTTGATATAACAATAACCCGGCCTCTCAAGGAGAATAAACAAATATCACATTTTAATAACACAACCCGGTCCACTCATAGAACCAATAACAAGTGCGCAATGCAATAAAGTAAACATGTACCAGGCGTGGTACCCGAGCCAACCATTAGTATATTCCATACCAGGTGTGGTACCCAAGCCAACCGTTAGTATATCATGACCCAAACGTTGTACTTGAGCCAACCGTTAGTATATCCCGTACCAGGCGTGGTACCTGAGCCAAAAGTTAGTATACTCATACCAGGCGTGGTACCCAAGCCAACCAAATGTCAACCAATCCGCAATTACAACAATAAACAATCAACTTGTAAGCCAATCAAGCAAAATACACACTTCAATTCACCAGACTGTTAAACAGGACCATTAGACATTATTAAATCATTACCTGAGCAATGCAAACATCATACAATTACTTAAATAAGAGTACATAATCATACAAGGTATACAGGAATCAATAACGATCACCTACCCTTTTTCTCAGACACATAACTTAGTCCTGACTCCCGTCCGAAGATATATCATGTTCACCCTTTATTAGTACATCTTAGTAACTTCATTGATTCCTAACCCTTTCATAGATAGTCACAATGTGGACAACCACTCCTTAACCTTAGTGATTCATCCACTCCCTACCTCTTTCTACTCATGTGCCCGAACCTTATCTAGGAATTCTCCATTTTTATTACCTATTTAGTTACCCAATGTTTTCTGGCTCCCCGAGCCTTTTCGACATTCCAGACCCTGAAATACTATTATTTCACCATACCAAGACAACATGAATAACCAAACAATATATTTCATCTTCCTACTATTCAATCAAATGAATTCCTAGTTCACACATAACCAACATCAAAACCGCTAGACTCCATGCCCGGAGGCCTAATCATGGATTCTCCTTTTCAACTATACAACAAGTACAAATATAAGAAGGTCTATCTACTCAAAGTGAAAACGTAGCCTACCTAGATGCCAAGCAGCTGCAAGGATGCATTTCTAGCTCCATGAAGGCATTCTTGGCTGAATGACGGTCCTGGAATCCATTGTTTCATGTCATTCTAGCCACAATCCCTCCTCCTCATGGCTCCCCAGCCTTGGAGAAGCTTAGAAGGGTTCTTGGAGAAACCCACGTATGTTTCCCAACTGAGGAGGAGAAATCTTTTATTAAAATACCATTCTGAGGCTACTGCCTTCCATCATTCTGCTATAGCGGATGGCCTTCTGCCATAGCAGTTTTACTATAGCGGATAAAATACCACTATCTGAAATTTTCCATCACGTTACCCCACTTAATACCAAAAATATTCTAACTCATTCTCGAAATTTCAAAATGTCATGGTTCCTAAAATAATAACGGATCCAATCTCTACAACAGATACCAATTTATCCATCATTCATCCCCAAATGATCCCAAAATTGAGAAAATGAAAGAAACTAGCCCGGGACCCTTACTGTCCCAAATGACCGCGTAACTTATAAACCTACCCGAATTACCAAACCTTCCCTCAATGAGTCGCACCAATTAAAAGAAACATAATATTATGCTGCTCTGACGATAAATTCCCAAGTCACCCAAAGAAAAGCTATACGTGACCTATCCCGAGTACCCAAGGAATCTGGGGTCTTGGATAATATCGGAGCAAAAGGATTTGAAAATACCTGGGAGAAGCTTTCCTTTAAAAATTGATTTATGTCCACTATAGTGAACATTATACCACCATAGAAATTCTGCTATAGCAGACTGGCGATCGCTATAGCAGTTGACAACAGATTGAAATAGGGAGAAACGAATTTCACCCCTCATTCTCCCCATATTCCTTCCGAAAATACCACATTCTCTCCCGATCACCCTACTACTGACGTCAAATTTTCAGGTAAGAGTCATTTCTACTTGTCCCCTTACTTCCTTGCATGAATTTAGACATGATTTTGATAGAAAAACAAGGGTATTGGGGTATACATTGTAGTGGGTTTTGAACTTGAACTTTAGGTTGAATTTTTGTTGGATTCCCGAAGCATAGATGCTGCCCTTACATTTAGAATGCCTCCAAGGCATTCTGGGCATAAGGATTATGCAACTTTTGGCCAAAAATGGGCCAAAAACGGGTAGGAGATGAAGGGTTATTCTGGAATTAACAGGTGATTTAGACAAAATTTAGGGGTTATATTGCCAAAAATTTGTAGAAAATAGTAATAGAATACTTTAGAAGCGCTGATCTGAACTTGGATTGTTAAAAATGGAGTTTTAGGTCGATGGGTGCCATTGTGTCACCCCTTTAAGCTTTTGGGATGATGAATACCACTGTAGTCGATGGGCTCCGCTATTAAGGTCCCGCTACGGTGGATATTTTTCCATTATGGCGGATGACTATTCGCTATAGCGGAACGTTGCGAACCTGTAGCTCTTAAAGCTGACACTTAGAAAAAATTTCCTTTAAAACTCGTTCCACTTTTTCTTACCTGTCCTAATCCTTCCTTCTTGTTACATTAATGGCTATCACTCTGAACGACTAATGAACAAGTGCAGGAGTATGCTTACCAGAGGTTCCCTGACGATGCTTGTCACGCCCCGAAGTTACCCCCTAGATGTAACACGGGACTTGGGACCACAAGTTCCCCAAGCTAACCCATTGGTCATAGCTTACTCAAGCATAACAATAAATAAGAGCGGAAGCATAATAGGGGAATCCAAAAGTAGGCATAAGCATGAATCATCAAGTCAATTAGGGATACAACGTAAGGAAAGAAACTCGGATATTGTCTATGTCTGAAAGCCTCTACTCATAACATAAAAATTTGCTAGGACAAGACCCTAGAAAACTCAAAATATGGAAATAAGAAATCCATACAAGCTAAACATGACTAGTCCTCTACCTAAGAGGACTCACAACCAGCTGACAGAGAAAGTGGCCTGGGAACTCTAGCCACGAATCTGAGAAGGAACACCTGAATATGCATCATCAAAGGATGCAGCTCAAAATATATGCCAGCACTATGGAATGTACTGAGTATGAGAGCGATGCATGAATCATGATAAAACAGTTTAAAAACATGCTTAAAGTGACTTATTACATAAAGAGAAGGACATGAACAAGTAATAAGATAAGAAGCATAAGTCATGAAGAAGGCTTAAGTTTCAAATATAAGATCATATAATTTCATAGCGTAAAATAAGCATGTGGGAGTTTATCATAACCGATATTAAACCATGTTAAGCTACATGCAGTCCGGTGTCATTGCCCCACACCGAAAAAGGTTGTCCTAACCTGCCAAAGTAAGAACCATTTCATACCAGGATCCTATCATCATAAGCCTCAAAGGGCAACCTACGGTGGCACGTAGTTCTGGGACTAATGGTACTCTCACCCGGTCCAACTCGATGCTAAATACTACTCCCAAAACATATATATACATAAAATGAGCTCACATACATGTGACATATCAAATTCCAAATTTGTTCATAACATATTCATACCCCGTATCGTCATACTACTCATGAATTAGGGTTTAGAAATCGATCATGAGCATTGATGGAATATCGGGTGTCTTGTCTTATATCATACTTCATAACATGGAAAGACTTGCATACTTCATGACTTATAAAATTTGCATGGATCTAGTTTAATTTCATAAAACATATACTTTCATAGAACATAGGAACTAGGCATGCACATGCTTGAAAATCCATAAGGAATATGCTATCAAAAATCCAATTTGCTTAAAACAACTTTGATGCATGTAGAAATTTTCATGGTTAAACTTCAATTCATGAAATAAGAGTCAACATGTAAAAACCCATGTGAAATCATGCAATTTAATAGAAATTTCATAATCCAATCATGAGAAGATCATATTTAGCAAAACCCATAAGAATTTGATAAGAACCCTAATTTGAAGATCATGAAATCAAAGTTTGAATTAGGGGTTTTGGGTACAAGGGTGAAAGGAACCCATTGTTGATTACCCACATACCTTGATTGAAGCTAACCCACCTGAACTGAAAAGACTTAGGAGACTTGAACTTGGAGTTTGAGACTTGGTGCTTGAAACCCTAACTTGAAGCTTGAGAAGATGGAACTTCTTTTCTTCTTTTGAAAGTTGATTGAAAGAATGGGAGAGAACTTAGGTCAAGTGGTAATAAAAACCCTTCTAAATAGGCTTAAAACAACTTAGTATAGGAGTTAAAAGAGTGAGAAATTACAAAAATACCCCTGGACTTAAACTTGGAAAAAGCTGGAAAAAGTCGGCTTCAGAGAACATGGGTTGGTCCACGGTCCGTCATCAAAAAGGATGGACCATCAAAAGGATTTGTGGTTTCAAATGTCACTTATGGGGTCTACTTGAACTCAACACCACGAGTCACTCTACGGTCTGTGTTTCAGGACAGTGGACCATCCTGGGACTCATGGTTCTGACTTTAGAATATGAGGATCCTCTGATCCTCAGGGATTACGAGTGGAAGGACGGGTCGTGGAATAAGTTGACGGTTCGTCAACCTACTCGTGGAATTTAGAGGACTTAGTACCTCTCAGAAGGTGATTCCACGGGGTTACAGGACGGACCGTCATTCCAAATGATGACCCGTCAAGTCACTCGTGGATTTTAGGTAAGAAAAGCTGAATTTTGACAAACCACGGGTCACTCTATGGACCGTGGTTTTGGTCTACGGGTTGTCAACCAACCAGTGGTTTTGAAGATTAAAATTTTAAGCTTCAGTTCAGCAATGACGAGTCGAAGTACGGATCGTGGTTCAGAACCATGGTTCGTCATTCCCATCCGTTATCACTAGCAGCACTGCAGTAAACTACCCATAAATTTTTATTTTTGACTCGAATTAATAAGCGGTCAGTGGCGTTGGAAATAAGACTCAAAAGCCTTTAATTTGGTGGGTACTAGGCCACCTAACTCTTTATATTTTAGGAGAAATGATCGATTGAAGTTGACCCTAGTTTAGTCTTACATGAAAACTTACTTTGGTGAGGTGGTTGCGACTTAACTTGATGATATGAGTTTCTTATGAACATGATTCACATCCAAAGCACTCACCTCACTAGGAAAATGATCATTACACTCATGGAAAAGGTTTAGGTATTAGCTTAGGATTTTTGGGGTGTTACAATATCTCCCCCTTGAGATCATTAATCCTCGAATGAAGACTATGAAAGGGGACTCTAGGGAGAAAATAGCCCAACCAAAAATGAAACATAAAAACTGAAGAATAAACATGAAACTGAACTTCCCAACTTAAAACATGGTTGAATCAACTTTGAAAATATGAATACGTGCTAGGATCATAAGGGGAACTGACAGAATAGATTCGGAGGGACATACTAAGGATGGAGCTACAACCTCAAGCTGAAATCGGATTGGAAGGAAAAAGGGTGAGGGTACTTGGCCTTCATGGATAATTATGCTTCCCAACTAGCTCCTTTAACTAAGTTGTGAAAGCTGAAGTACTATTGTGGTAACCGACTTCCGATTGAAATAAAAACTGAGCTGGTTTCCTGAGACACATATGTATGTTGAAAATCTAAGAACAACCAACATGACAAAAACTGGATATCCAACATGATAACTGGTCTGGGATGAGAGTTAGAGCTTAGCTAAAACTCATAAAGAACAAACGTACTCTAGAAATCGCAGTTAACCAAAAGGGACACCAAACTGAGAAAAGTAGATATATGGGAAAACTATTCTCTTTTAAATACCACTCCTACCATTTGCAACTAACAACCTCAACAGTGTACATAAGGGTACTAAGGTTTGAGTCTAACTACTTGATTCTCCATGTTCAAACCTATCTCAACCTGATCTTTTGCTTTAATAATGTCTTCTAAAGATAGTATTCCCTCTAACCTAGGGTTCCCAACCAAAGGGTCACTAGTTGCGCAAAACAAATGTCCACATATATCCCATCGCAATATTTAATATTATAACTATGGTCACCTTATGGTTTATTAGCATACCCTATTTAAGACTTCTCTCCTCTTTCCTATCATAACTAGGAGTCGTAATTTCAAGAACTTCTATAGAGGAACATACTAAAATTCCTCATCTAACTATTTCGCATGAATAATCCTTACCTCATAATTCACCCACGCCTAGAAGTCAAGGTGGAACAAGTACACTCTCAAGGAAAATGAATCTCCTACATTCCAGCTAGGCTACTACAGGGTCTTCTCCCTTAACACTTATAACAACATAAACCTGAATCATTAAAAGAAAAGAGCAGGAGCAGAAGCGTCACGAATGAAGGATTATAGATTGATCTAGACTTACACTTAGCGTGATCTAGGCATTCAAAGTGAGGCTTGGGGAGTTGAGCACAATAGGCTTGAGTATTTCACATATTGGGAACATAAGGAATGAATGGTGGGGATTGCCACCCCTCGTTATCAAAGGAAAACGTCAAGGTCTTTTAGAGCAAGGAAGTCATAAGCGCAAAGCGTTTCAAGAATCAGGTTAGAGCATATACATAACGTAATATGATTTGATTAGCCATAGAGGCATGTCAGAAGAATGAAATGAAAAAATAGGACTGAGCATACTGAGAGACATGAGTTTACATAGATAGCAAACCCCAAGGCATAAAGCTGGAATTTATAGAATCGCAGGATAAGAGTAGAATCGTTGTCTGAAGCAATCACTTGACAATCTAGAATCTTAACATAAGCGTGAATCTGATATAGGACCATGACGCTGACACACAAGGCATGAAAAAGGTATCATAATGGCAGAATTGTACTTAGGACACTAGGATGGATATAAGCTTCTGCCTCCCCTCTTAACTTAGTTCTAAAACCCACAAGCATCGCTACCTACGCCTCTGAAATCTGACCGATTCTATATTTCACCATCTCCCCCTTAGGTTCATGCTACCCTCCTAAGTCTATAGACCTCTAACCAACCTCTCAAAGGAACTATAATCATTTTACCCTAATAGAACATATACTACTCGAGAATCTAGCATGAATACCCACTTCCTTCTATAGTCTAAGACCCTCCTTCACCTAAAAGTCTAGGCCTCAAACCTCCTATCCCCACTTAGTTCTAGGTCAAGACAACTCACAACCAAACAAGAATAGGGGTCCGGGGACTATGGACGTATACATGAAGGAAATCTAGTGACATACTTGATTCAACTTCTGGAGGAATACTTTGACCCATCTGGCTAGGCAATGAAAGGAATTGGCTTTTGAGATGAACACCACCGTTGCTCCGCTTAGATGAGGAGAAATCCCTGATCCTATGGCCTAACTGACCATACCCAAAACACCTCTCTTTGCCAGCAAGACACTCACCTAGAAGAAACTTATCGCATCTACTACAATGAGGGTACCTCAAGGTCTTCGGAGCCTTTTCAAGACAAGACTGAGAATCAAGTGCAGGTGTGTTAACTGAAGATGGGGTTGGTCTGGATAACCTATGTTGAGAAGATGATTGGTTCCATGTTCCGGTCTTCTTGTTCTTCCTCTTCCTCTTCTTTAGTTTCTCTTTCTCATTCAACTTAGTTGTCATGGCTTGAGCCAACATACAGATGGCTTCATGAAATTCTGCATTTGTAACATCATGATCTGGAGTGATTGGATTAGCACTCCTCATGGGGTTTCTTCGTGGAGACATTATCTGAAATACGTAAGGAACGGATTACAAGGGTAAGTAGAGTCAAACGCTATCGCATGATATTGAACACAAAGAAGTGAAGTCTTTCTTAAAATATCTCATATCCCCCCTCTCATAAATGTGGCGCGCTTCACACCCATGAAAGAGACTCTACTCGATGCAACTTTCAGACACCCTAGGACTCTTGAACCTGAGGCTCTGATACCAAGTTTGTCACTCCCCAAAGTTACCCCCTGGACGTAACACAGGACTTTGGACCATAAGTGCCCCAAGCTAACCCCTTAGTCATAGCATACTCAAGCATAACAATATATAAGTGCGGAAGCGTAATATGGGAATCCAAAAGTAGACATAAGCATGAATCATCAAGTCAAATAGGGATACAACGTAAGGAAAGAAACCTGAATGTTGTCTATGTCTAAAAGCCTATACTCATAACATAAAGAGTTGCTAGGACAAGACCCTAGCTAATTCTAAATATGGAAATAAGAATTCCATACAAGCTAAACATAACTAATCCTCAACCTAAGAGGACTCACCAACAACTGACAGAGAAAGTGGCCTGGGAACTCTAGCCACGAATCTGAGAAGGAACACCCGAATATGCATCATCAAAAGATGCAATGCAAAATATGTGTGAGTACTATGGAATGTACTGAGTATGAGAGCGATGCATGAATCATGATAAAACAGTTTAAAAACATGCTTAAAGTGATTTATTACATAAAGAGAAGGACATGAACAAGTATTAAGATAAGAAGCATAAGTCATGAAGAAGGCTTAAGTTTCAAATATAAGATCATATAATTTCATAGCGTAAAATAAACATGTGGGAGTTTCTCTTAACCGAAATTAAACCATGCTGAGCTACATCGAGTGCGGTGTCATTGCCCCACACCAAAAAAGTTTGTACTAACCTTCCAAAGTTAGAACCATTTCACCTCAGGATCCTTCCATCATAAGCCTTAAAAGGAAACCTACGGTGGCACATAGTTCTGGGACTAAGGGTACTCTCACCTGGTCCAACATGGTGCTAAATACTACTCCCAAAACATATATATATACATAACATGAGCTCACATACATGTGACATATATAATTCCAAACTTGTTCATAACATATTCATACCTTGGATTATCATACTACTCATGAATTAGGGTTTAGAAATTGATTCATGAGCATTGATGGAACATCGTGTGTCTTGTCTTGCATCATACTTAATAACATGGAAAGACTTGCATACTTCATGACTTGTAAAATTTGCATCGCTCTAGTTCAATTTTGTAAAACATATATATTCATAGAACATAGGAACTAGGGATGCACATACTGGAAAATCCCTAAAGAATATGCCATCAAAAATCTAATTTGCTTAAAACAACTTTCATGCATGTAGAAATTTCCATGGTTAAACTTCAATTCATGAAATAAGAGTCAACATTTTAAAACCCATGTGAAATCATGCAATTTAATAGAAATTTCATAATCCAATCATGAGAAGATCATATTTAGAAAAACCCATAAGAATTTGATAAAAATCCTAATTTGAAGATCATGAAATCAAAATTTGAATTAGGGGTTTTGGGCACAAGGATGAAAGGATCCCATTGTTGATTACCCACATACCTTGATTGAAGCTAACCCACTTTAACTAAAAAGACTTAGGAGACTTGAACTTGGAGTTTGAGACTTGGTGGTTGAAACCCTAACTTGAAGCTTGAGAAGATGGAACTTCTTTTATTCTTTTGAAAGTTGATTGAAAGAATGGGAGAGAACTTAGGTCAAGTGGAAATAAAAACCCTTCTAAATAGGCTTAAAACGACATAGTATAGGAGTTAAAAGAGTGAGAAATTACAAAAATACTCCTGGGCTTAAACTTGGAAAAAGTTGGAAAAAGTCGGCTTCAGACACCACGGGTTGGTCCACGGTCTGTCATCCAAAAGGATGGACTGTTAAAAGGATTCATAGTTTCAAATGCCACTTTTGTGGTTTACTGGAACTCATCACCACGAGTCACTCTACGGTCCGTACCGACCATCCTGTGACTCATGGTTCTGACTTTAGAATATGAGGATCCTCTGATCCTCAGGGATTACGGCTGGAAGGATGGGTCATCGAATAGGTTGACGCGTCTTCAACCCACTCGTTAAATTTAGAGGACTTGGTACCTCTCAGAAGGTGATTCTACGGGTTACAGGATGGACCATCATTCCAAACGATGACCCGTCAAGTCACTCGTGGATTTTAGAGAAGAAAAGTTGAATTTTGACAAACCACGGTTCACTCTATGGACCATGGTTTTGGTCTATCAGTCGTGAACCAACCAGTGGTTTTAAAGATGAAAATTTTAAGCTTTAGTTCAGCAAAGACGAGTTGAAGTACAGACCGTGGTTCAGAACAACGGTTCGTCATTCCCATCCGTCATCACTGGCAGCACTGCAGTAAACTGCCCATAAATTTTTATTCCGGACTTGAATTAATGCACAGTTAGTCTTGTTGGAAAGAATACTCAAAAACCTTTAATTTGGTGGGTACTAGGACACCTAACTCTTTATATTTTAGGAGAAATGATAGATTGAAGTTTACCCTAGTTTAGTCTTAGACGAAAACTTACTTTGGTGAGGTGCTTGGGACTTAACTTGATGATATGAGTTTCTTATGAACATGATTCGCATCCAAATCACTCACCACACTAGGAAAATGATCATTACACTCATGGAAAAGGTTTGGGTATTAGCTTAGAATTTTTGGGTGTTACAATACTAGTCGAGAGTGGTTCATGGACATCCTCCGGGTGGGTTTTGCTATGAGAGAGGGTGCAAACTGATAGGTGTGAACGAAAAGGCAGCCGCCTTCCATCATGGAGTTCGAGAGTTCAACTTGATTTATTGCTAGTGTCTCCCCCTCCTGCACAGACAGGCTGGGTATGGGAGTTCTATGCCATCCTTCCTACAGTTCATTAGGATGAGCCCAACCCCATCATTCGCATCCGAGGAGTGGACGTCCCTGTGGACGCTCAGACTATCAATGAGATATTAGGAGTGCCTCATGTTTCGAATTCTGCCTATGAGGCCAAGGCTAGAATTTGGGATATAATATGGTTTAGAGACACCTTGGTAGATGCCGAGTTCATAAATCAGGTCTACTGGGCCAGTCCCGAGGGCATCACTTGTACTTACTTCTCTGCTGATGCTAGGATTTGGTTAAACTTGGTAATCCAAAGAATCTTCTCATTGGGCAACAAGACTGATGTGACTTATGTCTGGCCCCTGGTGATTGCTTGTGTTATGCAAGGGATCATCATGACTGTGGGGGAACAAATCATCTCCGAGTGGAAGGAATTCTATCAAGGTCATAGGAAGGGCCCCTATCTTTCGGGCATGGTGTATGAATTGTGCAGGCAGTTTGGAGTGCCAGAGGACCATACTGACTTGGAGGTGGCTATGGACGACCCCTTGTACCCTCTCCGAGTGAAGGTAGTCTCTATGAATAAGAAAAAGGTGGACGAAGAAGGAAGTAGTCAGCCGGTCAAGGATGTCGACGATGATGATGATAACACTCCTTACTTTCCCAGCCTCAGCCCCCAATCACTAGCACCCAGCTAGAGGAGACCTTGGCCGCTATCCGAAGGTTCACGGAGGGCACCGCCGGTATAGGTACAGCCCCACCCTTTTTTTCTCAAGAGTTTGCAGCACTGCGCACGGAGTTAGAGGAGGAGAAGAAGAAAAGGCGCTCTCGAGACTGCATGCTTTCCCGGATGTGGAAGACCATCAAGGTCATGATCTATTGTGCCGCCCTGGGTCAGGAGATGCCCACACTCAAGCCTAAGGACAGACAGGAGTTTCCCTTCCTGAGCTATGATGAGGCTTAGGACCTCCCCTCCCCCTTTAACATACACTTTACTGCTTTCTGGGTTTCTCCCCCGTTTGGGGCTTGTTTTAGACAATATTTCCCTTCCCTTTTCCCCTCCATTTTAGCAAGTGGATGCTAGTTCAGACACTATTTCCCCTTTTTATACAATACTAGATTAGTTCTTTAGCTAATTTCCTTGTTTTTCCCTGTAATTCATAGCTTACTATTGGACTTTGAAGCCCCGGGATCGAATGAAAAACATGGGAAAATAGGGTAGGTGTTTTGCCCCGTGTCCCTCTGCTATGGTGGTTTCCACTCCGCTACAGTGGAACCTCTATAGAAGAGAAAACACCACTACAGCGAGATCACCGTAGTGATGTCGTCCTCTATGGCAGTCCCAATGGTAACAGTCCAAAAACTAGACTTTTCAGCAAAGTGTACTCGTTCCCCTTCCCGGTTAGCATTGTCTAGTCCTGTCGATCCCTCCATGGTCTTAGACTACCCCTAAGACCATTCCTGGCAATGCAGATATCAACACTAAGCATCAGAAAATCACCAATCACGGAGATTTACAAAGGACAATCATTCCCAACAAAACCTTCCCGCTATTACACACGAATAACTCCCTCGTTCCCATGGTTCCCAACCATGTCCTGACCGTCCTGAAATCGAAGTTTCCCCATAGTCACAATTTCCATCCCCTTATCATCTTAATCAATGATAAGTCCTCTTTAAAACGTGATACAAAATTTTCAATCAATACATTTAGTAGTTATGCACAGACCCAAGACACACTAAATTCAACCTATGACCCTCTGCATACTAAACATTCATATCAAGGTAACCAAGTACATGCAATTCAAGTAGGTTCTACAAACACAGTAATATACAACATTTCCACTTCAGGCATACAAAAAAATCAAGTCACATAAATTTACCTTCTATTCATATTCATGGGTGACCATCAGCCGGTTATCCATGTTTCACCATAGCCTCTCAGGCCAGATACCATTCAGAACATTCCCGATCACAACCTCTCTTGCTTGTCTTATTGCAACCGGAGTATAATGACCTCCTTCACTTTGGTAAGATACCAGTTGGGATTGAGAGAACCCAATTGGACTCAACCCATACAAGTAAGTAAACAAACTACATGAAAGAATGAAAAAAGGGAGATGTTTTCTAGAATGCTTCATAGTTTCCCAAAGATTAGATATATACGTCAACACACCATTCTGTAGGACTCTATTTGATATTTTGCTCTTGTACTGGGAGACTGGTAACCTAGGCTCTCATACCATCTATCACGACTCAACCTACCGGGCCATGCGGGCGCCTACTCTATGCACCTATATAGACGAACCCTTATCACCCGTCCAATAGGAAAAATACGAAAAAACTCAAGTATAACCATCAACCTCCATTTCTAATACATAAAAACCTTACAACCTTTTATTCAGGAAAACTCAATTATGAAGAAATACAATAAACCATCTTACAACTTTAAAACATCATCCCTAGGACCTAGTCTAAACAGGTACCAGAGCTAGTACAGGAATTAGGCAAAAGATGTAAGAGAGACACAACTTCCGTCATGGGATTGAAGGACAGAAGGTGCTAGAGATCACCATCGTCATGTACCTATGAGACATCAGCAACCCTGCAACAAGACTATACCCAAAAAGGTATAGCAAGAGTAAAATCAGTACAAATACACGTATTGGTAGGCATCATCGGTCGACCCGAATCCACTCCTACCATCATATTACTAAAATAGGGAAATCATGAAAATAACCAATAAATTTTTCTCCTTCAACATCCCCACCTATACAAACCTGGGGTCAGCAACCATATACTATAATTTGTACCTAAATCCTTCCCATTCCTTCCGCTGCAAACTCTCTCATTCTCAGGACATTCAATTCACACTAACCTTAGATTCCCAAGTCACCTTAGTATTAATTCAACCACTAAGTCCAACCCTCCCATGACTATGGATCCAGAACAACCCAGTCACTGTTAATCCAGACCCACTACCCTTATGATGCTACTAAAAAGTATCTGAACCCCGCTAGGATCCCTAGAGCCGGTTCCCAACCTGAAAATCACAACTAATAATGCAACCCTAGAATCTCAGTCATTTCCAAGCTTATCAATCACATGGAATCTACCCTTATGACCCTGACTAACAATCAATGACAACTATTAACCTTTCCTTTTATTATAGAATGTACCCACCCTGGGATCCCCTTTAAAAAACACCTAAGTGTTAAACATGCACCCCCGTCTACACCAAGACCAACTCAGAATCAGATATAACAATACCCTGGCCTCTCAAGGACCATATGCAAATATCACATTTCAATAACACAACCCGGTCCACTCATGGAACCAACAACAAGTGCACAATTCAATAAAGTAAACCCATACCAGGCATGGTACTCCAGCCAAACATTAGTATATCTCATACCAGGTGTGGTACCAGAGCCAACCATTAGAATATCCCATACCAGGCTTGCACCAGAGCCAACCATTAGTATATACTGTACCAGGCATAGTACCCAAGCCAACCATTAATATATCCCATACCAGGCATGGTACCCAAGCTAACCAGTATACCCATACCAGGTGTGGTACCTTAGCCAACTGAATGTCAACCAATCCACAGTCACAATAATGAACAATCAACTTGTAAGCCAATCAAGCAAAATACACAGTTCAATTCACCAGACTCTTAAATAGGACCATTAGACATTATTAAATCATTCCCTGAGCAATGCAAACATCATACAATTACTTAGATAAGAGTACACAATCATACAAGGTATATAGGAATCAATAACCATTACCTACCCTTTTTCTCGAACACATAACTTAGTCCTAACTCCCGTCCGAAGACTATATCCCATTCATCCTTTATTAGCATATCTTAGTAACTACATTGACTCTGAACCCTTTCATAGATAGTCACAATGTGGGCATCCACCCTTTAAACTTGGTGAATCAGCCACTCCCTACCTCTTTCTACTCATGTGCACGAACCATATCTAGGAATTCTCCATTTTTATTACCCATTTAGTTACCCAACATTTTTTGGCTCCCCGAGCATTCCCGACATTCTAGTCCCTGAAATCCTATCATTTTACCATACCGAGACAGCATGAACAACCCAACAATATATTTTATCTTCCCACTATTCAATCAAATCAATTCCTAGTTCACACATAACCAATACTGAATCAGCCAGACTCCGTGCCCGGAGGACTAATCATGGATTTTCCTTTACAACTATAAAATAAGTATAAATGTAGGAAGGTCTATATACTCAAAGTGAAGACCTAGCCTACCTATATGCCAAGAAGCTACAAGGATGCATTTCTGGCTCCATGAAGGCATTCCCGGCTGAATAACGGTCATGGAATCCATTGTTCCGTGTCCCTCCAGCCACAATCCATCCTCATCATGGCTCCCCAACCTTGGAGAAGCTTAGGAGGGTTCTTGGAGAAACCCTCGTATGTTTCCCAACTGAGGAGCAAAAATCTTTTATTAAAATTATGTTCTGAGGCTACTACCTCCCGTCATTCTGCTATAGCGGATGGCCTTCCGCCATAGTGGTTCCTCTATAGCGGATAAAATACCTCTATAGCAGAGTGACGTCAGTCCAGATGATTTCTAATAATCTAAAATTTTCCGTCACGTCACCCCACTTAAATGTCGCAGTTCCTAAAATAATGACGGATCCGGTCGTTACAGAATAAGATAACAAATCAAGGCCTAAAATCATTATATTTCTATTTAAAGTAACTTTTCATTCTCACAAACACATCATAAAATGCATCGGACAGTTCAGTTAGTACAATCCGAACCTCCAAAGTAGCATCCAATAAACTTAATCTGCATATATGTTAATTCATAGAATGATATAGTATAAGGAAAAAAAATTGAATACAATAAAATTAAGATGATGTATTGTTACTATGAAAAGAAGATAATGAAATTTAATAATGGCAAATGTATTATTTTTGGGAGATTAAAACTAATATAGTTTGGTTAGAGTAATTTTAATAAAAGAGAGCTATTGTTGAAATACATCATAAGATTATGTATAGCTAGTCCAAAATAGTAATTGTGTGTTCGTAGTTAAATTAAAATATACGATGTAGCTCAATAATAAGTCATGGATCTTGATAGGCTAGACTACTCCCAATTTCTGGCTTCTTAATCTTGAGAAAGCATTTTTCGTAATTTTTTTGAGAAGTTGTAGACGCTTGTCAATAATTTTTGGATTCACACCGATGTAGGATTTAGTATCCATATGGCAATCATTGATCTCGTGTAGGGAATCATCAATGTTTTTTATGAGGTCTTTAAACCAACCTTCATGGTATTTATTATGTGCAAACTCAAGATACTTAGCCACATTCAACATTAATTCACGTGCACATTCCCAATAATCACTTAGAAATAAATGCATATGAGTTATTTTTTGGGTTGATCGGATAAACTCTTCAATATCATCACCAGTTAAAGATATTTGGGGAATGTTAAATGTGAATACTATTAGGAAAGCACATATGAGCATGAAATTAGAGGTGCTAATGCAACGTACCATTTTTAGCTTCTCCCATTTGTTTCTCTTACATATTTTTGATCAAGAGATTTTGATTTAATATTATTGTGGTATTCAAAAATTAATTGCATTAATTAGGATGTTGCATTTATTTCACCTTTACTATTGGTTTATTGAATAATTAAATGAGTCGTTAAATAGTACAAGTTCATCTAACCATAACTCATAAATTTTCAGTTACATAATGCGTCTCATCTTGGTTACATATTGTAATAGAGATAATTTAAGAGAATGTCCCTCAGGTTTTGCCCTGTGACACTGATATCTCTTGTAGTTTGAGATACTACATCGATCACACATATTTTAATTTTCTTATAATAATTATTTTTATTTAGTTATTTACTAACTAGCATTTGTATTTTAATGACCCTTCTGGTTATTTATGCATGTTTTCCTTTCTTGTAAAGTTAGGGTTTTCCTGTTGCGGTCCCAAGTCATTTATAGCTTGCTGGGACCGGTAGTTTGGTGCCTGGGCCGTTTGTTTGGTTTTCTTGTCCATTCCTGGTTTTAGAGCTTTTAACTTTGGAAATCGTTGACTTCAATCAATATACTTGGTAAACATTCTCGAAATCAAATTTCGATAGTTCAGTTAGCCCTGGAGCATGGACTTTGGTCTAGTGGGACCATTGGTTGGGATCAAGGGGCTTTTCAGCTTCAAATTCTGTCTCATTCTGTGTTTTTAAGCCAGATGGGCTTGCTTGGTTGACATTTGTCAATATTTGGAGAAAACCACCTCAAATGGAAATTATGTCAGCGTTGTTAGGTATGGAACGTCGAGTTTAGGCTAAAGGGTCTGTTGGTTTGGGTCCTGAGGCTTCCGAGCTTTATTTTGGCCATTGGGTTCCGTTTTAGAAATAGTTGGCCTAAGTTTGATATTGGGCACAGGGCCCACTTGTAGGTAAATCGAACTCCTATGGAACTTTCATTGATTCTGTTGAGTCCGTAATGTTTTTTCCACTCAAATAGCTCTATTGGTTTTTGAGTATCGGGTTCCGATTATGTCCGAAATGTCTGTAGAAATTTTGGCATTGCTGGTTGCTGATGTGGCGCCAGGGCGCCGCCTGGTCCACGCCTCTACATACATATCCTCCCCTGCACCTCAGCACCTAGGATGGCCTCCTGAGCATCAGCGCCCCTGAGCCTGCGCACCAGCGCCTATGGGAAGACCCTGCGCCTCAGCTGGCCAATTTATATAGCTGTTGGCAGCTCATTTTCAGCTTTTCACCTCTTCTTCCAACTTCGATTTCTCCACAATTTTAGCTACAAGATTTCACCTGCTCATCCCCACTGCCTGGAGGGATAATTGTTGCTGATCTGGGCTAAATTATTGGCCTCGTAAATTTGTAAGTTTCTTGCTTAAAGTTCGATAAAACCCCATCAATTCTCCCCTTTAAATTCTTGATTCTTGTGGTTGTTTTGACCCCTTAACATGGTCCATTTCTACTCAAATTTTGATCATGTTCTCCCTTGAATGTGGAGAATACTGTGGTTCTTTTCGTGTCCAATTTCAGGTTGCAGGACCCATGGGCACGTTTGTGACCCAGATTTTGATCCAGTTATGTTTATAGCATTATGGGTATCGTTGGATTCATTTTAATGCCTAGATTATTCTATTGATAGTATTTTTGTGAATTCGAGCTTCTCAAAGAAGTTTGAGCCTTGACGACACCATCCCCGTAGCAATTCGTCGGATGACAAGTAGGTTATAGCTTTCCCTACCTAGACTCTGCGTATATAGGCTATAAATGCATTAATTAGTATCCTTGGGTGGGTTGTTTTAGGTTGGTACCCCAGACCTTGCCTGCCTTTCTGTTAATTTATTTCATACTTTGATTATAGTATTCATGTAGTACTATATATTATCCTTGTGGTCCTCTGGGGCCTTGTATTGACTCTGGAACATAGATAGTGAGTTATTTGGGAATGTTCGCAAGTCTCGGACATAGAGACATCTTTTTAGGCTGGTTATGACTGTTGTAGAGTTGTTGAGCCTATGCAGGGTTGATAGGAAATGTTTGTGAGCCGTTGGGCTAATTTATATTTGTGTGCGAGCATATCATCCATGAAAAGGGGTGTTCCCTACATGTTTTACTTTGATTTTAGCTGCGAGCCATTATAGAAAGTTTTTCCTAAACTTGCATAGCTCCGGGGGCCCCTTTTTTTGTATACTTGATGAAAAAAAATAGGGTTTTGGATGATTTCACACTGGGTTTTTCCTACTGATACTAGGCTCTGTTAGGAAGAGGACCAAACTTGATTTTATTATTGATTTTGACCCAGATATGCTCTAGGCACCCTTTGAGGGGGGTTATTGAGACTTTTATCACTGATTTAGACCCAGGTGTACGTCGAGAACCCTTTGAGAGAGTCTTTTGAGATTACTACTACTCTTTTAGACCTGGGTCGAAGCCGGGAATGTACTAGGAGATTCCGAGTATTGAGCTACACTTGAGATTGTGCGGTATTATATGTGGTTGAGGGGTAGACCTTCATGGACCCCTATCATTCCTGGGCCATAGGCTATGGGCCAACGCAGTATGATAGGAGAGGGGTGTACGACGTAGGAGAGGTACACGGGAAAGATCCTTTCATGGGTCTCACCTCTATATAGGACCGTGAGGTACCTGGGGGGGAACATACCGGTTACTTTCACATCATATCATTATCAGGCATTTGCATGCTGATTCCACCCTTGTTTGTTGTATGTTCAGTGTACACTCCAGTCTTATGGGTAGCTGGAGAGTTTGTTTTCATTCGATTGTGCTCTTTGGTTGTATGGGCGGCCATTGGGGCTGTAGGTAGATTATATTACTTCCATTCTTATTATAGAAATTGTTATAGTCCTTGGTTCTTATTGTATTGTTAAATGTTAGCATGTTGAGGGTACGATAAATTAGGCTTGAGCATTGAGGGGCTAGTGAGTCCCATGCTGTTGAGGCTATTGAATGGTCTTCTGAGCGGATTGTGGTTTGTTGATTCTATTCATTAGCATGATTTTGAGTGGTAACTTTTGGTTATTATGGTTTAGTTATTCCATCCTAGGTTTATAACTGCGAGGTTATTACCTATTTATGCTAGTTTGAAGTTGGATTTGTGATATGATTTCCTTTAACTTGTTGATCCCTTCTTGAGTATGTGAAATTGCTTCCCTCCTCCCTTTTATTTTAAGGTTACTGGTGTACCACCCATATCTTTAAACTTTCTTTATATTTACTATAGTTGCAATGATCCCAGGTGCATTCCTCTTTCTTACACATGTGTTCTGTGTTACGTATATCTCCTATGCTAGCATCGTATGCTTATAACTCTTAGTTGTGTATTCTCCGTGGTAGTTCCCTGTGTTTTATCTATTACTTCCATGACTGTTTTCTTTCTATCTACTATTTACTGTTTTTATATCTTATATTAGCTTAGTCGATCGATGATTCCAACTGGGTACCCATTTCTTAGTAATTGATTCTCATACTACACTTCTGCATCTTTTTGGTGTATATATTAGTTGAGCTTTCGTTATTGACTGCGTTGGATACTCGTGCAGCTTTTGGGAGATTCAAGACTAGGGTGAGCACCTGACGGTCGGGGCTTGTCTATATCTCATCTTTTGTACTATTACTCTTTGTATATTCCAAGACAGTTGTACTTGTCTTTTAATACTTCTAGCACTTGTATTCTATTAGAAGCTTATGTACTATCAATACCAAGTCTTAGGGGTTGGTGTAGATTCATTTGTATATACTTCGAGTTGTTTCTTCTGCATTGTCTATCCTTGTATTCCGATTCCACTTATTTCTAATTATTGTGCGTATTGGTTAGGTAGTAGCCCATTACTAACTGTTCCGCGCTATGGAAATTAGTTCACCTACTGAGGGATTGTAGGTGCCATCATGACCTGAGAAATTGAGTTGTGATAGCTTGGTATCAGAGCTCTAGGTTCCCATTGTCGTGGTACAGAAGCAAGTGTCTAAGTAGAGTCTCACGAATTGGTAGGATGATGTTCGTATCCTATATGTGGGAGGCTACAAGGCATTATCAGGAAGAGTTCCATATTCTTTGCTTCTTATCGTGAGTTACTGTCTCTATTGACTTCTAAACCTCGATTATTTCATTCCTTCTCAGATACCTAAGATGAGTTCGACAACGGTTGGTGTCGAGGCTTTTGTGCCTATTGCTTTAGTACTTGTGCAGTGCCAGAACTTCGGAGTGGGAGTTTATCGCATCAGATAAGGGGTGTGGGGCCAGCTCAGCCTCTGATTAGATTTATAGCTGCCTCAGTTCTTCAGGACACCGTGTCTAGGACTCTGAGTCCTTCGGTGGGTGTTTTAGTGCCCAGTTCTGTGAGTGATGCTTCAGTTAAGGTTGAGCTTTTAGTTCCTTTAGCAGGGTTGTATGTAGGTATTGGACTATTAGGCTAGATTGCTGGAGATGGTTAAGCATACTTCTAGGAATGCACCATAAGAGTTTGATAGGGTTCAGAGCTTTGTTGGAGGTTTGATTTCACCACTCTGTTTAGCGACCGAGCACTTGGTTATATTATGGCGACTTTCCTTCAGGTAGTGGATCATGCTTGGGTTATTGAGGGTTTATATTGTGAGGCTTATGGAGGTAGTACTAAGAAATGTCATCACTAGGACAGTTCCCGAGGTTCTCAGGCTTGAGGTAGGGGAGTCTCCATAAGAGATAGGTTTCATTGCTTCTTATCTACCCAGCCAGTTTCAGTTACTCCACGGTTTTTAGAGGGTGGTGGTACAGGACATGTTGTGCTTATTAGACATGGTACGTGTCATATTCTTTGAGGTTTGCACTCTGAGTGTGTAGGCCATGTTATTCGGTTAGGTTTAGTGAGATCGTCCCATCGGATTTCATCTACTAGAGGTTGTTTTCGATGTAGTGCACATGGGTACTTTGCTAGGAATTGCCTCACGATTTTATATCCTGGTCAGCCTGGTTGTTATGATTGTGGGGTGGTTTACCACTATTATAGAGATTGTCCCCGGCGAGGTCAACCATCTGCTTTGACTACTCACTCCAGAGTTAGATCCCGTTAGTCCGATTCCCTTCTTGGAGGGCCCAAGGTAGAGGTTCCTGATATTATTGCTCTAGGTTAGGCTCTTGTTACCTCTAACTTGCGATAGTACTATTCATGATATAATTCCTTCCCTTTTATTATTTATTTGCTTATATGCCTACCTGCTAGTTGTTTAGTTATTTGACTACTTGAATTGTTGTATATAGGTGTTGTTTTCATAGTAGTTTTCTCCTTAGTAGTGGATGGGGGAGTTGTCCATGTGATGTGTTTTAGCCAGTTCTAGCTCATGGGTAGTTATTGGTAGTCTGTTCATGTTGGGTTTATCCCCATTTTGTTGTGGCTCTAGGCTTCTGTTGAGTCTTACCTCTTGAGAGGTCCTAAATGGTATTTCCTAGGCTATTTCCTGTCATTTTCTAGAAGTTCTTGTGTTGGTTTTGTGTTACTGATAGTTGCACCAGAGTTTGGGCTCTTTTTTGAGTTGGGATCGTATTGGTTATGCTAGTGAGCGTAGTTGGGTTTTTCTTTCCCGGGTGATTAGCATCGACACTCTTTATATGGTTGGTTTAAGAGGTTGGAAGGTATATGGGTTGGTCCCGTAGTCTTCTTCCGTTCCTTGTCTTGTTGGGTTGTCTTATTGTTTCCCCGGTGCCAGTTGGAATGAATTTCGGTAGTAGTTCTTTGGTTGAGTCTTTTATTTGTGGCATTGTGATTGAGTTTTGGATTTAACATTCCCAACTAAGTTTTTACCATATCCTCATGGTTGAGTTGTATTCATAGCATTTTGGGTGAGTTGGGCATCCGACCCATTCTTCTCTTGCCTTGTTAAGTTTTTACAATGTAAGTATGGGAGCTAAAGAAATTGCTCCAGATTTGATTTAAAAAGGAGTTTTTAAGGTTTAGTATATGCTAAGGAAGCGTTTCATTTAGTTTTAAAAGGAGGGAGATGGCTTCTTTTTCATGCTTAAGTGTTTTAGTAGTTAACTGAGGTGACGACGGAGGTTTGCCTTTTGTGTGTGTTGGTGATTTGATTTGGCCGTTTACAGATTGCAGTGGTTTTTCCTTCGATTGGTTTGAGATTTTAGTAGCCGCTGCAGTTTTGGAAACTTGCATATTCATGGCCTAGTTGTCTCCATCTCTATTAGTGTCCTTCGATGGTAGATGAGTCTACTTATGGGTTTTGATAGAGGCATTGATTGGAAATTGAGGTATAGTTTCAAAATTATGGGTTGTCAAACTACTCTGGATGATTCATGGTTGGTTCTTCTCTTTTGTACCTTCTTGGGTCGAAAGGCAATGAGTTCAAATAACTTTGCTTCCCTATTTCTATTATGGAGTGATAGTTGGCCTTGGACACCTAGTCCTTGGCTAACCTTTGAGTTAGACAGGACATTCTAGATATCAACGGTGTTCTAGACAGTACGAAGTTCCCTCTACCATGGTTGGACAGACTTACCGGTGTAAGTTCAAGATTCAGTAGTGGTGTATGCTATATATGATCAGGTTACATGGGTTGAGGCTAGCGAGGCTATTTTAAGTTCTAATAGTACTTTGAGATTGATCGTCGTCTTTATTACCGAGAGTTTAAAATTCATGTTTACTTGGGTCTTCAAGGGTTGTTTTTTATATGAGGGTCCAGTATTGGTTAGACTCGACTAGTATGGACTAGAAGTTTGGCATATTGTGTGCTTCGAGATGGTTGGTTTGTGTGATGATATAATAGAATGGTTGATTTGAGCCAAAGGGATGAGTTGAAGTCATATGCAAAATTCTATGGCTAGATGGCAACTTTAAACCCCAGGCACCTTAAAATTTACCTATGGGGTGTCTTGACTTGGTATTCGTGGTATGGTAGACTTCTTTCTGAGGTGAGATTAGTAAGGCAATTTCCAATCCAAGTGTTTTTCAAGTATTTAGAGTAGCAATGGGCACTTCTTAAGGTTTAGAGCTTAGTGATGGTTACGAACTTCGTGGTAGGCTTACGACCCTCCTCGCAGGGTTTTGGTTTTGGTTTGGGTCTGTTGGGCACGTTTTCTTGTTTAAATCACTTACAGTTGATTCAGACTCGGCATGGTATAGCAGTTGGGTTCATTCTATAGTTGGATGTTTCTCTGTCAACACAAAGTGTTCACACATGGCTTTCCTAACCATGGTGTGTATTGTTTAGTTATCGAGTTTGATGTTAGTAAAAGTGTTCATTCATTGATTGATGGTTAGTCGGGGTAGGTAACTCCAATTTTTGATTATATACTTTGGATTGTTACCTTGGATGGCAAAGGCTAGTAGGCTATAGCTTGGTTTGGAATGGGTTTGAGTAAAAAGAGTGAATTCGTTTGTGGTAGAGTATAAGTGGGAACTATGGATCTACGATGTGTCAGCTGATGTTTTGAGAGTGGCTCGAGTGTTAAACTTATATGAAGTTTAATGATTTTAGTACAAAAGGATTTTGTTCAGAATAAAAGGGTTTTGCGGACCAGCGGGTTCTGATGTGCCGCCATTCTACGGCACTTTCGACGCCTCTAAACTAAGAACAATCGTAAGTTGTCAAGCAACCGTCGTCGTTTTTGATGTTTTATGTTATGTTTTCAGGAAAGAGAGACAAACATAGAAATGGAAGGAAATACGAGCAAAACGACGTTCTGGATAAGAGTGACGGCCTGAGTGACGGTCCGTCAAGCTGGTGACGGTCCGTCAAGCCCAAACCGTCAACTTGAGGCAGCACCACTGTCTAGTGGTGACGGCCATCGTGATGGTCCGTCAAGCTTGTGACGGTCCGTCACCCCAAACCGTCAAGTTGAAGCAGTGCGCGACACGGATTCCGAATGTTTTTGGGTTTATTTCCTGGACTCCTATAAATACCCTATGTTAGGTTTATTTTATTCATTCATTACCAATTCATTACCCAATAGTTCTAGGATTATTTTGAGCGAGAATTTGAGAGGAAAACACTACACAATCACGTTTTCTTCTTGATCATCTTGTTCTTGATCGTTCTTGGGATTTTAGCCTCTTGTTCTTGAAAAGCTTGAAGCTTGTGTTCATCTATTTTGTAAGAACTCTTTCGTATTATTATGAATACTATTTCTTCATTCTTTCGTTTTGCAAACATGAGTAACTAACTTCCCACAACTAGGGTTGTGGGAGCCATGGCTAAGGTAGCGAGATAGATTCCGGGTAGCGTCGGGTTCAATATTTATGGTTGTCACGTTTTTAATCATTCATTCTTCACGTTTTCTAGTGGTTGCAAACATTAGAACATGCCTAGGTTTAATTTGCTTGAGTAAAGAGATTAAAATCGAGAAATTTGATTAACTACGAGGATTCGAGACTACCAACTCTCGTCTTATGATTAATGTTGTAACTAGATTAATCTACTTAATGTTTAGGATTGAAATATAAAAGCTCACCTTTTAAAGTTCGAGAGAATTGAAAAGGAAATTCGTCTATTTGGTTGAGAAATGTTTAGATGATACATCGTGACACGCATATAAGAAAGAACCTGGTTAAGCTTGAATCGACATTGTTACAACGCCATGGTGAACACTTCCCTAGTTTTCTCTCATATTGATTAAAACTCGTACGTTATTAGTTGCTTTGTTCAAACATTGTTCACACAAAACCCCCATTTACCGGAAATTATCGACCACTAGTCAAATAAGTCACGAACGACCTAATTTGCACCTTATTCCCTGTGGGATCGACCCCAACCTCTGTTGGGTTCTATATTTGACGACGACCGCTTACGCTTCGTAAATTGAGGTGTAGTTTGGGCGTTATCAAATTTTGGCGCCGTTGCCGGGGAGTATGATTGTTTATTACGTCTTGTGTGTTTATTTGACTCTTAGTCATATTTCCTGCTTTTATTTTTATTTGTTGTTTTTGTTTTTACAGGGTACATAGTTGTGCATGCCAAGTACCCGAGGCTCGGGTGAACCAATATTACCCTACGAACCCGAGCTGGCAAGAACGATAAGGCGAAACATGAATGAGCAACAACAAGAGCGGCGAGACTCGCTGCAGCTCAGCAAGCCCAACAACGTTTGAATGTTGGTGGTCTTGAGGCCGACATGGAGCTAAATGATGAGGATATCGACTTGGATGGAGTTGGTGCGACGGGCGCCATTGTTCTTCCTCCTCTAGCGCCCGGGGCCAAGTTCAACATTACTAGCACAATGATCCAGCTATTGAATTTGAGAGGAGTGTTCCGTGGTGTTGCTGGTGATGATGCAAACCAACACTTGATGAATTTCGTAGGTATTTGCAAGTCGTTCAAACTGCCTGGAGTAAGCCAGACCGCGATTAGACTCAGGTTGTTTCCATTGTCTCTATCTGATGAGGCAGCGTTAAGGTTGACAGAGCTAACCCCCGACTCTATCGCAACTTGGGGAGAGTTGAAAGGAGCTTTCCTAGAAAGGTTCTTTCCTCCCTCTAGGATGATACAGTTGAGGGATGAGATTAGCAATTTCAGGCAACAACCTCACGAAGCTTTACATGAGACTTGGTTACGGTTCAAGAAGAAGCTGACACAATGCCCGAACCATCAGTTGACCGAAGATTTTTTGATGCAGACATTCTACAGGGTACTGAATTTGGCTACCAAGCCGACACTGGATAACGCAGCAGGAGGAGCATTTATGGGTCTCACTTTTGCCGATGCCACAACTATTTTGGACAGGCTCACCAAAACCAACAGGGCCTGGCATACACATGATACAGAGGTAGCAGCTAGCACTTATGCAGTTGGTATGTCAGCAGAGCAGTGTATGAAGGAGAAAGAGCGGGACCAAGATATGGCCCATCTGAAGACGCAAATGGACCTACTGACAAAGCATTTGTTGTCAGGAGGTATTGAGAATGTGAAAATTGTGGGTTCCCAAGGTAGAGCAGCAGAGTTTGAATCTGATGAGGAGGTGAATTATTTGGGTGGTTTCTAGGCCAACGGCCAAGGAAACCAAGGTCAGAACTATCAGAAGGAAAACTACTATGAAAAAGCTGGCTACAGAGATCGTGACCAGGGAAACTGGAGGAACAACACTGATAGAAGTGGGTTGTATGTACCACCTGGTAATCGAGACAAAGCTAGCAACGAGGCAGGGACATCCAAACTAGAGAACATGATGGCGAAGATGCTGCTAAAAGTGGAATCTACCGAATCCGCGGTAAAGGAGATTAGGACTGAACTATCAACAATGAGTCAGGTAGTGGATTCACATTCCACCTCGATCAAGCAAGTGGAACAGCAAGTGGGTCAAATCTCGGCATCTTTAAATCAAAGGAGGACAGGTACCTTGCCGAGCGACACCGTTCAAAATCCGAGGAAGGATGGGAGCTGTATGGCGATCACTACAAGAAGCGGTAAAACGTTACTGGAATCACATCCGGTAATTCAGACTCAAGGTGAGGACGCGGACGACAAGGCGGTAGAGGAGGCGACTCAAAGACCCGCTGATAAAAGCAAGGAAGCTGAAAAACTTCCAACTATGATGCCTCGGCCACCGCCTCCGTTCCTGCAACGTCTGAAGAAGAAAGTGGAAGATGGCAAATTCCTGAATTTCATGACCATGCTCAAGCAGATATCAATAAACATCCCACTAGTGGAAGCTCTTGAACAAATGCCCGAATATGCCAATTTCATGAAGGACTTGATTACCAAGAAGAGGTCAGTAAGCTTTGAACCAGAAGATAACCTCCACCACTGCAGTGCTATTTCTTCAAGATCATTAGTGGAAAAGAAGGAAGATCTTGGTGCTTTTACTGTTCCCTGTACTATCGGGAAGCTCAACTTCGGAAAAGCATTATGTGATCTTGGTGCTAGCATCAACTTGATGCCGCTAGCAATTTACAAACAATTGGGTTTGGGAGCGCCCAAACCAACTACCATGAGGGTGCTAATGGCTGACCGTTCAGTAAAGCGACCAGTTGGAATACTGTCTGATGTGCTGGTAAAGGTTGGTAAGCTTATATTCCCGGCCGACTTTGTGATCTTAGACTGCGAAGTGGACTTTGAAGTTCCCATCATCTTGGGATGACCATTGTTAGCTACTGCAAGAGTGTTGGTCGACATGGAAAGAGACGAACTGACGTTCAGATTAAACAATGAATTGGTCAAGTTTGATGCGTGTAAGTTGATGAAGCAACCAAGAGACATGAGAGTGGTCGCAGTTATAGATGTGGTTGATGAAGCCCCTGCGGAGTTGCATATTGAGGAGGAGGGTCCTGTCGAGACCCTAGCGGTTACAAGAACGAGGTTGTGATCGCAAGAAGGGAAACATGTCGAGGAAGGCGGTGACAACAAATCAAGGAAGAGAAAACACCACAAGAAAACCAGCAAAGAAAAAGTAAAGAAGTTGTCGCGACTGGCTGCGGAGCCGATAAAAGATGAAGTTGGAGCTCAACGAGATGGGGTAGCTGGCACCTATTCCATCAATTTCGCCTGCTTTGGAGACCCTAGAGGTCTCCAACATCATGCCAGACTCTGAGTCCTATGGGCTTCACAGGTATTCCTTTCTCTCCTAGTTCTAGCTTTCACATGTATGCATTGGGGACAATGCATGAGTCTAAGTTGAGGGTGTTGGGAAACCTGTGAGTCTTTCACCATCGAGGGTTTTTGTTGCCGTGTTTCTTTTCCCTCCGGTGTGCTATCTAGTAGAACCGGCATGTTTAGGTTGTCGTTTAAATTTTAGTTGTTTTCTGGTGTCTATAGCAAGCATGGCGTTCATTTAAAAAAATGTACTAAAAGGAGCCCCCTCTGAAAAAGTTGATTTTGTACTTATGTTTGAAACGATTGACTGTTCTGGATCCTTGGATGTCATTGTGTGGTTATGATTGGAATAAGTAGTCTTAAGCTGAGTTGTTGTCTGGATAGGTTGTAGTGGTATGGTTTCTTGGTGCCAAGTGTGTGTGAGCATATTGTTATAAATTCTTACTTTGTGCATGCATCTAGAACTTGCCCAGTCTATTTTGTTAAAGTTTGAAGTTGGTTGCTTAGGAAAGGATCACAGGCCCTTTTTGTGTGCAGTCCACTTAGCCTATAAGACCGTCCAAATGCAAATAATCCCTTTGATCCCTACTTGAGCCATAATTGACCCTGTTCTTTCAATAACCAGTCACCGTTCCTTGATTAACTTTGAATCAATATTTTGGCCCGGGTCCTTCCTTGGACATCGTGCACCTCAACCCAGGCACTCAGCCTAAGTTGAGGGTGGCTACTATAGAGGTTAATGATAAGAAAAATAAGATGGAAAAGATTGGTTGTGAATAGAATGAAAATTCCGAGTGTGTGTCTAAGAAAAAGATAAAGAAATGAAAAAAAACAAAAAAAAAAGATGAAAAAGAACGAAAAAGAAATAAAAAGAAGTGTCAAAATAAAGAGGCCGCACCTGTAGCTAGAAAGAAGGGAATAAGGAGGTGAATAAGGATGGGCAAATTAAAGTTATAGTAGGTCGGTGAATCCAAGGAGGGTTTAGTCACTATTCCCCAAACGTATCCTACCTGCACCCGAAGCCGCATTACAAGCCAAAACAAGTCCTGTAGTGATCCTGAATGGCTTTCTGAAGAGCTGAAAGAGAATAGTAAGGGCAAGCCTATGGCATCGCATGTGCATTGTTTGAAATTGTTTGTGAGTGTGAGTGTCTTACCTAGTCCTAAATTTTGTGTGTGGGACTTCTTTGCGGTGAGGGCACCAAGATGTCTGTATTGTCTATTGACTGTTAGGAAAGTTGTGCGTGTGTATGCATAATATTCTATCATATCGGAATTACATGTGTGGATCCTTGCAAGTTAACGTTTCATACATTTGTGTGCTACTAGGGTGACTTGATTTAAGAATTAATGAACTATTGAATGACCATGAGTTGCTAGAGACACGAGTTTGTTTTCTTAGTTGACTCGTCGTATTATTGTTTTTGTGTCATGTTGCTTGAGGACAAGCGAACGTTTTAAGTTGAGGGTGTTGATGTGCCGCCATTCTACGGCACTTTCGACGCCTCTAAACTAAGAACAATCGTAAGTTGTCAAGCAACCGTCGTCGTTTTTGATGTTTTATGTTATGTTTTCAGGAAAGACAGACAAACATAGAAACGGAAGGAAATATGAGCAAAACGACGTTCTGGATAAGGGTGACGGCCTGAGTGACGGTCCATCAAGCTGGTGACGGTCCGTCAAGCCCAAACCATCAACTTGAGGCAGCACCACTGTCTAGCGGTGATGGCCACCGTGACAGTCCGTCAAGCTTGTGATGGTCCGTCACCCCAAACCATCAAGTTGAAGCAGTGCGCGACGCGGATTCTGAACGTTTTTGGGTTGATTTCCTGGACTCCTATAAATACCCTATGTTAGGTTTATTTTATTCATTCATTACCAATTCATTACCCAATAGTTCTAGGATTATGTTGAGCGAGAATTTGAGAGGAAAACACTACACAATCACGTTTTCTTCTTGATCATCTTGTTCTTGATCGTTCTTGGGATTTTAGCCTCTTGTTCTTGAAAAGCTTGAAGCTTGTGTTCATCTATTTTGTAAGAACTCTTTCTTATTATTATGAGTACTATTTCTTCATTCTTTCATTTTGCAAACATGAGTAACTAACTTCCCACAACTAGGGTTGTGGTAGCCATGGCTAAGGTAGCGAGATAGATTTCGGGTAGCGTCGGGTTCAATATTTATGGTTGTCATGTTGTTAATCATTCATTCTTCACGTTTTCTAGTGGTTGCAAACATTAGAACATGCCTAGGTTTAATTTGCTTGAGTAAAGAGATTAAAACCAGGAAATTTGATTAACTACGAGGATTCGAGACGACCAACTCTCGTCTTATGATTAATGCTGTAACTAGATTAATCTACTTGATGTTTAGGATTGAAATATAAAAGCTCACCTTTTCAAGTTCGAGAGAATTGAAAAGGAAATTCGTCTATTTGGTTGAGAAACGTTTAGATGATACCATTAATTTAATCACATCGTGACACGCATATAAGAAAGAACCCGGTTAAGCTTGAATCGACATTGTTACAACGCCATGGTGAACACTTCCCTAGTTTTCTCTCATATTGATTAAAACTCGTACGTTATTAGTTGCTTTGTTCAAACATTGTTCACACAAAGCCCCCCATTTACCAGAAATTATCGACCACTAGTCAAATAAGTCATGAACGACCTAATTTGCACCTTATTACCTGTGGGATCGACCCCAACCTCTGTTGGGTTCTATATTTGACGACGACCGCTTACGCTTCGTAAATTGAGGTGTAGTTTGGGCGTTATCAGGTTCATAAGTTAGAGGTTTGGTTGTTGGCTTTTCATGCAAATTTGTTGTGGTTTCGAAGATTCGAGATTTGTGTGTTGATCGCCTTTCTTATCTAGTTTCGGTGTTGTCTCAGTTCTTTACAGTTGATATTCTCAAGGTTTTGTTTGGTTGGCATATCTTCAAAGTTTTAGAGTTTGAGTTTGTAATCTAGCTTGGCTTGTAAGGAGCTTAGGTTTGGTTGCCTTCCTTGGTTCTATACTATTGGGTATCATCCGCTCGAGGAGGCTACCCGGGCTGTCCGAGAGAGTAGTGCAGGTTGTGTATCCATTGTTCCTTTAATCTCTAATCTTTCCTTCTTTCCTGACTTTTGGGGATGAAAGTCTTTTTAGGAGTGGATGATGTAATGACCCTTCCGGTCATTTATGTGTGTTCACCTTTCTTGTATCATTAGAGCTTTCCTGTAGCGTCCCCAGGTCATTTATGGCATGCTGGGACCGATAGTTCAGTGCCTGGGCCGGTTGTTTGGTGTTCTTGTCCATTCTGGGTTTTAAAGCTTTTAACATTGGAAATTGTTAACTTCAGTCAACATCTTTGGTGAACGTGCTCAAAATCAAATTCCGACAGTTCTGTTAGCTTTGGAGCGTGGACTTTTGGTCCTATGGGACCTTTGGTTGGGATCTGGGATCTTTTGACCTTGAAATTCTCTTTCATTTTGTATTTTCAAGCCAGTTAGGCTTCCTTGGTTGACTTTGGTCAATATTTTGAGAAGACGGTCTCAGATGGAAATTCTGCCAGCGCTGTTAGCTCCAAAATATTGAGTTTAGGATATAGGGACCACTGGTTCTCTTCCTGAGGCTTCCGAGCTTGATTTTAGCCATTGGGTTCCATTTTGGAAATAGTTGGCCTGAGGTTGATTTTGGGCATGGGGTCCACTTTTTGGTAAATCGACCTCAAATGGAAGTTTTGTTGATTCTGTTGAGTCCGGAATGTTGTTTCCACTCAAATAACTCTATTGGTTTTTGAGTATCGGGTTCCGATTGTGTCCGAAATGCCCCATAGAAATTTTGGCATTGCTGGTTGTTGGTGTGGCGCTAGGGCACCACCTGCTCAAGCGCCCATGGCCAGTGCACCTGCAATCGTGCACCAGCGCCCATGGGCCGCCCCTGCACCTCAACTGGCCAACTTATATAGTTGGTGGCAGCTCATTTTCAGCTTTTCACCTCATCTTCCAACTTTGATTTCTCCACCATTTTAGCTTCAAAATTTCCCCTGCGCGGCCCAACTTACTAGAGGGATAATTGTTGCTGATCCGGGTTTAATTCTTGGCCTCGTAAATTGGTAAGTTTCTTGATTAAAGTCTGATAAAAACCCATAAATTCTCCCCTTTAAATTCTTGATTCTTGGGGCTGTTTTGACCCCCTCCTATGGTTCATTTCTGCTCAAATTTTTAACACGTTCTCCTGGGAATGTGGGGAACACTAAGATGCTTTTCATTTTGGGTTTCGGGTTGCAGGGCCCATGGGCCTATTTGTAACCCGAATATCGACCCGGTTATGTTTATAGCATTATGGGGTATTGTTGGTCTTGTTTTAATGCCTAGATTATTGTGTTGATAGTATTTTCGTGAATTGGAGCTTCCTGGAGTAGTTTGAGCCTTGACGATGCCATCCCCGTAGCTATTCATCAGATGACAGGTAGGGTATGGCCTTCCCTACCTAGACTCTGCGTATATAGGCTATAACTGCATTAATTAGTATCCTTGGGTGGGTTGTTTTAGGTTGGTACCCCAGAACTTGTCCGCCTTTCTGTTCATTTATTTCATACGTTGATTGTAGTATTCGTGTAGTACTGTATATTACCCTAATTGTCCTCTATGGACTTGCATTGACTCTGAACATAGATGGTGAATTATTTTGGAATGTCCGCGAGTCCCCGACATAGAGACATCCTTTTAGACTGGTAATGACTACTGTAGAGCTGTTGAGCCTGAGCAGGGCCAATATGAAATGTTTGTTAGCCGTTGGGATAATTTATATTTGTGCACGAGCATATCATCCATGAAAAAGGTTTTTCCCTGTATGTTTTACTTCGTTTTTGGATGCAAGCCGCTATAGATGGTTTTCCTAAACTTGCATGGCCCCGGGGGACACTTTTTGGTATACTTGATGATAAAAAATGGGTTTTGGATGATTTCACACTGGGTTTTTCCTACTGATACTAGGCTCTATTGGGCATAGCACCACAATTGATTTTATTACTGATTTAGACTTGAATATGCTCTGGGCACCTTTTGAGGGGAGTTATTGAGACTTTTATCACTGATTTAGACGCGAGTGTATGTCGGGCACCCTTTGAAAGGGTCTTTTGAGATTACTACTATTGTTTTAGACCTGGGTCAAAACTCGGCATGTACTATGAGATTTCGAGTATTGAGCTACACTTGAGATTGCACGATTTTATATGTGTTCGAGGGGTAGAACTCCATAGACCCCTGTCATTCCTTGGCCACAAGCTATAGGCCGATGAATCATGCCGGGAAGTGGGGTTTACGGTGTAGGAGAGGTACACAAGAAAGAGCCTTCCATGGGTTCCTCCTCTATATGGGCTCGTTAGTTACTTGAAGGAAAACGTACTAGTTACTTTCACATCATATCATTATCATGCATTTGGCACACCAATTCCACCCTTGTTTGATGTGTGTTTAGTGTACTCTCTGGTTGTATGGGCAGCCAGAGGGTTTATTTTCACTTGATTGTGTTCCTCAGTTTTATGGGCTGCCGTTGGGACTGTAGGTAGATTATATTACTTCCATTCTTATTATAGATATCTTTATAGTCATTGGTTCTTGTTGGATTGGTAAGTGTTATCTTGTTGAAGCTCGGATAAATTGGACTTCAGCATGGAGGGGCAAGTGAGTCCCATGCTCTTGAGGCTATTGAGTGGTCTTCTTAGCGGATTGGGGGTTCCAGATTCTATTCTTTAGCATGATTTTGAGTGGTAACTTTCGGTTATTGTGGTTTAGTTATCCCATCCTAGGTTTATAACTGCGAGGTTGATCCCTGTTTATACTTGTTTGAAGTTGGATTTGTGATATGATTTCCTTTAGCTTGTTGATCCCTTCTTGAGTATGTGAAATTGATTCCCTCCTCCCCTTTATTTTGAAGTTACTAGTATACCGCCCATCTGTTTAAACTTTCTTTATATGTACTTTTTTGCAAGAATCCCAGGGGCATTCCTCCTTATTACACCTGTGTTTATGTGTTACGTATATCTTCTATGCTAGCATCGTATGCTTATAACTCTTGTTTATCTATTCTCTGTTCTAGTTCCTTGTTCTTTATCTATTGCTTCCATGACTGCTTTCTTGTTATCTACTATTTATTGTTTTTATATCTTATATGCGCTCAGTCGGCCGATGATGCCTACTGGGTGCCCGTTGCTTACCAATTGGTGCTCATACTACACTTTTCCATCTTTTTGGTGCAGATATTAGTTGAGCTTTCGCTGTTGACCGCGTTGGATACTCGTGTAGCTTTTGGGAGATTCGAGACTAGGGTGAGCGCCTGACGGTCAGGGATTGTCTACATCTCATCTTTTGTACTATTACTCTTTGTATATTCGGAGACAGTTGTACTTGTCTTTTATTACTTCTAGCACTTGTATTCTACTAGAAGCTTCTGTAATATCGATACCATGTTTTAGGGGTTGGTGTAGATTCATTTGTATATATTCTGGGTTGTTGCTTCCGTGTTGTCTATTCTTATATTTTGCTTCTACTTATTGTGCGTATTGGTTAGGTAGTAGCCCATTACTAACTGTTCCGGGCTATGAAAATTGGTTTGCCTACTGGAGGGTTGTAGTTTTCACCATGACCTGAGAAATAGGGTCTGACATGTATTTGTGCGACACACGACCAATATTAAAAGGACGTAATTATGAAAGTTTGTTAACTTTTTTATTTGAGCACATTAAATCAAATTATTTGATAAATTTGTAACTGTAAATTTGCTTCTTATGCAATGTACCTCAAAACAAAAATATTATGAAATTAAAGGTTGTAAAGAAATGTACTAGCACTAGTATTTATACTAACCGAATAAATACTTGACACATAAATCAACGCTCTTATCACTAAATTATATTTAATTAATATATATTTTCATTATAATTTATAATTTAACATCATTTGTTTAACTTTAACTACACTGAACTATGATTAGTACTAAAATTTCTTCAATAAAGTTAGAACCTTACTTGGCAACTAATCTTTTGTTCAAGTAGACTTCTATTTTTAATATTCATACCTCTATTCCATTTAGAAACAATGACTTATCTTGAATTTTTTAACATAGCGTGTTACTTAAATTTGAATGTATAAAAAACATTAACTATTGTCCTTGCAATATTAATTCAATAAAGTCTTAATACCTAAAATCTTTCTGCTTTTTTGAATGGTTGTAATGACCCTTCCGGTCATTTTCATTTTTTTGCCTTTCTTGTACCGTTAGAGCTTGTTTGTAGCAGCCCCAAGTCATTTATGGCTTGTTAGGACCGGTAGTTCGGTGCCCGAGCCGTCAGTTTGGTCTTTTTGGCCGTTCCTTGTTGTAGATCTTTAAACTTTTAAAATCATTGACTTCGGTCAATATTCTTGGTGAACGTGCTCGGAATTAAATTCTGACAGTTCTGTTAGCTCTGGACCGTGGACTTTAGTCTAGAGGGACCTTTTGTCGGGATCTGGGAGCTTTTCGGCTAAGAATTCTATCTCGTTCTATATTTTTCAGGACATCTGGGCTGGTTTGGTCGACTTTGGTCAACATTCGGAGGAGATGGCCTCGCATAGAAATTCCCTCAGCGTCGTTAGCTTCGGAATGTCGAGTTTGTGTTAGGTAGTTTATTGGTTCTGGTCCCGGGTGATCCGGGCTTATTTCGGGAGTTTGGTTGGCATTAGTTAGTTTTGACTTGGGTCAACATTCTTCTGAAACAACCTCATACATGAGTTTCATTGATTCTGTTGAGTCTGGAACATCATTTCCACTCTAATAGAACTATTTCTTTTTTAGTATCGAGTTTTTATTGTGCCCGAAATCCCCCTTCAGTGTGATTGCGCTCCTTTAGCGTGATTGTGCTAGTCTGTGTTTTTCCCTTCAGCGAGATCGTGCTCCTGTAGCGCGATAGCGCTGGTCTACGATGTTTCCTTCAGCGCGATTGCGCTGACCAATGACCAATAGCTATATAATTCTTTGGCCTTTGTTTTTCCAGCTTGTTTCTCACACTTTTCCCAACTCTAAACTCTAAGTTCTCCCACCAAATTGCTCCCATCAGTCCTAAAGCTTGGAGAATCCATCAAATTGTTGGGAAATCTCGTTTCCTCGTTGATGGGTAAGTTCTTCTTCCCCAAAATTTGTTCTTTCTCCATTGTTGCTACCACCATTTTTGTAATTTTTAAAGCTTGGAATTTCTTGTAGTAACTTCCCTCTTGAGCTTTGCATAATCATGGATTCTGAGTTCTCACTCCCTTAGCTCGTCTTCTCGTGGTGGTAAGTTTCTTTTTATTAATTTATGAAATTATTTCTTGAAATTCCATCCTTAATTCTTGACTTGAGCGGTCTGTGTTTGAGCCCCAATTGTTGTCTGTTTCTGCTCAATTTTTGAGCATGTGCTTCCGGAATGGTGAGGAACACATGTGTGTTTTTTGTTTCCGGTTTTGGGTCGCGAGGCCCACGGGCCTATTTGTGACCCGAATTTCAACTCGGTTATGTTTATAGCATTATGGTTATCGTTAGTCTCGTATTAGTGTGTAGCTTATTGTATTAATAGTGTTTTTTCAAATTGGAGCTTCCCGGAGCAGTTCGATCCTAGACAACACTATTCTCGTAGCTAGTCATCAGATGATAGGTAGGTTATGGTTTTCCCTATCTAGACTCTGTGTATATAGGCTATAACTACATGAATTAGAATCCTTGGGTGGGTTGTTTTAGGTTGGTACCCTAGACCTTGCCCGTATTTTCTGCCTGCTTACTTCATACATTGATTATAGTATTTATGTAGTATTGTATATCACCCTTGTGGTCCTGTGTGGCCTTGTATTGACTCTGGAACATAGATGGTGGGTTATTTGGGAATGTTCGTGAGTCCCGGACATAGAGATATCCTTTTAGGCTGCTTATGTCTACTGAGTAGTTGTGGAGCCTGTGCAGGGCTGGTAGGAATATTTGTGAGCCGTTGGGGTAATTTATATTTGTGTGCAAGCATATCATCCATGCAAAAGGTTTTCCCTGCATGTTTTACTTCAGTTTTGGTTACGAGTCACTATAGATGGTTTTTCCTAAACTTGCAGGGTTACGAGCCACTATAGATGGTTTTTCCTAAACTTGCAGGGCCCCGTGGGTCCATTTTTGGTGTACTTGATGATAAAAATGGGTTTTTGGATGATTTCACACTTGATTTCCTACTGCTACTAGGCTCAGCTTGGCAGAGCACTATACTTGATTTCCTACTTATACTAGGCTAAACTGGGAAGAGCACTAGACTTGATTTCCTACTGATACTAGGCTCTGCTGGGCAGAGCACTAGACTTGATTTCTTACTGATTTAGACCCGAGCACGCTCTGGGCACCTTTTATGAGAGACTTTTTGAATTACTACTATTGTTTTAGACTCGATTCAATTCTAGACATGTACTTCAAGGTTTTGATTCTCTGAGATTTTGCGTTCATTATTATATATGTTCAGGGACCTCCATGTGCTCTCAGTTCTAGGACCTGGCTACAAGCCAAGCATGCCAAAAGAGTGGTATACGACATAGGATGAGGTATAACGGGTATGTCCCACCATAGGTCCTCCTACCGAAGTTCCAAGAGGAGGTGCATACAGGGTTACTATTACTAGTTTCGTCATTATCATTATCATGCATATTTCACTCAGATTCTACCCTTTTATATTGTGTGTTCAGTGTACGCTCTGATTATATGGGTGGCCGAAGGTTTTTTCACTTAATTGCATTCCTCGGTTGTATGGGCGGCCATTGGGACTGTATTTAGATTACTCTTGTTGCTTTATAGAGCTGGTTATGGTCCTTGTTTCTTGGTGATTTAGCGGTTATTAGCCTGTTGAGGCTCCGGTTGTGGGATTTTGATTATTGAGAGGACTTGTGAGTCCTATCTTATTAAGGCACTTTTGTGTGGCCTTCTGAGCAGATTGTGAGATTCTGGTTCCATTCTTATCAGGATTTGAGTAGTATTTCTTGGTTATTGTGGGTTAGTTATTCCATCCTACAATTGTACTTGTGAGGTGGATTCCTGTTTATGCTATCTTGAAGTTGGATTGGTGTTATGATCTCCTTATGCTTGTTGATTCCATCTGGAGTATGTTAGACTTCTTTCCTTCTTTTCCTTTTACTTGAGGTT
The DNA here is from genome assembly GCA_003996215.1 of Jaltomata sinuosa. NCBI lineage: Eukaryota > Viridiplantae > Streptophyta > Magnoliopsida > Solanales > Solanaceae > Jaltomata > Jaltomata sinuosa. Next base: position 701,879 of record QJPP01000400.1, read on the forward strand.
ACCGGTATACCTCCATGTTCCTAACTCTCTCTCCTTTATATACTATTATTGCAAGGATTCCAGGTGCTTTATTCTTCCTTACACCGGTGTTTTTGTGTTATGTATATGTTTTGTGCTAGCATGTATACTTGTAACTCTTGGTTGATTACTCCTTGTACTAGTTCTGTGTGCATCTTCCTTGCTTCTGTGACTGCTTTCTTATATTCTTCTTAAAACTATTTTTATATCTTATATGCACTTAGTCGGCCGATGATGCCTATTGAGTACTTGTTGTCTTGGTGCTCATACTACACTTCTGCATCTCTTTGGTGCAGACATTAGTTTGAGCTTTTGCCGTTAATCGCATAGAGACTCATGCAGCTTTTATGATATTCAAGACTAGGGTGAGCGCTTGACGGTCGGGGCTTTACCACATCTCATCATTTGTACTGATACTCTTTGTATATTCGGAGATAGTTGTACATATCTTTTGTTACTTCTAGAACTTGCATTCTATTAGAAGCTTTTGTACTACTGATACCAAGTCTTGGGGTTGGTGTAGTTTCAATGTATTTATTCAGGTTTTGCTTCCGCTTTGTCTATTTTTACATTCTGCTTCCGCTTATATTCTTCTTATTATGTGTATTAGTTAGGTAGTAGCCCATTACTAACCGTTCTGGATTACGGAGATTGGTTGGACTACTTGGTGTTGTAGGTGCCATCATGACCTGAGAAATTGGGTCATGACAGCTTGGTATCAGAGCTCTAGGTTCACCGTTGTCGTGGTACAGAAGCAAGTGTCTAAGTAGAGTCTCGTGGATCAGTACGATGACATCTGTATTGTATATGCGGGAGGCTATAGTGCATTATTAGGAAGAGTTCCATATTCTTTGTTACTTATCGTGCGTTCTTGGCTCTATTGGCTTCTAAATTTCAGTTGTTTCATTCCTTCTTAGATGCCTAAGATGAGTTCGACAGTGATTGGTGTCGAGGCTTTTGTGCCTATTGCTTCAGTGCTTCCGTCAGCACCAGGACTTCAGAGTGAGGGTTTGCCTCATCAGATAGGGGGTGTGGGGTCAGCCCAGCCTCCGATTGGATTCAACGCTACCCCAGTTCTACAGGACACCATGGCTAGGACTCCGTGTCCTTTGGTGAGTGTTTCAATAGTCAGTTTTTTGAGCGGTGATTCATCCAGGGTTGAGCTACCAGTTCTTCAGTAGGGTTGTCTGTCAATATTGGAGTATGAGGTGAGATTTCATGACATGGTTAGGCATAGTGCTAGGGCTCTACCTTCAAAGTTTGATAGGGTTCAGAGTTTGGCCGGAGGTTTGATTTCACTGCTCCATTTGGCAACCGAGCAGTTGGTTACAGTTGGGATGACCTTCCTTCAGGTAGTGGATCATGCTTGGGCTATTGAGGGTTTATGTCGTGAGGCTTACGGAGGTAGTGCTAAGAAATATCGTTGTCAAGACAGTTCTCAAGATTCTCAGACTCGAGGTAGGGGATTCTCCACAAGAGATAAGTTCCACTGCTTCTTATCTACCAGACCGGTTTCAGTTGCACCACGGGTTCTAGAGGGTGTTGGTATAGTACATGTTTAGCAGAGTGGACATGGTACAAGTCAGATTCCTCGAGGCTCGCAGTCAGGTTGTGTAGGTGATAAGTCAATAATCTATCAACTTATTGAGCATATATCCATAAATTATTACTATGTTTTGAATAGATTTAGAGTTTCTTATGGCCTTTATTTATGTTTATGCAGGTACTTTTGCTAGATGATGATAAACAAGGAAATGGACTCAATAAGAGCTCAAAAGGAGTAAAGTGTGAAGTGTTCGGAAAAGCTGAAGATTCTGACCAGAGATACGGTGGCCATGCGACACGCATAGGCTGAGGTGTGAACCGTACCTCCTTCACATAAGCTGCAAAAGTCATTGAAGATTCTGTCAAGGGGTGCGGTCGCTGTGCGACGCGCACATTACAACGTGCAAACTACACGTCGCGCCGCACACCTCTCAAAAGGGATTTTTGTCCTAATTTTTAGTGACGTTTTGGGAAACTATAAAAGTCCTATTCAGGCACAATTGTAAATAACTTTTATCATTCTGAATATTTTAAAGAGATTTTAGCTTGGAGACTAAGTTTTTAACCTCCATTGAGAAGAGGGTTTCAATCTAATTCTCTTGGTTAACAATTGTGTGCTCAAATTGATTCTAGAACTTGAGATTTAGCTCTAATAGAGGAGATTTTGAATTACCCAGCTGGTATCTCTTCTCTCTTGCTATGAGTGGCTAATTTGTCTTGTCTAGGGGTGCATTGATGATGGGTGCTTAAGAAATGGGTGTGGGTGTTATTTATTCTTTCTTCTAATTGCTTAATTGACATAAGTCTAGTAATTTCACCAAGTTTAAATCTTAAAATTTGTGGTTGCAAAGATTAATTTTCATTACTTGACTATGTGATTGCTTGAGAAAGTATTTCATAGTTTTGGATGTGAAATTACTATTGGGAACTTGGGATTCCACTCAGATTTGAGGCTAGAGATAGATCTTATCATCGGATTCTCCCATTTAAGGGTCTAAGCTAGAGATAGTCTGACCTCCCTAAGCTAGATTGGTTGTTTATTAATCAAATCGATGATGATATAACTGAGATCATCGGATATAAGATTGTTGATCGAGAGATAAGCACATTTTACCCATGACCAATGCTATTCATGTCATTAAGCGAAGATAAGTATGAATTGATAATCACCCTATCCCATAACCAAAGATCCATCGGATATACATCGCTAGTCGTCTAGTCAACTTAGTACATCCGCTTTAGTTTTATTGCTTTTTAAATTGAATTGTGATTGTAGTGGCTACATTCCCATTTCCCCCATCCTTTTAGTTTATATTTTGAGCATTTACTCTCGCCTTGAACTCAATTCGATACACTCTATATTTATCTATGCCAAGTCCCTTGGGTACGACCCCGACATTCATTAGGATTATAAATTTTGTTTTGTTGCACGATCGCCGTGACCTCCTACATGGAGAGCACGATTTGAGCATTCATCAAAAATGGTTCCATTGATGGGGACTTGAGTTGATAGATATTTTTGATTGTTGTTTTGAAGTCACTTTGAGAGTGCTTGCTTCTTTTACTTTCGTTTGTTGTTTGTGGTTGATTGAATAGGCTAGCCTATAAATGAGGCCAGCGACAACGAGAGTGTTGACGGCTTCATGGAGGTTGATGAGGCTGAGCCTGTGATGCAAGGGGGTATAGGTGAAATCCGCCTACCCCCTATGGTAGGAAATGATATCTTTCACGTGACTAGCACCATGCTCCACTTAATCCAAATGAAGGGCCGATATGGTGGAGCAGCCCATGAAGATGCCAATCGGCATATTAAGAATTTTGTGGAAATTTTCCAACCGCTCATCTTTAAACATATCTCCCAAGAGTCCATTCAATTACGCCTATTCCCCTTTTCCTTGACAGGGGAAGCCACGACATGGTTGGAGGAATTGCCAAATGATTCCATCACCTCTTGGGCCAAGTTGGTTGAAGCATTTACATCAAAGTTCTTTCCTCTATCTCAAATAATAGAGTTAAGCGATGAGATCACCAACTTTAGGCAACTCCCGGATGAGCCTCTCCAAGAGGTTTAGCTAAGATTCAAAAAGAAGCTTCTCTTGTGTCCAAATCATGAGTTGTCAAACAATGTGCTGCTACAAAGCTTCTATCGATCATTGAACTCTATGAATAAATCAGTGGCTGACAATCTTGGAGGTGGTACCTTCATGGACTTAGAGTTTCCCATAGCCTCAACTTTGTTAGAGCGAACAACAAAAACTAATCAAGCTTGGCATACAAGAGAAGAGTATATACCAACCTCGGGAGGACCCTCTCCCTCTTGGTTAATGAAATAAGGAAAAAGGATGAGGAGCGTGATGAGACCATGGCTAGAATGATAACACAAATTGATTTGATGGCCAAGCATGTGATTGGAGCTGGTGGTGCTAAGACAGTAAATATAGTGAATAAACCAGAAATTAAAGCTAGTGATGATGAGCTCATGACTATGGTGGATGGAAAGCTATGTTTTGTATCAGCGGGTTCTCATCCTGGGTATTATCGCTCGAGGGAGGAGAACCAAGGTTGGATTCGAGATAAAAAAAAGACGGAAATTGGCGGGATAGAGACAAGGATGGTGATATTTTCAATAACCAGAGTTTGAAACCCTATATCCCTCCAAACAAGGCGGACTCTCTCTACCAACCGGGAACAAGCAACCCCGGCCATTCCAAGTTGGAGGACATGTTGTCCTTGGTTCTTAAGAAGGTGGACACCACAAACACGGGAGTGAGGGATCTAAAGAGTAAGGTCTCAACACTTCACCAAACTGTGAGCTCCCACTCAGTCTTAATTAAGCCTCTTGAGGCCCAAATGAACCACCTCTCAAGCCAAATGAACCCGAGGATGAAAGGGACGTTTCCTAGCGACACCATTGCCAACCCAAAAAATGATTGATTGAGGTAGTATCGTCGTGCCGCGATATTAAATCAAGCGTTGCTTGGGAGGCAAGCCAAGTTTCTTTATTTGTTTTTGGTTATCTTTTGTTGTTTTTGGTGTTTTTGTAGGGAATGCATGGATGGAAAATGAACAAAGGAAATCAAGGAAAAAAGGGGTCATGCAGTGGATTGTGCGGACTGCACAAGCATTTGTGTGTCACACAGCCTATCGCATAGTGAATCAGATGCCTGGGAAAATCCAGGGGAGAAAAAGGGGAATGTGCAAAATGCCATGCAGTCCGCACATTGTCTGGTGCGAATCGCATGTCGCACTGCACAAGTGGAAAGTTTGAATTTTAATTGACCTAACCCATTGACCGACCTAACCCGGAGATGACCCGGCCAACCTTTCTTCTTCTTTTCCTTTTAAAACAACCTTTTCTCTTCTTCTTCCACCATTTTTTCTCTCCAAATCCCAAAATTCTCTCCCAAAACTTTCTCCAAATCCATTCAACTTCCCCAAAATCTTTTTTTCTCTCACCCAACCATCTCCACCACTCCATCACCACTGCCGATGTCATCTCTCTGGGAAGGTTTCGCTGGTCACCATTATTGAAGAACAAAAGCTTTAATTTTCACTCCTTTATTCATAATCTTCACTTGTGGTAAGTTCCCCGATGTTAAATACTTGTGTTTATGAAGGTTGGAAACTCATCTTGTAAAGCATGCTTACTAGAATTACCATGTTGGTTTTGGGTGAGATCCAAAAAAATTGGGTCCCCAAATTTGAGTTGAATTGATAATTTTGCTTGCTTCCAACTTGGTCGAACTTAAATTTTGTTAATTTATGTTGAATGGTAGTGATTTTTATCCTGGAACTATGTGTTGGTGTGAAGTTTGAGTAACCCCCTTATGACGGACGAATGAGTTGGCCCGATGAGAGATTGAGTGATGTCGTTCTTAAGGGCAAATCATCATTTTCCATGAGGTCTTTGTTGAAAATATGTTATGAAGGCTGAATTTTGCTGATTATATACCCATGGTTTTTGTTGAGTATGCTATTTGGGGTGTATAATCTTTTGCGGGGAGGGGGTTAATTGTTGCTAAAATTGTGGATATTTATTGTGCAAGTGAGGGCTTGATTTTCCCGATGATAGACGGGGTAACATCCATCTTAAGGGAAGTCGTTGAGTTCCTTCCTTGCTTGCTATTGTGTCAATAAAAGTCCAGGGAAGTCTGAGTACGCGGAATTTATGGTCATGATAACCCTTGTCCCCCTTGTTTAATATTGATTGGGTTGTTGCAGGGTGCCCAGTATCTATAGAAATCTTGCTCTATGGGTCATCTGCAAAACTCATAAGAACACAAGGAACCAAAAATTTCAATTGTTCCATTGTGCGGGTTGCATGAGGCATTGCACCAGGTTGAAAAGAAAAAGCAGGACACTAATATGAGAGGGGAAGCCTAGTGCGGCACACACTTCTAATGGTGCAAATCGCACCAGCTTCGCACCTCAATAGAAAATCCCTGTAGGATTTTGTCTGCCTGTATGATAGCAGATGCGACGTGCACTCTCTCTAGTGTGTTTCTCATGTGTTCCGCACAAGCCGACATTCACCTACTTTACTTATCCAATCCTTTGCACTCCATCATTTGTAATTTGCTAACTTCTTCTTAGGTTTAGTTTTTGTTTTTAACTTACAATCTTTGTATGCAGAATATGTCTTCAAACAAGAGAAAGACAAGAAGACAACCTAGGAAAAGGTCTATTGCTGAAGAAGCAAGGCTCCACTTCGGCGTAGAGGGAATGAAAGTTTTCTACAAGTGGGACAAAGATAGAGGATTCAATGTGGATCAAAGTTTTAATTTGGAAGAGGTCGAAGTTGAGCTACCTAACATGCACCAGCAATTTGTTGAACGACAATGGCAGTCCTATCAGGAAATATACTCGGTGGGTACTATAAGGAAATTCCGTGAGAATTCTTTACAGCTTATCAGGATACACAGGACTCCAGAGGATATAGAGGGCTTGTGGAGAAATTTCCCCACCTGGATTCAGTCACAAACAGGGGTAAGAAAGTTAGTATCACCCCCATTGCCATCAATGCTATCTATTGGGGACACCTAATTGACCCTGCACCAACCCTTATTGAAAAGTTGATGGCTGACTCAAAGCCATATCAAGAGACCGCCCCCATCATTGCTCAAGATATCCCCCTTTGGTCCACTATAGGGGGAGATATTCCAAGAAGGTCCCTGATCTTCAAAGCTCGTCTATGGTATGATTTTATTCGCAACCGTTTCTTGCCTTCACAAAATGATCAGAAGATAACCCAGGAGGGGGCCATTCTAATTGCGGTCATTATGATAGGGGAGTATGTGAACTTTGGGGAAATAGCGACTATATTGATAAGAAGAAAAGCTCGTCAAGGAAATTACTCATTTCTTTTCTCGGTGCTGATTACTAAGCTTTGTTCCAAAGCCGATGTTCCTACCCTCAGTTGCGATAAATTAACTCATGTTATTTGGACCATCGACCTTGATAGAAAAATAGACAGGGATGCCCCCAGGTTTAAGAAGCAAAGGGTTGAGCAATTCACTGGAGTTAACAGTGATGAGCTTAGTGCTAGGACAGACACTTCATCCCTTTCCAGGGCAACTTTCAAGGCACGTACACATGCCACAGCCCCCTCAATGACCAAAAGCAGCCTTCAGGACATGGTTGACAAAACTCATAACCATGAGAAGCAACTTGTTGACCTAGCTGTCAAACTGCTTGGAATGATAAATAAGGCTATCAAGAGTGCAGTCAAGGGGGTGGTGTATAGATTGAACTCACTATGCAAGTGGGTCGATGTCATTGAGGGGTCAATCAAGACATTACAGGAAGATGTTCGAAAAGGGAAAGGTAAAGCTCCGGTGGTATAAATAGATCTGACCATTATACCTCCACCTCATTCCAATCCTGGTCCCTTGGATATCTTGTTTGCAGCCTCTGCGGATGAGGTGTTTCCTGGCAATGAGGATCAAGAGTTGGGCGATGTTCAATATCTGGCTTTTGAAAGGGCTCTCCATGAATCCACACTTTTTGCGCACTCCCAAAAGGGTGGTGCTGGCCTGAGTGAGAGAGCCTCTAATTAGGAAGCAACTGATGATGATGAGGAGGAGGAGGACTAGGCCTCTAGGGAGTTCCACCCTTTTCTCATTGCAGTATTGGCATTTAGGGCAATGATCCTTTTATGGGGAGGGAGTGGCTTTAATTGCTTTTATTGGTGCTCGTGAGTGGGCTTGAAATATTTTATTACCCTTGTCGGGCCTTGTTGACACCCTACTAGATTTTATTTTGGCCCTTGTCAGGCATATTTGGATAATTGTGATGTTTATTATGTTTTGTTTTATGTTTTGTTTTACCTTGAGCTTATTGGTTCCCTTGCCAGGATTATTTTTTGTTGATTGAGATTGTGTTGCCGGGTTTGTCTTACATGCTCCATTGTCCCACTACCCATGTTTTGCAAATGCGCTAAGGCCTACACCGAGACTTGTTTTAAAATGAATCATAAGCACACAATTCTGATATCGTTTTGTTAATAGTATTTTAGAAATAAACTCCGAGAGTTTTCTTAATACCATGGTTCTTTCCCAAGGAGCAAAAGTTTTGATTATTTTCTTCTTCTTTTCTTTTGTTATTTTGTCGAACCGGGTTGGTGTTTCCCTATGATAGATTGAGAGGCTACTTTCTTAAGGGAAAATGCCAAGTTTTAGTTTAGAATTGATTTCATAGTTGCTTGTCTCTAAATGGGCTCACCAAAAAAACATTCTCGTGGCAAATTGTTTTGGAAACAAAAGGAAGAAGGGAAATGAATTTTTGAGGAAAAGAATTCTCTTTTCATGACTTGCACACTCTTGTTTTGGCTTGATTGACTCATAAACGAGTGTGTAATGAACTCAGAATAGCTTGTCAAAAGTCATTTGCCCTAACTAATTGTGAGAATAATGAAAGAGGGCTTGTAGCATGATGCCTTGTGTGGTGTGACTTTACCTTTATTTTTATGCATAAGTGTCATCTAGAACTTGCCTCGAATGTGATTCAAGGTGAAATTATAGGTGTGACAGAGCTTGGAAGATGACCTTAGGACCTTTTTGATAGCCACTTCACCCAAATAACTCCACGACATTAAATCCTAGTGAACCCCTTTTGAGCTTATGACCGTTCTTTGGCATCTTGTAACACTTTTACCTTTTTGGAACCTTTATTTTTGCACCCATCCTCCCTAATTGATTAGAAATGAAATGTAGGCTAAAATCCTAAGTTTGGGAGGGAAACAAAATATAACATAGGCAAATGCCTAAGTGTGGGGGTGCATGTGATCAAATTAGGAGAAGAAAAGAAGTGCACTTCAATGTACAAGGTAGCACCTTAATTTCGAATTGAAAATTGCTCCAAAAGATCAATTCAATGAGCAAATTTAAAAGCAAAAATAGGTGCTACCAAGTGAAGTTGGTACAAGGAGTTTGAATGATCATGAGTAAAAAGGAGAAATCTTTGGTTGTCTGAGAGAGGAATAAGGTGAAGTTAAAATTGAAAAATATGAGCGGTGTTCGGAATGAGAACAAATAGCATTATGGAGGTGTGGTCACTTGAATTAAATGATTAACCAAATGACATCCTCACCTTATCCCTAGACAACATCGTAACCTGCAAGTCCTTGGTGATTCCGAGCTTGGCTACCCTACATTAGTGGCGATATACATGAAGGGTAAGCCTATGGTTCGACGCATATGCACTTGAACTTCCTTGAGAGAGTGAGAGTCTTCTTGGTTCTCCTATAATCTCGTGTTTTATGAATTGAATGATTGTGAGTGGTATTCTCTCTTTTGGTGAGTGGAATCATGCACTCAAATTGAAACATAGAGTCTCAATTTCAATTGAAGGGAATGAATGAGATAAGTTGTGTGGCCAATATGGAGGCAAACCTTGATGGTCCATGCCAATGACTTAAGAAGCTTAAATGTCTTGCTTTGAATGGCAAGAATTCCCTTGATTTTGAATGAGAAATGATTTCCTTTTGGAAAAGGTTTTAAATTGATCAATTGCCTTGAACTTGTGGTGGTCCAAATTGAGATGAGCATAGTAGTTGAGTCATTTGTTTGAGTCTTTCATTTATTCTTTTTCTTAATTTTTAGTTTAGAGTAGTCTTTTGTGCCTTGACTGAGCCTAGAGCATAATTCATTCCTTTTCTTATGAGTATCTTGCTTGAGGACAAGCAATAGTTCAAGTTTTGGTGTTTGATAAATCAGTAATCTACCAACTTATTGAGACTTTATCCGTCAATTATTGCTATGTTTTGAATATATTTAGAGGTTCTTATGGCCTTTATTAATGTCTATGCAGGTACTTTTGATAGATGATGATAAACAAGGAAATGGACCCAAAAAGAGCTCAAAAGGAGTGAAGTGTGAAATGTTCGGAAAAGCTAAAGATTCTGATTGGAGATGCAGTGGCCATGCGACAGCACAGGCTGAGGTGCGAACCGCACCTCTTTCGCACAAGCTACAAAAGTCACTGAAGAGTCTGTCAAGGGGTGCAGTCGATGTGCGACATGCACATCCTAATGTGCAAACCGCACCCCTTTCGCACGGAGCTACCAATTCTAGGTGAAGTCACTGTTTCGACAGTAGGTAGTGTGCAATGCGCATATCATAATGTAAAAACCGCATGTTGCGCCATACACCTCTCGAAGGGCATTTTTTCCCTAATTTTTAGTGACGTTTTGGGAAACTACAAAAGGACTATTCAGGCATATTGTAAATAACTTTTATCATTTTGAATATTTTGAAGAGCTTTTATCTTGGAGACTAGTTTTTTCACTTCCATTGAGAAGAGGGTTTCAATATAATTGTCTTGGTTAACAATTGTGTGCTCAAATTGAATCTAGAACTTTAGATTTAGCTCTAATGGAAGTGATTTTGAATTACCCAGCAAGTATCTCTTTCTCTCTTGCTATGAGTGGCTAATTTCTCTTGTCTATGGGTGCATTGATGATGGGTGCACAAGAAATGGTTGTGGGTGTTATTTATTCTTTCTTATAATTGCTGAATTGATAAGGATCTAGTAATTTCACCAAGTTTAGTCCTAAAATTGGTGGTTGCAAATATTAGTTTTCATTACTTGACTATGTTATTGCTTGAGAAAGGATTTCATAGTCTCGGATGTGAAATTACTAGTGGGAACTAGGGATTCCACTAAAATTTAAGGCTAGTGATAGCTCTTATCATCGGATTCTCCCATTTAAGGGTCTAAGCTAGAGATAGTGTGACCTCCCCAAGCTAGATTGGTTGTTTTGATCAAACCAATGATGCTCTAACCGAGATCATCGGATATAAGATTGTTGATTGAGAGATAAGCACATCTTACCTACGACCAATGCTATTCATGTCATTAAGAGAAGATAAGTATGAATTAATAATCACCCTATCCCATAACCAAAGCTCCATCGGATATGCATCCCTAGTCGTCTAGTCAACTTAGTTCATCCACTTTAGTTTTATTGCTTTTTAAATTGAATTGTGATTGTAGTGACAACATTCCCAATTTCCCCATCCTCTTACTTTATATTTTAAGCATTTACTCTCGCTTTGAACTCAATTCGATACAATCTTTATTTAGCTACGCCAAGTCCCTTGGGTATGACCTCGACACTCATTGGGATTATAAATTTTGTTTTGCTGCACGATCATTGTGACCTCCTACTTGGAGAGCATGATTTAAGCATTCATCAGTAGGCCATGGTGGATGGTCAGGTTCAGTGAGATCTTCCCGCCCACATCTATTCAGTGGAAATTACTTTCAGTGCAGTGGGCATAGGTATTTTGTTAGGTATTGTCCCACGATTCAACCTTCTAGTCAGTAGGGTCAGTAGAAGTTATCTTCTAGGGATTCAGTACCACCGTCTAGAGGTAGAGTGTAGGGTAGTAGGGGTGGTCCCCAAGTGGTTCGAGGTGGCTTTTGAGCTAGTGGTTCTGGTAAGGGTTGTCACTAGTGTGGTGAGCTTAGGCACTCTATTAGGAAGTGTACCACGATAGCATATCCCGGTCAGCCTGGTTGTTATGATTGTGGAGTTCTTGGTCACTCTTCTAGAGATTGTCCCCAGCATGGGATGGTTGAGCCATCAGCTTCGATTACCCAGTCCAGAGTTAGACCCCGTCAAATTGATGCCCCTCTTGGTGGGCTCGAGGTAGAGGTTCCTGATATCATTGCTCCAGGTTTGGCTTTTGCTACCTTTGACTTGTGATAGTAATGCTCGCATTTCGATTCCTTTTCTTCTATCATTTATTTGCTTATATGGCTACCTGCTACTAGTTTAAGTCATTTGACTACTTGAATTATAGTATCTTTGCGTTGTTTTCTGTGTACTTTATTCTGTAGTAGTGGATGGGGGTGAGTTAGCCTTGTGAGGTGTTTTACCTAGAGTTATAGCTCGTGGGTAGTTCTTGTTGGTCTATTTCTGGTTGGGTTTATCCCTGTTTCGTTATGATTCTAGACTTGTGATTGAGTATTCCTTTTTAAGCGGTCCTAGATGGTTTTTGCCTAGGATATTTTCTAGCATTGCTAGAAGTCCTTGTGTTTGTTTGTGATATTGGTAGTTGTGTCGGAGTTGTGATTTTTTCTTAAGCTGGGAGATGTTGGTTATGCTAGCGTGCATAGATTGGTCTTGTTTTCCAAGATGTTGTGAATTGACCCTCTTTATTTGGTTGGTGTAGGAGGTTGGCAGGTATTTGGGTTGTTCCCATAGTCTCCCTCAATTTCTTATCCGGCTAGGTTGTCTTATCATTTTCCTTTGTTCCAGATGGAATAAATTTTGATAGTAGTCCTATTGTTGAGCCTTTGATTGTGGCATTGTGATGGAGTTTTGGCTTTAGCATTTTTGACTAAGTGTTGGCTGTATCCTTGTGGTTGAGATGTATTCATAGAATTCTAGGTGAGTCAGGCATCCGACCTATTTTCTCCTGCCTTGTTGAGTTTTAACAATATAAGTTTTGGAGCTAAGGGAATGGCTCCAGGTTTTTATTTTTAGAAACGAGTTTGTAAGGTTCAGTATATGCTACAGAAAGGTTTTGTTTAGTTGAAAAAAGAGGGAGATGACTCCTTTTTTTTTACTTATGTATTTTAGTAATTGACTGAGGTGACGATGAAGGTTTGCTTTGGGATTCTGTGTTGGTGATTTGATTAATCCATCTACAGATTGCAGGGGTTTTCCTTCGATTGGTTTGAGATTTCAGTAGAAGCTGCAATTTTAGCAATTTGTTATTCAAGCATAGTTGGCTTTTGTTCCTAAGTGTTTATTTGTAGCATACGTGTTCGACAAAGGCTTAGGTTGGCATTTTTACAAGTTGGGTTTTAGGATCGTGGGCTAGCAAACCACTCCGGATGGTTCGTGCTTGTTTCTTTTCAATTGCAGTTTTTTAGGTTGGAAGGCATGGAATTCAGACGACTTAGTTTCCCCATTTTAAATGTGAAATTACAGTTGGCCTTGGACACTTAGTCCTTGGCTAACCTTTGAGTTAGGCTGGACATTCCAGATTTTGACGGTGTTCTAGATAGCATGAGGTTCCTTCTACCATGGTTGGACAGACTCAGTGGTGTGAGTTTGGGATTCAACAATTGTGTATGCTATATGTGATCAGGTCATGTGGGTTGAGGTTAGCGAGGCTATTTGAAGTTCTAATGATATTTTTAGGTTGATCGTTGCCTTCATTACCGAGAGTTTGAAATGCTACTTTGGTTGGGTCTTCAGGGGTTGTCTTTTATATGAGGTTCCAGTGTGGTTAGACTCACCAGTATGGGCTAGAAGTCTGATATACTATATACTTTAAAATGGTTAGTTGTGTGTAGATGTAGCAGTTGATTTTAGCCAAAGAGGTGAGTTGATTATTTATGCCAAGTTTCTTCAACTAGATGGTGACTTGGGAATTCAAACACCCTTTCCTTTACCTACGGTGTGTCCTGAATTTATATTCGTGGTATGGTAGACTCCTTCCTGAGTTGAGAATTTGAAAGCAATATCAAATCTGAATGGTGTTTGAGTATTCGGGGTAGCAGCAGGTTCTTCTTAGAGTTTGGAGCTTGGTGGTGGCTACGGACTTCATGGTAGGCTTACCACACTACTTGTAGAATCTTGGTTTTTGTTGGGGTCTGTCGGATAGGTTTCCCTGGTTCATTCGCTTCCAGATTATTCAGACTTGACACGGTGCAGTGAGGTTGGTTCCATTCTACAGTTTGGAAGTTCTTCGTCAATGCAAGGTATTCATATATGCCTTTCCTAACTTTGGTGTGTGGATTTCAGTCGGGTTCAGACAGGTTGTTATCTTGGATGGCAAAAGCTAATCAGACTATAGCTTGGCCTGGTAAGAGTTTGGGCAAAAAGAGATGATTTCGTTCGTGACAGAGTATAAGTGGGAACTATGGATCTCTAGTGTGTCAGTTGATGCCTCGAGGGTTGTTTGAGTGTTTGACTTGTATGCAGCTTGTTGTTTATTGTGCATGAGGGTTCAGTTCAGAATAAAAGGGTTTTACGGATTAGCGGGTTCGTGGTTTAGAGTCTTGGTTGTTGGCTTTTCTGGTAAATTTAGTAGTGGTTTTTGAGGATTCGAGTTCTGTGTGTTTGTCGCCTTGCTTCTCTGGTTTTAGTGTTGCATCAGTGTTTTCAGGTTGAGATTCTCGGGGTTCAGGTTCAGGTTGGCAGACCCCTGGTATTTTGAAGTTTGAGTTTGGATTCTGGATTTGATAGTAATGAGTTTAGGCTTGGTTGTTTGCTTTGGTTCCATTTTTTTGGGTGTCGTCCAGTCATGAAGGCTACCTGGGATGTCTGAGAGAGTAGTGCGGGCTGTGCATCTGTTGTTCTTAAATCTCTAGTTTTTCCCTCTTTCATGACTTTTGGGGATGAAAGTCTTTTTAGTAGTGGATGATGTAATGAACCTTTCGATTATTTTTGTGTTTTCGCCTTTCTTGTACCGTTAGAGCTTGCTTGCAGCGGCCCTAAGTCATTTATGGCTTGCTGGGACCGGTAGTGTGGTGCCCAAGCTGTTGGTGTGTTCTTTTTGGCCGTTCCTTGTTTTAGAGCTTTAAGATTTTAAAATCATTGACTTCGGTCAACATTCTTGGTGAACATGCTTGAAATCGAATTCTAACAGTTCCTTAAGCTCCGGAGCATGGACTTTGGTATAGAGGGACCTTTGGTCGGGATCCGTGAGCTTTTCAGCTTGGAATCTCTCTCGTTTTGTGTTTCAGGAGAGTAGGGCTGGTTTGGTTGACTTTGGTTAACATTTGGAGGAGAAGGCCTCGGATGAAAATTCTTTCAGTGCCATTAGCTTTGGAATGCCGAGTTTGTGTTAGGTAGTTGGTTTATTCAGGTTCCGGGTGATCCGGGCTTATTTTAGATGTTTGGTTAGTGTTAGTTAGTTTTGACTTGGGTCAAAAATCCTCTGAAACGACCTCGTATGGGAGTTTCATCGATTCCGTTGAGTCAGGAACATCGTTTCCACTCCAATAGCACTATTTGTTTTTTAAGTATCGGGTTCTGATTGTTCTCCGAATGCCCCGTAGAAGTTTTGGCTATTGTTGGTTTTTTTTCTTCTTATGGTTGACTTCAATGCGATCGCGCCACTTTAGCGCAATTGCACTAGTCTGTGTTTTTCTCTTCAGTGCAATTGCGCTCCTGCAGGGAGAGCACTAGTCTCTGATGTTTTCTTCAGCGGGATCGCGCTCTGTTAGCGTGATAGAGCTGACCAGCGACCAGTAGCTATATAATTTTTTGGCCTTCATTTTTCCATCTTGTTTCTCACACTTTTCCCAACTCTAAACTCTAAGTTCTCCCACCAAATTGCTCCCATCAATCCTAAAGCTTGGAGAATCCATCAAATTGTTGGGAAATCTTGTTTCCTCATTTTTGGGTATGTTCTTCTTCCCAAAAATTTGTTCCTTCTCCATTGTTGCTACCACCATTTTTCTAATTATTAAAGCTTGGAATTTCTTGTAGTATCTGCCCTCTTGAGCTTTGCATGATCATGGATTCGGAGTTCTCACTCCCTTAGCTCGTCTTCTCGTGGTGGTAAGTTTCTTTTGATTAATTTTCGAAATTATTTCTTGAAATTCAATCCTTAATTCTTGACTTGAGCGGTGTTTTGAGCCCCAATTGTTGCCCGTTTCCACTAAATTTTTAAGCATGTGCTCACGGGATTTTGAGGAACACATGTTTGTTTTTCATTTCCAGTTTTGGGTCGCGAGGCCCATGAGCGTATTTGTAACCCAGATTTTGACCCGATTATGTTTATAGCATTATGGGTATCGTTAGTCCTGTATTAATGTGTAGATTATTGTATTTGGGAATTGGTGCTTTCTGGAGCAGTTGAGCCTGGACAACACCGTTCCCGCTGCTAGTCATCGGATGACAGGTAGGATATTATTTTCCCTACCTAGACTCTGCGTATATATGCTATAACTGCGTTAGTTAGCATCCTTGGGTGGGTTATTTTAGGTTGGTACCCCAAACCTTGCCCATCTTTTTTATCCGTTTACTTAATACGTTGATTGTAGTATTCGTGTAGTATTGTATATCACCCTTGTGGACTTGTGTGGCCTTGTATTTAATTAGGAACATAAACGGTGGGTTATTTGTGAATGTCCGTGAGTCCCGGACATAGATATATCCTTTTAGGCTAGTTATGTCTGTTGAGTAGCTATGGAGCCTGTGCAGGGCGATAGGAATGTTTGAGAGCCGTTGGCCTAATTTATATTTTTGTGTGAGCATATCATCCATGAAAAAGGTTTTCCCTGCATGTTTTACTTTGGTTTTAGCAGCGAGCCACTATAGATGGTTTTTTCTAAACTTGCATGGCCTCGGGGGGCCTTTTTGATATACTTGATGATAAAAATGGGATTTTGGATGATTTCACACTTGATATCCTACTGATACTAGGCTAAACTGGGTGGAGCACTAGACTTGATTTCCTACTAATACTAGGCTCAGCTGGGCAAAGCACTAGACTTGATTTCCTACTAATACTAGTCTCAGCTGCGCAGAGCACTAGACTTGATTTCTTACTTATTTAGACTTAGGCACGCTCTGGGAACCATTTGTTAGGGCCTTTTTGATTTCAATTCTTGGCATGTACTTTGAGGTTCTGATTCTCTGAGATTTCACTTTGGTTGTTGTATGTGGTCAGGGACCTCCATGGGACCTCTATTCTAGGACCTGGCTACGAGCCGAGTGTGCTAAAGAAGGGGTATACATCGTAGGATTAGGTATAGTGGGCACGTCCCACCATGGGTCCTCCTACCGAAGTTTCTAGGAGAGATGCATATAGGGTTACTATAACCGGTTCCATCATTATCATCATCATGCATATTTCACTTGGATTCCACCCTTGTTTTCTATGTGTTCAGTGTGTGCTCCGGTTGTATAGGCGGCCAGATAGTTTGTTTTCATTTGATTGCGTGCCTCGATTTTATGGGCAGCCGTTGGGACTGTAGGTAGTTTAGATTACTCTTGTCGCTTTATAGAGCTGGTTATGGTCCTTGTTTCTTGGTGATTTAGCAGTTATTAGCCTGTTGAGGCTCTGATTGTGGGATTTTGATTATTGAGAGGGCTATTGAGTCCTATCTTATTGAGGCACTTTTGTGTGGCCTTCTGAGAAGATTGTGAGCTTATTGTTCCATTCTTATCAGGATTTGAGTAGTATTTATCGGTTATTGTGGGTTAGTTATTACATCCTAGGGTTGTACTTATGAGGTGGATTCATGTTTATGCTCTATTGAAGCTGGATTGGTTTTATGATCTCCTTATGCTTGGTTATTCCATCTTGAGTATGTTAGATTGATTTCCTTCTTTTCCTTTTACTTAAGGTTAACGCTATACTGCAATCTTCCTGACTCTCTCTCCTTTTATATACTATTGTTGCAGGGAGTCCAGGTGCATTCTTCTTCCTTACACCTGTGTTTCTATGTTTTGTATATGTTTTGTGCTAGCATGTATACTTGTAACTCTTGGTTGATTACTCCTTGTGCTTGTTCCATGTTCTTCTTCCTTGCTTCTATGACTGCTTTCTTGTATTCTACTTATTATTGTTTTTATATCTTATATACGCTCAAGCGGCCGATGATGCCTACTTAGTACTTGTTATCTTGGTGCTCATACTACACTTCTGCATCTTTTTGTTCCAGACATTAGTGTGAGCTTTCGTTGTTGATCGCATGGAGAATCGTACAGCTTTTGGGATATTCAAGACTGGGGTGAGCGCCTGACGGTTGGGGATTTACCACATCTCATCTTTTGTACTGATACTCTTTGTATATTCAAAGACAATTGTACTTATCTTTTGGTACTTCTAGCACTTGCATTCTATTAGAAGCTTCTATATTATCGATACCAAGTCTTGGGGTTGGTGTAGTTTCAATGTATATATTCAGGTTTTCCTTCTGCTGTCTATCTTTATATACTGCTTCCGCTTATTTTCTCCTTATTGTGCGTATTAGTTAGGTAGTACCCCATTACTAACCGTTCTGAGCTATGGGACTTTGTTCGCCTACTAGGGAGTTGTAGGTGCCATCATGACCTGAGAAATCGGATCGTGACAATGTTGTCTTATATCTTTTATGTATTCATTTAAAAAATAATTCATACACTCTGAATTAATATTTTGTCACTATACTTTCAATTTGTATTACTTAAAGTCAATATTTTTCTGATGTCTAAATAAAGTGAAATAACAAGAACTCTAAATAAAGTGATATAACCAGAAACCTCGGGACCCAAACCAAAGGTCCCTCTAGCCCAAAGTAAATGTTCTGAAGCTAACAACGCTGATGAAATACTCATTTGGGGCCGTCTTCTTTGAATGTTGACCAAATTCAACTCTACCAACCTTAAGAGTTGCAAAATAGGAAAAT
This sequence comes from Jaltomata sinuosa, assembly GCA_003996215.1. Classification (NCBI taxonomy): domain Eukaryota; kingdom Viridiplantae; phylum Streptophyta; class Magnoliopsida; order Solanales; family Solanaceae; genus Jaltomata; species Jaltomata sinuosa. The sequence goes on from QJPP01000400.1 coordinate 720,302, forward strand.
GGTCTTAAAACACAAACAAACTGGTCAGGAACCGAGCCGCCAATCCCAGTAAGTCATAAATGACCTGTAGCCACTGTGGAAAAGCTTAAAACGCAGAAAAAGCACAAGAAATAAGAAAATTTCCTAGAGGATCATTACAATATGAGAGTTCATTTTACACTAAACAAAAGTAAGAAAAGGATCAAACTAAAAACCTAACATAGCTAGTTCCAAGATTAGTTCAGGGATAAAAATCTCCACACTTTATTTCATTAAAGGTTTAATATGAAGTCAAGTTACACAACTATCAAAATCGGAATAAGATAATAAATAAAGGACTAAAATTATTATATTTCTATTTAAAGTCAATTTTCATTCTCACAAACACATCATAAAATACATCGATCAGTTCAGTTAGCACAATCCGAACCTCCAAAATAGCATCTAATAAGCTTAATCTGCATATATGTTAAATCATAGAATGATATAGTATAAGGAAAAAAACTTGAATACAATAAAATTAAGATGATGTATTTTTACTATGAAAAGAAGATGAGGAAATTTAATAACGGCAAATGTATTGTTTTGGAGATTAAAACTAATATAGTTTGGTTAGGGTAATTTAAATAAACGAGAGCTATTGTTGAAATACATCATAAGATTATGTATAGCTAGTCCAAAATAGTAATTGTGTGTTCGTAGTTAAATTAAAATATATGATGTAGCTCAATAATAAGTCACTAAGCTTGCTAGGCTAGATTGGTCCCAATTTCTGGCTTCTTAGTCTTGAGAAAGCATCTTTCTTAATTTTTTTTGAGAAGTTGTAGAAGCTTTTCAATAATTTCTGGATTCACACCGATGTAGCATTTAGTATACATATAACAATCATTGATCTCGTGTAGGAATTCATCAATGTTTTTGATGGGGTCTTTAATTTGACCTTCATGGTATTTCTTATGTGAAAACTCAAGATACTTAGCCACATTCAACATTAATTCACGTGCACATTTACAGTAATCACTCGGAAATAAATGCATATGAGCTATTTTTTGGCTGATCGGATAGACTATTCAATATCATCATAAGCTAAAGATATTTGGGGACTGGTAAATGTGAATACTATTAGGAAAGCACATATGAGCATGAAATTAGAGGTGCAAATGAGACGCACCATTTTTGGCTTCTTCTTTTTATTTCTCTTACATATTTTTGATCAAGAGATTTTGAATTTATATCATTATGGAATTCAAAAATTAATTGCATTAATTAGGATGGTGCATTTATTTCACCTTTACTATTGGGTTATTGAATAATTAAATGAGTCATTAAATTGTGATGACCCCTACGTGTATACGCATTTATTGTAATGTTAGAGTTTTCATGTAGTGTCCCCAAGTCATTTATGGCTTTCTGGGATAGGTAGTTTGGTGCCCTGGTCGTTCGTTTAGTTGTTTTGCCCTTTTTTCTGTTTTAGAGCTTTAACTTAAAATATCATTGACTTTAGTTGACATTCTTAGCTAACGTGCTCGGAATTGAATTCTGAAAGTTCTGTTAGCTCCAGAGCATTGAGTTTGGTCTAGTTGGTCCTTCAGCTGAGGGCTGAGAACTTCCGGTATGGGTATTGTGTGGTTTTCTCTATTTTTAGGCCATTTTGAGTTGAAAGTATATTTGGGGTGACTTTCGATGATCGGAGCGTCATTTAAAGTCAGACAATTCCATCAGCTCCGGAATGTTGAGTTTGAGTTAGGTAGGTGGTTGGTTCGGGTTCTGGGTGAACCAGCCTCATTTCGAACCTTTGGGTTCTTATTTTTTAGTGTTGACTTGGGTCAACATTTCTCTGAAATGACCTCGTATGGAAGTTTTGTCAATTCTGTTGAGTCTGGAACATCGTTTCCACTCTATTAGCATTATTGGTTTTTGAATATCGGTTTTGGATTATACCCGGAATACCCCGTGGAGTTTTCAAAAGTTGTAGATTTTTAGTGTAGGCCAGGCCTTCAGCGCAATCGCGCCAGGGCCAGCACGATCACGCCTCAACGCCTATAGTCGGCCAGCGCGATGGCGCCCTTTAGGTGCGATGGCGCCTGGCTTTCTTGAGCATGATGGAGCTGGTTGAGCGCGATAGCACTGGTTTAGCACGATAGGGCTGACCAGCGACCATCAGCTATATATTTTATTATAGTTTGATTTTCCAGCCATTTCTCTCAACCTCTCTCACTCTAAAACTCCTATACTCTCTCCCAAATTGCTCCAATATCAATCCTAGCTTTGAGGAAATCATTTGTTCATTATTTATTCGTGGTTGTTCGATTCTTGGTATGCTCTTCCATTGTTGCTCATATCCCTAACTTGTAAATTGTTGTAGTAACTGCCTCACAGCTCCTGCATGTACGTAGGCTCGAAGATTTATCCGTCTTGGCTTAAAATTCCATCATTTTGGTAAGTAAACCTTGCCTAATTTCCGATTTTATTCTTAAAATTCTATCTTTAAACCTCAACTTGAGCGGGCTGTTTTAGCACCCTTTTCTTGACCAAATGTGCTCAATTTTTGAACATGCCTTCTTGGCATCTCCATGGTCATCGTGCTTCATTTCATTTTTAGTTTGGGTTATGGGCCCTGCGAGCCTGTTTTTGACCTGAATTTTGACTTTGATAAAATAGTGGCATTATGGGTATCGTTAGACTCGTTTTAATATTTTATTTATGTTTTTGATAGTTTGATTATCATTTGGGATGTCTCAGAGCAATTCAGGCTTGGACCTTGTTGTTCAGGAAGCTTGTCGCCGGATGACATATAGGTTATTGTCTGAACTCCCTAGACTTAGCATATATCGGATAAAATTGTACTAGCTGGCATCCTTGGGTTGGGTTATTAGGTTGGTATCACAGACCTTGACCGCTTTATTCATGTCCGCCTAATTTCCTTCCTCCAATGTTTGTAGTACTTGCTTGATATGTTTTATTCACCCTTGTAGTCCTGTGAGGCCTTGTTGACTCTGGAACATAGAAGGTGGTTTATTGGGAATCTCCACGAGTCCCAGACATAGAAATATCCTTCTAGGCTGGTTAGGCTTGCTGAGTAATTGTGGGCCTGTGTAGGGCCGATAGGTTATTTGTGAGTCGTTGGGCTGATGATTTTGATCGAGCATGCAATTATCATGCATATAAAGGATTTTCTACTTGATTTTACTACAGTTTTGGCATCGGGCTACTATTTTTGATTTCCAAACCTTGCAAGGCCTCGGGGGCCCATTTTCAATAAAATGTATTATGAAATGGTTTGGTATACCGTTTATGGATCTTCTTGGGGTAAGAAAAGTTAAAACGAGAGAGATGTCTCAGCGTTCATATTCTTATATTGGACTCGGGTGGACCAAGGTGCTAGATTGATTTACGCTATGTATAAAGAAGTGATATTAGACTCGGTAAGGCCGAGCAACAGACTTGTTTTACTAGTGTTTTAGACCTGGAGATCCCCGGGCACCCTTGGAGGGGATTTACTGTATTTATTTCATTGATTTAGACCTGGATAGGATTCAGTCACACATTTCGAGCATTAGGAACTAGTTTGGATCCGGTGGTACTCCGGATGGTATTTTGAGGTTAGAGTGCAGTATGTGGTCTACGAGTAGACCTCCACGGACCCTGTCATTCTTGACCAAGTGCTACGGGAAAAGGGTTGACCAGGGGTAGGGATTTATGGCAGAGCATATGTACTCGGGCGAAGTCCATCCATGGATCCCACCTCTACTGGGCCTTTGGGGCACCGGAGGGGTAACATACTGACACTGAGGTTTCATTGTCCTTGCATTTCATATCATATCATTCATTGTTTGAGGCTCCTTCCTTGTTTGCTATTTGTTGAGTGTACGCGTCGATTGTATGGGCGTACGGAGGGTTTTGTTTTCACTTGATTGCATTTTGTTGGTAGTATGGGCGGCCGGGGGACAGTACGTAGACTCTTGTTACTTTATCATAATACTATCCCTTGCCACGGTTATTATTTGAGATTATATGCAGAAATGTTGTTAGTTTTGGATTGAGTTTGATATGATTAGTTGGTTATTGATTCTGTTTTCCAAGTATGTCTACCTTGAGTTTTCTCTCATTTCCCTTGTACTTGAGGTTACCGGTATACCGCCCATTTCTAGAAATTTTTTTGCCCGAATATATATTTTGTTGTTTCAAGGATCCCAGGTGCGAAATTTCTTAAATTCACTTGTGCCTGTTATGTATATATTCTACTTGCTAGCCTTGTATGTTGTTCCTGTTGTCTTCCCTCTAGGCTAGTTCATGTGCACTTTTCATTGATTTCTGTGACTACTTGTTTCTATTCTGTCTGATAATAAGTTTTTATCTTATTTGTTCCCAGTCAGCCTATGATACCTACTGGGTACCTTATGCTTCGCATTTGGTGCTCATACTACACTCTGCATTTTTTGGTGCAAATCCTAGTGTGGCTCATCACCGTTAGCTCGTTAGAGAGTCATGCGAGGAGTTGTTTGTGCAATATTCCATACTAAGGGTGAGCTCTTGGTGCTCGGAGCTTAGATTTTGGTTTATCCTTGTATATTATGTACTCTACTATCACTCAGAGGTATCTGTATATTATATTTTGGATCCTTTGTACTCCTTATGTAGATCGGGCTCTTATACAATATGATACCGGGTTTTGGGTTTGGTTTAGTTTTCCCTTTGTTTATATATTACTCTTGTTATTCATTTTCTTCTTCTTGTTCCCTTGCTTCCGCTTATTAAACTGTTCTTCCGCTTAAACTGTTAGAAGGTAGCCCATTACTAACCATTCTGGGCTACGGGGATTGGTTCACCTACCGGGGGGTTGTAGGTGCCATCATGACTGAGAAATCGAGTCGTGTGTTGTGTCCTAACGCACACGCAAGTGTACGCGGTCGTACAAGTAATATATGATTATAAGTCCAGATATCGTACTCACAGGGACTTGTCGATTAACTATTTTACTAAATTAAACTGGTTCTAATTATTTATTCAAGCGTAAAAACTCAAAGGAGAATTTATAATTAACTAATCTAGAAATAAAAAGAAGAAGTTAACTAATGAACAATTAACCAAACAAAGAAAAGATTTTCATGTAATCAATGTGATGAAATCGATCTAGGACTATGGATTCGCTAACAATTATGTTGAGTAAGAAATTTCATCGACTTGTTTATTTATCTAGTTGTTGATTTTACAACTATGGTCTCTCGAGCCTCTAGTTGCCTATCCAAAATAGCATCAAAACTACATCGTTGAGCGGGGATGTGACCTCTTATTCCGAATGCTTTTATATATCTTCCCGTGTAAACCAATCAAGGCGTTCTAGGTATATTCCTATCCTAGTCACTAACCTACCCTTTACGTTACAAAAGAGAGGTCTTGCTCCCTATATTCTTCTTTCTATCCCAATGATTCTTCTCTCGAGTTCACAAAGAGATTATAGATTTATTTTAATGGTAGCTAAGCATTAAAATAGTAAGCACAAGAATATAAGAACAACTAATATGATAAACAAATAATCGAATTAATTGTCTACTAAACAATCATGTAGTTAGCTACCATAATCCTAGAACAAGAAGTTTAACTCCACATAGACATGGAGCAATTACAACAAATCATCCTAAGAAAAACGTAAAAATAAATAATAAAAGAGAAGAAAAGATGAAACCAATATTCTCCGGCCTCCACGGTGGCTCCTAGCTCTTCGTAGGTCAAAAGTTATAGAAGATACGTACTTCTTCAATTAGCAGGTACGTACTTCTTCAATTCAATTTGATTGTACTATATATATAAATAATAATACTATATTACAATCCTTCCATTAAGCTGTCTGCTTGATTTTCTTATATGATTTCTCGTTTTTAATTTGTTTCTTCTTCAAATTTCTTCCTTTTCACACCACTTTAGTCCTACAAATAAAAATACCCAATATAAGAATAATTCATAAAATCAGTGCTCAAAAACGATAATAAAAAGACTAAATAAGAGGCAAATAATAACTAAATATAGGTATTTTTGGCCTCACATCACCACCCCACACTTAGACTTTTGCTCGTCCTCGAGCAAGCATTAAAACTCATCTCAAAAAATCAAACTAGGAATACCACCACTTCGATTGATACAAATAATTAGGCCATACAAAAACTCCAAACCTCAAGTACACTTTCCGATCAGTATGCAAGATGTATAAATAAACAACAAACTTCTAACCTCCTAATCTCAAAGACGGACTCTAACTCATTAAATTTAAATTTTCTCACCTACTCCATCAAAGAAAGCTAATAAAAACACCTATCTATCATGAAACAAGTGCCCTCACAAGAAGAAATAGTTCACACATTCAATTTAAAGAATTGAATATAAATTAAGGACTTAGCATCAAAGAACAACTCTCGCACTCACAAACGAGTTCACATGTATGCACAAAGAACCATAGGCTTGCCCATTATGTACATCTCCACTAATTAAGTATGCTCGAATAGAATCAAATTGGACTTTAACGGGTTGTAATGTTGGCTAGGGGATGGGTAGGAAAACTATATAACAGTGACTTATACTTCCCTAAGCACTTTGCAATTTTTTAGACTTCATCACCCATTATTTTTAGCACTTTATTTTTTTCAGCCCTCTCTTCAATTTATTTTCACTAGTGTTCTCATCTTAACAAGAATGTTTCACTCTCTTTTTTTTCACGCAATTTTTTTTCATATCTTTTTCTTTAATATCACATTCTTTCATAGAGGGTTGTTTGATCACTTTGTAGCTATCATTGTTCACCTTTTACACTCAACCATCCATTTTCTTCAGATTTAATAATTTTATCACAGTCTATGCTACAGTGCTCAAGAAAGCAGGGTGCAAAAATTAGAGATTCAACAAAAGGATCAAGGCAAAAATACGGCTACCAAATGAAATGCTACAGGCTAAAAGGGGTAACTAGTGATATAATATCTGAAAAGGCTAAATTTTACAAGACAAATCAAAGAAAGCCTATTATCATCTTCTAAACAGAGCAACACTTTTTATTTTGCTTCAATAACATGCAGGGCAAGTTCTAGACCAAGATGCAAAATATGGAATATACAAAAATCACCACCACTCATGGCACAAATCTCAATGAAGATGGATCAATTCTACTTTAAGACAGACAGGGTCATAGCAAACTATAAAATAAGAATAAGCAATTTACAGAGTCACTACTCTGAGCCTAGGTGTCAAAAGATTTAATAATTTATTTTATACTTAAACACTCACAAGAAAGTACTACTCCAAATTAGGCCTAAAATTCTAGTATCAAACAAGTCAAAAGGTCTTTTCTTTTCTCTCCCAAAAAAAATAAAAAATACTCCTAAAAAAATAAAAAATAAAAAATTTACTCTAAAAAATAAAAAATTGCCTGGTTCAAGGAGCCTTCCCTTGGAAAAGAATCGTGAACATAAGAAAAACCAAGGGGTGGATGAGATATGTCACTTAAAAACTAAAATAATAAAAAAATTCTTTTTGTGTTTAATTTTTTCTTCTATGTATTTTTATTTTTTTTTTGTATTTTTTTTCTTCAAATAAAATAAAATCCTATGGCATACTCACCCTTAAACTCATAAATATTGGAAGAATTCCCACCCCACACTTAAAATCATGCTTTGTCCCCAAAGCAATTTATAAAAAAGAAGAAGAAGAAGAAGAAAGGTAAGAAATACTCTCTGAGGCCCATAAGGGCCTAGCTGACTGCATGTTTCTTCAGTTTTGATCACGGGGGCGAATGACCCCACACTTAAGCTTAAACCATGATCCTTAGCTTTCAAATTCGGTTACTCAGACTTCCCAAGCCTGAAAAAAAAAACGTGACAGTATAAAAAAATAAGAAGCTACACTACTAGTTGGGTTGCCTCCCAACAAGCGCCTGATTTAACGTCGCGGCACGACGCCATCACTACACCACTTTTCTTTCCACTTAGAACTTATGAATTGCACCCCTAACTTTGCATCAAACTTTTTGCTCCACTCAAGGGGCGGTGGTATAAATATGAAGGAACTAAGCAAAGGATGTCGCATCTTGCACTTCTTGGCCCTTAAGTGAGGAATGTCATTTTGTCTTTTAGGTGTGGGAAATTTTAGAATGTAAGGACCTTGTTCCTCATCTACACACATCTCCACTAGCTCAGATTACTCAATTATCATGTCATCATCCAAACATAATGTAGAAAATTGATTAGAATGAGGTCCAACAATACCTAATCCCAAACTTGCATTATTTTTGACAAGTTCACTTTTATACTCCCTCTCAATGTCACCCTCAATCAAAGAATGATAGCTGAATGGATGTAATTCTTCTTTCTGCTCCACTAGTTGGCTAGTATCCACAACAATTGATGATTGGGCATCATACGCCTCAATCTTTTTCTTCAAGTGATCCTCCAAGTAATGGATATCTGAGCCAAATTGGTCTATCTCTTGTCTGAGATCAACTCTACCTTCTATCAGCTGTGTCGTCATCTTTGTGAGGTTATCATGGACAAATTCATGGAATTTAACCTTTTCCTTTTGTTCCCTTAGCCATGGTTGGCTCACTATTCTGCTTCCTCACAGCTTTCTCCTTGTAGGGATTCATTTTTTTCTTCTACTAGGGGTTCATCTTGGGTATTGGATAAGACCATAACTTGCTGATCAATACAAGTTCCAGTCATAGCCTGCATCTCTGTGAGTTGGGAACTTATCATCTCTTTGTCTTCTCTCAATTTGATTGCGCCTTTATTCAATTCTTCCTGCGTATCCAGTATTTGCTTTAGCATATCAATGAGATGAGCCTCATGATTCACATCCTCTGCTTCATTACCCCTGTCAATATCATAAATAATAGAAGAATCATAATAGGGGCTCGGGAAGGGGAATAAGAGTTAGGACAACTATTCGAATGGCTATCCTGACCACCACATATATGACATACATTAAATTCAAACGATTGGGTAGGTGCACACCACCCGCCCTTTTGAATATAATGACAATTGATACCCAGGTGGGGTCCTCCACAATACTGACAAGGATTACAAACATATGAATAGTACGCATCCTTCAACCAATCTTTATTCCTGGATGTCATGTTAAAAGAAGTATCGGGAAAAAAAACTATCTATAAAAGAAAATAAAATATGTACAAAAACTTAAATAAATAAAAAGAAAAAGTCTAATATAGATAAATAATTAATTTCTAAGTCCCCGGCAACGGCGCCAAAAAACTTATTGCGTCCTAATGCACATGCAAGTGTACGCGGTCATACAAGTAATATAGGATTATAAGTCCATATATCGTACACACAGGGACTTGTCGATTAACTATTTTACTAAATTAAACTAGTTCTAATTATTTATTCAAGCGTAAAAACTCAAAGGAGAATTTATAATCAACAAATCTAGAAATAAAAAGAAGAAGTTAACTAATGAACAATTAACCAAACAAAGAAAAGATTTTCATGTAATCAATGTGATGAAATCGATCTAGGACTATGGATTCGCTAACAATCATGTTGAGTAAGAAATTTCATCAACTTGTTTATTTATCTAGTTGTTGATTTCCGGTTTGATTTTACAACTATGGTCTCTCGAGCCTCTAGTTGCCTATCCAAAATAGCATCACAACTACATCGTTGAGCAGGGATGTGACCTCTTATTCCGAATGCTTTTATATATCTTTCCGTGTAAACCAAACAAGGCGTTCTAGGTATATTCCTATCCTAGTCACTAACCTACCCTTTACGTTACAAAAGAGAGGTCTTGCTCCCTATATTCTTCGTTCTATCCCAATGATTCTTCTCTCGAGTTCACAAAGAGATTATAGATTTATTTTAATGGTAGCTAAGCATTAAAATAGTAAGCACAAGAATATAAGAACAACTAATATGATAAACAAATAATCAAATTAATTGTCTACTAAACAATCATGTAGTTAGCTACCATAATCCTAGAACGAGAAGTTTAACTCCACATAGACATGGAGCAATTACAACAAATCATCCAAAGAAAAACGTAAAAATAAATAATAAAAGAGAGGAAAAGATGAAACCAATATTCTCCGGCCTCCATGGCGGCTCCTAGATCTTCGTAGGTCAAAGGTTATAGAATAATTATTTTTGTGGGATATTTATAGGTGTAGAAAAAAGTCTCAAATAAAATAACTGAGTCCAAAACGAATTGGGAAACCAAAACCCAAGTAAATTGGGAGGCGCGTGCGTATTGCTATTATCTTCAATTGCCAAGGGCCTTCATATTCTACCACGTGTCCCTATTAGCAGGTACGTACTTCTTCAATTCAATTGGATTGTATCATATATATAAATAATAATATTATATTACAATCCTTCCATTAAGTTGTCTTCCTGATTTTCTTATATGATTTCTCGTTTCTAATTCGTTTCTTCTTCAAATTTCTTCCTTTTCACACCACTTTAATCCAACAAATAAAAATACCCAATATAAGAATAATTTATTAAATGAGTGCTCAAAAATGATAATAAAAAGACTAAATAAGAGGCAAATAATGACTAAATATAGGTATTTTTGGCCTCACATCATCGTGACAGCCTGGTATCATAGACTTAGGTTCACCGGAGTCATCATATAGGAGCCAATGTCTAGTAGAGTCCTGCAGATCGAGGCAGAAACGTCCGTACTCAATATTCGGGAGGCTATAGTGACATCCTAGGAAAAATATACTTTTTCTTGTTTCTCTCTAGTGCGTAGTATCCTTGAAAGTTTTTGGAAATCTCACTTATTCTGGTTCACTCTTCTGCAGATGGTTCGTACGAGATCTTCTGCTTCTGGCAAAGGAGAGCCTCCTGATCCTCCACCTCTGACTCCAGCTAGGGGCCGGGATGGTCACCGGGGTCAAGGGCATCCCAGAGCAGTGACACCTGCTAGAGCTTCTAGAGTTGAGGTAGATCCCGAGTATGATTACGATATAAAGTTCACTCTAGAGAAGTACTATGTGGACCCGGGGACAGCCCATGTACCACCAGCTCCAGTACCAGTTTCTATACCAGCCTCAGCCCCAGCTCAGTCTTTGGATGTTCGGGGGTTACTACTACAACTATTGGGTATGATATGGGAGAGACCTCCTGAGGTAGCACATACATCAACTAGCACATACATCAACTCAGGGGGAAGCCCTAGGAGTTTAGAGTTCAGGAGCGCAGCCTGCTACTGTGGCTCCCTGTGCCGAGGTTATTTTAGTTCCAGCGGTTGCCCAGCCTCTCGCTCCTCGCCCAGCTATGACAGATGGGGAGCAGAAGGCCCTGAGTAGATTTCTGAGATTTCCATTTTCGAGGTTTGCTGGTACATCAGGTCAGGACCCACATGATTTTATCACTACCTGTGAGGAGATGTTGCACCATTTGGGGTTGTTGGAGACTCACGGGGATGGCTACACTACATATCAGCTGGAAGGTCCAGCGAAGCTATGGTGGAGGGCGCAGGTTGCTTGCAGACCTTCTACATTACCTCAGTTTTCTGGGTCTGAGTTCTGTGAGGCCTTTATGGCCAAGATCTTGCCTTATAATGATCGTGAGCATCGCAGGGAGCAGTTTACTCAGCTTATACAGGGATATATGACAGTATTTGAGTATGAGACCCATTTTCATCAGTTAGCACCATTTGGAGCTATGATCATTCTTACCGAGCTGGACAGGATTCACAGGTTTATTTGGGGATTGAGGTCAGAGTTTAGAAAGCTAGCCGAGATATTGGTTGTTTATGGTAGATCATTTCAGGACATTACGGATTACGCTTGCACTATAGAGGATATATGACGTTACGACTCAGGGGCCAGAGATAAGTGGCCTCGACATTAGGGTGTCTATAATGGTTCTCGTCAAGGGGGTAGTGGTTCGGGCCAGTGGGCCCTAAGTTATCAACCACAGTAGTATCATGGTCAGTCTAGCCGATCGATTCAGGCTTTACTTAAAACTATGGGTGGTATTCCATTTTAGAAGGGTCAGGGTAGCCATTAGGGCCAGAGCGGTCAGTCTTTGAGGGGTGCATCTTCCGAGGCATCAGGTCGTGGTGGCCATTCAGGTTCTGTTGGTCCACCTCAAAACTTAAGGTCATTGGCACCTTGTTATGAGTGTTGGGTGGTTGGTCACTATGCGAGAGATTACCCCCCAGAGGGGTACAATTCAGCCAGCTGCTCTGTCGATTAAGCCATTATGAGCAGTTCAGCCTCCGGCTAGAGGGGGTGGTAGTCAGGCTAGGGATGGTGCCCCACATGAAAGAGCAGGTGGTAGGGATGACGTTAAGGCAGGTGGAGGTTATTGTCAGTTCTGTGCGGTCCCTAGGAGACTGGAGGTAGAGGCCTCGGATACCGTGATTACATGTATGATTTATGTATGTCGTCATCTAGCTTATGCTTTGTTTGATCCTGGATTTACTTGTTCATATGTATCTACGTACTTTTGCCTTGTTTGGGATTGGCTAGTGAGCCATTATCTGTTCATGTTTTTATTTCGACCCTAGTAGGAGATTCTTTAGTAGTGGATTGAATTGTGAGATCTTGCATGATACATGTTGGTGATTTAGAGCATTGGGGTTATTTGATGATTCTCTATATGTTAGACTTTGATTTGATACTGGGCATGGACTGGTTATCCCCTCACCATGCGGTTTTGGAATGTTATGCCAAGACTGTTACCATAGCCGTACCCGGTGTATCCCCGGTTGTGTGATAGGGTTCTGTCCACCGCGCATCATCCGAGATCATCTCTTGCCTTTGAGCTAGGAAGTTGATTTCCTGTGGGTGTTTATCTTATCTAGCATATGTCCGAGATGTTAGTGATAACCCTATTCATGTGGTAAGAGACTTTCTATATGTGTTTCCTACTGACCTACCAGACCTCCCACCTGAGAGAGATGTTGATTTTGCCATTGAGTTAGAGCCGGGCACCAGGCCCATTTCTATACCTCCCTACCGTATAGCTCCTACTGAGTTGAGAGAGCTTAAGGAGCAACTCTAGGATTTCTTAGCTAAGGGGTTCATTAGACCGAGTGTGTCTTCTTGGGGCGCTCATGTTCTCTTAGTGAAGAGGAAGGATGGGTTGATGCAGTTGTGTATTGATTATCGATAGATGAATAAGGTGATAGTGAAAAATAGGTATCTGATACACATGATTAATGATTTATTTGATCAGCTTCAAGGTTCCATTGTGTTTTCAGAGATTGATTTGAGGTCTGGCTACCATCAGTTGAGGATTAGGGTGGAGGACATCCCTAAGATAGCATTCAAGACACATTATGGCCACTATGAGTTCCTCGTAATGTCTTTTGGGTTGACTAATGCTCCCACAACCTTCATGGACTTGATGCATAGGGTGCTTAGCCCGTACTTGGATATTGTCGTGATAGTCTTCATAGATGACATTCTGGTATACTCCCGGAGTAGGGATGAGAATGAGCAGCACTTTAGGACTGTACTTCAGACTTTGAAAGATCATGGGATTTATGCCAAGTTCTCAAAGTGTGAGTTTTGGATTGAGTCAGTTGCATTTCTAGGGCACATGGTGTCTAAGGATGGGATTAGAGTTGACTCGGGTAAGGTTATTGTGGTTCAAGATTGGCCTTGACCTATAACTCCTACCGAGGTTCGTAGCTTTATTGGGTTAGCCGGGTACTACAGACGGTTCATTGTGAGATTTTCTTCCATAGCAACACCCTTGACAATGCTGACTAGGAAGGATATTTAATTTCAGTGGTCTGATCAGTGTGAGGACGGCTTACAGAGGCTTAAGGGCTTATTGACTTCAGCTCCAGTTTTGACATTACCAATTGAGGGTCAGAGTTTCTCCTTGTATTGTGATGCTTTAGGGGTTGGTCTTGGTTGTGTGTTGATGCAGCAGGGTTGAGTGATAGCATATGCGTCAGGAAAACTGAAGTTTCAGGAGCACAACTACCCCACTCATGACTTAGAGTTGGCAGCGGTAGTCATCGCACTCAAGATCTAGAGGCACTACTTATATAGAGTTCACTATGAGATATTCACCAATCACCATATCCTTTAGTACATTACGAGTTAGCAAGAGCTGAACTCGAGGCAGAAGAGATGGATTGAGTTGCTGAAGGACTATGATTTCACTATTTTATGCCTTGAATCGGAAGGTAGTGAGTATGGGTAGCCTAGCTTCACTTTTAGTTTCTGAGCGAAAGTTGGCCTTGAACATCCAGTCCTTGGCTAACCGATTGGTTAGGCTTGACTTGTCGGATCCTAGTAGAGTTCTTGGTAGTGTTGAGGTCTGTTCTACTCTAGGTGATGAGATTCAAAGCTGACAGTTTGAGGATCAGAGTTTGTGTAACCTTTCTAATCAGGTAGTTCAGGGTGAGGCCAGCTGGGATACTTTGGGTTCTGATGGTATTCTGAGTTATGATGGCTGACTTTGTGTTCTGAGTGTTGGTGATTTGATTCAGTTGATACTCCATGAGGAACATTATTCTAGATACTCCATTCATCCTAGCGCAGCGAAGATGTATAGATATTTGAGACAACTTTATTAGTGGTGTGGTACAAAGCAGGATGTAGCAGAGTTTGTGTCTCAGTGCTTGAACTGTCAGTAGGTGAAGTTCGAGCACATGAGACCGGGTGGCTTGATGCAGCGACTTCCTATTCCTGAGTGGAAGTGGGAAGGTATTACTATGGACTTCGTTATTGGTCAGCCTCGTACTTCTCATGGGATTGATTCCATTTGGATGATTATGGATCGGCAGACTAAGTCAGCCCACTTCTTGCCGGTTTAGACTTCTTATAGTGCAGAGAGGTTAACCCAGATCTACATTTATGAGGTTGTTTGGTTGCACGGGGTCTCAACTTCTATCATTTCAGACCATGACACTCAGTTCACATCTCAGTTCTGGAGGGCTATATAGAGGGATTTGGGTACATAGGTTCAGCTTAGTACTGCTTTCCACCCTCAGACAGATGGCCAGTCCGAGAGGACTATCCAGGTCCTGGAGGACATGCTTCGGGCTTGTGTACTTGACTTTGGAGGTTCATGGGATCAATTTGTGCCCTTGGCCGAGTTTGCTTATAATAATAGCTTCCATTTGAGCATTTGCATGGCACCTTTCAAGGCCTTGTATGGTAGGCTTTGCAGATTGCCGATTGGTTAGTTTGATAGGTTAGATTCCAGGCCGCAGAGTACAGATTTGCTTAGAGATTCCTTGGACTGAGTCATTTTGATTCAGGATAGACTTAGAGCAGCCCAGAGTAGGCAGAGGAGCTACGCTGATCATAGACTTCGTGCCTTGGAGTTCAGTGTTGGTGACTTGGTTTTCCTTCCAGTATCGCCCACAAAGGGCGTGATGATATTTGGTCGGCGGGGCAAGCTTTGCCCCAGGTTTATTGGGTCATTTGAGATTCTATAGAGGGTTGGTAGTGTTGCCTACATGTTAGCTTTGCCTATGATGTTTGTAGTTGTTCATCCAGTTTCTCATGTCTCGATGTTGCGCTGGTATGTGCCAGATGAGTCTCATGTGTTAAATTAGGATTTGGTTCAGTTAGACGAGAGTTTGTCATTTATTGAGGAGCCAATAGCTATTCTGTCCAGGGATTTGAGGAGGTTGAGATCTAGGGAGATTTTGGTTGTGAATGTTCAGTGGAGGCATCATCCGATTAAGGAGGCTACTTAGGAGACCAAGAGTGAGTTTTATGCTCAGTATCCGCAACTGTTTGAGCCTTCAAGTACTTCCTCCTTTTTGACTTTCGAGGACAAAAGTCTTTTTAGTAGTGGATGTTGTGATGACCCTTCCGGTCATTTATGCGTTTACGTATTTATTGAATTTTTAGAGCTTTCCTGTAGCGGCCCAAGTCATTAATGGCTTACTGGGACCGGTAGTTTGGTGCCTTGGTCTTTCGTTTGGCTGTTTTTTCCTTTTTCCTGTTTTACAGCTTTAACATAGAATATCATTGACTTTAGTCAATATTCTTAGCTAACTTGCTCGGAATTGAATTCTGACAGTTTTGTTAGCTTTAGAGCGTTGTGTTTTATCTAGTTGGACCTTCAGTTGAGGCCTGAGAACTTTTCGTATGGGTTTTGTGTGGTTTTCTATGTTTTCAGGCCATTTGGAGTTGAAAGTGTAACTTTGGTGACTTTCGATGATCGGAGCATCAGATTCAAAATCAGACTATTCCATCAGCTTTGGAATGTTGAGTTTGGGTTAGGTAGGTGGTTGGTTTGGGTTCTGGGTAAACCGGGCTCATTTCGAACCTTTGGGTTCTTATTCGTTAGTGTTGTCTTGGGTTAAGATTTCTCCAAAATGACCTCATGTGGAAGTTTCATAGATTCCATTGAGTCTGGAATGTCGTTTCCACTTTATTAGCATTATTGGTTTTTGAATATCGGTTTTCGATTGTGCCCGAAATTTCCCGTGGAGTTTTAAAAAGTTGTTGATTTTAGTGCAGGTCTGGCCTTAAGTGCAATCGCGCCAGGACCAGTGCGATCGCACCTCAGTGCCTGCAGTCGGTCAGTGCGATGGCTTCCTTCAGGCGCGATGGCGCCTGGCTTCCTTGAGCGTGATGGCACTGGTTTAGAGCAATAGCGCTGACCAGCGACCATTAACTATATATTTCTTGATAGTTCGATTTTCCAGCCATTTCTCTCAACCTCTCTCACTCTAAAACTCTTATACTCTCTCCCAAATTGCTCCAATATCAATCCTTGCTTTGGGGAAATCATTTGTTCATCATTTATTTGTGGTTCTTCGATTCTTGGTAAGCTCTTCCCCAACTTACTTTCTTTTGTTTAATCAAAATCCTCCATTGTTTCTCTTATCCCAAGCTTGGAAATTGTTGTAGTAGCTACCTCACAACTCTTGCATGTTCGTGGGCTCGAAGAGTTATCCGTCTTTGCTAGAAATTCCATCATTTTGGTAAGTAATCCTTGCCTAATTTCCGATTTTATTCTTAAAATTCTATGTTTAAACCTCAAATTGAGCGGGCTGTTTTGGTGCCCTTCTCTTGGCTAAATGTGCTCAATTTTGGATCATGCCTTCTTGGTATCTCCGTGATCATCGTGCTTCTTTTTGTTTTTGGTTTTGGGTTGTGGGCCCCGCAGGCCCCTTTTTTACCCAAATTTTGACCCGGCTACAATAGTGGCATTATGGGTATCGTTAGACTAGTTTTAATATTTTATTTATGTGTTTGATAGTTTTATTATCATTCGGGATCTCTCAGAGCATTTCGGGCTTGGACCTTGTTGTTCAGGCAACTTGTCATCGGACGACAGGTAGGTTACGGTCTAAACTCCCTAGACTTAGCATTTATCGGATAAAATTGTACTAGCTGGCATTCTTGGGTTGGGTTATTAGGTTGGTACCACAAACCTTGACCGCTTTATTCATGTTCGCCTACTTTCCTTACTCCGATATTTGTAGTACGTGCTTTATACGTTTTATTAACCCTTGTGGTCCTGTGAGGCCTTGTTGACTCTGGAACATAGAAGGTGGGTTATTGGAAATCTCCACGAGTCCCGGACATAGAAATATCCTTCTAGGCTGGTTAGTCTTGCTGAGTAGCTGTGGACCTGTGCTGGGCCGATAGGTTGTTTGTGAGCCGTTGGGCTGATGATTTTGATTGAGAATGCAATTATCATGCATATAAAGGATTTTCTACTCGATTTTACTACAGTTTTGGCATCGGGCCTACTATTTATGATTTCCAAACTATGCATGGCCTTGGGGGCCTATTTTCAATAAAATGTGTTATGAAATGGTTTGGTATACCTTTTATGGATCTTCTTGGGGTAACAAAGGTTAAAAGGAGAGAGATGTCCCTATTCCGTATTCTTATATTGGACTCGGGTGGAGCGAGGTGCTAGATTGATTTACGCTATGTATAAGGAAGTGAGAGTAGACTCGGTAAGGCCGAGCAACAAACTTTTTTTACTGGTGTTTTAGACCTTGAGATGCCCGGGCACCCTTGGATGGGATTTACTATATTTATTTCATTGATTTAGACCTGGATAGGATTCAGGCACAAATTTCGAGCATTGGGGACTAGTTTGGATCCGGTGGTACTTCGGATGGTATTTTAAGGTTATAGTGTAGTATGTGGTCTACAAGTAGACCTCCATGGAACTTGTCATTCTGGACCAAGTTCTACAGGCCAAGGGGTGACCAGGGCTAGGGGTTTACGGTGGAGAAGATGTACTCAGGAGAAGTCCATCCATGGATCCCGCCTCTACGGGGCCTTTGGGGCACCGGAGGGGGTAACATAGTGACACTGGGGTTTCACTATCCTGGCATTTCATAGCATATCATTCATTGTTTGAGGCTCCACCCTTGTTTGCTGTTTGTTGAGTGTACTCTCAAGTTGTATGAGCGGCCGGAGGGTTTTGTTTGCACTTTTTTGTGTTCCTCGGTTGTATTGGCGGTCGGGGGACTATAGGTAGACTCTTGTTACTTTATCATGATACTATCCCTTGTTACGGTTATGATTTGATATTATATGCGGCAATGTTTTTAGTTCTGGATTGAGTTTGATATGATTAGTTGGTTATTTATTTTGTTTTCCAAGCATGTCTACGTTTATTCTTCTCTCCTTTCCCTTGTACTTGAGGTTACCGTATACCAGCCATTTCTAGAAATTTATTTGCTTAAATATATACTGTTGTTGCAAGGATCCCAGGTGCTTCATTTCTTACTTTCACCTGTGCATGTTGTATATATATTCTACTTGATAGCCTTGTATGTTGTTCCTTTTGTCTTCCCTCTGGGCTAGTTCCTGTGTACTTTTAGTTGATTTCCGTGACTGCTTGCTTCTATTCTATCTGTTACAATGTTTTTATCTTATATGTTCCCAGTCGACCTATGATACCTACTGGGTACCTTATGCTTACCATTTGGTGCTCATACTTGGTGCAGATCCTAGTAAGGGCCATCACCATTAGCTCGTTGGAGAGTCGTGCGAGAAGCTGCTTTTGCGATATTCCAGACTGAGGGTGATCTCTTGGCGCTCGGAGCTTAGCTTTTGGTTTATCCTTGTATATTATGTACTCTACTATCACTTGGAGACATCTATATATTGTATTTTGGATCCTTTGTACTCCTTATGTTGATCGGGCTCTTATACGCTATGATACCAGGCTTTGGGTTTGGTTAAGTTTTTGCTTAGTTTATATATTACTTTTGTTATCCATTTTTTTCTCCTTGGTCCCTTTCTTCTTATTATTTAACTGTTCTTCCGCTTAAACTGTTAGAAGGTAACCCATTACTAATCGTTCTGGGCTACGGGGATTGGTTCGCCTACCGGAGGATTGTAGGTGCCATCATTATCGAGAAATCATTTCGTGACATAAATAATACAAGTTCATCTAACCATAACTCATATATTTTCAGTTACATAATGCGTCTCCTCTTGGTTACATATTGTAATAGAGATAATTTGTGAGAATGTCCCTCAGGTTTTGCCCTCTGACACTGATATCTCTTGTAGTTTGAGATACTACATCTACCGGACTTATTTTAATTTTTTTATAATAATTATTTTTATTTAGTTATCTACTAACTAGTATTTGTATCTGCGCGACACACGACCAATATTAAAAGGACTTAATTATGAATGTTTGTTAACTTGTTTATTTGAGCACATTAAATCAAATTGTTTGATAAATTTGTAACGGTAAATTTGCTTCTTATGCAATGTACCTCAAAACAAAAATATTACGAAATTAAAGGTTGTAAAAAATTTACTAGCACTGGATTTTATACCAACCGAATAAATACATGACACATATCTCAATGCTCTTATTACTAAATTATATTGAATTAATATATATTTTTATTTTTATTTATAATCTAACATCATTTGTTTAACTTTGACTACACTGAACTATGATTAGTGCTAAGATTTCTTCAATAAAGTTAAAACCTTACTTGGCAACTAATCTTTTGTTCAAGTAGATTTCTATTTTTAATATTCATACCTCTATTCCATTTAGAAATGATGACATATCTCTAATTTTTTAACATAGCGTGTTACTTAAATTTGAATGTATAAGAAAAATTAAATATTGTCCTAGCAATATTAATTCAATGAAGTCTTAATACCTAAAATCTATCTACTTTTTAGAATGTTGTCTTATATTTTTTATGTATTCATTTAAAAAATAATTCATACACTATTAATTAGTATTTTGTCACTATACATTTAATTTGTATTACTTAAAGTCAATATTTTCTGATGTCTAAATAAAGTGAAATAACCAGAACACTAAATAAAGTGAAATAACCAGAAATCTCGGGACCCAAACCAAAGGTCCTTCTAGCCCAAAGTAAATGTTCTGGAGCTAACAACACTGATGAAATTGTCATTTGAGGCCGTCTTCTCTGAATGTTGATCAAAGTCAACTTTACCAACCTTAAGAGTTGCAAAATAGGAAAATAGGCTTAAAACACATAGAAACTGCTTGGGAACCGAGCCGTCAATCCCAGCAAGTCATAAATGACCTGTAGCCACTGTAGGAAAGCTCAAAATGCTGAAAAAGTACGAGAAACAAGAAAATTTCCTAGAGGGTCATTACAATATGAGAGTTCATTCTACGCGAAATAAAAATAAGAAAAGGATCAAACTAAAAACCTAACATAGCTAGTTCAAAGATTAGTTCAGGGATAAAAATCTCCATACTTTATTTCATTAAAGA
Source organism: Jaltomata sinuosa (assembly GCA_003996215.1). Classification (NCBI taxonomy): domain Eukaryota; kingdom Viridiplantae; phylum Streptophyta; class Magnoliopsida; order Solanales; family Solanaceae; genus Jaltomata; species Jaltomata sinuosa. The sequence goes on from QJPP01000400.1 coordinate 740,968, forward strand.
TTTAATATGAAGTCAAGTTACACAAGTATCAAAATCCGAATAAGATAATAAATCAAGAACTAATATTATTGTATTTCTATTTAAAGTAGATTTTCATTCTCACAAACACATCATAAAATGCATCGATCACTTCAGTTAGTACAATTCGAACCTCCAAAATAGCATCCAATAAGCTTAATATGCATATATGTTAATTAATAGAATGATATACTATAAGGGGAAAAACTTGAATAGAATAAAATTAAGATGATGTACTTTTACTATGAAAAGAAGATAATGAAATTTAATAATGGCAAATGTATTTTTTGGGGACATTAAAACAAATATAGTTTGGTTAGAGTAATTTTAATAAACAAGAGCTAATGTTGAAATACATCATAAGATTAGGTATAGCTAGTCCAAAATAGTAATTGTGTATTCATAGTTAAATTAAAATATACGATGTAGCTCAATAATAAGTCACTGAGCTTGCTAGGCTAGACTGGTCCCAATTTCTGGATTCTTAATCTTGATAAAGCATCTTTCTTAATTTTTTCGAGAAGTTGTAGAAGCTTGTCAATAATTTCTGGATTCACACCGATGTAGGATTTAGTATACATATAGCAATCCTTGATCTGGTGTAGGGATTCATCAATGTCGTTGATGAGGTCTTTAAACTGACCTTCATGGTATTTCTTATGTGCAAACTCAAGATACTTAGCCACATTCAACATTAATTCACGCGCACATTCCCAGTAATCACTCGGAAATAAATGCATATGAGCTATTTTTTGGGCTGATTGGATAGACTCTTCAATATCATCATAAGCTAAAGATATTTGGGGAATGGTAAATGTGAATACTATTAGGAAAGCACATATGAGCATGAAATTAGAGGTGCTAATGAGACGCACCATTCTTGGCTTCTCCTTTTTGTTTCTCTTACATATTTTTGATCAAGAGATTTTGATTTTATATCATTATGGAATTCAAAAATTAATTGCATTAATTAGGATATTGCATTTATTTCACCTTTACTATTGGCTTATTGAATAATTAAATGAGTCATTAAATAATACAAGTTCATCTAACCATAACTCATATATTTTCAGTTACATAATGTGTCTCCTCTTGGTTACATATTGTAATAGAGATAATTTATGAGAATGTCCCTCGGGTTTTGCTCTCTGACACTGATATCTCTTGTAGTTTGAGATACTAGATCTACCAGACTTATTTTAATTTTCTTATAATAATTATTTTTATTTAGTTATCTACTAACTAGTATTTGTATATGCGCGACACGCGACCAATATTAAAAGGACTTAATTATGAATGTTTGTTAACTTGTTTATTTGAGCACATTAAATCAAATTGTTTGATAAATTTGTAACAGTAAATTTGTTTCTTATGCAATGTACCTCAGAACAAAAATATTATGAAATTAAAAGTTGTAAAAAATTTACTAGCACTTGATTTTATACCAACCGAATAAATACATGACACATATCTCAATGCTATTATTACTAAATTATATTGAATTAATATATATTTTTATTTTAATTTATAATCTAACATCATTTGTTTAACTTTGACTACACTGAACTATGATTAGTGCTAAGATTTCTTCAATAAAGTTAAAACCTTACTTGGCAACTAATCTTTTGTTCAAGTAGATTTCTATTTTTAATATTCATACCTCTATTCCATTTAGAAATGATGACATATCTTTAATTTTTAACATAGCGTGTTACTTAAATTTGAATGTATAAGAAAAATTAAATATTGTCCTAGCAATATTAATTCAATGAAGTCTTAATACCTAAAATCTATCTACTTTTTAGAATGTTGTCTTATATTTTTTATGTATTCATTTAAAAAATAATTCATACACTATGAATTAGTATTTTGTCACTATACATTTAATTTGTATTACTTAAAGTCAATATTTTCTGATGTCTAAATAAAGTGAAATAACTAGAACACTAAATAAAGTGAAATAACCAGAAATCTCGGGACCCAAACCAAAGGTCCTTCTAGCCCAAAGTAAATGTTCTGGAGCTAACAACACTGATGAAATTGTCATTTGAGGCCGTCTTCTCTGAATGTTGATCAACGTCAACTTTACCAACCTTAAGAGTTGCAAAATAGGAAAATAGGCTTAAAACACATAGAAACTGCTTGGGAACCGAGCCGTCAATCCCAGCAAGTCATAAATGACCTGTAGCCACTGTAGGAAAGCTCAAAATGCTGAAAAAGTACGAGAAATAAGAAAATTTCCTAGAGGGTCATTACAATATGAGAGTTCATTCTACGCGAAATAAAAATAAGAAAAGGATCAAACTAAAAACCTAACATAGCTAGTTCAAAGATTAGTTCAGGGATAAAAATCTCCATACTTTATTTCATTAAAGATTTAATATGAAGTCAAGTTACACAAGTATCAACATCCGAATAAGATAATAAATCAAGAACTAAAATTATTGTATTTCTATTTAAAGTAGATTTTCATTCTCACAAACACATCATAAAATGCATCGATCACGTCAGTTAGTACAATTCGAACCTCCAAAATAGCATCCAATAAGCTTAATATGCATATATGTTAATTAATAGAATGATATACTATAAGGGGAAAAACTTGAATAGAATAAAATTAAGATGATGTACTTTTACTATGAAAAGAAGATAATGAAATTTAATAATGGCAAATGTATTTTTTGGGGACATTAAAACAAATATAGTTTGGTTAGAGTAATTTTAATAAACAAGAGCTAATGTTGAAATACATCATAAGATTATGTATAGCTAGTCCAAAATAGTAATTGTGTATTCATAGTTAAATTAAAATATACGATGTAGCTCAATAATAAGTCACTGAGCTTGCTAGGCTAGACTGGTCCCAATTTCTGGATTCTTAATCTTGATAAAGCATCTTTCTTAATTTTTTCGAGAAGTTGTAGAAGCTTGTCAATAATTTCTGGATTCACACCGATGTAGGATTTAGTATACATATAGCAATCCTTGATCTGGTGTAGGGATTCATCAATGTCGTTGATGAGGTCTTTAAACTGACCTTCATGGTATTTCTTATGTGCAAACTCAAGATACTTAGCCACATTCAACATTAATTCACGCGCACATTCCCAGTAATCACTCAGAAATAAATGCATATGAGCTATTTTTTGGGCTGATTGGATAGACTCTTCAATATCATCATAAGCTAAAGATATTTGGGGAATGGTAAATGTGAATACTATTAGGAAAGCACATATGAGCATGAAATTAGAGGTGCTAATGAGACGCACCATTTTTGGCTTCTCCTTTTTGTTTCTCTTACATATTTTTGATCAAGAGATTTTGATTTTATATCATTATGGAATTCAAAAATTAATTGCATTAATTAGGATATTGCATTTATTTCACCTTTACTATTGGTTTATTGAATAATTAAATGAGTCATTAAATAATACAAGTTCATCTAACCATAACTCATATATTTTCAGTTACATAATGTGTCTCCTCTTGGTTACATATTGTAATAGAGATAATTTATGAGAATGTCCCTCGGGTTTTGCCCTCTGACACTGATATCTCTTGTAGTTTGAGATACTAGATCTACCAGACTTATTTTAATTTTCTTATAATAATTATTTTTATTTAGTTATCTACTAACTAGTATTTGTATATGCGCGACACGCGACCAATATTAAAAGGACTTAATTATGAATGTTTGTTAACTTGTTTATTTGAGCACATTAAATCAAATTGTTTGATAAATTTGTAACAGTAAATTTGTTTCTTATGCAATGTACCTCAGAACAAAATTATTATGAAATTAAAAGTTGTAAAAAATTTACTAGCACTGGATTTTATACCAACCGAATAAATACATGACACATATCTCAACGCTCTTATTACTAAATTATATTTAATTAATATATATTTTTATTTTAATTTATAATCTAACATCATTTGTTTAACTTTGACTACACTGAACTATGATTAGTGCTAAGATTTCTTCAATAAAGTTAAAACCTTACTTGGCAACTAATCTTTTGTTCAAGTAGATTTCTATTTTTAATATTCATACCTCTATTCCATTTAGAAATGATGACATATCTTTAATTTTTAACATAGCGTGTTACTTAAATTTGAATGTATAAGAAAAATTAAATATTGTCCTAGCAATATTAATTCAATGAAGTCTTAATACCTAAAATCTATCTACTTTTTAGAATGTTGTCTTATATTTTTTATGTATTCATTTAAAAAATAATTCATACACTATGAATTAGTATTTTGTCACTATACATTTAATTTGTATTACTTAAAGTCAATATTTTCTGATGTCTAAATAAAGTGAAATAACCAGAACACTAAATAAAGTGAAATAACCAGAAATCTCGGGACCCAAACCAAAGGTCCTTCTAGCCCAAAGTAAATGTTCTGGAGCTAACAACACTGATGAAATTGTCATTTGAGGCCGTCTTCTCTGAATGTTGATCAAAGTCAACTTTACCAACCTTAAGAGTTGCAAAATAGGAAAATAGGCTTAAAACACATAGAAACTGCTTGGGAACCGAGCCGTCAATCCCAGCAAGTCATAAATGACCTGTAGCCACTGTAGGAAAGCTCAAAATGCTGAAAAAGTACGAGAAATAAGAAAATTTCCTAGAGGGTCATTACAATATGAGAGTTCATTCTACGCGAAATAAAAATAAGAAAAGGATCAAACTAAAAACCTAACATAGCTAGTTCAAAGATTAGTTCAGGGATAAAAATCTCCATACTTTATTTCATTAAAGATTTAATATGAAGTCAAGTTACACAAGTATCAAAATCCGAATTAGATAATAAATCAAGAACTAAAATTATTGTATTTCTATTTAAAGTAGATTTTCATTCTCACAAACACATCATAAAATGCATCGATCACGTCAGTTAGTACAATTCGAACCTCCAAAATAGCATCCAATAAGCTTAATATGCATATATGTTAATTAATAGAATGATATACTATAAGGGGAAAAACTTGAATAGAATAAAATTAAGATGATGTACTTTTACTATGAAAAGAAGATAATGAAATTTAATAATGGCAAATGTATTTTTTGGGGACATTAAAACAAATATAGTTTGGTTAGAGTAATTTTAATAAACAAGAGCTAATGTTGAAATACATCATAAGATTATGTATAGCTAGTCCAAAATAGTAATTGTGTATTCATAGTTAAATTAAAATATACGATGTAGCTCAATAATAAGTCACTGAGCTTGCTAGGCTAGACTGGTCCCAATTTCTGGATTCTTAATCTTGATAAAGCATCTTTCTTAATTTTTTCGAGAAGTTGTAGAAGCTTGTCAATAATTTCTGGATTCACACCGATGTAGGATTTAGTATACATATAGCAATCCTTGATCTGGTGTAGGGATTCATCAATGTCGTTGATGAGGTCTTTAAACTGACCTTCATGGTATTTCTTATGTGCAAACTCAAGATACTTAGCCACATTCAACATTAATTCACGCGCACATTCCCAATAATCACTCGGAAATAAATGCATATGAGCTATTTTTTGGGCTGATTGGATAGACTCTTCAATATCATCATAAGCTAAAGATATTTGGGGAATGGTAAATGTGAATACTATTAGGAAAGCACATATGAGCATGAAATTAGAGGTGCTAATGAGACGCACCATTTTTGGCTTCTCCTTTTTGTTTCTCTTACATATTTTTGATCAAGAGATTTTGATTTTATATCATTATGGAATTCAAAAATTAATTGCATTAATTAGGATATTGCATTTATTTCACCTTTACTATTGGTTTATTGAATAATTAAATGAGTCATTAAATAATACAAGTTCATCTAACCATAACTCATATATTCTCAGTTACATAATGTGTCTCCTCTTGGTTACATATTGTAATAGAGATAATTTATGAGAATGTCCCTCGGGTTTTGCCCTCTGACACTGATATCTCTTGTAGTTTGAGATACTAGATCTACCAGACTTATTTTAATTTTCTTATAATAATTATTTTTATTTAGTTATCTACTAACTAGTATTTGTATATGCGCGACACGCGACCAATATTAAAAGGACTTAATTATGAATGTTTGTTAACTTGTTTATTTGAGCACATTAAATCAAATTGTTTGATAAATTTGTAACAGTAAATTTGTTTCTTATGCAATGTACCTCAGAACAAAAATATTATGAAATTAAAAGTTGTAACAAATTTACTAGCACTGGATTTTATACCAACCGAATAAATACATGACACATATCTCAACGCTCTTATTACTAAATTATATTGAATTAATATATATTTTTATTTTAATTTATAATCTAACATCATTTGTTTAACTTTGACTACACTGAACTATGATTAGTGCTAAGATTTCTTCAATAAAGTTAAAACTGTAATGACCCTTCCGGTCATTTCCACGTATAAGTTTTGAAGTCAAGCGAATCGACAAAAGTAATCGTAAGATCTTTAACAAAATTTTCTGAACTTTGGGTCAAATGTCTCGGGGCTTTTCTCCCAATATATAAAGAGTTAGAAGTCCCCCGAAATACCAAATCGAAGGTTTACGAGTCTAGTTTCCAACGCACAAAACCTCACGTCCAACTGATCTCGGAGTAAAGAGTTATGACTGTTTTACCGCGGACTGTCTGGCAGAAAACGGGTTGTGAACAGGGTCGCGAACCGGGTCGGGTTAAACGCGATTTAAGCCTCGACGTCACGTTTTAAAATGTCATTTCAGTTCCGAAACAGTTATAAAAAATAAGGGAGGATCCCGAGATAATTCTTGAGTATCGAAATCGTGCGTATTTGAAAGTATATATGTATTTATTTTATAAGGTTTTTATACTCCGTAATATTCTAACGGAGATAGTAAATTTAGTTATGTTAAAATTTATTATTATAATATAATAGGTTTTATTCGAAATAATTTTCTATGAATTACGGTATATTTAAAATATTATATTTGTTTTATCACGAATTTATGCAATACCCGAATATTTATTTAACGGGATGGAAATTATTTTGGGGACACCACCACTTCCACGTGGAAGTGGTGGGAGTGGACAGCAAGTGGGTTAGGCACTTAGTGCTGCCACTAAGCACAGCACCAAGTACCTTTAATAGAATATATATGTTGCTAAAGGTTGGCAGCAATGTGTTTATATATAGAAAACATTTATACATTTGTTGCTGTTACTTTTTACTACAACCTTCATTTCCTTTCTATCCTAACATTTGCATATGCGAGCAAATGGATGAAGGGAATTGGTGGAACTAATTTAGTGTTGTGGTTATATTAAATTTGTTGAAGAAAACCAATTATCTACATCAAGTTATTCCGTCCCAAATTCAAATCCGATTCCGATTTAGTTTTGGATTTTCTCGGAGTGGTTCGAGCTTGGACATCGTTGTTCCAGCAGCTTGTCGTCGGACGACAGGTAGGTTACGGTTTAATCTCCCTAGACTCCGCATATATAGAATAAAACTGTATTAATGGATATCCTTGGGTTGGATTATTAGGTTGGCACCACAGACCTCGACCGCTTTATTCATAACCGCCTACTCTTGTTCCTCCGTTGTTTGTAGTATTTGTCGATATATTTTACTTGTTTACCCTTGTGGTCCTGTGAGGCCTTGTTGACTCTGGAACATGGAAGGTGGGATTTTGGGAATGTCCGCGAGTCCCGAGCATAGAATTATCCTTCTAGGCTGGTTATGCTTGCTGAGTAGTTGTGGGCCTGTGCAGGGTCGATAGGTTGATTGTAAGCTGCTGGGCAGCTGTTGTGTGTGATCATATCATTTTCATGCATATAAAGAGGTTTTATCCATGTTTTACAGTGGTTTTGGCTTCGGGCCTACTGGCACTGTTTTCTAAACCTTGCATGGCCCGGGGGGCCCGTTTTTGATGGAAATGATTTGGAAATGGTTGATTTCACTTGTGGTTTAAAATCATCAGTGTTACGATTATCGCTAGACTCGGCAGGGCCGGAGTGCTAGTTGAGTTTTCTTACTACTTGAGATGATTTTTAGCCTCAGTTGGACCGAGCACCTGAGATGACTTTTTTACTGTTTAGACCCGGCGACGCCCGGGCACCCTTGGAGGGGTTTTTTTGAGATATTTTCCTACTATTTTTAGTCCTGGACAGGGTCTGGGCATGCATATTCGAGACTGGGTCTCTATCTTGATATCGAGACTAGGTCTCTATCTT